>JAJOZX010001051.1:405000-1040383 GCA_023014485.1 Bathynomus jamesi
TTTGCCCACTAATTTGGGACCATTACCGTGGGGGTCATACTAAGGAATTATATAATGTTAACACTGTTTTCTCCAACTTAAATTCAAATGATCTACCAATAAATCCTAAGATTCTATTTGCTTTTCTGACCGCTTCGATATATTGCTTACTCGGTTTAAGAATGTCGGCAACAATAATACCTCAGTCGTTCTCTTCCGTAACAGTCGTTAGTGTATTGTCGCGCATAAAATACTTTTCTCTAACATTGTTTCTACCGATATGCAACGTTTTACATTTATCTACTGTATATTAAAGTTTATTTGCCAAATTTCTGCCACCTCGAGTAATTTATTATTATCTTCTTGAATCTGCAAAGTTCTGCCGCTGATTTTGTTCGTCCGCAAAATTTGAAATTATACTGTTAATTCCTGTGTCGATGTCGTTGATACAAATAATAAAAAGAACTGGTCCTAGAACTGATCCCTGAGGCACGCCGCTAGTTACACTTTTCCAGTTAGACGCTTTGCCATTAATGACCAGTGTCTGTTTACGCCCACTAAGCCAATTTTTAATCCATTTGAGAACATTACCATCAATTCCTTGAGAATGAAGTTCAGCTAGTAATCTCCTTTGCGGCACTTTATCAAACGCCCTTTGAAAATCAAAATATATAATATCTACTATTTTACTCTCGTCATATGTATTTACAATATCATTAAAGAAATCGAGCAAACTAGTAAGGCAAGAACGATTACGTCGGAAGCCGTGTTGAGAATCTTTGATTAATTTATTAATTTCTAAGTGATTAACTATTTCGTCCCGAACCATCGTCTCCATAAGCTTACCAACTACTGAAGTCAGGCTGATTGGACGATAATTTCCAGGGAGTGATTTGTCCCCTTTTTTAAATATTGGCGTAAGGTTTGCAAGTTTCCAATCGAATGGAACTTTTCCAGACTGTAACGATTTATTATTATTATTATTGTATTATTATTATTATTAAATATATATGTGAGAGGAGAGAGTATTGCGCAGTTCATTTTCTTAAGTACCCTCGGGTAGAGTTTATCTGGACCAGGAGTTTTATTGGGATAAATTTTATCCATGTACCAGAGTACTTCGCTTTCACTAATGGTAAAATCGTGAAACTTCAAATGATCATCACTGAGCATGATTGCGGGAACGGGAATGTCGTTCATATCTTTATTAGTGAAGACGGAAGAGAAGAATTTATTTAAAACTTCCGTCATTCGTAAGTCATCATAAATTTTTTCGCTGTTTTCGCCAATGGGTGGATCAATAGTCCGCGAAGCTACTTTTTTATTCCTAACATAATTATAGAATTCCTTCGGATTCGATTTAATTTGGTTCACTTTATATAACTCATGGTTGCGCTTACTTTTTCAAATAAGTTTTTGCTTTGCCTTTTCAATAGCTTGTAAGCATTTTCATCGGACAAATTATTTGTTTCTTTAAATTTTAAATACGCGTTCCTTTTTAACGTTAAGCAACTTTTAATTTCAGCATTCCACCATTTAGATTTAACAGACTCCGCAAGTCTCATTTTACGTAATGGGCTATTACTCGATTCTATACGTTCAAAATAATTATTAAAAGAAGTCCATGTGCCATTAATATCATCGCGCGATAGAGCCTTATCTTCATTATGGGTAGAAAGTTGCAGTTTCATGTCACGAAATTTACCTCCTTTAAAATCCAAAACGTATTCCAGGCTCTCCGAATTATGAGCGTTAATTTTAATTTCAAATGTTATTTGCCTATGATCACTGATGGAGAAGTAGTCTCCTACAGAGATATTATCAATTAAGTCTAGGTCTGTACTTAAAACTAAATGTAGAATATTGCGTTCTCTAGTGGGTTCCTTGACCATTTGAAAAAGTGAACTTTCAAGCAAGCCCTCGTACAGTCGATGACTGGAATTAGAATGTAAAGGACCACCCCACTCCCTGCAACGTAAATTAAGATCTCCCATAATTATCGCATCATGTTCGCTACTTACATAAAAAATTTGTTCCCGAAGTCTATTATCACTATCGACAGTCGAAGAGGGAGGCCTATTTACTAAACGTATAATTAATTTCTTTCGTGAGTTATCTTTAATTTCAACAAACTTCGCACTTATATTATCAATTTCTGCAATGTTTTTAATCATGGGTTTTAAGTGTGGCCGAACGTTTCGTACTGTACCACCACCCCTTCTTCTATTCTATCAATGTTAAACATCTCATAACCAGGGATATGATATTCTCCGAGAAAATCTCTACTCTCTGTATTTAATCAGGATTCAGAAATCGCTACAACCTCCTCAAATTTTTGGTCAAGGACAATATTTAATAGTTCATCAAATTTAAATCTTAAACTCTGAGCATTAATATAAAATACATTTATAAAATTTTAAACACGGCAGTAGAATCTCGAGGTCGCTTTCGTAGGAGTTACGCCATTTTCTGCCTGAAACGCCATCGCAGAGCTATGTAATAGTCTACCGAGACGGGCTGCTCCCATGTCATTTAGGTGAAGACGATCACGCAAAAATAAATCCTTTTTGTTAGAAAAATGACTCAACAGATCGACGACTTCAACATTTTCCTTTTGGCAAAGGGACTTTAGAGTATTATTCATGTAGGTCGCTCTGCTGAAAAATTTGTCAGGTCCCGCTATTCTTGGGAGGATTCCTGAAAAAATTAATTTATTTGTCCTATCCTTTAGAGTTCGCATCAGCCGCTTGTATTTCTCTATTAGCTCCTCTGACAAGGAATAACAGTGTATCCACAACTGAGCCCTGTGGCACCATGTTTGACAAGCATTTTAGTTGAGCAAACCTTATTTACTGATATAAAATGATATCTATTAGATAAATAACTTTTAAACCAATCAATGATTGCTCCTCTAAAGCCGTAACAGTATAATTTATTAAGTAGAATATTATGGTCTATTACATCAAACACCTTACTCAAATCCATAAATATTGATATTATTTCTTTGTTCTCTTTAACTATATTTGCAGTTTCCATAAGATTTAAAATCGCCATTTCCGTTATTTTATTATTATGGAAACCATACTGGTTTGGAGATAATAAATTGTAGGATTCTAAATAACGCTGCATTCTACTTTTTACAATTTTTTCAAAAACTTTGCTGAACACAGACAATGAATACACCAGCTTGTAATTAGTTGCTAGTGTAGGATCACCTCCTTTAAAAATTGAACTAAAAAAATGATTTCTCTTATAAGACCTCTTTTATCATTTAAAAGTAACACCGGTCTGCATGAAAATCGATTTCTTTATTTTGAGTTGTGATTCTGAAGCAGTTCGCTGCGCTGAATTCAAAAATGCTACCAGTTTTTTTCTATCACCCACAGTTTTAAAGTTATTAGGAAAACAATTCTGGGGCGTTTTGTAATTTTTTACCTTTTTTATCTTTAATTAATTTCGTTTTTTTCATATTTTTCAGATAGATAATTCTAACATTACGTCTTTAAAATTTTAATAATGGCTTCTAGAGGATGTACCCATAGTCCAGACATATTTTGTTATATTTGTGGTCGGTATGTTGTAAAACAAAGGACAAATGTAACGACCTTCATTAAGAGAGCTTATCATGCTTATTTTGGAATTAAATTAGGAGATCAAGACAAAAGTTGGGCTCCACACAAGGTTTGTCTTACGTGTGTTGCGGCACTAAAGAATTGGAACAAAGGTAAAAAGAAAAGTTTGCCATTTGGGATCCCTATGGTATGGCGTGATCCTAGAAACCATACCGACGACTGCTACTTCTGTTCTTGCAATGTTAAAGGTCATAATCTGCCTAAGGACTCTGCAGAACTTTTGGGGTCTAGATTGCAGGAAAACAATTTATTGGCATCCGACACATACTTCGCTTGGTACAGAAATCGTGAGAAAGACTTCGTGCCCTTATTCGAAGAAGATGGTCCCTTGGTATTTTGCAAGGACATCACAGGATTAGTGTGCAAGCTAGGCACCGAATACCAAACCAGTGACTGGAGGTTGTTTATAGGTTCCTCTAAAACCAGTCTAAAAGGAGTGTTACTGCACAACGGTAACAAATATGCATCAATCCCAGTGGCCCATTCTACTCATTTAAAAGAGACCTATGATAACATGAAACTGCTTCTGGAAAAAATTCAGTATCAAAATCACAGATGGATATTGTGTGGGGATCTCAAAGTCTTTTACATGTTACTTGGGCAACAATCAGGATACACTAAGATGCCATGTTTCATCTGCGAATGGGATAGTCGAGCACGTGACCAGCACTGGAAGAGGAAAACTTGGCCTCCTAGAGAGAATCTTACCCCAGGATCAAAGAACATGTTACATGAACATCTAGTTGAACCAAATAAATTCCTCCTACCACCCTTGCACATTAAGTTAGGCTTGATGAAGCAGTATGTCAAAGCATTGAATAGAGAAGGTGAGTGTTTCAAGTACATTTGTTCAAAATATCCAAAGATTAGCTACGAGAAAATAAAGGAAGGTGTTTTTATAGGTCCTCAGATTAGAAAGTTATTGACAGACGATCATTTCCTGAACACAATAACCAATAAAGAAAAAGAAGCATGGCTTGGTTTCAAAGATGTTGTTGAAAACTTCTTGGGAAACTACAAAAGCCAAAATTATGAAAGACTGGTGGAAAATATGCTTAAAAAGTTTTGCGCCTTAGGCTGCAACATGAGCCTGAAAGTTCACTTTTTATTTTCGCATCTTGACCGTTTTCCCGAAAATCTCGGAGATGTCAGCGAGGAGCAAGGGGAACGATTTCACCAGGACATCAAAACCATGGAAAGAAGATATCAAGGAAGATGGCATGCAAATATGATGGCGGATTACTGCTGGTGTCTGCAACGAGATCAGCCTAACGCACAGCATAAGAAAACATCAAAGAAGCACCGGTTTAGTCGTCATTAGTCAGATCTACCTTCGTAGTCTTAAGTCTTTGGAATAAGTCCTGAAATGTTTGCAAGTAAAGAAGGTAAATATATTTTGTTTCTTTCAGTTATTTTTTTATTCTTTCATAAATAAGCAATATGCTTGTCCAAGAGCTAGGAGCTATTTAATTCTGCTTTAATTAGGTTTTACTCTATCACCTAAAGATTACGTGCTACAAGGGGTGTTGTAATACCTCATCTGCCCCCAAATGTTAACCACCCATTGATGGGAGGGGAGAGAGTATTTTACTTGGAACGGAACTGGTTGTTATATATATTTACCCTACATTATTAATTTATTATGTAAGTGTTACTGTAGTCTATAACAACAAAATTTATGGTTTAGCATGTGCAATCCAATGTTGGTCTCGATAAGATGGTTCACATTTGGGGATAAATGGGGGATTTATGACACACTCTGTAGTAAGAAAACCATACGTGATAGGGAAAAACTAACTATATTTTGAGATCAGCGCACTCAAATTATATAGAATCACCAACTAGTTTGTAAAAATCGATCGACAAGTTTTCAAATGTGTACTGGTGTAATTTAAGAGAAATTCCAGAGTTCATTGCTGGAACCGTAACAATCTGCAAACTCCTAAAATGGCTTAGAAAGCTCCAAAAAGTTTCCATGCATAAAATACTCGAAGTGTCTCCAATTTGCATAATAATTGTTACTTAAATGGCAAACTCACACAAAATTAAGAGGAACTAACTGACTAACTAACTAACTAACTAACTAACTATATATATATATATATATATATATATATATATATATATATATATATATATATATATATATATTGTGTTTAATACCGGGAATCTCACAATTTTGGAAAGAGTACCAAAATTGTGGAGTTGGACGAGTAAGTTTGTGATTTTTTTTAATTGAATTTGAAAGAGTACCAAAAAATTAAATGACATAATGACAAATTAATCAGCAATATAATTCCCTTCTTTTTCTATAACCTCCTCCCACCTGTAGAAAAGTTTTTTTCTGCCACGTTCGAAGAAATCCCTTGGTTTCGGGTTAAAAAAAGCGATCACTTCGTTTTCGATAGCTTCCCTGGATTACAACTTTTGTCCATCTAGGTGGTGTTAAGACTTCTGAATAAATGGTAGTCTGAAGGTGCGATGTCCGGATAATAAAGTAGATGAGGCATTTTTTCCCAACCAAATGCCTCCAATTGGGCAGTGGTGATTCGAGCAGTGTGAGGGCGCGCGTTATCCTGGTGGAATAGAACACCTCTGCGATTAATTAATGCAGGATGTTTTTCTTAGAATGCCATCTTCAATCGTTGGAGTTTTTGATAGTAGACTTCAGCTGTGATTGTTTGGTTATCTGGCAGAAGCTCAAAAGGAATAATTCCTTGCATATCCCACCAAACGCATAGCAAAATTTTGTTTGGATGGGGTCCATTCCTTGGCTGAGGTTCAGGCTTTGTTTCACGGCTAACCACTGATGTCGACGCTTAATATTGTTATAGAGGACCCATTTTTCATCCCCAGTGACGTTCCGATTCAAAAACGGTGCCTCCAGTTGTCGAGAATGCAGTGATGTGCAAATATCGATTCGATGTTGAAGATGCTTGTGACAAATCATGCGGAACCCACTTTCCAACCTTCACTACTTTTCCTAATAGCTTCAAATGACGATGAATGGTCATATGGCTAACGCCGAGTTGCAGGCCAGGTTCTCTTACAGTTACCGTTGGGTTTTCCTCCACTGTTGCTTTCAGCAACTCTTCATCTAACTCATTTGGTCGTCCTGTTCGTTGATAACACTGGGCAACACGTATTTTACTGAATAATATCTGACACTTGATTCTAGGTAATTTGGGTACGCTGAATACGAATTTCAACTCGGTTTGGCTCTATCAGGTCCTGATTCTTGTCGACAGCCTATGTGCCATTTTCCAGATTTTTCAAATTAGGACTAAAAAATTAAGTCATGTGTTAAATTTTTTTTTCAAGTTTCATGAATACAAGCAGTTCAAACTACAGTAAAATTACATTATAACGATAGAAATGACTTAAAATAAAAAACAAACAGATATGAAGCTTTCACTGTGGCAAAAATTTTCTTTTGTAAGACTTTCTAGCGTATTTGCTTGTTGATGGCAGGTCTCTTTTCAAGCACCAGCAGTAATCAGCCATCATGTGGGAATCCCAGCGGCCTTGGTACCGTTCCTCCATAATTTTGATATCTTGGTGGAATCTCTCCCCTTGTTCGTCACTTACATCACCTAAATTACTTGGAAATTGGTCAAGATGGCTATTCAAAAAATGCATTTTTATGCTCATATTGCAACCTAACTCTTTGTAGTCCCTTAAAAGTTTTTTTACGATTTCTTCGTAGTTATCTGCCCTATAATTGCCTAAAAAGTTTTCTATCAAGTCCACGAATGAGAACCAGCCATTTTTTCGCGTTCATTCATGACATTAGGAAAATTGCTGTCTTTAATCATTGTTCTTATTTGTGGACCGTCGAAAATTCCCGCCTTGATTTTTTCATAACTTAAACTTGGAAATTTTGAAGTTATGTATTTGAAACACACGCCGTTCGTATCTAAAGCTTTTACATATTGTTTAATGAGGCCTAGTTTTATATGCAGAGGAGGAAATATGATTTTATCTCTGCTCACTAAAGGTGGATTAATTACGTTTTTTTCTCCGACAGTAAGTGATGTTCGTGCTGGCCAGATTTGTTTGAAATAATGTTCTTCCTTGGCTCTGCTGTCCCATAAGCAAAGGAAGCAGGGATATTTAGTATACCCTCCTTGTTGTCCTAGCAGAAAATTAACCATTTTTAAGTCAACACATATGATCCACTCGTGCTCCCTATATTTGATAAGATTTAAAACCTTTTCTATATGTTCATACTTTTCTTTTAATTTTGTTGAGTGCCCAATCGTATCGAGCCGTATAGATTGCCATTATGCAACAACACACACTTAAGACTTCTTTTCGAACTGTCTAAAAACAAGCGCCAATCATTTGCATCGTAAGACTCAACCCCCATCTTCTTTAACAAACCAACTATGTCGCAGCAATATACTAAACTATCCTCTGTTCTAAAATATTTAACAAGTTCTTCTTCTCTTTTTCTGTAAAATGAAATGTATGTGTTTGAAGTAAGCAAGTTTTTCTCTTTAAGTCTTGAAGCTAAAATTTCCGCAGCCTTTTTTGGCAAATTTAGATCCCTTACAAGATCATTCAACTCGGCCTGGTTAAACTTTTGCGGATCGTTTTGACTTTCAAATACGCTGGGGTCAAAATCGGTGTCTGACTCCTCAAAGTGCATAACAATATTTTCAGGAACATCTTCAACTAATTCTTGAGTTGGCAGACCCTTAAATTTTGGAATGGGGATCTCATTTGAATGTAGCACAGGTCGTATCGCGGTGTCGAAATTTGGGTACTCGATACAATGTTTATTTTTCTTAGTGAAGCCCGAAGTCTTGACAAAGCAAAGGTAGCAATCGGTCTCGTGGTTAGTAGGCTCTCGCCACACCTGATATGGAAAAAAAATTGTAAAGCGTTAACAAAAGCGACGAGAGACTTGTTTTTATGAATTTTATCAAAAGTTATCACCCAAACATTTAACATTTCTATGTGTTTCAACCTTATGCAATATTTGAGATTCTTATAAACATTTTCTGTAAATTTTTGTTTATGTACCTAAGTTACAATTACATTTAGGTAAGTTACAGTATACTAGTGATTAAATTACGTAGTTTTATGAAATCATAAACTTACCATCGGAACTCCAAAAGGTATTTTTGAATCCGAACCCTTCGTCCAATGTCGCAGTCTTTCAATGCATATAGTGCAGGCTTTATGTGGAGCCCACGATTTATCTTGGTCCCCCAGTTTTATGCCAAAATAAGCTAAGTAAGCTCTTTTTACGAAGTCAGTTATATTTGCTCGTTGATGTGGAAGTGTAAAATTTCCACATATATAACAGAAGGAATCAGGGTTGTTTTTGCATTTGAACTTTCTAGTGCTTGATGACATATTGCTTGATTGTTCTGCCAATTTGTAAAGGTATTTAAAGCCCTTAATTCATATAAATTTAAGAAAATCTGAAATATAAACACAAAAATTAGTTTAAATAGGTACTTATTATGAAATAGGTACTTACAATCTATGAAATTAAACTAGAAACACGGATGAGTAGGTACAATATAAATTACGTCTAATTAAATCAACTATATTAAATCACGATGACAAAATTACTCACTAAATCATATGCCAATTCAAAATTATGTTAATGCCCAAACTTAATTAACTAACTCAACTGACTGACTGACTGACTGACTGATTGAATTGACTGATTAACTCTGGAAACGAGTCGTTTTTATATATTTTAGTTGTCCCTCTAGAATACTCTACAGAGAACAGGAACGCTCGAGAAAATTTTAGAATTCTATGATATTTTTAGCTTAATTTACTAATATTAAAATGGGTTAAAAATGACAAAATTAAAAATATTTTTAGGGTGTTACATATAAAAATATACATAATACAACAATACCATAACAATAGGTACAAATACCTAGATAAAAACCTAGTTGCATAATGTGTAACTGCAAAAAGACAGCGAGTATTGAGAAAAAAACCTTTTTATGAATACGACGAAAGAGGAGGGGTGTTGAGCAAAATCAGGACCTGATAGAACAAAACCGAGTAAAAATTCGTGCTCAGCGCACCCAAATTACCTAGAACTAACTGTCAAATCTAATTCAATAGACAAAAATTTGAAATTTGTTCCCCAGTGTAATCATTCAGACTGAAGTCTCCATTTCTGAACTTCTCAAACCATCTCCTACACATCCATTCGCTCACAACACCATTTCCATAAACTCTTTGAATGGTTTTTGCGGATTCACTAGCGTTAGATCTTTCATGGAACTCATACAGCATCACATGTCGAATATGTTCTTTCGTGGGCTCCATGTTTTTTCAATTACTGTAATATCGTAGGGGTGGCGTTGTAACTGTATGAAAAACATCAGAGAAAATATTCACTAGCCTAATCCTACACTAGCGTAAGCCTACACTAGGCTAAGTCATTCTGTATCGTGATAAAACATGTGCGAACATGTCGCCGCGTGTATTTTGCAACATTTCTAAGAGCAGAATTTATGTTACAACCTGATAATTACCTAAACATTTAAACACCTGAGTCTTTAAATGCAATATTTATATAATTCTTATATAAATGATAATAATACAAAACGTAACCTTTTTAGTGTTCGTAAATTGTCCTAAATTAAGTGAACTAAAAGTATAAAACTTTTTTGAAAATATACACTTAAAATTAAATTTATTTTTATATTTAATTAATTTCAGATTTTGTAAGTGTAACAAAGTATTAATTTAATGCTCTACTTTTATATGAGAAAAAACAAATGTTAAAATGCGACGCGCGTTGTCAAAGTGAGTAGTTGTACTATAATAAATTAACAACCATATACATAAGTGACGTTGAATGAGTGCGAAACAATGACGCGTTCAACTCCCTTTACATTTAATTCAGTTCGGGAATAGTTTGAAAAAAAAGTGATGGGCAATGCGAAATATGTAAGCAATTTATGGTTTGTAAAGGAGGGTAAAGGAGTGGCACGAAAATACATTTTGAGGGACAGCATAAAATGGTAAAGGTTTTGAATGAATGTGATGATTTTCATGATTCGCTTCTTCAAACAGAAATGAGTAAGAAACAATGTAAAATTTATAACTGTTTGTAACCACAGCACACTTTCAATGAAATTCTTTCACACTTGACAGCCTATAGTATGATGGATTTTCATTCCATGCTATTGCTAGAAGTGACTATTTTCGATCAGCTCTACTGAAAGATGGGAACACTTTGTCGAAAAATCCATCGAAAATTTCTCAAAAAGTGAAGAATTGGCCCTCACTTAAGAGAATACTGTATGTTGAAAGAAGGAAAACGGTTTTCTTTAACTTTAGCCTATACTGTAGATAAGTATATTTCAATTAGAAATAAAAAGCTTATGAATATAAATATCCATTCAGACGATGTTAATCATTGGAACCTCAGTCTTATCAGAATAATTGGAAACATGCCCACAGAAAAGCTGAGTTAGTTGAAAATAGATTTTCACGTTTTAATCTTAGTCAAAAAAAGTTTGCAGTACGACAGAGAGCACGCCAGTTATGCCGAAATATGGAGAACTGGTTCATACAGAGCGTCAATTATGTTAGGCTCATGGAATGCATCTTGCAGTCGGAAATATTCTTTAGGAACCTCACGCAAAAGTGAGAAGTACTTTCTTCAGCAATTCAACTACAACCTACTAATTTTTTCACAACCAAATGAAATTACACTCGTTGTGGGTCTTTTCAGTTTTATGAACTGTAAAAATTTTAAATAAAAATAAATTTTTCTAGTGTAATTTTTTCCGCTAATTTAAAAAATAACATTCTTTTTTTGGAGCTGGTTGTTGATAAGGTGAGAAAAATTGCGAGGCAATTTCGTCGATCTGGCGTGAGTTATGACAAGCTGCAATTGTATATTAGAGAGGAACATTCTGGAAGGCGAATGAAACTGATCCTAGATTGCCACACTCGATGGGACAGTTTAATTGATATGACTGAATGTTATGTGGTGCTCTATAAATGCGTATGCGAAGCTTTGATTGATATAAACTCATCCTTAGTGTCAATAAGTGAGGAAGAGTTACGACTACTTAAAGAGCTCATCATCTGTTTTAAACCATTCAAAATTGCTGTAGAAGCATTATGGCGAAGGGACAAAAACCTTTTAAAAGCAGACGCAATTCTCCGTTTTGTCATAAAAGAGTTGGACATAAAAGAGTTGCGTACTTTCCGAACAATCGCTTCCTGTAAGTGTTCCATATTTTGAGGGTTAGTACAACACGCTTAAAAATCTAGAGTTGTAACATCAGGTGACCTTGGAGGATATTCAGTACCGGTTCCACGACGACTTATCTACAATTTAGGAAAAGGCGCGTGTTTGCGTGTCAATGGTGGACATTTTGAACATTTCGAGTGGTGTGAAAAGTAAAACTTTTAAACTGGGAACGAGTGTCGATAAATGAGTGCGGTTGAACTTTGATCTGTGCGCAGCAAAAGAAACTGCGTTTAATATCGTTTAATATCGGTGTTTGAGTGCAGTTAACATGTCGATAAGGGAAAAAAAGGAGAACTTAGTTTAAGAAATTTTTCCCTTTTCGGGGAGGAGGATTTTGTAAAAAAATTTATTTCCTTTTTGTAATTTTTTCTTTGTTACGATAGGCGGGAAGTTGACTGTAAACATTTGAAACGTGTATAGACTGTAAGTACCAATCTAGAGGTAACCTTTTGAACCTAACGCCGAGAGCAAACCCTCAACTGAGAGATGTTTTGTCTAATTTTTTTCTTAGACAAGGCGGAGTTTATTTATAACGAAAGGAGAATAGTCCAGTAAGGAATCAGTATTTTTGTAGGAATGATGTAAAGCAGTGGTTCTTCTTAACCTCTTTAGACTGCGACCCAAATTCTGGTCGCCGGACTATCTCGGCGACCCTTGCCTTCAAACAGTTCACTCCTAATGGATAATGAAATACATTAGTAAAATGGTAAAATGGTTAAGGATAACATAATTAATGATAAATGACATTTTAATGAACCAATCAAAATGGCTTGGCGACCCAGGGGTTTAGAACCACTGATGTAAAGTAACGAAATCGTTCTTCATAGGTCATTAATATATTGTAAGGTGGAGTTTTCTTTAATTTTAAGATGTAACTTAGAGAGGTGAAATCAGTTATACTCGTAGTTCGTCCTGTAGCTATTAATTAAGAAACAGTTTTGATTTCATTATTACATATTACGCGTCTCTTTCTTTTTCAAGTATTGTAAGAGTGAGAGTTTGGTATGGTAGAATCATTGTGAAAGTTGAATGAGAGCGATAGGTGGAGTGTGAGACTAGAGCTTGGTGTGAATGAATGCAAAAAACTTCACTTTTTTCTAGGTGAAGGTCAAAATATGATAATAAAAACCCACTCTAATAGACAGAGTTTATTTCCACAACAGTTTCGATGCCCACTGGCATCCTCTTCGGGTGGATACAGAAAAACGAATGAATCAAAAACAAGCGGAAAACAGTCCAGGGACCATTAAGAAATTCGCACCTAGGTTAGATCCGGTTCTCTCTACACTGGAAGGGCATTTTTTATTAAAGGGACCCGCTTATAAGTACATTCGCACAAATTTAAAACTATCTTCTTGTTCTATACACACAGATTCTATTATTTTTTTTATATAATTATTACATTTATTATTAAATTTATTACATTTAATATTGCATTATTATTTATTACAGAAATTATAAATTTATCATTACATTGATTATTGCATTGTTGTTTATTATACAGAAATTATTAACCGAAAAACGAATGAAAAAGGCGAGAAGGAAACAATCCAGAGACCATTAAGAAATTCGCACCTAGGCTAGATCCCGTTCCCCCGACCCCAGAAGGGCATTTTTATTAAAGGGTCCCGCTTATAAGTACATTCGCACAAATTAAAACTATTTTCTTGTTCTATACATACAGATTCTATTATTTTAACATAATTACTGCATTTATTATTGCATTTACATTTTTTTAACATTTATTATTATTACCTTTACACTAATTATTACATTTATTTTATTACCTTTATTATTACATTTATAAATTTTACATTGTTTCTTACTCATTTCTGATTCAAGAAGCGAATCATGAAAATCATCATATTTATTCAAAATCTTTACCATTTTATGCTGTCCCTCAAAATGTATTTTCGTGCCACTCCTTTACCCTCCTTTACACTTCATAAATTGGTTACATATTTCGCATTGCCCATCACTTTTTTTTCAAACTATTCCCGAACTGAATTAAATGTAAAGGGAGTTGAACGCGTCATTGTTTCGAATCATAGTTCGGTCCTGATTCCGCAGTACCAAAACGCCTCTCTGACATGAGGTGGGAAGCACATGCAAAGGTCACTTCAGCCATAGCTGAGGGGTATAATCCAATTATTGATGCTCTCACTCATGTTCAGACTAATGACAGTGAAAAGGATGATACAAGGAGAGAGACTGGCTTTCTGTTGGCGAAAATGGAGGAATTAGAGTTTGTGTTCATGTTAATTCTCTGGAACAGTTTATTAAATCAGTTCCACAAAACTAGCAATGCCCTACGGCCTACAGGATGCACAGATAACCCTTAGTACACGTGCAAAGCTTTGCACGTCATTTACTCACTTTTTGAAAGACATCCGTGAAAGTTTTGGTGAAATTAAATTAAAAGCAAAAGAGATCCTGCCTTCGTAGACTACAAGTGTGCGAATAAAATTAAAAGATTTGGAAAAAAAGAAATCAACAATGGTGATGCGCACCTAATCCCGATGAAAAACTCTTTCTCCAAGAGACAAGTTTCAAATTAAATATTTTATTCCGATGGATGCTCTTGAAACAAATATAAATAAAAGATCAAACATATACGAAAATGTTGAAAGCAACTTTTCGTTTTTAGTTGATGTAAATGCTTCGGAAGAACAGCTGAATGAAGGTGAAAAGCTTCTGTTAAAGACTATCCTGAAAATGTTGAGGTCACTCTTGTTGGAGAATTAAAACACTTTCATGCTTACATCAAACAAAATTACTCAGATAAAAGACATTTATGCAACCATGATTTGTATCAAATCATCATCCAAGATAATATTTAGTTCGCTTTCCCTAATGTAGAAGCAATACTGCGGCTCGTTTTGAAAATAATGGTAACAAATTGCTCAGGTGAAAGGTCATTTTCGCGGCTGAAAAGAATAAAGAATGAACTACGGATGACAATGCTAAAGAAAAGATGTCTACACTAAGCATTTTGTGCATATAGATGACAAACTTCGTAGTTTATCCTTTGACGACATTATCAATGATTTTGTTATCCAAAAATAACGAAATAAAACGTTTTAAATACAAATGGGAGCCGTTTCCATTTAATAACTGCTGATCTGCACAATTGCTCTATTCTCGCTGTAAAATAAAAGTTTTAGTACCAAATTTTAAATCGTACTAAGGTATCTTCATTTGAGGGTATCTCGATCATAATGCAAATTGGCTTACTGCAAGATAATTTTTTCAGTTAGAACATTAGTTTTTAATTTTTTGCTGGAACCTCTGCCTGCCTCTGTATAATATAAATATATGCATGAATTAGAATATTTATAAATGATAACGCCATGGGGCCTCGTAATCTAAGCATAGCTTAGGGCCTCAGCATTTCTAAATCTGGCACTGATGGCGATGGTATCTTCTGAAAGACTCTTCTCTGATGCGGATAGCATTATAACAATTAACGTTAAACAACATTTTTTCGCATTGGAAGCAGGGGCGTAACTGGAGTAAAAAAGTTGGGGGAGACGAACACAATCCTATTGTTCGAAGCACTCATTATTTATGGGAGTAATTATAAAAGTTGGGGGGACAACTTTTATAATTTCTCCAATAGATAATGAGTGCTTCGAACAATAGGATTGTGATCGTCCCCCCCCCCAAGCTTTTTTTACTCTAGTTATGCCCCTCATTAGTAGTAGGAAAAGAATATGGAATGTACGCCTCCATTCCAGAGAGCATCACTTCCGTGATGCGCTCAGCGGCACTCGGAAGGGTCCCGGCCAGGGAAGCAGTAATCGTTCCATGGGAAATCACAGAAGTACTGCCTAAGGGCCTTCCAATCAGCGGTGCTCTTGGGAGGATCCAAAGGCTGGGTTGGAGAGAGAGGGCAGGAAACACACATAAGATTGTGGTCGAAGGAGCCCAACGAAGAAAAAAGTTTCACACAGAGTAAGAAGAAGGATGAGAGGTAAGAAATAAATCCAGAATGTGCGGCGTATCTTCAAGGCGATCGAGAATACGAGTAGGGTGCTGTGCAATCTGCTCTAGGTCATTTAGGATAGAAAAGTTGTAAGCTAGTTCACCAGGGTTGTTAGTGAAATGGGAGGAAAGCCAAAGGTGGTGGTGAACAGAGAAATCTCCTTGAATTGAGATTTTAGCAAAGGGAGAGCGGGATAGAATGTGTTCCGCTTTGGAAGTGACGTAGTCAAAGAATTTGGATAGTCAGTAAAATTAGGAGAAAGGTAAAGCCATCTTTGGAGTGAAATTGAGTATATACTAAGTAAGAGGGTTCAGAAAAGGGGTTACCGTCAGTCTTCCCAGACACCAGAGTTTCAGTGAGGAAGAGAAGTTGAGGTTTAGAGGAAGAGATGTTGTGTTCAACAGATTTGAGAAAATTTATGAAAAAGTTTATGAAAAGTGAATCAGGCAAAGGCCCTGAACATCTGGAATTGGCGGTAGCAGATCCAGTCCCACTGCCAGGGTCTGCGTTCCCGGTATCGGCAGAAGTAGGGGGGGAGCCAGAAGTGGGGACATTCATGGTCCCCTCCCCAGGGGACTCCGAGGCTCTTGAAGTTGATGCCATTTTTCTCTTTAATTTTCAAAGGATTATGTAGTTTGTAAGATGCATGTATATGTAGTGAGGAATAGGGAGAGCTACGTGTATTCAAGAGCATGCTGGACTGCTCACGTGGTAGATGAGACACGGAAAAAAAATCAGCTGAGGAGGAGAGTGACAGGAGAAACGGGAGTTCCAGTACTCCCTATCTTGTGTCTAACATCCCCCCAGGAGTACTTTCCTGGTCGATAATTATATATGTAATCTCCTCCACTTATATACAGTATATATATTATTTTTTTTTTTGCAGGAATGCCCGCAGAAACACCCCCTCCCAATAGAAACAGAAGAGGGCCAAAATCAAGGTTCAGGATTTTCGAGATACTGGAAACTGCGTTTCAAAGATTGAAGGCCACAGAAGGAGAGAAAGATGGATTGAGGAAGATCGTTCCAGAGTACACAGGCTGAATAGATGAAATATTGAAAATACCGATTAACCCTTGCGTTACAAAGTTGAACAGGAAAGGAATGAGAATGTGTCGAAAGAAAGTCTGGTACTGTGTGCTTTCCTTAAAGGAAAAAGCATGCAGTTAGATAGTTCAGAAGAGCAGTGATGGTAATAATATTAGGCCTGTTCAAAAATCAACTTTTTCTTATTTTCATAGGTTTCTGTACATTTTCCCATGCTTTTTGACCTGAGAAAGCCGAAAATCACAACTATTTTGACCTAGGATGTTGGGAAGCATTGCCGCATGGAGCTTTAAATTTTCTGCCTTGAAATCGGCCAAAGCGCCAATTCCGGGGTCCCTTGAATTATGTTTTGCACTTTAACTTTTGATCTAAACAAGATAGAGCAACAAATTAGGTATCAAATGAAAGAGCATAAAATTAATAAATAATAATAATAATAATAATAATAATAATAATAATAATAATAATAAATAAATAATAATTAATAATAATAATAATAATAATAATAATTATCTATCATTTTTCAGGAAACAACAGAAACTCAATCAGAATCTAGAAAACCATCTACAAGTTACAACTTCACAATGGCATTAAGCAAGGAGCTGAGGGAGCTCCGTGGGCGCACAGTTGATATCTCAGAACCTCCACGTACTGTCCACAGGCAGGTGTCAACTGGGCCATCTACCAGATCTCCCACTGAAACTTTCCTGGTTGGATACCCTTCAGCTTTTATCAGTGGTTCCCAGCTTCCCACCAACAGACAGGCGTTCCAGTCAGTATTTCCTTAATCTTCAGAATTTACCGGAAAATGCAGGGAGGCCCATGGTTCAAGACCTTGCATATGAAACAGTTGAATCTATCATCCCATTCTGGCAGATGGCTAGGATCAAGACAATGACCAAGTACAACGCAATGAAGCTCTTCATGAAAACTACATGAGAAACATCGTGCTCTGGTGAAAAGCAAAGGAAGAGCAAGTAACCCTGGAGGAAAAAGAGGAGCATTTGTGCTGGAATTAGACAGCCTGTTCGATATAGGAGCTCCAGATGCAATCCAGGAAATACAGAACAACAGACTGTTATCCAGAGAGAAGAAAGATGAGGATATCAGGTTCTACGAAGACCAAAAGACTGAGAGGAAAGGTCATATGTCTGGTCATGACAAGATTTTTGAGACAAGATCCCTGCAGCAATCAGCGAGGAATGAAAGACTGCAGCATAGACAAGAACAAGGTAAAACTAATTACTTTGAACGTTACAAAAAGTTTTAAGTTTTACTCCATTGCGATATTTAGCATGTACTTAACAATTACTGTCTTAACATGTTGTACTATTTTACAGCTGCAGCAGAACAAGAGGCAGTTGTTCATGTGGATGACATTACCTGGGGTGACTCAACTGACAACGACGCTAACACAGAGGACATGGATTACCATCAGCCTCGTCCTGGATGTTCTCACCATCAAGACACTGTGACTAGTGTGACTTTGACGTTTCCAAGGAAGGTCATGGAATGTGATGTCATCTGCAATACAGCTGATCGTCTTGGTTTATCAGACAATCAAGTTACTGCCATGGTTTCTGCCACCTTGAAAGCTGGAGGGGCTGATCTGGATAACTTCGTCATCTCAACCTCAACAACACGTCGCAACAGAATGCTGTCCAGGTATAATATCAGCCAGAGTCACATTACCAAGTTTTGTCAAAACCCCCCACAGTACACTGCCTTACACTGGGATGGAAAGTTGCTCAAAGATGTCTTGGGCAGTGAACCTGGAAGTACCTCAGAGACTTTAGCTGTGCTAGTGTCTGGTCCACCTTCATACACTGAAGGAAAGTTATTGGGAGTACCTGTCATCGACAATTCTTCTGGCACAGCTCAGGCTAAGGCTTCAATGGATTTACTGGAGACATGGGAACTTACAGATAATGTTACTGCCCTTGTTTTTGACACTACATCCAGTAACAGTGGAGTTCACAGAGGAGCTGCCAAACTGCTAGAGAAAATGCTGAACAAAAAGGTGTTTTATCTGGCCTGTCGACATCACATCCTGGAAATCCTAGTAGGAGCAGTTTGGGAGAAGCTGTTTGGGAAGGTGAAGGGGCCAGATAATCCCTGGTTTGAGCATCTGAAGGATGTTTGGACGGACTTGTCCAAGGAAAACCCAAAGATGCTGGCTATCAACAGCAAATGGCTGAAGGAAAAGAAGAAGAACAGTGAAGAAATACTCCAAAGACATTCTAACAGCAGAAAGGCTTCCAAGAGCCGACTACAGGGAAATGGCTGAACTGACAGTCATTGTTCTTGGAGGAACGCCTCCTCGAGGTATTCACTGGAGTCGACCAGGCGCCATTCATCAGGCCAGATGGATGGCCAGAAACCTGTACTCCATGAAAATGCTGATGTTTGCAGATCAACTTGAGTACGACGAAGACACTGTATCAAAGCTGGAAAGCCTCAACACCTTCCTTGCGCTGTTCTACACTCCTGTATGGATGATGTCAATGTCTGCTGCAGATGCTCCCGTGAATGATCTAAGTCTAATCCAGGACATGTTGAAGTACAAGAAAACTGACCCAGAGCTTGCTGATGCAGTACTTAATAAGATGGAAAACCACAAATGGTACCTGACGCAGGAAGTCGTGCCATTTGCCCTGTTCAGCAGTAGATTGAGTGACACATTGAAGCACGACATTGCTGCCCAGTTACATGCCACTGAGAAGCCAGACAGCTTCAGAACAGGAAAGCCTCTATTCCAGAGAGTCACAGCTAAGACCACCCTGGTTGATCTCATTGGCCCAGAATCACATTTCCTGCTGGACACACTGAACATTGGATCCGAGTGGCTTCTGGAACCTGTCACGTCTTGGCCACAGAATGAGGACTACAGAAAAGCGTTGGACTATGTTAAGAATCTGAAAGCGGTGAATGACATTGCTGAACGTGGTGTCAAGATGATGAGCGACTTTGCAAATGTCATAACAACAGATGCCAAGCAAAGGGACTATCTCCTTCAAGCTGTGGAGTTCAACAGACGCCGCTTTGACAGCTTCAAGAAACAAACTCTCAACAACTGACTGTGTAAATGTCATTATGAAATTAATCATCATGTAATGCTTTCACTTCTTGATCGATTAGACTTGTGACAAAATGTTAATCTCAAATTTGTGTCATGAATAAGGCGCCTTGTCTGCCTTGAGTGTGAGAAAACGAATTTTGTGATATTTCTGAAATCTTTGTATGTACCAAATACCAATGTGCCATTTCTTGTTCCAAGACTATCATAATTGTATAAGTTAGAAAGAGGATTAAAAACACTTTAATTTGGTGCCTATTTTGTTGCTCTATCTTGTTTAGATAAAACGTTATAGTGCAAAACATGATTCAAGGGACCCGGGAACTGGTGCTTTTGGCCGATTTCAAAGCAGAAAACTTAAAGCTCCATTCGGCAATGCTTCCCAACAACCTAGGTCAAAATGGTTGTGATTTTCGGCCTTTTCAGATCAAAAAGCATGGGAAAAAGTACAGAAACCTATGAAAATAAGAAAAAGTTGATTTTTGAACAGGGCTATAATAACAGCGATAGTAAAAAGAGAGTGAGGCAACATTGCGGCGAAGAGAGAGGGATTGAAGACAGCGAATAAGAGGCGGGAATTGATGAGACGAAAAACCTTTCATTCCACCCGGTCAAGTAAACTGTATTGGTTGAGCTACCCCACAACCCTACACACGAGAAGCTTACCCCATATAGGTGCGGACAAGAACCCTGTACAGAGACAACAGCTGAGTGAGGGTGAAGAAAGTGCTGAGCCGCTACAACACACTTAACCTCTTAGAAGCTGTTTTAGGAAGAGAATATACGTGATCTTTCCAGGAAAGATCACGAGAAAAGGGAACGCCAAGAATGTTAAGAGAACTGGAAGAATTGAGTTGTGTATTGTCGAAGGTAAGGGAATAGTCGTGTGGAAAATTGTGAGGAGTAGACAGATGAAGAAACCGAGTTTTTGAGACATTGAAAGCCACAAGGTTTTCTCTACTCCAATCACAGATAGTAGAAAGAGCAGAGGTCAGGTGTACCACAACCGCCCTTCTCGAATCATGGAGTGACTGTTGAGAGAGACGTTTTGGGAAACGGGTGGAGAAGTGAAGAGTGGAATCATCGGCATAGGAGTGGATAGGACAGGAGGTGTGATTTAGATTATTAATAAACAAAAGGAAAAGAGTGGATGACAGGACAGAGCACCTAGGAACACCACTACTAATAGCTTTAGTAGAAGACCAGCGACCATCTAAAACCACAGGTATAGACACAAGATAGGGAGTGCTGGAACTCCCGTTTCTCCTGTCACTCTCCTCCTCAGCTGATTTTTTTTCCGTCTCATCTACCACGTGAGCAGTCCAGCATGCTCTTGGATACACATAGCTCTCCCTATTCCTCACTACATATACATGCATCTTACAAACTACATAATCCTTTGAAAATTAAAAAAAAAATGGAATCAACTTCAAGAGCCTCGGAGTCCCCTGGGGAGGGGACCATGAATGTCCCCACTTCTGGCTCCCCCCCCCTACTTCTGCCGATACCGGGAACGCAGACCCTGGCAGTGGGACTGGATCTGCTACCGCCAATTCCAGATGTTCAGGGCCTTTGCCTGATTCACTTTTCATAAACTTTTTCATAAATTTTCTCAAATCTGTTGAACACAACATCTCTTCCTCTAAACCTCAACTTCTCTTCCTCACTGAAACTCTGGTGTCTGGGAAGACTGACGGTAACCCCTTTTCTGAACCCTCTTACTTAGTATATACTCAATTTCACTCCAAAGATGGCTTTACCTTTCTCCTAATTTTACTGACTATCCAAATTCTTTGACTACGTCACTTCCAAAGCGGAACACATTCTATCCCGCTCTCCCTTTGCTAAAATCTCAATTCCAGGAGATTTCTCTGTTCACCACCACCATTATAAATGACCTAGAGCAGATTGCACAGCACCCTACTCGTATCCTCGATCGCCTTGAAGATACGCCGAACATTCTGGATTTATTTCTTACCTCTCATCCTTCTTCTTACTCTGTGTGAAACTTTTTTCTTCGTTGGGCTCCTTCGACCACGATCTTATGTGTGTTTCCTGCCCTCTCTCTCCAACCCAGCCTTTAGATCCTCCCAAGAGTACCGCTGATTGGGAGGCCCTTAGGCAGTACTTCTGTGATTTCCCATGGAGCGATTACTGCTTCCCTGGCCGGGACCCTTCCGAGTGCCGCTAAGCGCATCACGGAGGTGATGCTTTCTGAAATGGAGGCGTACATTCCATATTCTATTCCTACTATTAATGATGGGCATAACTAGAGTAAAAAAAGCTTGGGGGGGGACGATCACAATCCTATTGTTCGAAGCACTCATTATCTATTGGAGAAATTATAAAAGTTGTCCCTCCAACTTTTATAATTACTCCCATAGATAATGAGTGCTTCGAACAATAGGATTATGTTCGTCTCCCCCAACTTTTTTACTCCAGTTACGCCCCTGCTTCCAATGCAAAAAAACGTTGTTTAACTTTACTTGTTATAATGCTATCCGCATCAGAGAAGAGTCTTTCAGAAGATACCATCGCCATCAGTGCCAGATTTAGGAATGCTGAGGCCCTAAGCTATGCTTAGATTACGAGGCCCCATGGCGTTATCATTTATAAATATTCTAATTCATGCATATATTTATATTATACACAGGCAGGCAGAGGTTGCAACAAAAAATTAAAAACTAATGTTCTAACTGAAAAAATTATCTTCCAGTAAGCCAATTTGCATTATGATCGAGATACCCTCAAATGAAGATACCTTAGTACGATTTAAAATTTGGTACTAAAACTTTTATTTTACAGCGAGAATAGAGCAATTGTGCAGATCAGCAGTTATTAAATGGAAACGGCTCCCATTTGTATTTAAAACGTTTTATTTCGTTATTTTTGGATAACAAAATCATTGATAATGTCGTCAAAGGATAAACTACGAAGTTTGTCATCTCTATTCACAAAATGCTTAGTGTAGACATCTTTTCTTATAGCATTGTCATCCGTAGTTCATTCTTTATTCTTTTCAGCCGCGAAAATGACCTTTCACCTGAGCAGTTTGTTACCATTATTTTCAAAACGAGCCGCAGTATTGCTTCTACATTAGGGAAAGCCAACTAAATATTATCTTAGATGATGATTTGATACAAATCATGGTTGCATAAATGTCTTTTATCTGAGTAATTTTGTTTGATGTAAGCATGAAAGTGTTTTAATTCTCCAACAAGAGTGACCTCAACATTTTCAGGATAGTCTTTAACAGAAGCTTTACACCTTCATTCAGCTGTTCTTCCGAAGCATCTACATCAACCATCAACCAGAAACACGCAGACAGACAAACAGCCAGACACAAGAAAACCTACAGACTCGCACGACCATTACACCCTTCAATACAGACCGACCACCAAGATCATCAAAAACATTAAGAATTCGAATTCTACTGGACCAGACAACATATCTAACATACACCTTAAACACTTGGGCTCACAAGGAATACTAGCTCTCACAAATATCAGCACATATTCATACCAACACTGTATTCTTCCTGTCATATGGAAACAAGGTAAAATTATTACACTACTCAAACCAAACAAAAATCCAACAGAACCAGCTTCCTATAGACCCATTACTTTACTATGCACACCTTCCAAAGTAACAGAAAGACTAATCTTACAAATCACCAACCCACACATTCCACTATCGCCTACTCAACATGGATTCAGACCTCACCACTCAACCACGACATTACTCACTAACCTCACGCAGCACATCATGGATGGCATCAACTCCAGACGACCAGCTCAACGTACACTATTAGCAACAATAGACATTAGTAAAGCATTTGATGCTATCCCACGCTTCCCTCTCATAAACAAAATACTCAACACAAACATGTACAATAACACCAAAAGGTGGCTGAGCAACTTTCTTTCAGGAAGATACTCACATGTCACATTTAATGGCAAGTCATCCAAAAACAAGCTTTTTCTGAACGGGGTCCCTCAAGGCTCTGTTCTCTCACCAACACTGTTCAACTTATACATGCATGACATTCCAACACCCATAGATAACAAGCTTACCTTATCATCATATGCAGATGACATCACTCTAACATCCACCCACAACAACATCGACACCGCTACAAATAACCTACAAACATACATAAACAGTATACAAGACTGGCTCACACACAATAGACTGAAAGTAGCGCCCACAAAATCAACCATCACCTTGCTTACAAGCAACACAAAAGAACACCAGGTAATTCCACAGCTTACACTAAACAACATCAACATTCCACACACTCACAGGACCAAAATACTTGGGGTCACACACACACACACACACACACACACACACACACACACACACACATCATTATCTTTTGCAAACCACATTCAGGACAATAAAAACAAATGTACGTCAAGACTTAACACGCTTAGGGTACTAACAGGCACAAACTTTGGACACCAGCAGGAAACAACATCACTCATGTACAAACAATATATTCGCTCAGTTATGGACTATGCTAGCCCATGCTGGGCACCCATTATCTCAAACACACACATAAACACCTTACAGACAATATAAAACAACGCACTTCGTATCATTACAGGATGCACTCAAACAACACCAATAGAACACCTGCACACAGAAACAAAAATACTGACAGTTAAGGAACATTTAGACATGAGAGGAACACAATTCATGGCAGCAGCGACAACTAACCCACAACACCCTTGCCACTACATGTACAATCATGCACCAACACCTCGCACCATTAAGGTAACACCAGAGAGACATTATAACCAAATACTCCATTCCATACCACGCCCCACAGACATCACACAGTACAGAAAACACATACACACACACACCTAACCCACAAAGCACTGACAAGACTCGGTCCGAATGCGGTCCTAGGTGCGAAGCCGCCACCCAGTAACAGGTCAGAGATCAGCCTGAGCAGATCGGATCGAGTTAACTTAGCACGATTTCGATGTGGACATCACCCCAACTTACGGACATATAAACACAGACTAGACAACTCCGTAGACGACACCTCCCATCTGTGCCAGGACACACCACAAACAATTGAACACATTATGACAGACTGTACCGCTCTAGCACAACAATGAACACAACACAACATCACTAGTGCGCTGAACCTCTGGTCCACTCCGGAGAGGGCGATCGGTTACCTGCGTGCCGCCGGCTTGCTCGATCAGGGAGGGATGATCGGCTAAACAACAACAACAACCAAAAAGGAAAAGTTGCTTACAACATTTTCGTATATGTTTGATCTTTTATTTATATTTGTTTCAAGAGCATCCATCATAGGAATAAAATATTTAATTTGAAACTTGTCTCTTGGAGAAAGAGTTTCATCGGCATTAGGTGCATCACCATTGTTGATTTCTTTTCTTCCAAATCTTCTAATTTTATTCGCACACTTGTAGTCTACGAAGGCAGGATCTCTTTTGCTTTTAATTTAATTTCACCAAAACTTTCACGGATGTCTTTCAAGAAGTGAGTAAATGACGTGCAAAGCTTTGCACGTGTACTAAGGGTTATCTGTGCATCCTGTAGGCCGTAGGGCATTGCTAGTTTTGTGGAACTGATTTAATAAACTGTTCCAGAGAATTAACATGAACACAAACTCTAATTCCTCCATTTTCGCCAACAGAAAGCCAGTCTCTCTCCTTGTATCATCCTTTTCACTGTCATCAGTCTGAACATGAGTGAGAGCATCAATAATTGGATTATACCCCTCAGCTATGGCTGAAGTGACCTTTGCATGTGCTTCCCACCTCATGTCAGAGAGGCGTTTTGGTACTGAGGAATCAGGATCGAACTATGATTTAAGTGCTGCCCAAAGTTTTGTGGAGGTAGAAAAGAATGCGTATTGCTGTTGCACAACACCAATAATATTTACTGCATTTAGGCAGCAATCAACAGCAGCACGACCAACAAGGTTAAGTGAATGTCCAGCACAATGCATATACATACTTATTTTTCTCTAGAAGTTTCTGCTGCATATCATTATACCTCCTTGGCATGTTCGCTGCATTATCATATGACTGTCCTCTGCACTTACCAAAGTAAACTTTGCAATCATTGACTAGATCAGCGCTGTCCAACTTGCGGCCCGCCGAATGGAACTTTGCCAAATTTCATTTCTGAATTTTCTTCCCTATTTTGTCGTTTCTAGTAGGGAGAACAACATTCAACGGGTTCCTAAGTCGTATTAACCAACAGTGTATGATTATAGGCAACATCTTGGCCGCGCTTTATAGAAGTTGGACAGCACTGGACTAGATAATCCAGTACCATGTTGGCCATTCTTTCACCACTGTGTTTTTCTAATTCAAGGAAAGATAGAAAGAGTTCAGACCATCATTGAGTGACACATCTGACAATAACAGTTAGTTGATCAACATGTGAAAGATCTGGTGTAGAGTCAACAGACAAACTGAAGTATCCTGCTTTTCTCATGTGTTCCAAAATAGATTTTCTTACTTTTAAGCCATAAGCTGGATAAGTTCATCGCATATTGTTTTGGACAAATACGAAGGCTTTACAGATCCACTACTTCCATAAATAATGCTTAATATGGTTAGAAAGAAATGGATCAAACATAGCAATGAGTTCTATCAAACCAAGAAAGTTTCCGTTATGGGGCGACCCAAGCTTTTCAATGCCTCTTCTAAATGCTAATCCACGTTCTGCTAATGTGCACACAACTGCAGTAATACACTCGAGTACATGCCTCCAGTACTCTTGTTCCTGTTTCATGTGTTCAGCGAGGTGTGAATCCAAGGTTAACTCGCAATGGTGTTTCGTCAGTCGGTAAGTCCATCCCTAGCCAGTGCGGTTGTTGATGTGGAAAAGAGCTTTTTTATGCAGGAAGGAGGGGCCTAGGGCGAATGTTCACAAAACCGGCCCCCCTCCAATAGAAGAAGAAAGCCAAAATCAACGTCCGGGGATTTCGAGATGTTTAGACACTCTGCGTTTGAAAGATGGGAGGTCATACACAGGAGGAAAGATGGATTGAGGAAGATTGTTCCAGAGTTCACCGGTTGAGTACAGTAGATGAAAGATTGAAAATACAGATTAACCCTTACGTTAGAGAGTTGGACAGAAAAGGAATGAGAAAGTGTAGAAAGTCTGGTGCTGCATGCTCTCCTTAAAGGAAGAGGCATGCAGTTAAAGAGTTCAGAAGAGCAGTGTCCGTTAAAATAGCGATAGTAAAGAGAGTGAGGCAACATTCCGGCGAAGAGAGAGAGAGAGAGAGAGATTGAAGACAGTAAGTAAGAGGCGGGCAGTTGATGATGCCCAAAGCCTTTCATTCCACCCAGTCAATTACGGCTGTGAGAGTTGAGCCACCCCACACAAGAGAAGCATACTCCATACAGGGGCGAACAAGACCCCTGTACAGAGACAGCAACTGAGTGGGGGTGAAAAAACCGCGGAGCTAATCCACGGACCTAATCTCTTAGAAGCTGTTTTAGAAAGAGAGTATATGTGAACTTTGCAGGAAAAAGCACGCGAAAAGGAAACGCCAAGAATGCCAAGAGAAGAGGAAGGACTGAGTTGTGTTGTTGAAGGTAAGGGGATTGCGAAAAATGCTCTGTATGAATTGGTCCACAATTAACCCACCCCTTATATCTCCAGTCTAACTATAGAGTAGATCAAGTCTAGCCTAGAGGGGTCAGCCTAGAGATTCCGGAAATGGTCCAGAGCGGGCAGATAAATTGAGGTCCACAGTAGGATTCCTCACAAGAATTAGGTTAGGGCAATCTACCTTCACCTTTGTTAAGCTATGAGTTGATGCTGGGTCTTAGGCCACAATGTAGGCCTAACTTGTCTGACCCAGCTTAATTTAATGAGATTAACTTTGGTGTAAAAACTCAATTAGTCACTTACTTTTTGTTATCGGAGTGTCTCCCTTCTCCGGTTATGTTTTCGAGAGCGCACTTTGCTGGTACGTCCTCTCGCCCCGTTCTTCGTTTTCGTTCTCCCTTTGTTCTCCTCTTCGCGGGGCTTCTCGTACCAGCGTTGTCTTGGTTTTTTCCTCGGTTGGTTGAGCGGTAATGTATCTCCACTACCGAGCACGCTCCTCCCACACAGTATATAAATACTAGTGTGGAGAATAACTCTGGTGAGCAACCAATTGGTTTCATCCACCCAGTTATTGACATAAAAGGAATTTAATGATTGTTAGATTAACTACCTACCTACTCAGTGAACCATTTTCGTTACCTCCCAACTACCCACTCATCAGTTTTCCATATACTGGGGGCCCCGGGAGATAAAAATTTTGGTGTCATTGTCACCAATTTTTGTCTGAGTGTAGACTAGCTAACTATTTAACTGTAAATGCCTGTTAATCTGATTAACAGTGCCTATCCTCACCTTCTCATGGAGAAGGTGTAGCATTTAATTAGAAGAGAAAATATACATCCATAGGATGAAACTGTCTATGGTCTTTACCATAAGAAAAGAAAAAATGAAAGTTAGAAGATAAAATTACAATTCCCCAGCATCTATTTTTTGTTGTAAAAATAGTCGCGCCTTTAATGCTGTTTGTCGCTGAGGTCTTGTGTCTGTCAATGTTGTAGTAGGATGCGTTACCACTCCTACTGTCAAAGGAATAGTTACTGGAAGTTCAGTGTCTCCAGTTGTTACTGTCAGTGGAGAAGGTTCTCCAAAGTCCATTGTTTTGGGTCCAGACTCTAAAGGGTACAAAAGAGAAATGTCTCTTGTTGTGTCACCCGTTGAAGTCCTTAATTTGACCACTCTTGTTACCCCATCTGCCCCTGGTCTGAGTTCTGAAACTCTAGCCAGAGGCCAGTTTTGTCTTGGAGTACTGTCATGTATGAGAACAAGGTCCCCTACCTTAATTGTGTCAGACCAATCCTTCTTAGTCATTTGTTTATGTCTCTCCCTTAGACCCATCAAGTACTCAGTTTTCCACTGTTTTATGAAATGAGCTTTAACTCTAGTTAAATGTTGTAACTTAGTCTGGAGCTCATCATGTCGTTGAGTCCAGTTTGGGTCTTCTGAAGAGTCTATCTTGTAGTCCGGCAGGAGACTAACTTGTTCTCCCCGAATCAAATGATTTGGAGTTAATGGTTCTGGGTCATTAATGTTGTCACTCACATAAGTGAGTGGTCTATTGTTAATGATGTTCTCAATCTCAGCCAGGAGAGTGAGTAACCCAAATAAGTGTATCTGTTTTTTGCCAATTGCTTTCTTCAAGCAATTCTTTACTGTTTGTATATTCCTCTCCCAGATAGAACCATACCAAGGAGAGGCAACTGGAATATACTTCCACTTTATGTTTTGATTTTGTATATATAATTGTGTGATTTCATTGCTTAACAAGTCGTGGATGACTTGTTCACCAGCTTTGAAATATGTAGCATTGTCAGTCCAAACTGTCTTGGGTACTGAATGTCGTGCACAGAATCTCTTAAAGACAGCAACAAAAGATTCTGCTGTTAGGTCCTCCACAACATCCAAATAAACAGCTCGTGAGGCTGCACATGTAAACAGTACAATGTACATTTTTTGTTCCGTGTCACCCACCCCTACAGTCAATGCTCCTGTATAGTCAATGCCTACAGTCTCAAAGGGTCTGTTGAGAGTAACTCTCTCCTCTGGCAAAGCAGGAGGATTTGGTTTCCTATAGGGCCTAGCATGAATACGCCTACATGTGACACACTCACTCAGGACTGTTTTAACAGTGATCCTTCCCTTGGGTATCCAATAAGTTTTTCTTAATGTAGTTAGTGTCTGTGGTACCCCCTATGATATACATCATTGTGTATTTTCTGATGATTAATGTTGTCAAATAGCTAAATCTAGGTAAAAGGATTGGATTTTTGCTTTTGTATGACAGTTTTGATTTCTAATCTCCCTTTACACCTTAGAAGGCCTTCCTCATCTCTGAACAAGTTTAGATCCACAACTACTGATGGTACAGGTTCTTTGTTTGTTTCCCATTTGTTAAGAATTCTAACTCTTTATTGTACTCTTTTTGTTGGGCTTGGCCTATCCAGTATTGGGTTGCAACTTCTGTATAATTATGATTGTTTTTATTTAGCTGTTTGTTAATTGTAGCTAAACAGTTGTGAGCAAACCTCAAACAGTAGGCTGTCACCCTGACAAGTTTGTTGAAATCAGAATACCGTTCAAAATTAGTGATTGGTTCAACCTTTTCATTTGAAAAGATTAAATTTAATGTCAAGTTAACTTGTTCCACAGGCCATTGGTCTGTATCACAGAGCCACTTTGGTCCCATAAACCAAGTTTTGTTTGACTTCAACAACTTGTAGGATAAACCTCTGGTCAGAAAGTCTGCTGGATTCTGTTTAGTTGGAACATAGTGAAAGTTTACTTGTAGGCTTTCATTTGCGTCAGCTATTTCTTTTAGCCTATTTCTTACAAAGATATTCTTACTATTAATGCTATCATTCCGTATCCAGGCAAGACAAATCTGACTGTCAAGCCAGACGTGGATATTAGTTATGAACACATCATAGTAAGCATCCTTAAGCAATGAAATGGTTTTAATGGCTAATGTAGCAGCCAATAGTTCCAATTGAGGTATGGTTCGGGTAGGTTTGAGAGGTGCAACTTTCCCTTTTGCATAAATTAGATGACTTTCTGTAGGGCTTACAAGATACGCACAGCACCCATAAGCTTGTGTGCTTGCATCAGCAAACACATGAAGCCTCTGGGGCTTATCCCTAAACCCACAGCACCTTTGAATTTTAATGTTCTGCACTTTTGTTAAATCAGTAGCTAACTTCTTCCAAGATTTTTGATTTTCATTTGTTATTGGATCATCCCACCCAACATTTGTCCTCCAAATTTCTTGGAGGAGAATCTTTGATTTTATTGTTGAAGGCAAGAATAGACCCATAGGATCAAAAATTTTGGAAGCCTCTGATAATATTTGTCTTTTAGTATTTGCTTCCTCATCAAGTTTAAAACCTTTAGTACAGATTGAATCATGACTGTTAGAAGTTGCATCCAAATACCAGTTCATACCTAAAGTTTTAACTCTGTCTGATGGCTCAGTAAGACCATTATTATCTTTTAAAATCTTTTTGTTTAAATCCTCATTATTTGAAATCCACTCTCTAAGTTCAAAGTTACCTTGTTGCATAATATTTGAGAGTGTTCATAGACTTCAGATAATTCAGATTTTGTTGTCGTTGAGCCTATTAGATTGTCTACGTAAAAATGTTCCTTAAGGAAGTTCAATGTTAGAGAGTTATTAAACTGGTTTAAATGATGTTTAATTGTCAATGCTAATAGGCTAGGTGAGCAATTGGCTCCAAACAACACAACATTAAATCTATAGGTTATGAACCCTTTATTCAAATCAAATGGATCCTTGAACCATAAGAACCTAAGTTGGTTCTTATCATATTCATTTTTAAGATTTATTCTCAAAAATGCCTTCGAAATGTCACTTTGTACAGCATATTTGTCTAACCTGAACCTCAGTAAGATCTTCACAAGGTCAGAAATGAGATTAGGACCCTCAATCAAGCAATCATTCAAACTGTGTTTATCACTGTCTTTGAGGCTACAATTATATACTACTCTTAGTTTTGTTGTTGGGGCATCTTGTCGATAAACCCCCCTGTGGGTTAAATAATGACAACCATCTTTTTAAAAGGGTTATCTGTTACTTCTTCAATGAAGCCTTTCTGTAGCTGTTCTTTGAAGACATCACTGTACTTTACAATATTATTATCTTGTCTGAGTTTTTTCATTACTTTATATAAATGTCCTTTAGCTACTTTGAGATTGTCTCTTAAAGTTGGACAATTTATTTTCCAAGGTAACTCAACAAAATAACTATTGTCTTTGCACTGAATGGTGTCTTCAAATCTTTCTACCATTAACTGATCTTCTGAAGTTTGATTTGTGTCATATATACCCACAGATTCTAGCAACCATAAAGTTTGAATTGCCTCATCCAAAGTTTCATTTGATAATGATGAATTAATGTTCTCAGTTGAGATAATATTATTCAAAGTGTTGCTATTCTTACAGGTGTTATGTAGGACTGAGTTGAGGCACATAGTATTTGTTGGTCATGCACTGTTTTGGTTTAGGTCTAGGTTGTAGTCTGATAGGTCACCCAAAGGGGCTATCCCTGATGGAGTCTGAATAGCTATACCATTACCTATCTCTACTATGCCCTTATGAATAAGATTAATATAATCTGCCCCTATTAGCATTTCAATGTTAGCTATTGTGTTGTTAGTGATATGTCTATCAGCTATTTTGTAGTGTTTTTTCAAATGATTTATGGTTTGTTCTAGTTTGGGTATAACCAGTTTGTTTTGTCCTACTTTAGAAATAATAACTGCTTCAATTTTCTTGAATTTACTTTCTAAATGTAGTTCCAGGTCAATTGTCTTATAGCTATTTTTGTCCGAGTTATCCTTAACAAAGGACGCAATATTGAAGTTTTGTTCATTCGGGTTTGGTGTCAAACCCAATTTATTAACTAAATTTTTTGAAACAAATGTTTGTTGAGAACAACAGTCTATAAGACATCTCACTGGAGTGGTACTACCCTCACTATTCACTAAGTCCAAAGTAATAGTTGGTAAAAGAATCTCAGTGTTTCTTGTTACATTGTTTGAACAAGCAGAATGTCCCATGAAAGTGGCATTTTCTTGATTACCTTTGTTTGGGGGAGGTATCTTTTGAGTTTGAGTACTATTATTTGGACACTTTGGTGAATCACACATTGATGAGACATGTCGTAAACTTTTACAAAACTTACACTTGAATCTTAACCTAGATTTACAGTCTTTCTTATAATGTCCCTGGCCAGTACACTTTTTACACAGGTTCAACTGTTCACATCTTTTAGCCCTTTGGTTAAAATCTGAATATTTGTCACACCCAGTACTACTGTGTTCATTACTTGCACAAAATTTGCAATATGGTGTGTAAGTTGAGGCAGCAGTTACATTAAAGTTCTGTAATGTAGGTGTTCGTGTTTTGTAGTTGGTCACATTTGATTCTACAGTATCAAGTTTTGTCTGTTTGGCTGTAGCTAGTTGGTCTCTGGGAACAGTCTTTGGTTTATCCATAGTCTGGGTCTTATGTGTTGGAAAATCTCTCAAGTTGTAATTAGTTAGGATATTGGGGAAGTGTTGTCTTATTTGTGTTAAATTAGGATAATTTTCTCCCGTCTTTAGAATTAAATTATCTTTAACCCTCGAAGGAAGGCACCTAAGTACTATGCTTTGTATAAGCCAAGATGAAGTTTAATATCTATCTCATTGCTAACCAGTTGTCCTATAATAGCTTCTAATTTTGTATAAAAATTTTCCATATCACTATGGTTATCTTTTATGGGTGCAAATTCAAAAATTTGTTGAGATAATTCATATAATAATCACATCTTTATTAACGTAATTACGTTTTAAAAGATCAATAGCTACTTCATATGAATCCCCTACGGCTGGTAAATAGGCTATCAGGTTATAGGCTGGGCCTTTAAGGGAACTAGTTAAGTAACTAAACTTTTCAACAGTTGAAATATAAGGTTTATTACCTATTAAATTCTCAAATTTGTCAATGAAAGATGGGAATTGTACCGTGTCCCCTTCAAATGTTGGTATTTGCAAAATGGGTAACTGAGCCCTCAATTCTTGTGACTCAGGATTTTGCATGCCACTTAAATTTTGTTGAAGGTTAGCCCTACTTTGATTAAAATCAGAATTAGGTTTTTTTGGTGTTAAGTCAGTCAACCGAGACCGTAGTTCCCTTATTTGCTGTTCAATTGAGCTTACCTGATCATCATCATCAGCGTAAAGGTCTATCAATTGTTCTTCAGCCATTTCGGATTCAACTAACTCTGAAATACTCTCATTAATGGCTATTATTTCCTCCTTTTTAATTTCTAATTTAATAATTACACTCTCTATATTTTTCTTACCTGGTTGTGTAATATTGTTAAAAGTGTTCACAGCCTTTGTAACAGCTCCCAACTTTGCCCCCCTTTTCTTTTTTAACTTTTTCAATTCCGCACTGTCCATGTCTAAGTCAAAATTGTTTAACTGGGGATCGTAATAAAATAGAGGACAAGAAGAAATTACCAGAGAAGAGAGAGCACAGACAAAACAGTCAAGTTTAAATTTGGTTTAATCCCCCCCAAGTACTTGTGTGTCACTCAGGTCTAAGCTTATAAGAGAATGAGACTCCTTTAATGTAAATGTTTCCTAGTTAGGCCCTAGGTTGTAGACCTAATTAGGCTTGCTCAGGTTAGGCTTAGGCTAGACCATTTAGCCTAATTCTGCAATTTTTGTTAAGTAAGCTTAAGGTTTGTAAATTCCCACACACGGACCACCAATGCGAAAAATGCTCTGTATGAATTGGTCCACAATTAACCCACCCCTTATATCTCCAGTCTAACTATAGAGTAGATCAAGTCTAGCCTAGAGGGGTCAGCCTAGAGATTCCGGAAATGGTCCAGAGCGGGCAGATAAATTGAGGTCCACAGTAGGATTCCTCACAAGAATTAGGTTAGGGCAATCTACCTTCACCTTTGTTAAGCTATGAGTTGATGCTGGGTCTTAGGCCACAATGTAGGCCTAACTTGTCTGACCCAGCTTAATTTAATGAGATTAACTTTGGTGTAAAAACTCAATTAGTCACTTACTTTTTGTTATCGGAGTGTCTCCCTTCTCCGGTTATGTTTTCGAGAGCGCACTTTGCTGGTACGTCCTCTCGCCCCGTTCTTCGTTTTCGTTCTCCCTTTGTTCTCCTCTTCGCGGGGCTTCTCGTACCAGCGTTGTCTTGGTTTTTTCCTCGGTTGGTTGAGCGGTAATGTATCTCCACTACCGAGCACGCTCCTCCCACACAGTATATAAATACTAGTGTGGAGAATAACTCTGGTGAGCAACCAATTGGTTTCATCCACCCAGTTATTGACATAAAAGGAATTTAATGATTGTTAGATTAACTACCTACCTACTCAGTGAACCATTTTCGTTACCTCCCAACTACCCACTCATCAGTTTTCCATAGGGATAGTTGTGTGGAAGATTGTGACGTGTAGACAGATGGAGGAACTGAGTTTTTGAGACATTGAAAGCCACAAGGTTTTCTCTGCCCCAATCAGATATAGCAGAAAAATTACAGGTCAGGTGTCCCATAGCCGTCCTACGCGAATCATGGAGTAACTGTTGAGAGGGACGCTTTGTGAAGCGGGTGAAGAAGTGAAGAGTGGAATCATCGGCACTGGAGTGAATAGGACAGGAAGTGCGAATTAATAAATAAAAGGAAAAAGTGGGTGACAGGGCAGAACCCTCAGGAACACCACTGTTAATGCCTTTGGAGGAAGAACAGTGGCCATCTACAACCACAGCTATAGATCGGCCAGAAAGGAAATTAGAGATGAAGGCACAGATAGAAGGATAGAAACCGAAGGAGGGCATTTTGGAAATTAAAGATGTGTGCAAGATTCAATGAAAAGCTTTTGATATGTTTAGCGCAATAGCATAGGTTTCACCGAAATCCCGAAAGGAGAATGACCAAGAGTCAGAGAGATATGCAAGAAGATCGCCAGTAGAGTGTCCCTTGTGGAATCCATATTGACGCTCTGAAAGAAGATTGTGAGAAGAGAAATGTTTAAGAGTCTTCCTATTAAGGATAGATTCAAAAACTTTGGAAAGGCAAGAAATCAAAGAATTTGGACTATAGGTGGAGGGTTAAGAGCGGTCGCCCTTCTTTGGGACAGGTTGAATGGAAGCGAACTTCCAGCAGAAACGAAAAGTACCAGATGAGAGACAAAGACGAAAGAGTTTGCCTAGGCAGGGTGTCAGCGCAGAAGCACAGTTCTTAAGAACAACAGAAGGAACACAATCAGGACCGCACGCCTTCCTAGAATTGAGCCCAGATAGGGCAGAAAAAACATCTTAAGAAGAGCTTCTAATTTCTGACATAATAAAGTCAGAGGGAGGAGGAGGAAATAAAATTGTTGAAGAGGTTCTTAGCTAGATGCCAGAAAGAGCGAGAAGAATAGGAATTGCATAGGTTTTCATATTTTTGTCGGATGAAGGAATTTTTTGAGGGTCAAAGAACAGATTTTGCACGATTCCGGGCAGAAATATAAGCTGAGTGAGAGTCAGGAGTTGGATGGGGACGTGACCTTCTAAAAGACTCCTCTCTGTTGCGGATAATATTAGAACAAGTAAAGTTAAACCATGTTTTTTTTGCATCAGTTGTCGGAATACAATAAGGAATGTACGCCTCCATGCCCTAGAGCAGTGGTTCCCAACCGGTTTTGGCTTATGGCCCCCCTTAGGAACCTTATTTTTTCCTGTGGCCCCCATAAGCATTATTTTCAGTAGGTAATATGCAGATTTAACTCTATTTTACAAAATAACATTTTCCTGTGGCCCCCTTCAAATGTGCCATGGCCCCCAGGGAGCCATATGGCCCCCGGTTGGGAAACACTGCGGGCCTAGAGAATCAACTCTGTAATGCGCTCAGCACATTCGGAACGGCCTCGTCCACGGAAGCAGTAATTCATGGGAAATCACAGAAGTACTAACTTAGGGCCTCCCAATCCTGTCCTATCCACTCCTATGCATGATTCCACTCTTCACTTCTGCACACGCTTCCCAAAACGTTCCTCTCAACAGTCACTCCATGATTCGCGAAAGACGGCTGCGGTACACCTGACTTCTGATCTTTCTGCCGTCTCTGGTTGGGGCAGAGAAAACCTTGTCTTTCAATGCCTCAAAAACTCGGTTCCTCCATCTGTCTACTCGTCACAATCTTCCACACAACTATCCCCTTACCTTCAACAACACGCAACTCAATCCTTCCTCTTCTCTTAACATTCTTGGCGTGTCCCTTTTTCATGAACTTTTCTGGAAAGATCACACATACTCTCTTTCCAAAACAGCTTCTAAGAGATTAGGTGTGCTGATTGCCTCCTCAGTTTCTTCACCTCCGCTGAGTTGCTCTCTCTCCATAGGGTTCTTGTCCACCCCTGTATGGAGTATGCTTCTCATGTATGGGGAGGCTCAACCCACACAGCCGTACTTGACTGGGTGGAATGAATGCTTTTCATCTTATCAATTCCCCGCCTCTGACTCACTCTCTTCAATCCCTGTCTCTTCGCCGCAATGTTGCCTTACTCTCTCTCTCTTTACAATTGCTGTTATTACCATCACTGCCCTTCTGAACTCTCTAACTGCATGCCGCCTCCTTTAAGGAGAGCACACAGCACCAGACTTTCGACACTTTCTCATTCCTTTTCTGTCCAATTCTCTAACGCAAGGGTTAATCGGTATTTTCAGTCTTTCATCTACTGAACCGGTGAACTCTGGAACTCTTTTGCTCAATCCATCTTTCCCCCTTTCTGTGACCTCCAACCTTTGAACCTTTGAAACGCAGTACGTCTAGGCATCTCCAAAACCCTGGACCTTGATTTTGGCTCTCTTCTTCTTCTTCTATGATGGGGGTGGAGGCGCTTTTGCCCGCATTCGCCCTAGGCTCCTCCTTCCTGCATAAAAAAAATATATGTATATATTTTTCTGTTTTGTAAAATTCTGTATTCGTAAAATGAAGATATTAACTATGTTCACGGACTCTTCAATAATGTATAGTAGAAATTTTTAAGGTAAAAAATGATGTAGTTTCTTTTAAAAATTTCTTTGATTTATTTGTTACGAAATTCTGAAGTGAAATAAAGTATTTTTAAATTTAATTTTTATTAACCAATCAACTTAATTTATTATCAATATTGTTTTCTTTCTAGTTAAACATTATATAAATAAATGGCTAATTCATAATTTATTCTAATTGTAACGTTATTTCTTGAACCCTATAAGAAAATACTGGAATTTTTTCTCCCGGCTCCAACAATAAATAATATATTCTACAGTTTCCACATCAATTCCAATCTACAGGGTTTCACAAAAGTCGCGCACCATAGACTTTATTCAGACTTACGAGGTTTACGAGTCGAAACGGTTTATGATGTTTAATTACAATATATGTTCGATAATGTTCCAATAATAAAATTAATAGTATGTACAATTAATCAAAAAGCTATCTTAAAATAATTAAATTGAATGAAGCTACAGTATATTAATAGCCAGTATATTAATTGTACATACTATTAATTTTATTATTCGAACATTATCGAACATATATTGTAATTAAACATCATTGACAAACCATTTCGACTCGTAAATCTCGTAAGTCTGAACAAAACTTATGGTGCATCGCTCATATACTGTGTCTGTATTACTGAGAGATGAGATTCAGTGACTGTCCGACCCTTGATAGGAAGGGATATTGTCGCTCCTGGACTTTCTGACTTGACATTACCGTCTTAGTATAATATCTTTCATCTTCAAAGATTGGTGGTGTCATGATATTTTGGAGTGAAAGTGACGTATGCCTTTTAATAACGACCTCAAAGTCAGTTTTACTTTTAAAACATTTTTGTGTTTCGATAAATTTATTATGGATTTTTCGCTCACTCAATTCCGTAAATTTTAAAAACGGTTTCGTCGTTAACGGATAAAACTCGCATTTACGGAGGTAAGCGTATATATATATATATATATATATATATATATATATAGTATAAAAAGGTGTGGCACTAGATGTTCAAAATTTTATTTATTTAAGCGTATATTTTATGATAGTTAAAAAAATGAAATATTAAAAAGAATAAAGCCATTAAAAAAGTGAGAATACATCGTAAAAATTAAAGAAAAACTTTCCTAATATTCGTATTTAGATGGCATCCTTCCCATCTGCCACCAAATTACGATGTACCTTTTTATTTCTTTGATATCGTTCGGTGTAATGGAGTAAATTAAATATTATTTTTAAGCAAAAACGAAACTGAGTGATACGTAAGTATTTACGCATCAGTCAGTTTCGTTTTTTCCTAAAACTATTTAATTTAGTCCATTAGAAGCGTAATATATTTTTTCAATAAATTAAAGTCTGCGATGGAACTTCATTAAAAATTAATACAATATTAAGCGCCCTTAAAAAAAAAATACAATTACTCAACATAACGCAAACATTTCAGTGTAATATATTGGTATCCGAATATTATATATATATATATATATATATATGAAAATTATTTCACGAAAGTAACACGTGAAAAATATTTACGATGAATAAAACCACGAAGGAAAGGAAACACAAAATGGTGCTCAAGCGCTTTCGTCTAATGACATCCTCAGGAACACTGAAGTACATAAAAGGGTAACAGCCTATATATAGGTTACAGAAAGAAAAAAAAAAAGAAAAATAAATAACATACATACATACATACATACACACAAACATACATATACATACATATCTATATATACATATACACACATATATATATACATATATATATATATATATGCAATAAACAGAGAAGTAAAAATAAAAATTAAAAATTAAAAATTAAAGGATTATCCGTGAGGCGTACAGATTTGTAAGGAATAATATCGATTTTTAGCACAAGATCAAATGGATTATAAAAATACAAATTTATATTGGAATACTGCCCGGGTTTTAACACTCTGCCTATGGTCAGGTTTCGATATATATAAAAATAAAATGCAAACACTCGTACTTTGTCAAAAAATATTTTAGTACTTCCATTTTTCCCGGGCTTTTTAGGCATTGCTAATGTACTTAAACTTTTGGATATTAATTTAGTATTTTCATATAACAATATTGTGAAAAATATCATAGTAAAAAATAGCCCTACCAATAATTCAGGCATTATCTATAAAATTGGTTGTAAACAATGTGATTCCTTTTACATAGGTCAGACGGGAAAGGATTTGCACACACGTATAAAACAGCATCAATATTCCGTTAGAACAGGACAGTTGTCCAGTGCCCTTTTTGTCCATTTGTCAGAGTTAGCCCACTGTATTGATTGGAATAATGTTTCAGTTTTATTCCATTCTAGCAACATTGTTAATAGAAATATTCTTGAGTCTGCCATTATCCAACTTTCAAATAACTTCAACATAAGCAAAGGTCTTTTTCAACTCGATCCTGTTATTTTGAATTCCTTCCAAACAGATTTAGATAAGAAAGGTAGAATACTAAATCTTTGGTAAACTTGTCTGCTATTTTATTAACTTTTAATTTGCATTTTATTTTTATATATATCGAAACCTGACCATAGGCAGAGTGTTAAAACCCGGGCAGTATTCCAATATAAATTTGTATTTTTATAATCCATTTGATCTTGTGCTAAAAATCGATATTATTCCTTACAAATCTGTACGCCTCACGGATAATCCTTTAATTTTTAATTTTTAATTTTTATTTTTACTTCTCTGTTTATTGCATATATATATATATATATATGTATATATATATATATATGTGTGTATATGTATATATAGATATGTATGTATATGTATGTTTGTGTGTGTGTATGTATGTACCCTTTTATGTACTTCAGTGTTCCTGAGGATGTCATTAGACGAAAGCGCTTGAGCACCATTTTGTGTTTCCTTTCCTTCGTGGTTTTATTCATCATATATATAATATATATATATATAGGGTGTCGAATATATTGAAAATAATATATTGAATACATAGTGAATTATAAGAAAAATAACAAATCATTTTTGCACCATTATTTCTTGGATACCCTGTATATCCAATAGTAAGAGTTAACCCATCAGTGCCAAGAGGTGTTAGCCAGAACAAAATCAGTAAAATGACGCTGGGTACTGATGGGTTAATATGATCGTAAAATATGTCAAAAGAAATATGATAATAAAAACCCACTCTAATAGACAGAGTTTATTTCCACCAACAGTTTCGATGCCCACTGGCATCCTCTTCGGGTGGATACAGAAAAACGAATGAACCAAAAACAAGAGGGAAAACAGTCCAGGGACGATTAAGAAATTCGCACCTGGGTTAGATCCCGTTCTCCTGACACTGGGAGGGCATTTTTATTAAAGGGTCCCGCTTATAAGTACATTCCTACAAATTAAAATTATCTTCTTGTTCTATACATACAGATTCTATTATTTTTTTACATAATTATTACATTTATTATTAAATTTATTACATTTAATATTGCATTATTATTTATTACAGAAATTATAAATTTATTATTACATTGATTATTACATTGTTGTTTATTATACAATTATAAACCGTCAAACGAATGAAAAAGGCGGGAAGGAAACAATCCAGAGACCATTAAGAAATTCGCACCTAGGCTAGATCCCGTTCCCCCGACCCCAGAAGGGCATTTTTATTAAAGGGTCCCGCTTATAAGTACATTCGCACAAATTAAAACTATTTTCTTGTTCTATACATACAGATTCTACAGGGTGTTCGGAAAGTCACTGTGCACTTATATAATCGAGATCGTCCACTCACGCTTGATGACCTGAAAACTGCAATAACTGCGTACATAAGGTCCATTTCAAAAGAAGAACTGACAAAGGTGTTTCAAAATAAAATAAGACGGGTCCAGGCCTGTATTGCTGTTAAAGGACATCACTTTCAACACCTTTTATAAGTTCTGATGGTCCCATCCATAACCTCTATCATATATGCAATGTTATACTATTGTATGCTATTAAATAAATATAAGTGCACAGTGACTTTCCGAACACCCTGTATTATTTTGACATAGTAATTACTGCATTTATTATTGCATTTACATTTTTTAACATTTATTATTATTACCTTTACACTAATTATTTCATTTATTTTATTACCTTTATTATCACATTTATTGTATTTATATTTATTTCCACATTTATCACTTCCATTATTACATTTACATTTACGTTTATTATTCCATTTACATTTTACCGCGGGAAAAAAAACAACGAATGAACCAAAAGCGAGTAAGGAAACAATCCAGAGACCTTTAAGAAATTCACACTTAGGTTAGAACCCGTTCACCCGACTCCGTAAGGGATTTTTTGACCAAGAATCTCATTAAAGGGTCCAACTTATAAGTACCTTCGCACAAATTAAAATTATCTTCTTGTTCTATGCATTCAGATTCTATTATTTTTCTTTTGACATAATTATTACATTTATAATGTACCTTACTTGATTCCCAATCTATAGCATGATTAGTTTGGCTGGCGTGATAAAAAATGGCATTATTAGTATTACAACTTCTGAAGGCATATTTGTGTTCTTTAATACGGGTTTCAATATTTCTAGACCATAGGTATTTCAAACTAAGAAATTGTCTACGCGTCCTTAAATCGAATGTGTCGTGTGCACTACTTGTGGCGCTGTTTGTAACTGCAGATTATAACTACGATGTGGAGACTAGACGCACTGAACAACGACTTAACAGAAAGCTACCCAATTTATGTGATTAAAGTGCTTGGTCAAAGTGTGCGGTGGAAGATTCCGTTTTAAATTTATCGACATATGTCTTATCCAAATCCGAAAAGGAAGTTCTTAATTTAGGGCTGTCCTTTGCCCTTAAACCCAATGAAAACATTGTTTTAGATTTTGTGTCTTCCGTAGTTAATTCCAGGGTGGATATTCCGTGTTTAAATGGTTTGATTCTGAGCAAGTTTCTGGAACATTTCAACTCGATGGACTCGATTCCCAAAAGATTCCGGTTAGCTTTAGACAAGCTCAGGAAGAACGAAGCAATATTTGTTACTAAAGCAGACAAAAGTAACACTGTGGTTATTTTGGACAAGTGTGATTAAAAACAAAAAATGGAAGCGTTACTTAGTGATGAATTCACCTACACCAAAGTGAGATCGTCCCCCCTAAAGCGTCTTTCTGCTGAATTCAACAAAACTATCAGGAACTTATTAAAAGATGTCCCGGCGATTGACCCTAAAAGATTTCTACAGATTAACCCCAAACTCCCCCACATTTACGGCTTACTCAAAACCCATAAGATTAATATACCACTCCGTCCCATTATTTCACACAGGGGTTCCCTTAGTTACAGATTATCTAAATTTCTTGCAGATAAATTTCCCCATTAGTTGGTAAATTTTCAGGCTCGCACATCACTAATTCCTGTGACTTTATTAACAAAGTTATGTCCTTAGATTTAAAACGATGTAATAATCTCGGGATGTAAAATTTCCATTTAGCATTCTTCACAACTCTGTGGACACTTGTCTTACTTTTCCCTGTTTCACGAGCACATTGTCTCACAGATTTTCTTGGTGATCGGTTGAATACCTGTAGTACTTCATCAGAAGTGTTAGCATCTGTTGATGTCTTTGGACGCCCAGTCGCTTGCTTGTACACATCATGCACAGTACCGTATACTTCAAATTTCTCACAGATACGTGAAATGGTAAGTCGAGTTGGAGGATTAGTTCCAAAATTGTCTCTCCACTGTTGTTGAACCTTTGATATCTTCTCAACTTTAAAATACGACTTTAGTATCCATTTTCGTTGCTCAAATGATAAGCACACACTTCCATTTTCCATGTTTACTGTAGGCAGGCAAGGCTATTACTAATTTTGATTTTGTATCTCCTTAGGCTAGGCTAGGCTGTTAACAATTTCGCTGTTGTATCTCCTTAGGCTATAGGCTATAAAAAGAAATAAAAATCATCTGAATCTGTTAGTGGGTTCGCCTGTTATAAGTTTTTTAAAAATGTATACATGGTTTTGGGACACTGTGTATATATATATATATATACCGGGTGTCCGAGAATTATCTGTACAATGTTTGGCTGTTATTAAAAGTCAACCATGAAGTGTAGACATTCCAGTGTTGTCCCATTTTACAGAGAAACTCATTAAGTTTTTTCTGATAACAAGTTTTGACAAGTTTTTCTTTTTTGTACGCGGGTGACAGACATTAATGATTTAAAAACAAGAATCACAGCTGCTATTGAGCGAATTGATGTGGATATGCTGCAGCGTACATGGCAACATTTGGATTATCGATTGGATGTTTTGCGAATCACTGATGGTGCACATATCGAATGTTTGTAACAACGTTACTTTAATAAAAGAAACTTTTGAAAACACAGATTCTAAATAATCTTGTTTAAGAATTTTACGTGTGTTATCAAGAATTTTATTAAAAGATGAAATTGTACAGATAATTTTCGGACACACTGGAATTTCTAAAAAACTTGTCAAAACTTGGTATCAGAAAAAACTTAATGAGATTCTCTGTAAAATGGGACACCACTGGAATTTCTACACTTCATGGTTGACTTTTAATAACAGCCAAAACTTGTACAGATAATTCTCGGACACCCTGTATATGTAAATCCACAAGGAAAAAGAAAAATTATTCCAAGTCCTTTCGTGTATTCAGAAGTACACCTCGTCAGGAAAGAAGAACACCTCGTTTTCCTGAGGAGGTGTACTTCTAAATACATGAAAGGCCTTGGAATAATTTTTCTTTTTCCTTGGGGTTTACATCATTCATTCATGTCACGTTAGGCCTGTTCAAAAATCAACTTTTTCTTATTTTCATAGGTTTCTGTACATTTTCCCATGCTGTTTGACCTGAGAAAGCCGAAAATCACAACTATTTTGACCTAGGATGTTGGGAAGCATTGCCGCATGGAGCTTTAAATTTTCTGCCTTGAAATCGGCCAAAGCGCCAATTCCGGGGTCCCTTGAATTATGTTTTGCACTTTAACTTTTGATCTAAACAAGATAGAGCAACAAATTAGGTATCAAATGAAAGAGCATAAAATTAATAAATAATAATAATAATAATAATAATAATAATAATAATAATAAATAAATAATAATTAATAATAATAATAATAATAATAATTATCTATCATTTTTCAGGAAACAACAGAAACTCAATCAGAATCTAGAAAACCATCTACAAGTTACAACTTCACAATGGCATTAAGCAAGGAGCTGAGGGAGCTCCGTGGGCGCACAGTTGATATCTCAGAACCTCCACGTACTGTCCACAGGCAGGTGTCAACTGGGCCATCTACCAGATCTCTCACTGAAACTTTCCTGGTTGGATACCCTTCAGCTTTTATCAGTGGTTCCCAGCTTCCCACCAACAGACAGGCGTTCCAGTATTTCCTTAATCTTCAGAATTTACCGGAAAATGCAGGGAGGCCCATGGTTCAAGACCTTGCATATGAAACAGTTGAATCTATCATCCCATTCTGGCAGATGGCTAGGATCAAGACAATGACCAAGTACAACGCAATGAAGCTCTTCATGAAACTACATGAGAAACATCGTGCTCTGGTGAAAAGCAAAGGAAGAGCAAGTAACCCTGGAGGAAAAAGAGGAGCATTTGTGCTGGAATTAGACAGCCTGTTCGATATAGGAGCTCCAGATGCAATCCAGGAAATACAGAACAACAGACTGTTATCCAGAGAGAAGAAAGATGAGGATATCAGGTTCTACGAAGACCAAAAGACTGAGAGGAAAGGTCATATGTCTGGTCATGACAAGATTTTTGAGACAAGATCCCTGCAGCAATCAGCGAGGAATGAAATACTGCAGCATAGACAAGAACAAGGTAAAACTAATTACTTTGAACGTTACAAAAAGTTTTAAGTTTTACTCCATTGCGATATTTAGCATGTACTTAACAATTACTGTCTTAACATGTTGTACTATTTTACAGCTGCAGCAGAACAAGAGGCAGTTGTTCATGTGGATGACATTACCTGGGGTGACTCAACTGACAACGACGCTAACACAGAGGACATGGATTACCATCAGCTTCGTCCTGGATGTTCTCACCATCAAGACACTGTGACTAGTGTGATTTTGACGTTTCCAAGGAAGGTCATGGAATGTGATGTCATCTGCAATACAGCTGATCGTCTTGGTTTATCAGACAATCAAGTTACTGCCATGGTTTCTGCCACCTTGAAAGCTGGAGGGGCTGATCTGGATAACTTCGTCATCTCAACCTCAACAACACGTCGCAACAGAATGCTGTCCAGGTATAATATCAGCCAGAGTCACATGTCCAAGTTTTGTGAAAACCCCCCACAGTACGCTGCCTTACACTGGGATGGAAAGTTGCTCAAAGATGTCTTGGGCAGTGAACCTGGAAGTACCTCAGAGACTTTAGCTGTGCTAGTGTCTGGTCCACCTTCATACACTGAAGGAAAGTTATTGGGAGTACCTGTCATCGACAATTCTTCTGGCACAGCTCAGGCTGAGGCTTCAATGGATTTACTGGAGACATGGGAACTTACGGATAATGTTACTGCCCTTGTTTTTGACACTACATCCAGTAACAGTGGAGTTCACAGAGGAGCTGCCAAACTGCTAGAGAAAATGCTGAACAAAAAGGTGTTTTATCTGGCCTGTCGACATCACATCCTGGAAATCCTAGTAGGAGCAGTTTGGGAGAAGCTGTTTGGGAAGGTGAAGGGGCCAGATAATCCCTGGTTTGAGCATCTGAAGGATGTTTGGACGGACTTGTTCAAGGAAAACCCAAAGATGCTGGCTATCAACAGCAAATGGCTGAAGGAAAAGAAGAAGAACAGTGAAGAAATACTCCAAGACATTCTAATAGCAGAAAGGCTTCCAAGAGCCGACTACAGGGAAATGGCTGAACTGACAGTCATTGTTCTTGGAGGAACGCCTCCTCGAGGTATTCACTGGAGTCGACCAGGCGCCATTCATCAGGCCAGATGGATGGCCAGAAACCTGTACTCCATGAAAATGCTGATGTTTGCAGATCAACTTGAGTACGACGAAGACACTGTATCAAAGCTGGAAAGCCTCAACACCTTCCTTGCGCTGTTCTACACTCCTGTATGGATGATGGCAATGTCTGCTGCAGATGCTCCCGTGAATGATCTAAGTCTAATCCAGGACATGTTGAAGTACAAGAAAACTGACCCAGAGCTTGCTGATGCAGTACTTAATAAGATGGAAAACCACAAATGGTACCTGACGCAGGAAGTCGTGCCATTTGCCCTGTTCAGCAGTAGATTGAGTGACACATTGAAGCACGACATTGCTGCCCAGTTACATGCCACTGAGAAGCCAGACAGCTTCAGAACAGGAAAGCCTCTATTCCAGAGAGTCACAGCTAAGACCACCCTGGTTGATCTCATTGGCCCAGAATCACATTTCCTGCTGGACACACTGAACATTGGATCCGAGTGGCTTCTGGAACCTGTCACGTCTTGGCCACAGAATGAGGACTACAGAAAAGCGTTGGACTATGTTAAGAATCTGAAAGCGGTGAATAACATTGCTGAACGTGGTGTCAAGATGATGAGCGACTTTGCAAATGTCATAACAACAGATGCCAAGCAAAGGGACTATCTCCTTCAAGCTGTGGAGTTCAACAGACGCCGCTTTGACAGCTTCAAGAAACAAACTCTCAACAACTGACTGTGTAAATGTCATTATGAAATTAATCATCATGTAATGCTTTCACTTCTTGATCGATTAGACTTGTGACAAAATGTTAATCTCAAATTTGTGTCATGAATAAGGCGCCTTGTCCCCAAAGATAGAAATCAAGGGGGGTGAGATCTGGGGATCTGGGAGGCCACTCCACAGGACCACGCCGACCAATCCAAGCATCGGAAACTGCTGATCCAAATACCGACGCACGTGAAGACCATAAGAGGTGGAGCTCCATCTTGCTGGAAGTAAACTGGGAAGTTACCTTCCTCGTTTAGCAGGGATGGGAAAATCTCTTCTTGCAACATGTTAAGATACCTTTCGGCATTAAGATTTCCACTGACAAAAATTGGTCCAATAATTCTGTCACCCCATATCCCGGCCCACACCATCACTTTACCGGCACCTTGCATCTTCGTCGGACTCAGCCAGTTAGGGTTAGCATTACTCCAATAACGTATGTTTTGCCGATTAACCTCTCCATTGACGTAAAAATTTGCTTCATCAGTGAACAAGATCTTACGTCAAACGCATATTCTTAGGGTATCTGAAACATAAAAACAAACGTTTAATTTTTCCTATGTATGGAAACTTACGGCCCACCCTGTATATATATATATATATATATATATATATATATATATATTATATATATATATATATATCAGACATGCAATCGTAATCAAGAATCGTAATCGTGATTACATGCCATGATTACAACATATCAATGAATATGAAAGTCAAGTTGTCATTACAATAAAACCCACTGAGATTATATTGATGGAAACGTACTTTTCCCTATCTGTGAGAAAGAAATATCATATTTTGATTTCAATCAGTTATTTTCTCCTTGTAATTTTAATCGATTTAAATCACTTGAATAATTTGATTTCAGTCATTGTAACCCTTCATTATACGTTGGCTTTCTTCTGTTTACCTAATTTAGAATCGTAAGAATCATGATTACAGTTTTTAACGTAATCATAATCGATTCCATTAATTTTGGAAGGAATCGTAATGGTAATCATGGGCTTCCTACGTAATCGTAATCGATTCCATTTGTGATGGAATCATAACACGTCTGATAAATACCGTATATATACTGTATATGTTTGTATATATTATTCTCTTTTACACTTATTGTATATGTTATAGGGGGTGGGCGAAGATAAAGACGCCCGATTCGGTTTTAAAGAACGTGAATAAATTCTCTTTATTTTGACCAAACATGTGAGCACACAATAATAAAAAGTGAAATTATTAGGTGCTACTATAGCGTGCAGGTCTACAAAGATATTTACACTATAGCGTGCGGTGTACAACATATTTACAAATTCAATTACTCTACAGTAAAACAAAAAATTTGCAGGACAAATAAAACAAAATTCATTCTATGGGATATAATGCCCGGTTAGGTTAATTGAATGCCAGGTTAGGTCAACTGTATGCCCTTGACAATTGGTTAGGTTAAGTTGTGATATTTTCGTTAAAACTAACGAAAATATCACAACTTAACCTAACCAATTGTCATGGGCATACAGTTGACCTAACCGGGCATTAGATCCCATAGAATGACTTGTTTGTTTTATTTGTCCTTTAAATTTTCGCCGTGACCTCACATTCGTCCCCAAAGATAAAGTCAAGTCATTTCAGGTCAGGTCAGCACAAATTCAAGTCAGGTCAGGTCAAGTCACTTCAGCACAAACTCTTTTGTAGACTAAAAATATTTTTGTAGACCGCACACTATAGTAGAGGTCAGCGCAAATTCTTTTGTAGACTAAAGATATCTTTGTAGACCGCACGCTAGAGTAGCACCAATTATTATTACTATAATGATATTATCTTCCCCGTGCAAGAAGCTGGGGTGAGCTATTGTTTCGGTCGTGTGTGTGCGTGTGTGTGTGTGTTTGTGTGTGTTTTGGCAACTGGGCATAAGTGAGGTCGAGTGTGTGATAATTCACAGATGTAGTAGGTTAATTTTCTTGTGAGGTAACATTTTTGGTACCTCGGAACGCTGAAAGGTTTATATAAAATACTAAGAACAGTTTTATTTTCGGAAAACGATGTTATTCCTGATTGGGTTAGGTTAGGCTAGATTAGCTAGTACCTCACTATTTAATGACGTAACAGAAAACACCCTTCCACCCGTCAGTTGTCCCCGAAACCCTTATCAGGCCCTTCTCGATGCGATGGCACTAACGTCAGGTTAGGTTAAATTCGGTTAGATTAATTAATTTCTTAGATATATGGATTTAAAAAGTCGTTATCTTACACACACGTGTGTGTGTGTGTGTGTGTGTGTGTCCAACCATTCTTGTGTCCGTCTGTCACGAAGATAATTCTTAACGGCCCAACCGTTTGAAAGTTGTACGAGCGGAAATTTTCATCTCTTCATGTCTTTCTAATTAATAATAATAATAATAATAATAATAATAATGATGATAATAATAATGATAATAAATTATTATTATTATTATTACTATTATAATTACTATTATTATTATTATATTATTATTATTATTATTATTATATGACTTGGGTAGTTATTAACTTTACAAGAAAGAACAAACTTGGAGCTCCTCCATATTTAAAACTGACTGGATGCAAATTAATATACAGGGCGTCCCAAAAAAATGTATACACACTTTAAATAATTATAAAGGCAGTGTTTATTAAAATACATTTCATTTTCAAAATGTAATAGAATCTACAGACATTATTTAATTGTTTTGTCAACGCCTGTTTTCAAACTGACGTCCGTTCTGGTCCAGGCACTGCTGATAACGCGAAGCAATAGAATCGCAAACATCACAAAACATTTCGTTTGGTATTTGTGTGCATTCTCGTTCAATGGCTGCTCTCAATTCAGCGACTGTTGCAGGTTTTATAGCGTAGACTTTGTCTTTTAAGTATCCCCATAAAAAAGTCTAGTGGTGTGAGGTCTGGTGAACGCGGAGGGTATTCTACGAAACCCTTCGTCCAATCCACATCCACATCGTGCCAAGTACCACTCGCAATACTCCACTCTTCGGTCCGGATCATCTTCATTAATAGCATGGACTAATCTTGGAATGTAACTTTTCCATTGACAGCGCTTCAAAATGCGTTGGACAGACGATTCTGAAATTCCTACCTCACGACTCGCTTGCCGCACAGATTTTCTTGGACTTTGGTGATACGTTTCCAGTACTCTTTCTTGCTTTGTGGGGCTTGTCGATGTCCGTGGTCTTCCGGAACGCTTCTTGTGGACATTCTGAACAGTTCCATCGGCTTCAAACTTATCTCTAATTCGAGTGATGGTAAGTCGCGTTGGTGGATCTGTTTGAAACTCCCTCCTAAACTGTCTTTGCACTTCAACTGCGTTTTCACACTTCCAGTAGCATTTTAGAATGAATTTCCTTTGTTCAAAGCTTAGTCTGACTGCCATTATTAATTCTAATGGGTTTAACTTGGAAAGAAAGAAACATCAATTGAGCTATCAGCTGTTAAAGTGTGTATACATTTTTTTGGGACGCCCTATATATATATATATATATATATATATATATATATATATATATATATATATATATATATGTGTGTGTGTGTGTGTGTGTGTGTGTGTGTAAATTTTTGTCCGTGTTCATATTTTACCCAAAAGGTCCAACAGGTTATATATTTCATAATTTTAATCACTTTCGCTGTTAGAATCCCCCTTCTCCTCCTCCATATTTTATCAGAAAGTTTATGAGAAAGTACTTTTTTACCGGATTCAGTGATTATTTTTTTAATTTCACCCTCGTTAGGATATTAAGTTTTTTTTTTAAATCGACATTATAGTAGTAGCATGTGAACTTCAACCTATGGTGGAATTGCCTTGCGATATTGCATGCAACATTGCAAGGTGGTAGGAGAGTGCAAATAACATAACCTGGAGGTTTAGGAAAGCGCCGCAACAACCTCAAAATGTAGAAAATTGAAAGAGTAATGGAGGATCACCCCACCTCAGATCTAAGGAGCAGATTCAAGACACCAATCGACCAAGTAACTACTCCGAAGGGGACGTTAGACAAAAGACAAGGAGTGCTGGAACTCCAGACTGGCACAAATCTTTAATCTCCAAACTGCCCTATTTCGGTTTCTATCCTTCTATATGTGCCGTTATCTCTAATTTCCTTTCTAATTTTCCTTTCCTTTCCGATGATTCCACTCTTCACTTCTCCACCCGCTTCCCAAAGCGTCCCTCTCAACAGTTACTCCATGCTTCACGTAGGATATGGTACACCTGAACTCTGATCTGCCTGCTCTCTCTGACTGGGGCGGAAAAAACCTTGTGCCTTTCAATGCCTCAAAAACTCGGTTTCTCCATCTGTCTACTCGTCACAATCTTCCACACGACTATCCCCCTACCTTAAACAATACAAGTCTCAATCCTTCCTCTTCTCTTAACATTCTTGGCGTTTCCTTTTCTCGTGATCTTTCCTGGAAAGATCACATATATTCTCATTCCAAAACAACTTTTTAGAGGTTAGGTGTGTTGTACTGGCTCCACAGTTTCTTCACCCCCAATTCAGTTGCTCAACCCACAGTCCCACACAGCCGTACTTGACCGGGTGGAATCAGAGACTTTTCGTCTCATCAATCCCCTGCCTCTTACTCACTGTCTTCAATCTCTCTCTCTCTTCGCCGCAATGTTGCTTCACTCTCTTTACTATCGTTATTATGACGGACACTACTCTTCTGAACACTTCAACTGCCTGCCTCCTCCTTTAAGGAGAGCACGCAGCACCAAACTTTCGACACATTATCATTCCTTTTCTGTTCAACTCTCTAACGCGAGTTAATCGGTATTTGCAATCTTTCATCTACTCAGCCGGTGTACTCTGGAACAATCTTCCTCAGTCCGTCTTTACCCCTGTCTATGACCTCCAATTTTCAAACGCAGAGTGTCTAATCATCTCGAAAATCCTGGACTTTGATTTTATCTCCTTCCTGTGCAAAGAAAATAGTTGATTTCTGACTGGCTCTTTCTCATATTGTCACCAATCCATACCAACAATGGCTATCATATTATATCATATAATCATATATCCCTCACAAGTGAATGCTTCCGCTCTCTCTCTGAGAAAGTTCTCAAACACTTTACAATGATTATGCATATCTGATCTTAATTTTGAAAAACATATCTTATATGTATTCTGCTCTTTAAATAAATAAATTAGTAAAAGTTGAAAATTGGTAAGCATGTACATTATTTGAAACTCGTTAGAATTAAGTATATTCTCTTACTAAAGTTAAGTTTATTAATTTGGGTGTTTCATTAAACTGGGCAACATTGGTGAATCACATCAGATTATGTGAAAATGGATTCTCTGTAACCTGTATTAAGAAAGTGAAACAAAGTTAAAAAGTTGAAATATATACAGAGAAACTGAAATTGGCTTTGGAATCAATAACCAAGGTGCTTTAGTAGGATGAGTTATAAAGAGTTTCAATATTTGAATGTAATTGAAGATGATACTGTATGTGAGGTAGTAAGACAGTGAACATCTGAAACCTATAAAGAAACTTATTTGAACCCAACAGTTAAGCATGGAGGAGTTTCAATTCAAATTTTTTTGGGTTGTTGATGGCAAAGTCTAGTAAACTCTTATGATTGTCTCAGTCTAATTAAATATCTGAAATGGGAAATGAATGAATGTTGTATAAAAATAAATGAATATATTAAGTAGCTAAATAAACACTAAATCCACAGAGGGAGGATGGTCAATGATTGCGAAAATTAAACCTAAGTAAGCAGATTGTAAGTTGAAATCTAAATTGAGAAGTCTTGGTAGAGATGATCAGATATATGTTACCTTTTAAAATAAATAAATTGATGGTTGCAAACTTAGTGAGACTCCTTCATTTAAATAACATGACTAAATGGTTATGAATACCACTTAACCATTTACATGAGGTTTGATATTTCTGTAAATCAATTCAAGTTGGCATACCACTTCTGCTAAATTTCTCATATTAGCTAAGGCCAAGAATTAGAATATATTTCTATTTAAAAGCAGAACCAGTAGAGACTCTGAACAGAATGTTGAGATATCAGTAAATCCATCTTCGACGGGTGTAGAGGATATAAGGATACCAGCTGCGGACAAGTGTGAAATAGCTAGACAAGAGGAAAGCCAAGGGGTAATGGAGCTTCTGAGGTAAAGCATACCTATTCAATTTTTGGTTCCCAATAAGAAAAAGAAAAAATACATTGAAAACTTGAATGAACTAGGTAGTAAGCATAAGATTCCTCACAGAACATTTCTGTTAATTTAATTATTTTAAAGAATACTTTATATAGTTTAGTATATCTTTGTCTTATTCTCACCTTAAACATAAAAATCTATGGTGTTTTTAGAATTCATACTCTACTTGTAGAAGCATACCTCAAGATAAATCATGCTACGGACTCAATATTTTATCTCAGCACTTAGAACATTCAGTAATTGGCAAGGTGATGGAAGAAAACCTTTGTTTTGCTACAAGGAAATAGCTAAATTGAAGAAAAAAAGGAAATTCATAGAGTTTAAAAGTAGTAGTAGCCTAGAGGATTTAACTGAATACTACAATTAAGAAATAAGTTAAATGGCTTGATTAGAATGAGCAAAAGATATAATGAAATAGATATAAGGTTAGAAAAGATACAAGGTTCCAAAGAAATTTTTATTTTTTTATTAGCTGAGACACTAACTATTCTACTTGTTTGATCTGTCAGTTGTTCACATAGGCACTGAACTGATAAATAAAATTAAAACCTATTGGTGTCAGTTATGAATTAGAGAGAAATTGTTACAAGACAGAGAAGAGAAAGTAATTTTAAATGCTCATAAGTTTGGGTGGTAAAGTGTGAAAAGCTTGGTGCTGCAGAGAACAGTATCAATTTCAATACTTTTTATTGTGTATAGACGTCGTCATTATAGATAGAAGTGGTCCAAAATTTTCTGACCAGTGTTTGGAAGTAAGAAACAAGACAACTAAAATACTAGGCTCCAAATTGTGTTTGATCAGTAGATGTAGCAAGAGTTTCACAAAAAGGTGTGTTGGTAACCAACTGGGGAAGAAAGTTTGTGTGGGGTTGGTATTAAAAGTTCTCATTCATCTCATCTGTGTATCTATGTGATGAAGGAAACTACATATATTAAAATATACTGCAGTAATTCAAATGTGTATAATTGTTTCCTGGATATACCGTGTGCTTCTCACCTTCTTAATGTGTAAAATAAAAGATTCTTGCTGGATGATCGAAACTAAATATTTTGGTTAAATTAGCAACAAATCTTTGTTTAATGATTAAACATTGTTTATTATCTGTAGGTAGCTCTAACCAGGATGGGTGTAGAGTACAGTACATGAGGGTCTCAAGAATTGAAGTACAGTAGTTTATTTTTTTTGTCAATTAAATATGGGTGAAGTAAGTGTGGCACAGCCAAACCCAACCAGTAAGTAGGCAGCAACTTTTACATTCTGGTGTGCTGTACTCTCTCCTTTAATCCTAATTTGGGGGATCTTATATTGTTTGTATTCTGATCTTTAAATAAATGATAGGCTGATGAAAGAATGCAAAGAACAATTTTTTTTTTTTTTATACATCTTGTTATTTAAGTAAATGTTTTACACTTATTTATCAATGAAGAGGAATTTGAGAGAATCTCCTACATTTCAGTCAAGTTCAATTTATCTTATTACAGTTTCCATCCTTTATGTAAAGTAAAACATTAAAATTGTTATGATGTATTAAAATTTTTATGTTCACTACAAACAGTTCTTCTGATTTGACTATGATAAAAAGGTCTGAGGGTGCCTGGTAGCTCGGTATTTTTTGTGACAGACTTAATGGTGAGGCTCTGTCTCACTCCTGCTTGATAGCTCGTGGATTGGGTAGAGTTGGTCACTTTTCCTCTTAATCCCCAGACATAAGATACTCCTTGGATGCGCTCACATTCACTCCTAGTTTTGAAAATATTCAGTCAAGAAATAAGTTAATTAGTTTGGAGAAATCTTGTTAATTAAGTGTATTTCTGTTGAACATCGGAAAATTAGTGAAATGTAGGATAGTATGTTACACTGGTGTGGTCACAAAAACTGTGCTGCATAGGAATAAATCTACTTTCGGGTAGGATTACGAGATGATTTGGTTCTAACTAGTCTGGCTGTTGAAGTTCATTCCATAGTATAAGTGAAGGAACTGAGTCAAGAGATGATGTTGAACATTTTGTGGTCATAGTTCATAGAATGCCACAAGAGGGTAGCAACCAAATTAGCTAGTGTATACTGTAGTCAATGTAGGCTACTTTATACATTGTATAGAATAGGGTACTAAAGGTTAGATATTTAGAGAGGAGAACATACAGATTCAGTACTTGTGGTTTAATTTTGTGTAAATGCCTCTACAGTTTTAGGGTGATGTGTTTTTACAGTGACTTACTAACTGCTATGTTGAAATGAATTCCTGAAGTACTTCAGTGTGAAACTTCTGTCACCGTACTATGGTGACTATAAGCCTACTTTGTCAGAATGTGGTTCCAACTTATTACACATAGTTTTTGCGATGTGGCCAATCTGGGAAGCTGATAGCCACAACTTAGGCGAGCGACAAAATCCCACTGGACAAGCGCGCTATATGAGTTATGATGGCTGTTTGAATGTACATTTTGTGGATCAAAGATTTTGGCAACGTCCGAAGCATTTCATTTTCTAAAATATCTAAATAGTCTGTTAGATATTTTGTAAAATATCTAAATTTTGTAAAATGGTCATTATGCAGAAAATGACATGGTCTGAAGTTGAATTCAAAAATACATTTTTCTAGTGTATTTTGGTGTGCTCTGTTCAAATATAACCTTCATTTCTTGTGCAAATGAACAGAAATACGTGTTTGGGCCATGCAATGACAACTGTATTTCTGTTCATTTGCACAAGAAATGAAGGTCATATTCGAACAAAACACACCAAAATACACTTGAAAAATGTATTTTTGACTACATTTTATACAATAAAGTATAACCTAACATGTTCATGTTACGAGATCTCGTAAACAACGCATTACCACGGGAAACGTTCAAAATACCTCAAAATTAACCAGAAAAATTTGCTCTCGTCATTTTCGTTTAAACTAACGAAAATATCACGACTTAACCTAACCAATCATCAAGGGCGTACAGTTGACCTAACCGGGCATTCCATTAACCTAACCAGGCATTCAATTGACCTAACCGGGCATTCAATTGACCTAACCGGGCATTCAATTGACATAACCAGGCATTCTATTGACCTAACCGGGCATTCAATTAACCTAACCGGGCATTCAATTAACCTAACTGGGCATTCAATTAACCTAACAGGTTAATATTGATTATTTCACCTAAATATCTTCTGATCTTTTCGTATTAGGCACTCACTGTCACATTTCGGGCAAGTTAAGGATGAGAGAATAACCGTAATTGATAAAAACATCCAATGCTTTGTCTTCATCTAGGGCACATGACGAATGAAGTTCTCAAAGTCGAAACCACACGAACGGCACGTCATAATTCTATCACAAACACCACGAAACTGAATCCAATTAGGAAAAAAAAACATCCAGAACAGAAAACAAACTAATTAAGTCGCAGAGTAGCAAAAAAAATAGCCCAAGATTATACTCGTCACCACAAAAATGAGTGTATTTATGTTATATATATCGTTAATATCATAATGTTCACCATTAATATGCATTTGCACAAAAAATGAGTGACAAATTTGAATAAAGCGACTAAAACTACCTCATAAAAAGTTATTTTGATTTACAGGTCCAGCCCATGTCATTTAATACATATTGACCTCTAAAATTTCTAAATAGTCTGCTAACTGCCAATTATTTACTCTGCTGCCGTTTATTAGACAGTCTAATACTGTATTATTTACTAGAATACAGATGCACCTAATATACCTAAGTATAAAAATAACACTGCCCAACACCAATTTTGCTGATTTAATTCTAACACCTGTTTTTAGGTAACTTTGGTGTGCTGATTTCAAAAATCACCTTAGTTTTTGCCTATCACGTCAGGTTTTCGAGCAATCAAATACGGATATTTTGGAGATATCGCATTTTGGCAGGGTTATGCCCAATTTTTTTCTTTTCAAAAAATAAGTTTTTACATACTCAGAATCAGCATGGAAAAGTAAACAATTGTGCAAGGAGTGAACTTTAATATACAATGGTAATATTGACACATAAAGTGATTAAACAGGTCTCAAAAATCATCAATTTTGATAAGCGCCCTTCATGGATCATCCAAAATAGGCATATTGCATTGCACGAAAACCTGATGTGATGGACAAAATCTAAGGTGATTTTTGAAATCAGCACATCAATATTATCCAGAAACAGGTCTTAGAATTAAATCAGCAGCAAACAAATTGTTTTTTGTTGGGCAGTGTAATCAGTGTCATTCAATGACACAATCCGCCGGGTAGGAGAAGAGGAAGACCTCGGAGAAGATGGATGGACAGTGTTCGGGACGACCTGAGGGAGTGGGAGCTGGATGTCGAGCTGGTACAGGATAGACAAGAGTGGAAAAGGAGGATCCGCAGCAGCGACCCCGCGCAAGTGCGGAACTAATAATGCTGTAGAAGAAGAAGATTCAATGACACAATCCCCACTTTGCACAGTTGAAATGGTTCAAGGTGCGTTCCCCCCTATCGAGATCCTGACTATGCGCCTGGAGGGATAGATAGGGTAGATATATAAAAACAATTATTTTCATTAGAAACTAGCAATAGTTCATAATATAAAAGAATTTGGATGACTTGCAGATTAGCACTGTGCAAATATTTCTTCAGTTTTACTGTGGTGGAATTTTGAAATGGTTCACCATCTGCTGTAATGATACTTTTAAGATAGCTTTAAGAAGGAATTGTATGAATTTTTATGAGAGAGAACTCTTAAAACTGTAGCGAAGTTTAACTGGTGGTGACAATCTAATGAATGTTCATAAGTGGAAGTCCCAGGTTGGACCAATTTTGGTTCGCTAATTTTGGAAAAAGTTTGGAGGAGGGTCCTATATACAATTATTTGGAATTACGCACAGGGGCGGATCCAGAACACAATTTTGGGGGGAGCGGTCACCTTCCAGAACCTGAAATTATAACACATTGGCAGGCAGCTAGTGTGACAGATTTGCCAACGATTATCACATATTCGTTCTACCTATAAAGAATGCAGGAAGGTATCTGTTTTTGGTCAAAAAAGTCAATTCCTTAAGATGACAGTTAAGCTCCATTGAGGCATAAAATTAGCGCAACGACATTTACATTACTGTTTTATTAAGCATCATCATTAGGGGCAATTAAAGAAAAATGTATATTAAATGGCTTACTTTTGAACATCAATGTGCACTCTCTTGCCCAGTATACCAGCATACCTCAGTGCATGCATCCCTACTTACACGATATCAATATGAAATTAAAACTCTATGTATTCATGTACACATTTTGGTCAGCAGCTGTGCCCTGAATATATAAAAGAGTTACAAATTACAAGGGACATAGCCAAGTACCAAACATAACATCAAACTTCTGATCTGCTATTTTTCGTGCCAAAGACTTGGCCAGTTTTTACCCACCTGACAACAACTTACCAGTAACTTACCAGTATAAATATGCGAGACTAGTGTGCACCTACTGGTGCTTTGTTGCTCGCCTCAAAACTTGTCTCTGTTTTTACTCATAAGGTTATTGTTGTACATTTATATTTCATTTATCGTAGTTTTTCTTAAACTGATTAACTGTGTTTGAGTTTATTACTTTGTTTGATAATTATATAATAATTCATTCCAGTGATCCACTACTCTTTGTGAGAAAAAATGTTGTCTAATGTCTTTGCTGCATTGTTTCTTAAACATTTTGCGATCATTTCCTCTTAAAACATTCCTATTTTCCTGAAATAGTTTCGTCTTGTCAATCATTTCAATTCCATTCATAATTTTAAATGTTTCTATTAGGTCTCCTCTTTTCTTCTTTCTTCTCGTGGTGTTAATCCGAGTCTATTCAATCTATCCTCGTATGGTAGGTATCTTAATTCTGGGACTAATTTTGTGGCTCTTCTTTGTATTTTTTCCATTACATCTATATCTTTTCTTAAGTAAGGGGACCAGGTTTGCACCACATATTCTAGATGCGGTCTCACATAACTTTTGTACAATATTACAAATGTCTCAGGGCACATAAAGTCAAAGGAGTTTTTTTATTATTCCTAATTTTTGATTCGCTTTTCTAACTACAGTATTTCCGATATGTGTTCACTAAATTTCAAATTGTTTGTCATCACAACACCCAGGTCCTTTTCATGACTCACAACTTCGAGATTTTTATCCCACATTTTGTAGTTTTTGTTTGCATCTCCATGTCCACAGTGCATAATTTTACATTTGTCCGTGTTAAATTCTAATTTCCAGGTGTTTGGCCAGGCACTTAATTTGCGCACATCATTCTGGAGTGTATCAGCTTCGCTAGCCCTATTATATATTTTTGTATCATCTGCAAATATTTTACATATAGGCTGAATTGAGTTTCGAGGGTCATTCACAAAAATTGCAAACAAGATCGGCCCAAGGACTGATCCCTGAGGTACTCCACTTTTTACTTTTACCCACCTACATTTTTCTCCATTCACTGATACACACTGCTGTCTATCTGTTAAAAAGCCCTCTATCCACTTGTATACATTTCCTTCTATTCCAATTTTGTTAAGCTTATACATCAATCTGTGGTGCTTTACAGAATGAAAAGCCTTCTTAAAATCTAAGTAAATGATATCATATGGCTCACTTCTATCGTACATTGTTGTCCACTTCTGAAGAGCTTCCAACAGGTTTGTCAGACAGGACCTCCCTCTAAGAAAACCATGTTGACATTGTTATTAAACCATTTTTGATTACGTGATCTATTATTGTTTCCTTTATTATCTCTTCTAGGTTAACGATATTGGTCTATAAGTTTTAGATTTCTTCTTGTCTCCTTTCTTGTGTATTGCATTTATTATCGCAAATTTCCAATCCTTGGGTAATTTCCCTTCTTCGAGGGACTTATTGAACAATATTACAAGTGGTTTTGTCAACTCATCCGTTGCCTCTCGCAGGATCCTTGGATGTATCATATATTGTCTGGTCCGGTTGCTTTATATATATTTATTTCCTTTAATAGTCTATTTACCGTGGCTTCCTTAACAGTAATATTCTGAAACGGTATTATATTTTGCCTATCCACTTTGAGTTCGAAGAGGTCTGGGGTTTCATTTCCATATAAGTTTTCTGCAGCTTCATTTAACATCAGCACATCCCTATCATCATCCTCACAAAAAACACTAGCAAAATAGTTATTTAATTCTTCCGCAGTTTCTTCATCAGATTTGGTTAGTGTCCCATCAGCCTTTTCTAGGCTACACATTGGACATTTTATATCATTTTTTTCTATTTGCATATCTGAAAAATGCCCTATTATTATTTTTCATGTCTCTAACCAGTATCTTTTCATACATACACTTTACCTTTCTTATTGCATTTCTTGTTTTATACCTTTCTTTGGTATATTGTCGGTATCTTCGTGGTGTCTGGCATTGTAGAAATCTATTCCATGCACACTTTTTCCTCTTTATGGCTTTAATGGCGGTCCTCTCAAGCCATGGAGGTTTTGCTCTGTTATTTCTGGTTTCAAATTTGGGTGTATATATAATTGAACACATTCTTCATATATGTTTTTGAATATAGTCCAGGCAATTGGAATGTTCTCATCTTCCAGTAAATTTGCCCATTCCTTATTAACATGATCTTTAATTCTGTCATAGTTATCTTTAAAATAGTTATATCTATTTTGTACTGTTCTATTTACATGTTGGTATTTGATTGAATGACTGAACGTTAATACTGCATGGTCACTGTGTCCCAGGGGATCTTCTACATTTAGATCATCTATTGCAACATTATTTTTTGTTATTATAAGGTTCAGAGTACTGGGTTGGTTTTGCCCTCTTGCTCTAGTAATTTCCTTTACATGTTGAACTAAGTAATTATCATCTAATGTACCTACAAATTTCTGTGAGTATCCATCTGGGCTACCCATCATTGTATAGCCATTCCAGTCTATCTCAGGTAGGTTGAAATCTCCTACTATAATTAAGTGCTTATTTTCAATTTTATTTGCTTCCTTAAATATATCTAACAGAGCATCGTTATTTCTGCTACCTGCGGCGTGTCTTCTGTATATCGAACCCATCAGTGCTCTGTCTTCACTATCACTGATCCAACACCATAGACTTTCATCATATTCAGTACTGTTTAGTTGTTCACATAAATCTGAATTAAACATATTGTTTACATATAGTAAAAGCCCTCCTTTTCGGAGTGTGCTGTCTTTCCTGTACATTTTATAATTTGCCAACTGTAATGCACTTCCATCCATAGTTTGTTGACACCAGGATTCACATATTGCAATAACATCTGGTTTGGCTTCGCTTACTCTTGTTTCGAATTCATTAATTTTATTTACTATAATTTCAGAGTTTGTGTACCAGCAGTTTAATTTCTTTACTTTAACATGACTACCTAAAATTTGTTCAGATCCTTTTACTCCTGAGAAATTTCTTGTCGAAAATTTCTCCCTTTTGTAACTTTGAAGTTCCTTATAATTATATCCTGTTCTCCTTGTTCTTTTCTTCTCTTAAATTCTTCATGATCTTCTTTTTGCATGATTCTCTGCTTAACCGTATAGTCTGGGACAAGGTACACTCTTTTCTCCCACTCGAACTCATCCCTAGCAACCTTTAAGTCTTTAGCCCCTCCAAGTATTTCGTACTTTTGGTCTGCTGATACGAATCTAACGCACACTGGCCTTGGTCTATGGTTTGGTCTCAAGTTTCTTTTCCTAAGCTAACCACTTTCTCAATGTCAGTCTTGGCTATTTTTAGATTTTCACATACTCCAACATGTAGCTCGGTTACTTTTTCTGTATCAAGTTTACACTGTCCTGTGGGTTTGTTATTTTTTCTCCAGCTTCTTGAATGCTGAATATCACTATGTTGTTTTGCGTTTTTCTCTTTCCAATTTCTCATTCATATATTTCTCGACTTTATTTTCTATTTTAATTTCTATTTTCTCTTCTATTGAAGTTATTTTCTATTTTAATTTCTATTTTCTCTTCTACTGAAGTTATTTTCTCTTATAATTCTATTATCTTTCTTACTGCTTGCATCACTTCACTATCACAGTCTTTACAAAACCACCTAACCATATCTTTCACTTCGTTAATGGCTTTGTATTTATTTATATGTATTTTCAAGCATCCACAATGGAACCAAGTTTCACATGCATCACATTGCAATGTATTATCATTTCCAATCACTTGCCTTTCGCACTTACCGCAACATGCTGTTTGCTCTTCATTATCAGAATCAGAACTATCAACTAGATCACATGTTGGTCTACGGTTAGTATCCTCTCTGTTTTGTCGCCGCTTACCTTTGTTTACATCACACATGGACGCCGCCATGTTGATTTTCTGACGGTCACAACTCGGGCATAACTTGTCTTGGCCTATTAATCATTTTACGTTATTTTCACACGTTTTGTTCATCTTTCTGCAGAGACAAGTTTAGGGCTACTCAACAAATCAGACACTTTCTATGACTTACTAGTCCCGAAATATTCACTGGTATTCACGGAGGCAGCAGAAACACGTCCTCACCCTTCCACGTATATTGCAGCTACCACAGTGTGGTGGTGACCGGTATCAACAAATTCAGTCCACCAATCTACACGCAGTGTGTATGTTCAGAGAGACCGTTCTTTTATATATTACACTTACTGAAAATGTCCAAAGGAAACAGTTCATTTTTTAAGGAATTTTTACTGATGGTGCAAAAGTCAAAAGGGCACCTAATCGTGTAATAAAAGAGCACGACAGATGAAAAATGTAGAATAATCTCATTCGTGCCTTATATGACAGTAAAGGAAAGACACCCAAACAAGAAATTAAAGGATTATCTATGAGAGAGAGAGAGAGAGAGAGAGAGAGAGAGAGAGAGAGAGAGAGAGAGAGTTACAAGGAAAAGAAGTACCTCAAAAGACCTTGCGGCTCATACCCTCCAATAGTGTGCAAGATTCGGTCTAACCTTTTCTTGAACTGATCCACAGAAGAATTGTTCACAACTTCTGAAGGTAGCCTGTTCCACGTGTCACAGATCTTATAGGTAAAGTAATTCCCACACACACTAGTGCTAAACCGTTTCAAATCCAACTTCTAACCATTGTTGCTAGTTGGGTTATCATATAAACTAAACATGCTTCTAAAATCGACATCGTTGAACCCGCGTAAGAGCTTGAAAACCTCGATGAGTTGACCGCGCAGCCTCCGAGTTTCCAGCGAAAACAAGTTGAGGGCGTGTAAGCGTCGATTGTAGCCCATATGCCAAACGGAAGGGATTAACTTTGTGACTTTGTGGCCCTCGTCTGCACTCACTCCAGCCTCTTAATATCTTTCCTGAGGGTGGGCGACCAGAACTGCACAGCATACTCCAGGTACGGCCGAACCAGGAAATTGTACAGAGAGAGCACAATTTCCTTGTTCCGAAATCGAAATTGCCTCCTGATATAACCCAACAGCTTCTGGGCTTTCTTTTCAACCTCTAAGCACTGTCTGGTAAACTTTAGGTCGCTGCTAATTAGCACACCCAAATCCTTCTCCAAATCAGTGGCCTCGATATTACTCCCCAACGTGGAGTAGTCCGACTTGGGATTGGCGTAGCCAATGTGCATGACCTTGCATTTACTCAAGTTACTTCGGGCGTCCCAACACTGGCCCCAAAACGGAACCCTGAGGAGCCCCGCTAGTGACCAAGGTCCAAACCGAGCTAGCCCCTTTAATTACAACCCTCTGCCGCCTATTCTTCAGCCAGTTTTCAATCCAGCAACCTACACCCCCACCGATATCCAGCGCGCGCACTTTGGCCATTAGATGGCGGTGAGATACCTTATCAAAGGCTTTCTGAAAATCGAGATAAAGTATATCAATCACCCTACTCTTATCATACTCACTCCGCATGACGTGGAAAAACTCGAGCAAATTGGTGAGACACGACGTCTAAACACATGTTGGGAGTCCCCAAGCAGCTTGTAGAAATCCAGATGGTCAACGATCCTCTCCGCTATTATCCCCGCTAATAATTATAATTTACCTACAACCGAAATGAGACTAATGGGACGATAGTTCCTTGGACTTTTGTGATCCCCTTTCTTAAAGATAGGGGTCACGTTGGCTTCCCTCCAGTCACCAGGCACCTGGCCCGTCTCCAACGATTTGTTAAAGACTGTAGCCGGGTAGGGAGCCACCTGGTCGCGCACTTCCCGCAAGACTCTGGGGAGGATCTGGTCTGGCCTAGGAGCCTTAAACGTGCTCAGTTTGTCTATTCTATCGGCAACGACTGTCGCGGTACACCGAACACTATCCAGGCCAGCACCGTCGTGCCTGACGCCTGGCTCAGGGATGAAGCGGGTGTCCTCCATGGTGAACACTCCCGCAAAGTACTCATTCAGCACATTAGCGATGTCCGCAGAGAGAGAGTTACAAGGAGTTACAACGAAAAGAAGTATCTCAAAAGGCCTTGCGGCCCATACCGAGGAGGTACCAATGGCAACGGGTGCCAAGGAAAATTTTCTACACCCTCAAATAGTGTGCAAGATTTGATCTAACCTTTTCTTGAAGTGATCCACAGAGGAACTGTTCACAACTTCTGAAGGTAACCTGTTCCACGTGTCAGTTTCGCAGATCTTATAGGTAAAGTAATTCCCACACACACTAGTCCTAAACGGGTTTCAAATCCAACTTCCATCCATTGTTGCAAGTTGGGTTATCATTTAAACTCAACTTGCTTAAAAAATCGACATCGTTGAAACCGCGTAGGAGCTTGAAAACTTCGAAGAGTTGACCGCGCAGCCTCCGAGTTTCCAGCGAAAACAAGTTCAGGGCGCTTAAGCGTCGATTGTAGCCCATATGCCTAACGGAAGGGATTAACTTTGTGGCCCTCGTCTGCACTCGCTCCAGCCTCAATATATTTCCTGAGGGTGGGCGACCAGAACTGCACAGCATACTCCAGGTGCGGCCGAACCAGGGAATTGCACAGAGAGAGCACAATCTCCTTGTTCCGAAACTGAAATTGCCTCCTGATATAACCCAACAGCTTCTGGGCTTTCTTTTCCACCTCTACGCACTCTTTCGTAAACTTAAGGTCACTGCAAATTAGCACACCCAATTCCTTTTCCAAATCAGTCACCTCGATATTCCTTCCCAACATCGAGTAGTCCGACTTGGGATTGGATTGCCAATGTGCATCACTTTGCATTTACCCAAGTTAAACGGCATTTGCCATTTTTCGGACCACTCTCTTATCCTACCAAGGTCCGCACGCAGTTCCTCGATCGATTTGGGCGTCCCAACATTGGCCCCAAGCTTGGTGTCATCAGCGAATTTAGCGATCCGACTGACGATGCCACCGTCGATATCATTTATGTAAATGATAAACAACAGCGGCCCCAAAACGGAACCCTGAGGAACCCCACTAGTGACCGAGGCCCAACCCGAACTAGCCCCTTTAATTACAACCCTCTGCCGCCTATTCTTCAGCCAGTTTTCAATCCACCTTCCTACTTCTCCACCGATACCCAGCGCGCGCACTTTCGCCATTAGCCGGCGGTGAGGTACCTTATCAAAGGCTTTCTGAAAGTCGAGATAGCGTATATTAATCGCCCTACTCTTATCATACTCACTCAACATGACATGGAAAAACTCGAGAAAGTTGGTGAGACACGACCTATGCCGTCTAAACCCATGTTGGGAGTCCCCAAGCAGCTTGTAGGAATCCAAATGGTCAACGATCCTATCCGCTATTATCCCTTCTAATATTTACCTACAACTGAAGTGAGACTAATGGGACGATAGTTCCCTGGACTTTCGTGATCCCCTTTCTTAAAGATAGGGGTCACGTTGGCTTCCCTCCAGTCACCAGGCACCAGGCCCGTCTCCAACGATTTGTTGAAAACTGAAGCCAGGTGGGGAGCCACCTGGTCGCGCACCTCCCACAACACTCTGGGGAGAAACTGGTCTCGCCCAGGAGCCTTAAACGCGCTCAGTTTGTCTATTCTATCGGCAATGACTGTCGCGGTACATCGAAAACTATCCAGGCCAGCACCTTCGTGCCTGACGCGTGGCTCGGGGATGACGCGGGTGTCCTCCCTGCTGAACACTCCCGCAAAGTACTCATTAAGCACATTAGCGAGAGAGAGAGAGAGAGAGTTACAAGGAGTTACAAGGAAAAGAAGTACCTCAAAAGGCCTTGTGGCCCATACCGAGGAGGTACCAATGGCAACGGGTGCCTGGGGAAATTTTCTACACCTCAAATAGTGTGCAAAATTTGGTCTAACCTTTTCTTGAAATGATCCACAGAGGAAGTGTTCACAACTTCAGAAGGTAACCTGTTCCACGTGTCACAGATCTTATAGGTAAAGTAATTCCCACAAACACTAATCCTAAACCGTTTCCAACCCAACTTCCAACCATTGTTGGGTTATCATTTAAACTAAACATGCTTCTAAAGTCGACATCGTTGAAACCGCGTAAGAGCTTGAAAACCTCGATGAGTTGACCGCGCAGCCTCTGAGTTTCCAGCGAAAACAAGTTCAGGGCGCGTAAGCGTCGATTGTAACACATATGTCTAACGGAAGGGATTAACTTTGTGGCCCTCGACTGCACTCGCTCCAGCCTCTCAATATCTTTCCTGAGGGAGGGCGACCAGAACTGCACAGCATACTCCAGGTGCGGCCGAACCAGGGAATTGTACAGAGAGAGCACAATCTCCTTGTTCCGAAACTGAAATTGCCTTCTGATATAATCCAACAGCTTCTGAGCTTTCTTTTCAATCTCTACGCACTGTTTCGTAAACTTAAGGTCGCTGCTAATTAGCACACCCAATTCCTTTCCCAAATCAGTCGCCTCGATATTACTCCCCAACATCGAGTAGTCCGACTTGGGATTGGCGTAGCCAATGTGCATCACTTTGCATTTACCCAAGTTAAACAGAATTTGCCATTTTTCGGACCACTCTCCTATCCTACCAAGGTCCGCACGCGGTTCCTCGATCGATTCGGGCGTCCCAACATTTGCCCCAAGCTTGGTGTCATCAGCGAGAGAGAGAGAGAGAGAGAGAAAGAGAGAGAGAGAGAGAGAGTTACAAGGACAAGAGGAAGCCTCAAAGACCTTCCGGTCCACTCTGGGAGGTTCCTGTTATTAAACAAGTTTATTTTTCTTTCAACTATCCTAGCAGTAGTAGAAAACTGGATAGATAAGTAGAAGGCTCTCTCCCCACCCTCCGCTCCCTCCCTGCCAGAGGCAGGTACGGAAAAAGGTTGAAGAAAATACTTTGACCCTGGAAAAGTAGCCAAGGAAATTTTACAGGAAAGTGGAGAATATATAAAATACCTCTATATTTAGCATGCTCACAGAGACACCGTGCGAGCGAACTCCTGCAGAGTTATGTTATGTTTTAGTCTTAAACTATGAGAGTATTCAGTACTTTGTCTAGCCTATTTTTAAACACATTTACACTTTGACTGGAAACAACCTCTGAGGGAAGTTGGTTCCAGATATTAACTATTTTATAGGAAAAGAAATTTCCGCAGACAGAGATCCTAAATGTCTTTAGTTCCAGTTTAAACCCATTGTTTCTTGTCAGATTGGCATTAAGTGAGAATAAGTTTCTGTAATCTACCCTGTCTATTTAATATAACCTAATATTTTTAAGGCCCTCTTTTCGACTTCTGCACAGTGCTTCGACGGTTTCAGATCGTTGCTGATATAGACTCCTAAGTCTTTCTCTAGATCGGTCTCAGTCAAGTTTCTTCCCAAGAGAGAGTAATCGGTCTTCGGGTTTTTATAACCTATGTGCATTACCTTACATTTGTCCAAGTTGAATGGCGTCTGCCAAGTAGCAGACCATTCGCCCAACCTATCAAAATCGTTCTGAAGCGTTCTTACGCCCTCCTCAGTACCTACACTACTTCCTAATTTCATATCGTCTGCAAATTTGGAGATTGTACTTAGAAGCCCGACGTCTATATCGTTAATATAGATGATAAAAAGTAAAGGACCCAGAACGGAACCCTGAGGGACACCAGTGGTGACGGGCGCCCACTCCAAAGCCACTCCATTTAGTACCACTCTCTGCTTTCTATCTTTTAACCAATCCTCAATCCAGGTGGAAGCGAGCCCTGTGATTCCTAGTCCTTTGAATTTAGCCATCAATCTCGCGTGAGGGACTTTGTCAAAGGCTTTTTGAAAATCGAGATACACTATATCTATTGCCCTACTTGCATCGTACAGTGTATGCATATTATGGAAAAACTCTAACAGGTTTTTCAGACAGGATCTATGTCGCCTAAATCCATGTTGAGAATAAAAAATTAGATTGTTAGATTCAAGGTGATACACAATACGTTTTGTAATGATGGATTCCAACAGTTTGCCGACAACTGATGTTAAACTGATCGGGCGGTAATTACAAGGATTTTCCCTATCAAACTTTTTGAAGATTCGTGTTACATTTGCTAACTTCCAGTCGGTTGGAACTTTCCCTAACTCGATTGATTGTTTGAATATGGTTACTAAGTCGTCAACAACATTGTGGCTAACCTCTTTTAATACCCTTGGAAGAAATAAGTCGGGGCCAGGTGATTTGTATTTGTTCATCTTATCAATTAATTGTTGTATCTCATTTCTCGTAAAACTTATGGTCTCTACGGGATAGTCACCGTCATATGTAATCCGAGGACTTGGCACTTCTATTGTGTCTTCCTCCGTGAAGACTGTAACGAAGAACTCGTTTAACAAATTAGCTATATCTTTATCACCGAATTTCAGTACGCCATTTCTGTCTTTTAGGGGGCCGACAGAAAAAGAAAGAAAGAAAGAGAGAGAGAGAAAGAAAGAGAGAAAGAGAAAGAAGAGAGAGGAGAGAGAGAGAGAGAGAGAGAGAGAGAGAGAGTTACAAGGAGTTACAAGGAAAAGAAGTACCTCAAAAGGCCTTGCGGCCCATACCGAGGAGGTACCAATGGCAACAGTGCCAGGGAAAATTTTCTACACCCTTAAATAGTGTGCAAGATTTGGTCTAACCTTTTCTTGAAATGATCCACAGAGGAACTGTTCACAACTTCTGAAGGTAACCTGTTCCACGTGTCACAGACCTTACGCGTAAAGTAATTCTCACACACAGTAGTCCTAAACCGTTTCAAATCCAACTTCCAACCATTGTTGCGAGTTGGGTTATCATTTAAATTAAACATGCTTCTAAAATCGACATCGTTGAACCCGCGTAAGAGCTTGAAAACCTCGATCAGTTGACCGCGCAGCGTCCGAGTTTCCAGCGAAAACAAGTTCAGTGCGCGTAAGCGTCGATTGTAGCCCATATGCCTAACGGAAGGGATTAATTTTGTGGCCCTCGCCTGCACTCGCTCCAGCCTCTCAATATCTTTCCTGAGGGTGGGCGACCAGAACTGCACTGCATACTCCAGGTGCGACCGAACAAGGGAATTGTACAGAGAGAGCACAATCTCCTTGTTCAGAAACTGAAATTGCCTCCTGATATAACCCAACAGCTTCTGGGCTTTCTTTTCTACCTCTACGCACTGTTTGGTAAACTTAAGGTCACTGCTGATTAGCACAACCAAGTCCTTTTCCAAATCAGTCGCCTTGGTATTGTTCACCAACATCGAGTAGTCCGACTTGGGATTGGCGTAGCCAATGTGCATCACTTTGCATTTACCCAAGTTAAACGGCATTTGCCATTTTTCGGACCACTCTCCTATCCTACCTAGGTCCGCACGCAGTTCCTCGATCGATTCGGGCGTCCCAACATTGGCCCCAAGCTTGGTATCATCAGCGAATTTGGCGATCCGACTGACGATGCCACCGTCGATATCATTTATGTAAATGATAAACAACAGTGGCCCCAAAACGGAACCTTGAGGAACCCCACTAGTGACCGAGGCCCAACCCGAACTAACCCCTTCCATTACAACCCTGTGCCGCCTATTCTTCAGCCAGTTTTCAGCCCACCTACCTATTTCCCCACCGATACCCAGAGCGCGCACTTTCGCCATTAGCCGACGGTGAGGTACCTTATCAAATGCTTTCTGAAAGTCGAGATAAAGTATATCAATCGCCCAACTCTTATCATACTCACTCAACATGACGTGGAAAAACTCGAGCAAGTTGGTGAGACACGACCTATGCCGTCTAAACCCATGTTGGGAGTCCCCAAGCAGCTTGTAGGAATCCAAATGGTCAACGATCCTATCCGCTATTATCCCTTCTAATAATATACCTACAACTGAAGTGAGACTAATGGGACGATAGTTCCCTGGACTTTCGTGATCCCCTTTCTTAAAGATAGGGGTCACGTTGGCTTCCCTCCAGTCACCAGGCACCTGGCCCATCTCCAACGATTTGTTGAAGACTGTAGCCAGGTGGGGAGCCACCTGGTCGCGCACCTCCCGCAACACTCTGGGGAGAAACTGGTCTCGCCCAGGAGCCTTAAACGCGCTCAGTTTGTCTATTCTATCGGCAACGACTGTCGCGATACATCGAACACTATCGAGGCCAGCACCTTCGTACCTGATGCCTTTCTCGGGGATGACGCGGTTGTTCTTGCTGGTGAACACTCCCGCAAAGTACTCATTAAGCACATTAGCGATGTCCGCTTCGGAGGACGGCAGAACGCCACTGGGGTCCTTTAACGGACCTATCATGACTATAATGGGCTTTCTACTATTAACATAACTGAAGAATTCCTTAGGGTTCCCCTTGCAGAGGCTTGCCACCCGTAGTTCTTCGTTACGTTTCGCTAGCCTAACCTTCGCCTTCACTTCACTACACAGGCGGACATACGCTTCAGTGTTCTCGTGGGAACGATTGGCCTTCGCCCTCCTATACGCTACTTTCCTATTTCGGATAGCCGAAGCGATGTCACGACTGAACCACTTAGGCTGCGTTGAAGCAGGGGTGACCGGTTTTCAGGGTATGGCAGCAGACTGCAGCACCATAAACTCGTCCCGGAATGCACTCTACACTCCCTCAACATCGCTGCCGACCTCTAACCCCATCTCACCTACACTATCCCGGAGGCTAATAAAGTCAGCCCGCCGTAGATCGATCTTACTGCCTCTCGAGTTACTACGCTTCACCCGAGGGACGCACACACGGAACCTAATCAGACCGTGATCACTCCCGCCCATCGATTCGTCAACGGTGAGGCCAGTGACGAGGTTGTCTTCGGTCGTGAATACTAAGTCTCGAACGCTTTCGCCTCGTGTAGGCTCATTGACCCGCTGAGTGAGGAAGTTCTCATCAGCAAAGTCAACTAGCCTCCTCCCTTCAGCATCAGCAGTCCTGTCTTCCCACTTTATGCCGCGACAGTTGAAGTCTCCTAAAACTACACACACCCTATCCCCTAGCAGGCTACGGAGTTCGGTGTACACAGGGCTGTATCCTCCTCGAGGAGGAGATGCGGAGGTCTGTACACCAAGATTAACCTATAGTTCGTCCCTCCCACGTTCAGATCGACGCCAAGCAGCTCCCGTTCCGATCGGAAATGGCAGTCAACCTGACTCAACGTCTCCCTCACGTATATTATTATCCCTCCCCCCTCCCCACGGGTGTGGTCTTTGCGAAACATTCTATACCCGGGAATTTCGAACTCCCCAACGTAGTCCCTACGATCAGTATGAATCCAGGACTCGGTGATAGCAACGATATCCTGGCATTCTGATGCTAAGAGCGCCCGTAGCTCGCAAAACTTATTCCTAATCGACCTAGCATTAAAAAGCATTGCACGGAGGGAGCCTTCCCTATTCTGACCGCCCCCTAGCACGACCCGTTTCCCGAACAGCCAGGGCTGTCGGGAGTTGAAGAGGCCCTCACCAACGAGGGAGCAACTTCCGCAGGAGCCTGATCCCCCTCCAACGGGGAAGGAGGGTCACCCACCTGTACCTGGACGCACCCTTCAGTTGAAGGTACGTCCGCCACCGGCTCAAGATCATCTCTCCCCGGTGGGGGCCCGTCATCTCTCCCCGGGCTCGACCTCACCATTCTGTATAGGTGCCGGTCAAGCAGCGCGCCTAGCACACCTTTACCCTTGTCATTGAGGTGGACACCATCCCTCTGGTAAAGGTCCCACCTACTCGAAAATGCGTCGAACGGGTCAATAAATCTCACGCCCAGCGGAACGCACAAGTCTTGCACCCTCTCGTTGATGCCAATGACCTTACTGAGCGCGTGGTCACTGGCATTCATCCGCGGTAAAATAGCCATCAACATTTGCCTGTCTGTCTTCAGTATATAAAAAAGGAGCGGGGGGGTGAATTTTCCCGCGCGTAGCTGCATCCACCTATTTGCAAGTGACGTTCATCCCTTCCAGAAGACTACACCTCTCGCTGCTACCGCACCGACCAAAGGTCTCCCCGCGGCCGGAGAGTCTCAAACGTGTCGCAGCTACCAACTGACAAACACTCGCGACGCAGGCGTCACGGATTTCCCGCCAGGAGCGTCAGTGAGATGCAGCCCCTTACTAAGTCTTACTAGTCACTCACAAGCGGCCAGACTCTTAGAATCCAGTGTTCAAGGGATATCCCACCAGACCCAGAGGCTACGCCCGAGAGTTTACGCTGGCCTGGCAGCCAGCTGGGCAGTAAAGCTCTCTCACCTAAGAGCAGTACAGCCAAGCACCATCAATTGGTCACCAAAGAACGGTCGCAGGTGGCTGGTCAGGCCATTACGCATTAGGAATGGGCTTAACGGGGCACTAGCCACACTCCATTCATCACGCCCCTACGCCTGGGACCCCTCCATCCCAGTCTCACACAACCTACGAGCGTTAAATGGTGTTATTTATAGAGGTTCCAAAGCCTCTCTTCCCATGCATAAGGTAACAGTATAGTCCTAATAGTAAAAGAAGGGAAAAAGACTTAATACTAAAAGAAAAGTTTTTTTTTTCAGTCAGAGGAGAACATCCTTAACTTAAGCTAAAAGGACAGAGTAGGGATGGGATGGGGTCCTAGTAACCCACGGGACAGGATTGTACAACATACTTCACCCGCCCTCCCGAAAGAGAGAGAGAACCTAAAGGAACTGGCAGCCAATTTCTCTAGAATCCCACGACTCGGCACCGGAGGGCTGTCACACCCCAAGTATAAAGTTTACAACACCCAGAAGGAATGTGCATAACTTTTATACCCCCTGCGGAGAGAGCGAGAGAGAAAGAAAGAGAGAGAGAGAGAGAGAGAGAGAGAGAGAGAGAGTTCATAATATTATTAAGAAGATTTTGACTCCAACCACAGGTTCAAGCAAACACCTCATCTGTCCAGGTGTTGTTACTTAAAATCTAGCTCATTTCAGGTATCGTATCAGTATTAGGCCTACAATACAATAAAATGTTGCTACACAGATTCATTTTCTTATTGTTGCTAAATCTTAATATGGAAACAAAAAAGGAAAAAAAGATTGAAAGAAATTCGTTTTTAATTTGGAATGTATTGTTGCAGGAAAATACCCCCACACACAAACACACACACACACAGGATTTCTTTGCAGGTTATTCAGAGTATAAGGCTGTAGGTTTGTATCTAATGTTTTAATAACTATGCATTCTCGTGAAACTAGAAGGAGAATCATTAGGTTTAACTGGGTTTAGCCAGTATTTTGGTGTCTAGACTTATGACAATTTATCCTATGCAAGCATATTTTAGATATTATTAATTAAACACAGTTAACATGGAAAAAAATGTAATGTGATTATGAATACGAGTCTTTTTGCCTTACGACCATATTTAAGATTTTGTGCAGAGATTGATATTTCAAGCATTTTTATTATTATTATTATCATTAAGATCATAAAACTAAAACATCATTTTTCCCTAAATTAAAGTACTGAATCTCTCTAAGATCGCTGTGGGGACGAAACCAAAGCACACTTGAGGTGTTTCATGTGTAATACATATTAAATAATGAAGAGAATCTAACTTCAACCGTTAAGTATAATGTTAAGTGGATATTATTACTCAGCGAGGAGAACTTGTGAATTGCGTTTGTCACAGATTCACGACCAAAATGTTCTAAATCTTAAGAATTGTAATCTTTCTGAACTAATATGAAACCTTATGCTATTTTAGAGTTAACGAGACATTATTAATTTTTAAATAAATAATGTATTATAGGAGACAAATTATTATTTATGTTTGTGATGTATTACATAAAACTATAATAACAACAATAATGATAATGATAATAATATTAATGATAATAACAATAACTATACCGGCTCAATAAATTGTTGCCAATAAACAAATATTGTGATTATAATTATGACTATATAATTGAGGGGTCGCGCGTCTTAAGGCACCTAAGCGCCACCACAGGCGAAAACATGTTTTTGATGGATATCACTATTTTCACCCTTCCTCTATCGCGTGGTTTGGGTTATAATGACCTTACGACACTAGAAGTATGGTTGAAAACCTTATGAAGCGAACTACTTTTTTCACCTCTATCGCCAGCCAAAAGTTCACCCAAAGTTCGGCATAATAAGAAAATAAAAAAATATAAAAAAATATATATAAAATATGAAAATCTATTCCAAAAGCTCATTAATTAACATCTTCATTAGCATACTTAGAACTCTAATTTAGCCAAAAATGAACGTTCTAGCTCAATTAATAACAGATACTATTGCCAGAATATTGCTGAACTTTGAAGGCGATTTCTGACGAATTTTAATTTTGGCGCTTAGGTATCTTAAGACGCGGGACCCCTCATATGATCTGTAACAATACCATATCATCCCCAGTTTGCTAGCCTCTCTCTCTATATATATATATACACATACACACGCCTTGGTGGTGTAGTAGGCGCCTCGGTGGTGTAATGGTTAGCGTCGCTGACTACGAAACCATCGGCCCCGGGTTCGAGACCCGACGGCAGCCGGCGCGCAGCAAAACCCATCTGTTCATCCTTCCACACAATAAAGAAAGTGGTTGGTAGATAAATGGGTACCCTAGGTGGCCTAGTGGTTAAGACGCTGGGCTGCTGATGAGGCGTGGTTCGGATTCCACGTTAAACTGTAGGTCTAAGGTGGAGTGAAAAGCTTGACCTTCGTCAGAATGACCAATTCGGGTGGAAGCTAACCAAAGGTTAACCAAAGGTTATATATGATATATAGGGTGTCCCAAAAAAACTATATACTCTTTATATCATCATATATTTTATAATTTAAAAAGAACCAAACAATATATTGTTATAGCAATTGCCAATGAAAGGTAAACTAGTAATCTAAGTGATCAAAATGTTATAACGAGTTGTTTGCATATAAAATTTAATTAACTACGCCAAGTGCTCAAAATGTTCTCCGGGGGCATGAATGCACTTTTGAAGCGTCGACTAACTGATTCGCAGACATGGACTAATGTGGATAGTGTGATGGTCCCGCACTTTTCCCTAATTGCATCCTTAAGGTGTTCGAGTGTTGCAGGTCTTGTACCATAAACTGCATCCTTCAGGTAGCCCCACAAGTAAAAATCAAGTGGAGTCAAGTCCGGTGAACGTGGAGGATACTCAACGCTCCCTCTTCGTCCTATCCAAAGGTTAGGCAACGTTTCATCGAGGTACCTTCTGACATCACAATGATAATGAGGGGAGGCTCCATCTTGTTGAAAGTAAAAGTCGTCGTTTCCAAACAACTTCCGAACTGCAGGTATAATTTTTGTCCGCAGCATGTCGAGATATGCGGCACCGGTAACTGTCCCATTAAAGAAAAATAATCCAACCAAACCCCTGGATGATAAACCACACCATGCTGTTAATCCTGGTAAATTAACATGTTTATCCACATAAACGTGTGGATTATGAAGTGACCAGTACCTGCAGTTCTGTCGATTTACTGTGCCATTCAGCTTGAAGGTAGCTTCATCAGACCACACGATTTTGTTGGCAAACTGTACGTCTTCGGCTTCCATTGATTGAAACCATTCACAAAATTCGAGTCTGCGATCAGAGTCATCTTCAGTCATGGTGTGTAATAGACTTGGAATGTAGCTTTTCCATTTTGCCGACTTTAAAATCCGGTGAACACCTGATTTGCTGATTCCGGTCTCACGGGGCCATTGCCTAACTGATTTCTGTGGTGATCGATTAAATTTTTGCAACACTAAAACGGAGTTTTCATCACTCGCACTTGATTTGCGTCATCCAGATCTTCGCTTGTGCATATCTTGAGCAGATCCCTCTGCCTCAAACTTGTCACGGATGCTTGTAATGGCGAGACGTGTCGGTGGCTTTGTACCAAATTCCCGGATCCATTGCCGCTGGACTTCGGACACATTCTCAAATTTCCAATACCATTTCAGAACACTTTTTCGTTGCTCCAGTGTCAAACGTTTACGCAACATGGGTTCTTTTGCTGAACTGAATAAAGTTGAATGCTGTAGAGTTTGTATCGTGGAATGAGTGCGTAGGCTAAGTCCGAAGCAAGCTAGTGGGGGACTAGACTACATTCGGTCCATAGGCTTCACCATTACAAGGCCTTTGATAAAACAAGGCCAGGCTTAGTCGACGCATTCAAAAGTGCATTCATGCCGCCGGAGAACATTTTGAGCACTTGGCGCAGTTAATTAAATTTTATATGCAAGGAATAAGAGGACGAGGAGATGGTACATGTTTGTTTATTTACAAACGTTTCGGAAATTTCAATTTCCATCATCAGTGCTAAAAATTTAAAATCAAATATAAAGAATGAGTAAATATGATGAACAGAAACTTATATAATATATTTTAATAAACGTGTGATATTAATAGCATATTTACAGTATACTATATTAAGTAATTAAAGAAAAATATATAGGTAAAATATTTTTTTTATATGATTTTTTTTTTTAGTTTAATTATTTTAATTTTTTTATTTTAAAATAAAAAAATAAAATAATATAAAATGAAATATTTTATATTATTTATTATTTATTTCAATTACTTAATATAGTATACCCTAAATATACTATTACTATCACACGTTTATTAAAATATATTGTATAAGTTTCTGTTCATCATATTTACTCATTCTTTATATTTGATTTTAAATTTTTAACACTTATGATGGAAATTGAAATTTTCGAAACGTCTGTAAATAATCCTGTAAGATCTTCCTCTTATTCCTTACTAAGTTACGGATCTCCAATCGGCTCATGTAAGGCATTTGTTTGGACCAATTCCTTTGGCGAGAAAGCGAGGCACAGACACGATTAAAATTGTTCAGCCAACTTTTGTTTTTGTATTAAACATTATGAATTGAAATTTTTTACAGTATAAATCGTTATGTTTGGTTGATGCAAACATATCGTACTTTCATATCCATACAACTCTATTTATAGGCTTCCATATGTCGACATATATATATATATATATATATATATATGCATATATAACTGCAATGACCGCGCAGTATATAAATGAATAGAAACGACATAAGTGTTAAGGAACGTCTCTGCACACGAGGAGGAGAGATAACGAATAATGAAAAATGAGGCGAACCGCCCGGGAATCGAACCCAGGGCCTTCCAATTGCCGGTTGGATGCTCTACCATTATGCTACGGACCTCACTCAATCACAAATCGAAATTCTCCCACATAGGGCAGAAACCAATGCCCTGAGAAGGCACCCTCGCAAATCGTGAATATGCGCATATAACTGCAATGACCGCGCAGTATATAAATGAATAGAAACGACATAAGTGTTAAGGAACGTCTCTGCACACGAGGAGGAGAGATAACGAATAATGAAAAATGAGGCGAACCGCCCGGGAATCGAACCCAGGAATCGAACCCAGTTATATGCGCATATTCACGATTTGCGAGGGTGCCTTCTCAGGGCATTGGTTTCTGCCCTATGTGGGAGAATTTCGATTGTGATTGAGTGAGGTCCGTAGCATAATGGTAGAGCATCCAACCGGCAATTGGAAGGCCCTGGGTTCGATTCCCGGGCGGTTCGCCTCATTTTTCATTATTCGTTATCTCTCCTCCTCGTGTGCAGAGACGTTCCTTAACACTTATGTCGTTTCTATTCATTTATATACTGCGCGGTCATTGCAGTTATATGCGCATATTCACGATTTGCGAGGGTGCCTTCTCAGGGCATTGGTTTCTGCCCTATGTGGGAGAATTTCGATTGTGATTGAGTGAGGTCCGTAGCATAATGGTAGAGCATCCAACCGGCAATTGGAAGGCCCTGGGTTCGATTCCCGGGCGGTTCGCCTCATTTTTCATTATTCGTTATCTCTCCTCCTCGTGTGCAGAGACGTTCCTTAACACTTATGTCGTTTCTATTCATATATATATATATTATATATATATGGATGTGTATGTGAATGTACACACACACACACACACACACACATGTGTGTGTGTATATATATATATATATATATATATGTTTATTCTAAGGAACTCAAATTTTTAACTTGCATCAAATTGAGTAAAGAATAAAATGAATAGGATAAAAATGGAATGTAGTATAGGACCCTTCGTATTTATAGGAATCTTTCGCTCGTATTCTTCGAAATGGATCCATACGAGAGACCTTTGAATGTTGTACAAAACTAAATTGTTTAAAATTTTATTTTCGCATTAAGATTATTGGCAATGAATTGCGTTAAAAATAAATTTTATACGGTTAAAAATTGGTTTGTAAACGCGCGTCTGCTATAATTTAAGAATTTTTGTTTATTTTTCATAGGTACACTAAAAAGGTATGCTCGTACTCGACCACTCAAAAAATACTGTACTCGTAATCGTACTCGTACTCGTCCAACTCCAAAATTTTGGTACTTGATTAAATGCTCCAAAAAAGGCATTCAGAAAGAACATTCAATGGATTAAGTGGAAGGGGATCAATATTTTTTTTTTCCAAATTTCCACTTCAAAGCAAAATATCTAAACTCCAAATCATAAATCGAGAAAATTCGTCCGATGGACTTGCAGCGTAGAGAGTTAGGAAGAGGCACATCAAGTTTCAACTACATTCCTCGAAAATTGAGGGACACCACTTAAATTTAGTGGAAACATAAAGAAAAATCCTAATAACAAGAACTTTTTTTCCAATTCTAGTTGAACCCCAACCTCATTCCTCGAGGTAAAATGGCGGAAAAAAACTGAAAATTTAATTCAGATCGGTTAGAAAATAAAATAAGTTAGCAAAAACAGGCGCATCTCCCCTGAAGGTTATTATTTAAGCATATCGTGGATCAAAACATGAGAACAGCGATCAATTCCCAAAATGTTGAGCAAATAATAAGCCTGGAGTTGTTGAAAATGAAAATAAACAGGTTTATTGGCAGACTATTATAGTCCATATGACAATATTATTAATACAATGACAGTTCATATACTAAGGATAGAAATATATACAATTGATTAGAAATAATACTGTAATGTCGAAGTTAAGTGGAGCTACACACAGACGTTTTCGTACCAAGAATTCCATAGCTTAGGCCTTAGAGGATAAATGGCAGGACTCATGGATAGCTTGGATAATCGGGTTGGTTGATTTTTTAATTCTTTGCATTAGACTGTACTGAGTACGTCTTGTTACCTCCGGGAAGCTCGGGACAGTGCGGGTAGCATACATTTGCGAAGTTGAGCATCTCGGGGGTAATTTATGTAAGTCTAAAAGACCTGTTGTACAGCAAATTTAGGGTTCTGCCAGAACCTTTTATATAATTCACCCAGAGTTGCTGTCCGTATATACCGGGTGTTTCAAAAGTCCCTCACTAATTTGATTTTCACTTTTCTTTGCAGCTAATCAACCAAAGACGTTCATCTTGTGATAAACTCTTACTCAGTAGTTGAGAATTTTTTTGAATCTACATTTGAAGTTTTGCTCCGTTTTCTTCTGCTACCATGCTGACTCTAGAGCAGAGGTGTAAAATCGCTGCATGGCAGGAGGTTTTTCAATCTGTGGTCGAAGTGCAGCGACGATTCCGGGCAGTGTACGGACAGCATTATGCACCGGATAGGAACACCATCGTCGCCACCCACCGGAAGTTTATGGAGACCGGATCCGTAAAGGACAAACCACGATCAGGAAGACCTCGAAGTGGGCGGAGTGAGGAGAATGTCGAAACTGTCCGCGAGGCGTTTACTCAGAGTCAAGGAAAGTCCATTCGGCGAGCTGCTGCGGAACTGAACATTAGCGCGACATCTATCCAACGGATTTTGCGGCGTGGTCTCAAGCTGTATCCGTACAAGATCCAGGTGGTTCAGAAGCTGGAACCTCAAGACTACGATTGCCGGGTGGAGATGTGTGAGACACTGCTGCATCACTACGAAAGAGACCCATCGATCCTGGAGCACATGTGGTTCAGCGACGAAGCTCTCTTCCACCTTTCTGGTGGCGTCAATCGGCACAACACCCGCATCTCGGGAACTCACAATCCTGCGGAGATCCGTGAACATGAAAGGGACACGCCGAAATTGGTCGTCTGGTGTGCCATCTCCTCAGCTGGGCTGATTGGTCCGTTCTTCTTCCGGGATCAAGATGGAAATTCCGTGAACGTCAACGGAGACAATTACCTTCGTATGCTTCAGGAGTTCTGCATCCCCCAACTGTCAGCTGTAGCTGACATGCAAGAAGTCATTTTCCAGCAAGACGGTGCCCCTGCTCATTACTCGCGTGAGGTTCGCTCATTTCTGAATAAGCAGTTCCCGGATCGGTGGATTGGTCGCCGTGGTCCCATCGAATGGGCTGCTCGCTCGCCTGATCTTACCCCATGCGACTTCTTTTTGTGGGGCTACATTAAGAGCAAAGTGTACGCCACCAAGCCGCGAGTCCTCCCCACACTAGAAGAACGGATCAGGAATGCGTGTGCTTCTGTTACTCCCGAAATGTTGTCCAATGTCGGCCAAGAATGCGTAAAACGGTGGCTAGCTTGTTTCGAAAAAGACGGTGCCCACGTTGAGGTGTACCAGTGACTTTCCAGTAGACTTATGAAGCCAAGTTTGATGCCACCAAAATTCTCATGAATCGTAGAATCAGCAACCAAATTGTCATTTGGTTCCTCTTGTAATTGCTATTTTAATAAAATTTTAAAAATAATGAGGGACTTTTGAAACACCCTATTACTGCAGAAAGTACGAAAGAGAGTGTCTTTAGCTTCACTTGTACAAAATCGAAAGTTCCTTATGGTCATATTCGCTTTAGCAAACAGGCTTCGAGATTGTTTTCTTATATCCGAGTCATCACTCACGGAACTGGTAACAGTTTGAACCAAATACTTAAACTCTTGTACTTCCTCAATTACTTCACCATTCATTTTAAACCTTATATCAGCTGGCTGATTGTAGCTTTTAGGATGAAATTGCATACCCTTAGTTTTTGTAACATTAAAAAGAATATCATGTTTCTGCGAATACACTTCGCAGACTTTTAGTAGCGGATCCAGACCTGTCTTCTAGTTTTTTAAATAAAATATTGTGGTTCACCTTATCATATGCCTTACTTATATCTAGGAAACAGCTATAAATAGTTGAATTACTGTCAATGTATTTAGATATTGTTTCTTTAAGTACATAGAAATTCAGTGGTTCTTAAACTTTTTGACCCCGTTACCCCTTTTCCTGATCTCAATTAATCTCATTACCCCACACAAACTTGCAATGCCGAAGTTGTAAAGAAAGTGGAAAAATTAATTACTGAAAATAACTGAAATTACCTTTAATGTGATGGGTGCAACTGTTTTTTAGCTACAAGTTCCTTAATACGTGGCAATGTTCCTGATAGAGCACACCTAAAGTCGGCTTCAAGTTGAAGGCGATTCCTTGCTTTTGTTTTAATTATAACCATTGTAGAAAATGCTTGTATACTTGACCATGGTCCTCAAAGGGTTAATCGTCTCTTTCGTGACTCGGACTTTAATGTTGAAATTTTTACCATATTAAAATTGCTCCATTACCCCCAGAAATACACAAATTACACCCTTGGGGGTAATTAACCCCAGTTTCAGAACCTCTGACATAGATACACAGGTCAGTTGAGTGGGACCTTTTAAAACCAAACTGATTAGGAGATGTCCATAGGAAATCATTTAATCGGAGTAACAAGAGTTTTTCTAGTAGTTTCGAGAAGCAGGAAGCGACAGCAATAGGCCTGTAATTATTGCTGGACAGAATGTCTCCGTACTTATTTTTGACCAGGGGCAAGATATATACCCTCATGAACTCTGCAGGGATATAGCTATGAGCAAGCATGGCTGATAGGAGCAATGATATATGCAGACATACTACGTCGTTGGCATATTTTAAGTGCTCATTCGATAAGTCATCTACCTCTGACGCAGAACCAGTCTTTAACTCTTTAATTAACCTCTTTACTTCAGAAAATTATATAAAAGTATTTTCCCTTGTCCCTCCCACAGTCGTTTCGCTGCAATCTATCTTAAGATTATCCCTACTCACACTGTTTAGAATGTTAGAGTAGTGGTTTTTCCACAGCTTTGCAATTTCATCCTCCCCCGACACCCCATCGATTACACTGGTATGCATATGAAATTTTTTTGTCTGCTGTGAGGGTTTTTTCAACTCATATTATATAATTCGACCATGCTGAATTCGAAAATGACTGGTTTTCCTCAATCAGGTCAGGTTTTTTCTCTATTGGCCATTTATTATAAGTCCAATTTTATCCCCAAATTTATTGATTTTTTTAGCTTAAACACTCTAGATACGAGTAATATTATAAGAACACTCGTGAAAAATGAAAACATTGTGTGAATAAATACTTTTATTCATACAATGAATATGGAAAAAAGTTTATTGAGGAAGGAATGAAGTTTTTTTGGCTTTCCGTCTGTGTTTTTCTTCGGGCACGTCTCGCTTCAAACACCAGCAATAGTCCGCCAGCATATTGATATCCCAGTTTCCCTGGTACCTCTCTTCCATTATTTTGATATCTTGGTGAAATCGTTCACCCTGTTCCTCACTATAATCCCCGCAGTTTTCAGGAAAATCATTCAAGTGGGACCACAAAAAGTGCATTTTTATGGACATGCACGACCCATGAGCTTTGAAAGCTTCCATCAAGTTTTCGACAACGGACTCGTATTCTGGACTTCTACGCTTGCCAAGAAAATCAGTGACAACTGATTTGAATGCCTGCCAGGCATTCTTCTCAGTTGGAGTCATTGCGTTTTCGAACTGAGTATCCTTGATCAAAGTTCGAATTTGAGGACCATCAAAAACCTCAGCATTTAGTTTAGCATCAGATATATGAGGAAATTTACTCTCGAGATATCGGAATGCTGAACCCTCCTTATTCATTGATTTGATGAAATTTTTCATCAAGCCCAGCTTAATATGAAGTGGTGGGAGCAAAATTTTTGTTGGTGGTACAAGGGGCACTGAAACGACATTATGCGACCCAGGTTCAAAATTCTCTCTGGATGCCCATTCACGCTGTGCATAGTGCTTCTCATCCGCTCGGCTATCCCATTTGCAGAGGAAACATGGGTATTTCGTGTATCCCCCTTGCATTCCCAATACAAATGCCACACTCTGAAAAAAAATGAAAATATTTAAAGAATTTAGAGAATTTGTTCTATCAGATAAAAAATCTATGCATTGGACTGTATCACTTCTGTGGGGAAGTTAAGTGTTCTTATACGCTCTCAAATAACCTTTGGAAAAACAACATAGTCAATAGCAATAGTTTACTTATGATATTAGTATTACCTTCAAATCTCCACAGATCCTCCAGTAAAATTTTCATGTTATCGTAGCTCTCAGTAAGTTGTACGGAATGTGCTACAGGGACTGATGCAACCCTATTCCCAATGTTGAGAAGTACTGCTTTCAAACTTCGTTTAGACGAGTCTATAAATAGCCTCCATTCTGATGCGTTATATGGCAGGCCCAAGGATTCGATTAGCCCCTCAACATTGCAGCAGTACACTAAGGAAGAGGTATTTTCGTGCACTGCAAAACTTGCGGAATTCTTCCTCTCGTTTCCTATACCAGGACAATGTTGTTCCCGGAGCCAGCAAGTTGTCCTCTCGAAGTCGTGAGCCCAAGATCTCGGCAGCTAATTTGGAAAGTCCTAAATCCCTGGTAAGATCATTAAGTTTGGCCTGGTTGAGAGGCCTCGGCTCATTTGAAGCGGTATTTTGAGGTATATACGACTGGGACTGGTCATTGGCATTGGTCATTGATTCATCATCAGAATCATCGAAGTCCAGGGTTTGAGGTGGGTCGGGTATTGGAATTCCAGGACCATGGGGTACAGGTCTCATAGCAGAAGGAATGTCAGGGTATACAACAATGTGTTTATTCGTCTTGTTAACTCCTGAAAATAGAAACACAGAAACATGGATATAAAACTTGCATATGAAATAGAAGAAGCATTCAGACAGTGGCGGCTCGTGAGGGAAGGCTGCGGTCTGTGAGATATGAAATAGGTCGATGGAGTCAGTATATTTTCTTTCTTTTTCATTCATATTGTCCCTTCGGGGACAATATGAATGAAAAAGAAAGAAAATATACAATCATTGTGTATGTAAATGTAACTTGTATAACAATATGTATGTGTAAATGTATTTTCTATAACAATATGTATATGTAAATGTATGATTACCATTATGGTGAATATTATGCTATATATGGTGAATATTACATTATGGTGAATATTATGCTATATATGGTGAATATTACATTATGGTGAATATTATGTCAAGTTTCATACGAGGATTTCAAAATATTTAAGAAAAATAAATTTTTAAGCCCACCTTGGAGGTTTGTCATGCAGAAATAGCAATCTGTCACGTGATCCTTTCCTTCTCTCCAAATCATGGGAATTCCAAAAGGCAAAGATTTCGCTCTGCCTTTGCTCCATCTTCTCAAATTTTCAATGCACGTTTTGCAGCACATATGAGGGGCGAAATTTTTGTCCTGGTCCCCTAGCTTAATTCCAAAGTGTGCTCTATACATTGTCTTCACAAATTTAGTGATTTGGGACTGGTTATTTGGCATGGTAACCGTCCCACATATGTAGCAGAATCTATTGGGATCATTTTTACACGCTCTATTCATTATGAAATATTTTATCTATATGCCTGAAAAGTAAAAAAAGATATTATACAAGTGAAACAAGTGATGATAGATGTTACTGTTCCAATTCCGCTTTGACAAAATCACGAAAAATTCTATTTTACTTACGAGACCATAGCCGGATAACCCGAGCTGATTGAGAAAAACGGATTGCAGATTCGAAATCAGCAGGAAAAACCCTATAAGAATCACGTATAAAACCCTTGACAGCAAAATTAATGCATACCAGTGTTATCAGAGGGAGGACATTTTTGACAGCCGTTTGATTCTTAACAAATTTCCAAAATTTGTTATTATCGTTATTTATGCGAGCTTCAGATGCTTTTGATGGTCGAATAGAATCTTCTTCCTGTTTACATTGCTTTATGGCCGCCTTAGACTGACCCCTACTTCTACACATATTCATGTATACAGGTCCTAATCTGGGTCTACCATGAAAGCACCACAAATCATAGGCGTTTTTTGATTCCCTCTTCAGGGGGGCAATAAAATCATTCCATCCAGGAATAATCTCAGTATGATAGTTGTAAGATTTAATCAGGGGGTTCCTGCTTCTCTTAACAGGGATATTATCTTACTAAAATACCTATCTATGAGTTTACAGTGAGAATCATTTGAGCAAGGATTACTACAGGCAAGATGCAAAATTTCTAAATTATTAAAGAGGTGACTTGTTCTCTCTTTGTATTCTATTCTCTGTCGCATATTAACATTATACCAATCGACGCGATTATTCTTACCTATTGAGTTCTTGTTAAGTCGTGTTGCGCATAAATTGGTAAAGTTAATTAATATTTAGAATGGTCTATGATCCGAAAGAAGGAAATCATGCAGAATATGAACTCTAACAATTCGATCCTTTAGATTATTACTAGTGAGACAATGATCAATCCACCTGGTGGTACCACTCATATCACTAACGTATGTAAAATTACCACTGGTTACCCCTAATACATCTACATCACTTATACTTAAATTGCCCGACTCGCACATGTTACCCAATTCTACAAAGAATTCCAAGTTCACATGTGCGTTAATGTCCCCCATTATTATACAGTGAGAATATTTGGGGTTATCTCAAAATGACTTAATTTTGTACAGCAAATCAATGTATTCATCTAGATTACTGCCGTTGTTGTATGGTAAATAGCAGTTTACAATTAATATGCAATCATTGTTCACTTGTAATTCAATGCCTAACAACCTTACATTATCGCTGGTTAAAAATTTTGTTTTCACAAATTTTTCCTTATTCAGAAAGCAACACTACCAAAAGGCCTACCGTACATTAATTCATCTGACAAGTCTACTGCTGATGACGCATGTACATAAAGTCATCATGGATGGTAGAGAGGAATTTTAGCTCTTGCTTAGGTAGCCAGTGCTCCTGCAGGAGTATCAAATCTGCACTGTCGCAGATTTTATGAACATCAGTAGCATAGCCGCCAAATGGGAGAGTGCAGGAATGTTGCAAATTATTACGTAATGTTGCAATGTTGCAAAGGGCGGGGGTGTTTTGCAACATGTTGCAACGGGGGGGGGTGCTATGCAACATGTTGCAAAGGGAGGGTTGGGGTGTTGCAAAGAGGGGTGGGGGTGTTATGCAACATGTTGCAAATGGGAGTGGGGTGTTGGAAAAAATCCCTGAAAAGGGGGGTGGGGGGACGCTGTAGGTGCGAAACTTGGAAAGGGCGTTATCCCCCAAGAGAAAGGAGGCGAGAAAGGAGGAGAGGTGTTCACCTGGCAGGAGCCAAGTGCATATTAAGACTTCAGCCGAGTAGGCGTTGTCTTATAGGCTCCTAATCAGCCAGTTGGCTTAGAAGGAGCCAAGGGGGAGGGGTACACCTGAAGGGGTAGGGAGAGAGCAAGAGTGTATCGGCCTTTGTTGCCGATTGAAGGGCTTGGAGGCGGAGTTCTCCCCCAAGCTATTTTCGTATACCTAACCTAAGAGGCCTCTAAGGGGTTTTCCCAAAGGGCCAGAAAGAGAAAGGACCAGAGGTCCTTGCTCGGCTGGGAGCCGAGCTTGTATGACTCCGTCATCAGCTTCTCGCTCTTTTATAGACCTCTAATCCGGCTGAGTTGCCAGATAGCGCCATGTATTTAATAGAAGGCTGATTTGCCAGTTTGTGCTATATATTTAATTAATCGAAGACTGAGTTGCCAGATAGCAATATTTATTAAATTAAACCATATATTAATCAAAATACCACAATATATTTATATGATGGTAGTTAATCAATACAGAATTTTTTTTAATTGTTGGAATTAAGAAGATTCATCTGTTTATTAAATAAATAATTTAAACACACGCTCTTTACACAATAAATCACTTAATTCCTATTTTATTATAAATATCACAATTGAATAACAGTGGAAAAGGAAAAGAAACCTTACGAAGAAAGTTGAAATAAACGACACTTCAAAACACACGGTCGTCCTCCCTCCTCCCTCATTCCCCCCAAACTTCTCACCCTTCGCGAACGTCAAAATACTAGTTCAGACGAAATACTCACAAATGAACAACTTTCTCCTTACCATATATATATATATATATATATATATATAGAAAGAATCATAATAACCGTGTCTATTTAATTTTGTCATTCCATATATATATATATATATATATATATAATATATATATATATATATATAATGGATTTTCACCTTAAAGTGAATTAAAACATTAAAAAATCACTAAACAATTAAAAGAAAAAAACTACGAAGATAGGTGAAAATAAACGACAATTCAAACACACGATCGTCATTCCCCCAAATATCTCACCCCATCTGTGTTTGTATATATAATAAGCGAATGAACAACTTGTGCACACAAACACGCACACACACTCACACACACACACACACACACTCTGTAAATAAATATCATGTGAATGAAAATCAGGAAAAAATGCCAAACGTATATTAATTTAAACCAAATGAAGCTAAATAATGTAAACCAAATGAATTTTCTCCTTTTAAGAGAATCAATTATTATAAGAAATTAATTATTCAATATAAGAAATTAATCATTAAACGCTGTTTTTCCTTTTATGAGGAAAGGATTTCCGAGAATCTGGTCAACTCGAAACACACGGTCGTACCCCCCTCCTCCCCCCCAAGCTTCTCACCCCATCTGTGCTTGTATATATATATATATAATAAACGAATGTACAAATCGTGCACACACACACACACACACACGACTCGAATCACACCTGTTTGCCCAGAGGCCTTTTTGAAATGACCACAATTTGACCTTTCTTCCAGTCTACTCGGGGTAAACCTCGCTTTACTCCGATTCTTAATTTTGTTGTTGTCTACAATGAGACACATTCTCAAAGCGAAGAAAATATTTTTTATTTACGCGTAATTTGTATGGTGTCATATTCCTAGATAACATCTCTGTTATTGAAAGATATACACACAATTATATTAAATAATAATCAGCGAAAGAGATAAGGTGCATGAGGTGGGCAAACCTGAAAATATATATATACACAGGGCGTCCCAAAAAAATGTATACACACTTTAACAGCTGATAGCTCAATTGATGTTTCTTTCTTTCCAAGTTAAACCCATTAGAATTAATAATGGCAGTCAGACTAAGCTTTGAACAAAGGAAATTCATTCTAAAATGCTACTGGAAGTGTGAAAACGCAGTTGAAGTGCAAAGACAGTTTAGGAGGGAGTTTCAAACAGATCCACCAACGCGACTTACCATCATTCGAATTAGAGATAAGTTTGAAGCCGATGGAACTGTTCAGAATGTCCACAAGAAGCGTTCCGGAAGACCACGAACATCGACAAGCCCCACAAAGCAAGAAAGAGTACTGGAAACGTATCACCAAAGTCCAAGAAAATATGTGCGGCAAGCGAGTCGTGAGGTAGGAATTTCAGAATCGTCTGTCCAACGCATTTTGAAGCGCTGTCAATGGAAAAGTTACATTCCAAGATTAGTCCATGCTATTAATGAAGATGATCCGGACCGAAGAGTGGAGTATTGCGAGTGGTACTTGGCACGATGTGGATGTGGATTGGACGAAGGGGTTTCGTAGAATACCCTCCGCGTTCACCAGACCTCACACCACTAGACTTTTTTATGGGGATACTTAAAAGACAAAGTCTACGCTATAAAACCTGCAACAGTCGCTGAATTGAGAGCAGCCATTGAACGAGAATGCACACAAATACCAAACGAAATGTTTCGTGATGTTTGCGATTCCATTGCTTCGCGTTATCAGCAGTGCCTGGACCAGAACGGACGTCAGTTTGAAAACAGGCGTTGACAAAACAATTAAATAATGTCTGTAGATTCTAATTTTGAAAATGAAATGTATTTTAATAAACACTGCCTTTATAATTATTTAAAGTGTGTATACACATTTTTTTGGGACGCCCTGTATATATATATATATATATATGTATATATATATATATAGAAAGAAAGAGAGAGAGAGTTTTGTTCATTCTTTTAAAATAAATAAAGGAATGGATATATATATATGTATATAGGGTGGTACAAATTACAGAAGTAATAAAGAGAATCAATTATTATAAGAAATTAATCATTAAACGCTGTTTTTTCCTTTCACGAGGAAAGGATTTCCGAGAATCTGGTCAACTCGAAACACACGGCCGTCCCCCCCTCCTCCCTCATTCCCCCAAGCTTCTCACCCCATCTCTGCTTGTATATATATATATAATAAACGAATGAACAAATCGTGCACACACACACACACACACGCCTCTGTACATATCATGTGAATGAAAATCAGAAAAAATGCCAAACGTATATTAATTTAAATCAAATGAAGCTAAATAATTTAAAACAAATGAATTTTCTCCTTTTAGGAAAATCAATTATTATAAGAAATTAATTATTCAATATAAGAAATTAATCATTAAACGCTGTTTTTTCCTTTCATGAGGAAAGGATTTCAGACAATCTGGGTCAAATCGAAACACACGTGTTTGCCCGAGGCCTTTTTACGAAGAAAGACGAAATAAATGACAATTCAAAACACACGGTCGTCCCCCCTCATTCCCCCCAAACTCCTCACCCCATCTGTGTTTGTATATATAATAAACGAATGAACAACTCGTGCACAAGCACACACACACACACACACTATATATATATATATATAGAGGGTGGTACAAATTACAGTAGTAATAATAATAATTAACTCCTTTTCGCCGAATTGGAAATCTTTTCACCCGACCTTAGACCTACAGTTTAATGTGGATTCAGAAATACACCTCGTCATGGATTCAGTGCTCACTCTATCACATCATCTCGCTTAAAGTGAATTAAATCAATATTAAGAATTCAATTAGCTTAGCCAAAGAATTCGCTATTTAATAATATTTCACAGGTCAAATTATAGGACAATCTATGCTCTATATAAATGGCCTTCATATCGTTCGGTACTCTTTTGTATACACTTTACATCCGTTTGATCAGTTATCGAATTCAATCAAGAACACACACACACACACACACACACAAAGAAATCATCGTTAACCACAACATCAATATTAAACTTTCCTTTTCATTCGCGTGCAGCTTCCTACCGATGAACTAAGGTGATCCATTTATCTACCAGCCAATTTTTTTCTACTTTTTATTGCCGTAACCGTTGAAGAAAGTGCCCTCAAAAAACTCGGAAGAAAATGATTTATAATGTCATCTACTGGAGTTATAATTTCAATAAAGAACAGAGTTGAAATAAATCAGATACAAAGCAAAACTACTAAAATACGCAATACAGAAGTACAAGGGTATGCAAGCGTGCAATCATTCGAAAGTTATTACTTGTGCAGAAGTTTCTCAGTTTTAATGTTTTCGTTTTAATTACCCCTATTTAAGTTTCTCAATTCCAATTATGGATTTTAAAACTTTTAAAATATTCTTGATCACTAGATTGTTGAGGCGAAATTTTCAAGTTGATCCGCCGAATGTACCATAGCTACAAGCGTACTTATTGTTTACATACCCTAATGGAAAAAACTGTACGAAAAAGAAAAGACATTTATTTATTATATATATATATATATATATATATATATATATATATATATATATATATATATATATATATATATATGATACTCAACCCACAAAGGAAACAAATTTCCACTACAAAGTTTACTGTTGAGATGATTGAGCGCGAAAGCTAAACCGTGCACCCTTTGCATTAAGCGAAGCAAAACGTGGTTGCGACTTGCAACGAGTCGCATTAAAATGAACTATGTACGCCCTTCTAAAGGTCTGGAAGCAGCTGTTACCCTTAAAAGCCCAAATCTCAAATCTCCAAATTAATATGGCTTCCGTAATAATAGAACAACGGAAATGGCTATTTTAAATCTTATGGAAAATGTAAATATAGCTAAGGAGAACAAAGAAATAATGATATCAATATTTATGGATTTGAGTAAGGCGTTTGATGTAATAGACCATAATATTCTACTTGATAAATTGTATTGTTACGGTTTTAAAGGGGCAATCAGTGATTGATTTAAAAGTTATTTGCCCGATAGATATAATTTTGTATCAGTAAATAAGGTTTGTTCCACTGAAGCGCTTGCCAAACATGGTGTGCCACGGGGCTCAGTGCTGGATCCACTGTTATTTTTATTATATATAAATGACCTTCCACGTTCATCTGATATACTGAACTTCATATTGTTTGCAGCAGTGCTGGGCAAGTTCCGCACACCTTCCGCACCTCCGCACATTCGCATTGCGCGGAATTGCGAAATGGGGTGCGGAGGTGCGCTGTGCGGTCACCTCGGTAAAAAGGTGCGGAGATGCGAGTGCGGAAGATGTGCGGATTCGTAAGCACACCAGTCAAAATTAAATTAAATGATATTGTATTCTAGTAATTTTCTGACCTCTCATGACAAAAAAATGACTTTATTGTATTAAAACTTTATTTTCACAATTAAATATTAAATAAATGTTTCTAAAAGTATTAATATATTAATGGAAACATATATTTCCTTGCGATAAAACTTTATATATGGAAACAGGGTGCGGGTGCGGGTGCGGTTGTGCGGAAGTGCGAAAACTTAGAGGTGTGCAGATGTGCGGTTGCAGAAGAGGCAAAGTGCGGGTGCGGAAGTGCGGGTGCGAACCTCCCATTTGGTGTGCGGTTGCCCAGCTCTGGTTTGCAGATGATACAACTCTGTTTTTCTTGCAAAGACGTTAATACAGCTAAGAATATATTTCATTCAGAATTCATCATTGTAATGAAGTGTTTGTCCAACAATAAACTCTTCCTAAATACCAGTAAAACAATTTTCATGATTTTTTACTAATAATAGAAATGTATATCTTGATGAGTTTAATGTTAATGAAATCACTATAAAGGAGTGTACTGTAACAAAATTTCTTGGTGTAATACTAGATAAGAATTTGCAATGGAGTGATCATGTAAATTATATCGCGAAAAAATAATGCATACATTTGTCTTAATGACTTAATCGGATCTAAACATTAATGAAGTATGCGTAAAAATAGCAAGATCGGAATGACCATCTGAAAAAGCAAAAATCGAAATTTTTTCAAACTTTAAAATGGATATGGGGTATTTTAATGCGTTTTCCATGTACGATCAACGAAAGATAAAAAAGCAGCTTTGAGGATACCAGCAAGCCAAATTTGGAGCAGTTATTATCATTAAAACTCTTTGTGTAAAAGCTCTCTCTCTCTTTTGGGGGAAAAAACCAATATTTTTAATATAAATAATATTCTTTTTATCATAACTCATCCGAGCAGCGATGTTAAGCGACGTTGGATCTGGGTAGTAGTTGGTTGGGAGACCGTCCTCCGCAACAACAACTAATTTACAGTCGGTGAAGGGAGTGAAATACACACGCACTTATTTTTTATTTAATACACATATAGATTTAAATAATATCGTCAACACTTTAAAACCATCCTTGAAAAATTCTGAGCAGTTATGTCTTACACTAACCGACACATCTAATATGAATTAAATAAAAAAGATTACTTCATTCGCATGTACATGGAAGTGTTACTCATGAAAACCAATATTTTTAATATAAATAATTTCTTTTTAGCAGACAAAAATTTGCAAATGTGCGGGGAGACCGCAACAACTAATTTACACACGGTGAAGGGAGTGAAATAAATATGAACTTATTTTTTATTTTTTATTGAATACACATCCATTCATTCATTCCTCATCAGTAAAACCTGTGTGGTATATTTTTCTGCGCTTTCTTAGTCGGCTTATACGCCTTTTCGGCACAGGTTGAAAATCATCCGAGCTATCATAGTCAGTACCATACAACTTGCGCTTCCTGTGGAAACGTCAAGAAAAATAAAAATATTCTTAGCTCCTTTCATTTGAGAATAATGTATAAATACGCTGCATGTAACGAGATAATTAAGTAATAAATAAATTATGTTGTAGTAGTAATATTTTTCACTATCTGTTAAATGAGATAATCTTGAGCTTATCCTTTAGAACACCCTTATTGTATAAATACATTGCATGTAATGAGATAATTAAGTAATAAATATTTGATGTCGAAAGTGGCGTTCTAGCATTGAATGATGTATCAACTTACTTTGCACTAGGCGGCTTTTCCTCCCTAGCAGACTCTTTGGAGGTAGATAATGCAGCCGGCTTTGCAACATCATGCTTTGCAATAGAGATAGCAGCAGAATGCCCCGGCTGTTCAGTAATCGTGGATGTGCCAATTTTACATTGAGATCGGCTATGGAGTAAAAATATTTCTTTTCTATAACATAATAAATGCCTATATATATATATATATATATATATATATAGTTTGGAAAAGATTTAATACTGGTTTTAAAATAGATTCGAGACGAAGACCGTCTGGATTGATTTTATAGAAATTCAAGTATTCCAAGTTGATCACGAGAGAAGTTATGTAGTCATCTTCCATGCTGCAAAATCTCGTCGTTTGCCTGTCTGCTCAGAACACCGACAAGAGGTGAGATCGAATCCACATCAACACAAAATTTTAGTCGCTAAAATAACAGCCTCAGCATTGTTCATGTTCTAAATTATCTTTGATTCGTTTTGGTAAAATTGAGTAAACTGCAGCCTTTGTTTCCTGATCAGAAACTCTGCGTCTTTTTCTGGTATGGTGCAAGGTTTCGTTGCAACCATATTCACTGCTCGAGTCTACTTCAAAGTCGTTGTCTTCTAATCTAGATTTACACTTCACTAATGCATTCAATAGGTGAATAATCATTTTGGTTGATATTATTGACACCACAAACGAGAGGGCTCACTGGGGTAACGGACACTTCAAGCAATGGTGCGGGCGCTTGAGGTGGGTCGGGCACAATCTCCTCAGGTTGCCCTTGTGGCGGGGAAAATATTGTGTGGAGGTAATTATGTGCTGCTTCTAAGTAAACAAAACGGGCTTATGTAACACAGTGGCAACTAATAATGATTTATGCAAAGATGCACCAGCTCTTCTGGAACGTCTGGATGCAATTTTACCGAGCGATATATTTATCAACTTGTGTGCTTCAAACCCGTTTGGAACGTCAGATATCATGTTCACCACCTAGGAATTGGTCAAGGCACAGAGAGCTAACAAACACGACTCTATCCTCTATTTCCAATCTTGTAATGAGTTAAAGTGAAAGTTTCGCCTGCCTTTATACAATGTCGTTCTGACGTCGTTATCAAGCTCCACGCAGGGAATTTCCAGGTAGTAGCATGAATCACGCTGCTCTTCTTTCACCTGCGCACACACACACACACACACACACACATCAAAGATTATGTTCAAGGTGTATATATATATATATTTACAAACACGTGTAATAAATAAGTTAACAATTGAATTTCTGTGTTAACATAATTTCATTTGTTAACTTATTTATTACACATGTTTTTAAATATATATATGTCTTGAATATAATCATTGATGTGTCTATTGTTAACTTATTTATTACACGTGTTTGTAAATATATATAGCTTGAATATTTCGTTTATTAAATAAATCATGTATCAATTAACGTTTCTCTTTCTCCTTTGTGTGTGTGTGTTTGTGTGTGTGCACAGGTGAAAGAACAGCAGCGTGATTCATGCTACTACCTGGAAATTCCCTGCGTGGAGCTTGATAACGTCGTCAGAACGACATTGTATAAAGGCAGGCGAAACTTTCACTTTAACTCATTACAAGATTGGAAATAGAGGATAGAGTCGTGTTAGTTAGCTCTCTGTGCCTTGACCAATTCCTAGGTGGTGAACATGATATCTGACGTTCCAAACGGGTTTGAAGCACACAATTTGATAAATATATCGCTCGGTAAAATTGCATCCAGACGTTCCAGAAGAGCTGGTGCATCTTTGCATAAATCATTATTAGTTGCCACTGTGTTACATAAAGCCCGTTTTGTTTACTTAGAAACAGCACATAATTACCTCCACACAATATTTTCCCCGCCACAAGGGCAACCTGAGGAGATTGTACCCGACCCACCTCAAGCGCCCGCACCATTGCCTGAAGTGTCCGTTACCCCAGTGAGCCCTCTCGATTGTGGTGTCAATAATATCAACCAAGATGATTATTCACCCATTGAATGCATTAGTGGAGTGTAAATCTAGATTAGAAGACAACGACTGTGAAGTAGACTCGAGCAGTGAATATGGTTTCAACGAAATCTTGTACCATTAGGGTGTGTCGAATTTTTCAACTTTCAAATTCCAAATATGAGGGGTGCTAAAAAGTTGCAGCATGACTTAGGAATTCTAAAGATATTTTTGTTAATTTAATATAATTTAGTTTTGCTTGGTAAGAAGCTACATAAAAATAGTGACTTTTTTGACTTTTTTGTGGAATTATATAATAATTATTATATTAATAATTATATATGCTGTATATATAATGCACTGCTGTTTTTGCTTATTTCACAGGTTGAAACATATTCATCAGTGTGCTGAAGATTTGTCCCTCAGTGCTACCATCCTAACCAGTGGGAATTGACCTACAATGGCTTCTAAAAGGAGGACAAGACTGGGGACATTCACACATATGAGCAACCTAATTGGAACTGGTAGAGAGTTGTTGCCCTCTGAACTCCCAACTCTGCGAGACGTTCTGAAATATGGGCTACTGCTAAGAGAACAAAGTGGTGAGGATGTGAGAAACTACCCAGCAGCCAGTCTTGCAAAGGACATTTACCCTAAAGTGCTTGAAAAGTGGGAACGAGCAAACAGTTCTTTTGTAGCCCCCGTTGTAAATTCACGAGTCACAATCTTAAACAAGATCCAAGAGAGCTGGGAGCAGGCCAAAAACATATCTTTTGGGAGAGGAAAGCTACATGTCAAAGAGGCTTTCATTGCAAAACTTGACAAGCTTTTTAACATCCTCAGTTGCAAGTGTAAAATTGTTCTCTGCTCTGAATTCGGCTGCCTTGCAGATGCTGGTTGCAAAAACGAAACTCACATTAACTGTACATGCCCTAGGGAGATGAAGATCCCTGTGAAGGAACTTGCTTTCATTAAAGGTCAGAGAGACAAGTCTGGTTCTATTGGACCACATCAGATTGGCTTGCCAGATCAACCTGAGCACAACAGACAAGTCAAAAAGCAGAAGCGGCAAGAAGACGAAAGAAGAAGGCTTGCTGAATATAAGCAGACAAGTAAGCAGGATGTTTCAATGCCATCAAATGAAATAATTTTCTCTGATGATGAAAATGAAGAACAAATAGCTGATGCTCAAGATGGAAAGGATGGAAGTTATGAAATGACATTAGAAATACGAAGCACGTCTTCAACTTCCAATAAAAAGCCAGAGTACAACACATTAGAAATACCTAATATTGCTATGCATAGCATCAGATATGGTGTTGGCCTGCGTGCCACAGCTGCCATCACCACTGCTGCCTTTATGGATGCTGGCTTGATCACTGAAGAAGACAAGAGACTTGTAGTTGATCACAATAAAGTCAAGAGGGCCCAAGAAAAAGTTATGAGATCCCTGGATCAGGAATTTGATGATCTATGTAAGAAGGGTGAAATTGACTGCATCTTCTTTGACGGCCGTCAAGATACAACTAAAGTTATGCTGAAAGCAGACAATTCAAATCGTCAGTTCCCCAGCATCATCAAAGAAGAGCATTATTCTGTGTGCAGTGAGCCAGGTGGAAGATATCTCTACCACTTCACTCCTGAGAAAGGCTCAACGAGAAAAAAACCTGCTGAAGTTATTGCTGATAATCTTGTAGATTTCATGAAGAAGAAGGGCATTGATAAAAGCCTGCAGGCCATTGGAGGTGATTCTACAAATGTTAACACTGGCTGGGAGGGTGGTTCCATGCATTGGGTAGAGGTCAAGCTTTGCCGTAAGCTGATCTGGTTGGTTTGTGCCCTCCACACTAACGAGTTACCCCTGCGACACTTGATCACAGCACTGGATGGGAAGACCTTGTCTAACAACAAGTGGACAGGTAACATTGGCAAGATGCTAGACACTGCAACCGAACTTGAAATTGATCCTTCATTCACCAAACTCTCAATTGGAGAGCCTCTTACTTCACTGAGTGACAATGTGGTAAAGGATCTCTCTACTGATCAAGCGTACGGGTATAGGATCACACAGGCCATAAGGACAGGAGAACTTCCCACAGATCTGGCCCTTCTTGAAGTTGGTCCAGTGAGCCATTCAAGGTGGTTGACAACAGCAAACAGGCTTTGTCGCATATGGGTTTCAAAACATGGCCTTAAAGGCAAAACCCTCAACAACTTAAGACTGATAGTGGAATACATTGTTGGTGTGTACTACCCCTGTTGGTTCAACATCAAAGTAAAACACTCTTGGGTGGACGGTCCACGCCACATCTTGTTTCAGCTGCGGCTAGTTAGGCTGCAAAAGAAGGCTGTAGTGGATGCTGTTTTGCCAACCATCAAGCGCTCAGCATGGTATGCATTCAGCGAAATGATAATCCAGACACTCTTGTGCTCAGATGACAGTGAGAGGAGAGGAGAGCTGGTGTCCAAACGATTGTTGACATGAGGGGTGGAGATGATGATACACTTGGAGATCTTTCTGTACGTCCCAGGAAGACACCTTCCATCAACCCCAGTGCTTCTTCCGTGTTGGAGCTGACAGACTGGTCTGACGGGGTATTTGAACCTCCTTTGACATGTAAACTGACTACAGCGTAAGTAAAGAAGTTCTTTGACAAGCCTATGCAAGTTCCACAGTGGCCCTGTCATGCTCAGTCAATAGAGAGGTGTGTGAAACAAGTCACAGAGGCAGCAGGCAGGGTGTATACACATGAGAAACGTGAGGGCTATATCAGAGGCCAAGAAGCAAGTCGGCGGCTGATGTCCAAGAACGAATCAAAGCCAGACTTGATGAAACTTGTTGTTTAAATATTTTTCTTTGCTGATGTCATTACTTTCTAATGTTGTTTTATGATTCCAAGGATATGTTTTATAATTACTAGGATATGTTTTATGCAGAGAAACTAAAATTTTTATAGCATTACCTGACATTTTGAGAAGCTAAAATTAATAAATGTTGTTTTCCGAGAGCAATTTATGTGCTTTTTAATCAAACGTAGATTTACCAAGCTGTGTTGAGCAATCACAAAAATAATAGCAGATATGAATTCTTCACATCCAAAAACATATTTTTAAAACCCCTCAGTGAAGGAATTGGCAAAAATTAATTTTCACCTCCCAAATTGACACTCTATATGTACCATACCAGAAAAAGACGGAGAGTTTCTGATCAGGAAACAAAGGCAGCAGTTTACTCAATTTTACCAAAACGAATCAAAGATAATTTAGAACATGAACAATGCTCAGGCTGTTATTTTAGCGACTAAAATTTTGTGTTGATGTGGATTCGATCTTACCTCTTGTCGGTGTTCTGAGCAGACAGGCAAACGACGAGATTTTGCAGCATGGAAGATGACTACATAACTTCTTTCGTGATCAACTTGGAATCCTTGAATTTCTATAAAATCAGTCCAGACGGTCTTCGTCTCGAATCTATTTTAAAACCGGTATTAAATCTTTTCCAAACTATATATATATATATATATATATATATATATATATATATATATATATATATATATAAATATATATATATATAAATATGTAGGCATTTATTATGTTATAGAAAAGAAATATTTTTACTCCACAGCCAATCTCAATGTAAAATTGGCACATCCACGATTAATGAACAGCCTGGGCATTCTGCTGCTATCTCTATTGCAAAGCATGATGTTGCAAAGCTGTCTGCATTATCTACCTCCAAAGAGTCTGCTAGGGAGGAAAAGCCGCCTAGTGCAAAGTAAGTTGATACATCATTCAATGCTGGAACACCACTTTCGACATCAAATATTTATTACTTAATTATCTCGTTACATGCAGCGTATTTATACATTATTCTCAAATGAAAGGAGCTAAGAATATTTTTCTTTTTCTTGACGTTTCCACAGGAAGCGCAAGTTGTATGGTACTGACTATGATAGCTCGGATGATTTTCAACCTGTGCCGAAAAGGCGTATAAGCCAACTAAGAAAGCGCAGAAAAATATACCACACAGGTTTTACTGATGAGGAATGAATGAATGAATGTGTATTCAATAAAAAATAAAAAATAAGTGCATATTTATTTCACTCCCTTCACCGTGTGTAAATTAGTTGTTGCGGTCTCCCCGCACATTTGCAAATTTTTTTCTGCTAAAAAGAAATTATTTATATTAAAAATATTGGTTTTCATGAGTAACACTTCCATGTACATGCGAATGAAGTAATCTTTTTTATTTAATTCATATTAGATGTGTCGGTTAGTGTAAGACATAACTGCTCAGAATTTTTCAAGGATGGTTTTAAAGTGTTGACGATATTATTTAAATCTATATGTGTATTAAATAAAAAATAAGTGCGTGTGTATTTCACTCCCTTCACCGAGTGTAAATTAGTTGTTGTTGCGGAGGACGGTCTCCCAACATCGCTGCTCGGATGAGTTATGATAAAAAGAATATTATTTATATTAAAAATATTGTTTTTTTCCCCCAAAAGAGAGAGAGAGCTTTTACACAAAGAGTTTTAATGATAATAACTGCTCCAAATTTGGCTTGCTGGTATCCTCAAAGCTACTTTTTTATCTTTCGTTGATCGTACATGGAGAACGCATTAAAATGCCCCATATCCATTTTAAAGTTTGGAAAAAAAAATTCGATTTTTGCTTTTTCAGATGGTCATTCCGATCTTGCTATTTTTACGCATACTTCATTAATGTTTGGATCCGATTAAGAGAAATGTATGCATTATTTTTTCGCGATGTAATTTACATGATCACTCCATTGCAAATTCTTATCTAGCATTACACCAAGAAATTTTGTTACAGTACATTCCTTTATGGTGATTTCATTAACATTAAACTCATTAAGATATACATTTCTTTTATTAGTAAAAAATCATGAAATTTGTTTTACTGGTATTTAGGAAGAGTTTGTTGGTGGCCAACCACTTCATTACAATGATGAATTCTGAATGAAATATATTCTTAGCTGTATTAACATCTTTGCAAGAAAAAGAGAGAGTTGTTTCATCTGCAAACAATATGAAGTTCAGTATATCAGATGAACGTGGAAGGTCATTTATATATAATAAAAATAACAGTGGATCCAGCACTGAGCCCCGTGGCACACCATGTTTGGCAAGCGCTTTAGTGGAACAAACCTTATTTACTGATACAAAATTATATCTATCGGGCAAATAACTTTTAAATCAATCACTGATTGCCCCTTTAAAACCGTAACAATACAATTTATCAAGTAGAATATTATGGTCTATTACATCAAACGCCTTACTCAAATCCATAAATATTGATATCATTATTTCTTTGTTCTCCTTAGCTATATTTACATTTTCCATAAGATTTAAAATAGCCATTTCCGTTGTTCTATTATTACGGAAGCCATATTGATTTGGAGATTTGAGATTTGGGCTTTTAAGGGTAACAGCTGCTTCCAGACCTTTAGAAGGGCGTACATAGTTCATTTTAATGCGACTCGTTGCAAGTCGCAACCACGTTTTGCTTCGCTTAATGCAAAGGGTGCACGGTTCAGCTTTCGCGCTCAATCATCTCAACAGTAAACTTTGTAGTGGAAATTTGTTTCCTTTGTGGGTTGAGTATCATTACTATATATATATATATATATATATATATATATATATATATATATATATATATATATATATATAAATATAAAATGTCTTTTCTTTTTCGTACAGTTTTCCCATTAGGGTATTTAAAAGTACGCTTGTGGCTATGGTACATTCGGCGGATCAACTTGAAAATTTTGCCTCAACAATCTAGTGATCAAGAATATTTTAAAAGTTTTAAAATCCATAATTGGAATTGAGAAACTTAAATAGGGGTAATTAAAACGGAAACATTAAAACTGAGAAACTTCTGCACAAATAATAACTTTCGAATGATTGCACGGTTGCATACCCTTGTACTTCTATATTGCGTATTTTAGTAGTTTTGCTTTGTATCTGATTTATTTCAACTCTGTTCTTTATTGAAATTATAACTCCACTAGATGACATTATAAATCATTTTCTTCCGAGTTTTTTGAGGGCACTTTCTTCAACGGTTACGGCAATAAAAATTAGAACAAAATTGGCTGGTAGATAAATGGATCACCTCAGTTCATCGGTAGGAAGTTGCACGCGAATGAAAAGGAAAGTTTAATATTGATGTTGTGGTTAACGATGATTTCTTTGTGTGTGTGTGTTCTTGAATGAATTCGATAACTGATCAAACTGATGTAAAGTGTATACAAAAGACTACCGAACGATATGAAGGCCATTTATATAGAGCATAGATTGTCCTATAATTTGACCTGTGAAATATTATTTAATAGCGAATTCTTTAGCTAAGCTAATTGAATTGTTAATATTGATTTAATTCACTTTAAGCGAGATGATGTGATAGAGTGAGCACTGAATCCCTGACGAGGTGTATTTCTGAATCCACATTAAAGTGTAGGTCTAAGGTCGGGTGAAAAGTTTTCCAATTCGGCTAAAAGGAGTTAATTATTATTATTACTACTGTAATTTGTACCACCCTATATATATATATATATATATATATATATGTGTGTGTGTGTGCGTGATCCTCACTTCCTCTGAAAAAACCCCTCTGTGTGTGCGTGTGCACGAGTTGTTCATTCGTTTATTATATATACGAACACAGATGGGGTGAGGAGTTTGGGGGGAATGAGGGGGAACGACCGTGTGTATTCAGTTGTCGTTTATTTCGTCTTTCTTCGTAAAAAGGCCTCGGGCAAACACGTGTGTTTCGATTTGACCCAGATTTTCTGAAATCCTTTCCTCGTTAAAGGAAAAAACAGCGTTTAATGATTAATTTCTTATATTGAATAATTAATTTCTTATAATAATTGATTATCCTGAACGGAGAAAATTCATTTGTTTTAAATTATTTAGCTTCATTTGATTTAAATTAATATACGTTTGGCATTTTTTTCTGATTTTCATTCACATGATATGTACAGAGGCGTGTGTGTGTGTGTGTGTGTTTGTGTGTGCATGATTTGTTCATTCGTTTATTATATATATATATATACAAGCACAGATGGGGTGAGAAGCTTGGGGGGAGGAGGGGGGGACGGCCGTGTGTTTCGAGTTGACCAGATTCTCGGAAATCCTTTCCTCGTGAAAGGAAAAAACAGCGTTTAATCATTAATTTCTTATACTGAATAATTAATTTCTTATAATAATTGATTATCTTTATTACTACTGTAATTTGTACCACCCTATATATATATATATATATATATATATATATATATATATCCATTCCTTTATTTATTTTAAAAGAATGAACAAAACTCTCTCTCCCTTTCTTTCTATATATATATATATTATATATTAGTACTTTCAGGTTTGCCCACCTCATGCACCTTATCTCTTTCGCTGATTATTATTTAATATAATTGTGTGTATATCTTTCAATAACATAGATGTTATCTAGGAATATGACACCATACAAATTACGCGTAAATAAAAACATTTTCTTCGCTTCGAGAATGTGTCTCATTGTAGACAACAACAAAATTAAGAATCGGAGTAAAGCGAGGTTTACCCCGAGTAGACTGGAAGAAAGGTCAAATTGTGTTCATTTCAAAAAGGCCTCTGGGCAAACAGGTGTGATTCAAGTCGTGTGTTTGTGTGTGTGCACGATTTGTTCATTCGTTTAATATATATATATATACAAGCACAGATGGGGTGAGAATCTTTGGGGGGAGGAGGGGGGACGACGTGTGTTTCGAGTTGACCAGATTCTCGGAAATCCTTTCCCCGTAAAAGGAAAAACAGCTTTTAATGATTAATTTCTTATATTGAATAATTAATTTCTTATAATAATTGATTCTCTTAAAAGGAGAAAATTCATTTGTTTTACATTATTTAGCTTCATTTGGTTTAAATTAATATATGTTTGGCATTTTTTTCTGATTTTCATTCACATGATATGTATAGAGGCGTGTGTGTGTGTGTGTGTGTGCGTGTGTGTGTGTGTGTGTGTGCGTGTTTGTGTGCACAAGTTGTTCATTCGCTTATTATATATACAAACACAGATGGGGTGAGATATTTGGGGGAATGGACGATCGTGTGTCTTGAATTGTCGTTTGTTTTCACCTATCTTCGTAAGTTTTTTCTTTTAATTGTTTAGTGATTTTTTAATGTTTTAATTCACTTTAAGTAAAAATACATATATATATATATATATATATATATATATATATATATATATATATATATATATATATATATATAAGGAATGACAAAATTAAATAGACACGGTTATTATGATTCTTTCTATATATATATATATATAATATATATGGTAAGGAAAAGTTGTTTATTTGTGAGTATTTCGTCTGAACTAATATTTTGAAGTTCGCGAAGGGTGAGTAGTTTGGGGGGAATGAGGGAGGAGGGGGGACGACCGTTTGTTTTGAATTGTCGTTTATTTCAACTTTCTTCGTAAGTTTTTCTTTTAATTGTTTAGTGCTTTTTTAATGTTTTAATTCACTTTAAGGTGAAAATCCATTTATATATATATATATATATATATATATATATAAGGAATGACAAAATTAAATAGACACGGTTATTATGATTCTTTCTATATATATATATATATGGTAAGGAGAAAGTTGTTCATTTGTGAGTATTTCGTCTGAACTAATATTTTGACGTTCGCGAAGGGTGAGGAGTTTGGGGGGAATGAGGGAGAAGGGGGGACGACCGTGTGTTTTGAATTATCGTTTATTTCAACTTTCTTCGTAAGGTTTCTTTTCCTTTCCCACTTTTATTCAATTGTGATATTTATAATAAAATAGGAATTAAGTGATTTATTGTGTAAAGAGCGTGTGTTTAAATTATTTATTTAATAAATAGATGAATCTTCTTAATTCCAACAATTAAAAGAAATTCTGTATTGATTAACTACCATCATATAAATATATTTTGGTATTTTGATTAATATATGGTTTAATTTAATAAATATTGCTATCTAGCAATTCAGTCTTCGATTAATTAAATATATAGCACAAACTGGCAACTCAGCCTTCTATTAAATACATGGCGCTATCTGGCAACTCAGCCGGATTAGAGGTCTATAAAAGAGCGAGAAGCTGATGACGGAGTCATACAAGCTCGGCTCCCAGGCGAGCAAGGACCTCTGGTCATTTCTCTTTCTGGCCCTTTGGGAAAACCCCTTAGAGGGAGGCCTCTTAGGTTAGGTATACGAAAATAGCTTGGGGGAGAACTCCGCCTCCAAGCCCTTGCAATCGGCAACAAAGGCCGATACTCTCTCTCTCTCTCTCTACCCCTTCAGGTGTACCCCTCCCACCTTGACTCCTTCTAAGGCTACTGGCTTATTAGGAGCCTATAAGACAACGCCTACTCGGCTGAAGTCTTAATATGCACTTGGCTCCTGCCAGGTGAACACCTCTCCTCCTTTCTCTCCTTTCTCTTAGGGGATAACGCCGCCTCCAAGTTTCGCACCTACAGCATCCCCCACCCCCCTTTGCAGGAAATTTTCAGCAACACCGCACCCCCCTTTGCAACATGTTGCATAACACCCACACCTTTTGCAACATGTTGCATGATGCCCCCACCCCACTTTGCAACATTGCAACATTGCGTAATAATTTGCATAATTCCTGCACTCTCCCCTTTTGCGGCTATACTACTGATGTTCATAAAATCTGCGACAGTGCAGATTTGATACTCCTGCAGGAGCACTGGCTATCTAAGCAAGAGCTAAAATTCCTCTCTACCATCCATGATGACTTTATGTACCATGCATCATCAGCAGTAGACTTGTCAGATGAATTAATGTACGGTAGGCCTTTTGGTGGTGTTGCTTTCTTAATAAGGAAAAATTTGTCAAAACAAAATTTTTAACAAGCGATAATGTAAGGTTGTTAGGCATTGAATTACAAGTGAACAATGATTGCATATTAATTGTAAACTGCTATTTACCATACAACAACGGCAGTAATCTAGATGAATACATTGATTTGCTGTACAAAATTAAGTCATTATCAGATAACCCCAATATTCTCACTCTATAATAATGGGGGACATTAACGCACATGTGAACTTGGAATTCTTTGTAGAATTGGGTAACATGTGCGAGTCGGGCAATTTAAGTATAAGTGATGTAGATGTATTAGGGGTAACCAGTGGTAATTTTACATACGTTAGTGATATGAGTGGTACCAACAGGTGGATTGATCATTGTCTCACTATTAATAATCTAAAGGATCGAATTGTTAGAGTTCATATACTGCATGATTTCCTTCTTTCGGATCATAGACCATTCTAAATATTAATTAACTTTACCAATTTATGCGCAATTTATTGTTAACTTATTTATTACACGTGTTTTTAAATATAAATAGCTTGAATATTTCGTTTATTAAATAAATCATGTATCAATTAACGTTTCACTTTCTCCTTTGTGTGTGTGTGTGCGTGTGTGTGTGTGTGTGTGTGTGTGTGTGTGTGCAGGTGAAAGAACAGCAGCGTGATTCATGCTGCTACCTGGAAATTCCCTGCGTGGAGCTTGATAACGACGTCAGAACGACACTGTATAAAGGCAGGCGAAACTTTCACTTTAACTCATTACAAGATTGGAGATAGAGGATAGAGTCGTGTTAGTTAGCTCTCTGTGCCTTGACAAATTCCTAGGTGGTGAACATGATATCTGACGTTCCAAACGGGTTTGAAGCACACAAGTTGATAAATATATCGCTCGGTAAAATTGCATCCAGACGTTCCAGAAGAGCTGGTGCATCTTTGCATAAATCATTATTAGTTGCCACTGTGTTACATAAAGCCCGTTTTGTTTACTTAGAAACAGCACATAATTACCTCCACACAATATTTTCCCCGCCACAAGGGCAACCTGAGGAGATTGTACCCAACCCACCTCAAGCGCCCGCACCATTGCCTGAAGTGTCCGTTACCCCAGTGAGCCCTCTCGATTGTGGTGTCAATAATATTAACCAAGATGATTATTCACCCATTGAATGCATTAGTGAAGAGTGTAAATCTAGATTAGAAGACAACGACTGTGAAGTAGACTCGAGCAGTGAATATGGTTGCAACGAAACCTTCCACCATACCAGAAAAAGACGGAGAGTTTCTGATCAGGAAACAAAGGCTGCAGTTTACTCAATTTTACCAAAACGAATCAAAGATAATTTAGAACATGAATAATGCTGAGGCTGTTATTTTAGCGACTAAAATTTTGTGTTGATGTGGATTCGATCTTACCTCTTGTCGGTGTTCTGAGCAGACAGGCAAACGACGAGATTTTGCAGCATGGAAGATGACTACATAATTTCTCTCGTGATCAACTTGGAATCCTTGAATTTCTATAAAATCAGTCCAGACGGTCTTCGTCTCGAATCTATTTTAAAACCGGTATTAAATCTTTTCCAAACTATATATATATATATATATATATATATATATATATATATATATATATATATATATATATATATATATAGGCATTTATTATGTTATAGAAAAGAAATATTTTTACTCCACAGCCGATCTCAATGTAAAATTGGCACATCCACGATTACTGAACAGACGGGGCATTCTGCTGCTATCTCTATTGCAAAGCATGATGTTGCAAAGCCGGCTGCATTATCTACCTCCAACGAGTCTGCTCGGGAAGAAAAGCCGCCTAGTGCAAAGTAAGTTGATACATCATTCAATGCTAGAACGCCACTTTCGACATCAAATATTTATTACTTAATTATCTCATTACATGCAATGTATTTATACAATATGGGTGTTCTAAAGGATAAGTTCAAGATTATCTCATTTAACAGATTGTGAAAAATATTACTACTACATCATAATTTATTTATTACTTAATTATCTCGTTACATGCAGCGTATTTATACATTATTCTCAAATGAAAGGAGCTAAGAATATTTTTCTTTTTCTTGACGTTTCCACAGGAAGCGCAAGTTGTATGGTACTGACTATCATAGCTCGGATGATTTTCAACCTGTGCCGAAAAGGCGTATAAGCCGACTAAGAAAGCGCAGAAAAATATACCACACAGGTTTTACTGATGAGGAATGAATGAATGGATGTGTATTCAATAAAAAATAAAAAATAAGTTCATATTTATTTCACTCCCTTCACCGTGTGTAAATTAGTTGTTGCGGTCTCCCCGCACATTTGCAAATTTTTGTCTGCTAAAAAGAAATTATTTATATTAAAAATATTGGTTTTCATGAGTAACACTTCCATGTACATGCGAATGAAGTAATCTTTTTTATTTAATTCATATTAGATGTGTCGGTTAGTGTAAGACATAACTGCTCAGAATTTTTCAAGGATGGTTTTAAAGTGTTAACGATATTATTTAAATCTATATGTGTATTAAATAAAAAATAAGTGCGTGTGTATTTCACTCCCTTCACCGAGTGTAAATTAGTTGTTGTTGCGGAGGACGGTCTCCCAACCAACTACTACCTAGATCCAACGTCGCTTAACATCGCTGCTCGGATGAGTTATGATAAAAAGAATATTATTTATATTAAAAATATTGGTTTTTTCCCCCAAAAGAGAGAGAGAGAGCTTTTACACAAAGAGTTTTAATGATAATGACTGCTCCAAATTTGGCTTGCTGGTATTCTCAAAGCTGCTTTTTTATCTTTCGTTGATCGTACATGGAAAACGCATTAAAATGCCCCATATCCATTTTAAAGTTTGGAAAAAAAATTTCGATTTTTGCTTTTTCAGATGGTCATTCCGATCTTGCTATTTTTACGCATACTTCATTAATGTTTGGATCCGATTAAGACAAATGTATGCATTATTTTTTCGCGATGTAATTTACATGATCACCATTGCAAATTCTTATCTAGCATTACACCAAGAAATTTTGTTACAGTACACTCCTTTATGGTGATTTCATTAACTTTAAACTCATCAAGATATACATTTCTTTTATTAGTAAAAAATCATGAAATTTGTTTTAGTGGTATTTAGGAAGAGTTTATTGGTGGCCAACAACTTCATTACAATGATGAATTCTGAATGAAATATATTCTTAGCTGTATTAACATCTTTGCAAGAAAAAGAGAGAGTTGTATCATCTGCAAACAATACGAAGTTCAGTATATCAGATGAACGTGGAAGGTCATTTATATATAATAAAAATAACAGTGGATCCAGCACTGAGCCACGTGGCACACCATGTTTGGCAAGCGCTTTAGTGGAACAAACCTTATTTACTGATACAAAATTATATCTATCGGGCAAATAACTTTTAAATCAATCACTGATTGCCCCTTTAAAACCGTAACAATACAATTTATCAAGTAGAATATTATGGTCTCTTACATCAAACGCCTTACTCAAATCCATAAATATTGATATCATTATTTCTTTGTTCTCCTTAGCTATATTTACATTTTCCATAAGATTTAAAATAGCCATTTCCGTTGTTCTATTATTACGGAAGCCATATTGATTTGGAGATTTGGAGATTTGGGCTTTTAAGGGTAACAGCTGCTTCCAGGCCTTTAGAAGTGCGTACATAGTTCATTTTAATGCGACTCGTTGCAACCACGTTTTGCTTCGCTTAATGCAAAGGGTGCACGGTTTAGCTTTCGCGCTCAATCATCTCAACAGTAAACTTTGTAGTGTAAATTTGTTTCCTTTGTGGGTTGAGTATCATTACTATATACAGGGTGGGCCGAAAGTCTGGATCCATAGGAACATATTTATTTTAATACATAAATTACAACAAATGGTAAATACTTAAAATGAATATCAACTTTAACTCGTAAATGCGTATCCGTGATACTGTACAGTAGTTCGTACTCCAGTATAAATACTCAAATACTTTTTCATTTCAGCCCAGAAATGGCTTCGAATCTAACAACAGAAGACCGGGTAGAACTTGTGCTCATGTACGCAATACAGGGCGCTACACACAGAATTTGCTACCGAATTCAAAAGAAATCATCCTGATAAGCATCCAGTAACACATGCGACTGTTGGCAAGTTGTTTAAACGTTTCAAAGAAACAGGAAGTGTACATGATCGACGGCGTTCTGGTCGTCCAAAAACTGCAACTGATGAAAATACCTCTGCAATGGTATGTGAAACTTTAACGAATAGTCCAGTAAAGTCAAGAAGAAGATTATCAAATGAAACACGCATCTCGAGAACGTCAATTCGAAGAATTATTAAACATCATAAATTCCATCCCTAAGTGTCTCGATGTCAGAGGCCGCCAATTTGAGCATTTGTTATAATTTGTTGTTTATACTGGAGTACGAACTACTGTACAGTATCACAGATACGCATTTACGAGTTAAAGTTGATATTCATTTTAAGTATTTACCATTTGTTGTAATTTATGTATTAAAATAAATGTATCCCTATGGCCATAATCCAGACTTTCGGCCCACCCTGTATATATATATATATATATATATATATATAAAATGTCTTTTCATTTTCGTACAGTTTTTCCATTAGGCTATGTAAACAATAAGTACGCTTGTGGCTATGGTACATTCGGCGGATCAAATTGAAAATTTCGCCTCAACAATCTAGTGATCAAAAATATTTTAAAAGTTTTAAAATCCATAATTGTAATTGAGAAACTTAAATAGGGGTAATTAAAACGAAAACATTAAAACTGAGAAACTTCTGCACAAATAATAACTTTCTTTCGAAATATTGCACACTTGCATACCCTTGTACTTCTGTATTGCGAATTTTAGTAGTTTTGCTTTGTATCTGATATATTTCAACTCTGTTCTTTATTGAAATTATAACTCCCTTAGATGAAATTATAAATCATTTTCTTCCGAGTTTTTTGAGGGCACTTTCTTCAACGGTTACGGCAATAAAAACTAGAAAAAAATTGGCTGGTAGATAAATGGATCACCTTAGTTCATCGGTAGGAAGTTGCACGCGAATGAAAAGGAAAGTTTAATATTGATGTTGTGGTTAACGATGATTTCTTTGTGAGTGTGTGTGTGTGTGTGTGTGTGTGTGTGTGTGTGTGTTCTTGATTGAATTCGATAACTGATCAAACGGATGTAAAGTGTATACAAAAGACTACCGAACGATATGAAGGCCATTTATATAGAGCATAGATTGTCCTATAATTTGACCTGTGAAATATTATTAAATAGCGAATTCTTTGGCTAAGCTAATTGAATTGTTAATGTTGATTTAATTCACTTTAAGCGAGATGATGTGATAGAGTGAGCACTGAATCCCTGACGAGGTGTATTTCTGAATCCACATTAAACTGTAGGTCTAAGGTCGGGTGAAAAGCTTTCCAATTCGGCGAAAAGGAGTTAATTATTATTATTACTACCGTAATTTGTACCACCCTATATATATATATATATATATATATATATATATATATATATATATATATTGTGTGTGTGTGTGTGTGTGCGTGATCCTCACTTCCTCTGACAAAAAGCTCCGTGTGTGTGTGTGTTTGTGTGTGTGTGTGCGCGTGTGCACGAGTTGTTCATTCGTTTATTATATATACAAACACAGATGGGGTGAGGAGTTTGGGGGAATGAGGGGGGACGACCGTGTTTTTTGAATTGTCGTTTATTTTCACCTATCTTCGTAAGTTTTTTCTTTTAATTGTTTAGTGATTTTTTAATGTTTTAATTCACTTTCAGGTGAAAATCCATTTATATATATATATATATATATATATATATATATATATATATATATATATATATAAGGAATGACAAAATTAAATAGACACGGTTATTATGATTCTTTCTATATATATATATATATATATATGGTAAGGAGAAAGTTGTTCATTTGTGAGTATTTCGTCTGAACTAATATTTTGACGTTCGCGAAGGGTGAAGAGTTTGGGGGGAATGAGGGAGGAGGGGGGGACGACCGTGTGTTTTGAATTATCGTTTATTTCAACTTTCTTCGTAAGGTTTCTTTTCCTTTCCCACTGTTATTCAATTGTGATATTTATAATAAAATAGGAATTAAGTGATTTATTGTGTAAAGAGCGTGTGTTTAAATTATTTATTTAATAAACAGATGAATCTTCTTAATTCCAACAATTAAAAGAAATTCTGTATTGATTAACTACCATCATATAAATATATTGTGGTATTTTGATTAATATATGGTTTAATTTAATAAATATTGCTATCTGGCAACTCAGTCTTCGATTAATTAAATATATAGCACAAACTGGCAACTCAGCCTTCTATTAAATACATGGCGCTATTTGGCAACTCAGCCGGATTAGAGGTCTATAAAAGAGCGAGAAGCTGATGACGGAGTCATACAAGCTCGGCTCCCAGCCGAGCAAGGACCTCTGGTCCTTTCTCTTTCTGGCCCTTTGGGAAAACCCCTTAGAGGCCTCTTAGGTTAGGTATACGAAAATAGCTTGGGGGAGAACTCCGCCTCCAAGCCCTTGCAATCGGCAACAAAGGCCGATACTCTCTCTCTCTCTCTCTCTCTCTCTCTCTCTACCCCTTCAGGTGTACCCCTCCCCCCTTGGCTCCTTCTAAGCCAACTGGCTGATTAGGAGCCTATAAGACAACGCCTACTCGGCTGAAGTCTTAATATGCACTTGGCTCTTGCCAGGTGAACACCTCTCCTCCTTTCTCTCCTTTTTCTTGGGGGATCACGCCGCCTCCAAGTTTCGCACCTACAGCATCCCCCACCCCCCTTTGCAGGGGATTTTTTTGCAATACCCACCCCCCTTTGCAACATGTTGCATAACACTCCCACCCCCTTTGCAACACCCCAACGCCCCTTGCAACATGTTTCGTAATACCCCACCCCCTTTGCAACACCCCACCTAACATTGCAACATTACGTAATAATTTGCAACATTCCTGCACTCTCCCCTTTTGCGGCTATACTACTAACATCTACAGTTGAATTCCTCACTGACCTTACATTATATGAGACTATTTTCAAAAAGTTATCCGCCATGACTGATATAAAATTATTATTAGTAAGATTATTATTATACACAGTACAACTTTCAGGCATTACCGTTAGGGCACCTATTATTATTATTATTATTTTGCCTGTTATCAAATCTCCTGGAAAAGTGAATAAACTCCTGAACAATAATACCGTCTGGCCACTGACTCATATTATACGGGTTGAAATGTGAATTTACACCTTTAATTATTACTTTAAATGAGTTATAATACGGAGATTTTGTATTTAGTTTATTAACTAAGAATATACTGTGTTCACCAATGACTTCTTCCATCATCTGTCGAATATCGCTTGCCTCGTTCGAGAGCTGAATTCGCGACACAAAGAGGGTGAAATTCCCCATCGGTGGCCTCGCCGCGGAGACCGGTTGAGGAAACCTTCGGGAAGAGCGCCTGTTAACAGTTACCCACCCGTCTTCCTCCCTCGATCTCCCTGAGGCAGGGTTCGCCTGCCTGGAGGATGGGTGGCACAACCTTTGGGGTATAGGAGACCCCTCCCCTGCTCTGTGGCTTGGTGAGGGTCCGTTAGCGGTGTTTATAACCTGACGGCCGCGCGTGCCCCTCCTTCTTCGGTGGGAGGTGGGGGAACTGCGCACCGAGCGAAGCGTAATCGAACGCCTCTCCTCTGCAGTGGGAGGTAGGGAAGAGGGTAATGATGCCTCGTCTCTTGGCATTGGACCGTCCCTGCTCCTCACTGTGAAATCGGGAGCAGGGGTCCTTTCCTGAACGGGAGGGAGGGGGGGTTGACCGGTACCCCTGCATGCTGCGTTTCCACCCCACCTTCAGGGGGGAGTTTGGGGCGGGGATTTCGTTTCCCTCGCTGCCCAACGCGCTTCTTGGAGATCTGACTTGCTGAACTACTTCTGAGTAACTGGGCTTTGGGAGGAGCATCTCTTTCAACGCATCTAACTCTGACCGGAATTGTTCTAGCGAAATTGCGTTTTTCTGATTTGACACCACGTGTTGGTGTTTCAGTTCAACTATCGACTTTTGTACCTTATTATACTGTTTGAGCAGCACCGAGACGTCTACGTCACCCATAGAGATTACCGGTATTCTCTGGAAGTTAGTAACGTAGAAGGTGATATTGTTCTCATTATCCCGGAGGGTCGACACTTTATTTTAATGTCTTTCAGGGTATTCTCGTTTCTAGAATTACCTCTACGAGTTGGGAGGGTAGCACTGAACAGGGTGTTTAACTGTACCCTCGCATGTTCTATTTCTTCTGAATCATAAAAATCATGACAGACAGATACAAGAAGGTCTGACCTAATATGATCTACTTTGTCATATATATATAAAACATAACCGCAGATTTTCTACAAGCTTTTCAGCAGACGACCCTATTGTATCTGTAACGGCTTGCGGGGGAGCGTAGCTGATAGGGGTGGTTGGGGGTGGAGATGGGGGGAACGCCGGAAGGGGTCCCACTTCTCGTCTCTTTAAATCATACTCGGGGTACCAACGGTTCGATGCTTAGGCATCTTTCCACATTAATTATGTAACTGTTACTAACTATGACACAAAAACTATACACGCGGAGTCCTTGTACGATTATACCGTAATGAAACATACATTTCCCGAGGTCACCGTCAAAACTTTTACTATTAAACGGAAGATTCGCAGGGTATATGGTGGGGGTAGGGTGGGAGAGGGGAACGGGATGGGGATGCTAGAAGGTGTGCCCACTCCTTATCCCTTTAAATCACGTAAGCGTGTAAGTTTGTAAATGTATCTAAGGTAATAAAAACTATTTATCTATTTATCTATTTATCTGTTGAATCTCTTTCGTAACATCTAAGACCATATGACGAACGGGATGTACAGTTTTTATGACGGACGGGAAGTACAGTTTTTCGTCGGATCCCAAAGACCCAGAAAAACACGTTAATCGCTCAAATGTGAAGTCTGATCCGCGCCTCGAACCCGAGATCTTCAAATTAACAGTCCGATGTATTTACCTTTAGCCTACTTCGGCGGGTTATTTACTGCACTGTTTTCCAGTACGTCGATTACCTATCTTTGATGCGAATTTGAAGTCCTGAAATGAAAGTAAAGTACGTTTCGCCAACCCTTATTTTACATAAGGGTAACCATCTATGTATTGTAATAAAACAAAATACATTGTCTGAGAAAGATCACTGGGCATGAACAAATGATCGCACTGGAGTTGAGTTGTGAGTTGGACAAATGGAGTGTAAACGTCATTCGTTTGGGTACTTTGGCTTGCTTTGACCACTGTGTAAAACAGCGTTTCACCACTTTAACGTTAATATTGTCATAAAGCAACTTATTTGTTGGCAGGGGCGGATTTAGTAGTGGGGAGGGCGAGCCTCTAACCCTTAAAGTAAAGAAAGTGAAAGAAAGAAGGAGATCAGAAACATAAAGAAGAGACTACAAAATTAGAGTGAAGCATCCTCTAAAAATAATCGCTGTTGCAAAAGAATGCATATAGGGGCACATTGATGTTCAAAAGTGAGCCATTTAGTATACTATATATTTTTCTTTAATTGCCCCTAATGATGATGCTTAATAAAATAGTAATGTAAGTGTTGTTGCGCTAATTTTATGCCTCAATGGAGCTTACTGTCATCTTAAGGAATTGACTTTTTTTTTACCAAAAACAGATACCTTCCTGCATTCCTTATAGGCAGAACGAATATATGATAATCGTTGGCAATTCTGTCACACCGTTGCCTGCCAATATATTATAATATCAGGTTCTGGGAGGTGACCGCCCCTCAGAGACGTAGCCAACGGGAGGGGCAACGGAGGCGGTCGACCCCGCCTCTTGGAAAATCCAGGAAACAAATCTGCGGTAATTACAGCCAAGGTTCACCGCCAAACTATAACATTTAACAATTTGGTATCTATATATAATGGAAGGAGTGTCTGTATTTATATACAGTACATATATATATATATATATATATATATATATATATATATATGTCTCATATATGTCTCAACTGATCTAGCTGTTTCTGCATCCGTTTGACTTGCCTTACACGTGAGAGTTTCATTTGGATCTCTTGTAATGATTTCATTATTCATAGATATGTTATACTGTTAAACGTGTATACACTAAATAATTGTATGCATGAAATCAATAAATGTGTGAATAAAATAGTTACTTTCTTTGTTAAATATGAAAACTATAGGATTAATACCTGATTTCAAATTTCAGAAAATACAAGTAATTACAGTACATCATAGTATAGCTTAGATTGCACCAATGTGACTGTCCTATCGAAACTTTTGTTGGAAAGGGTACATATTTCATGTGGATGGCTGTATAGTGGCTGTTCAAAAATGGCAGTTGCACTGACATTTTCAAACAGTTTTTACACAAAATAAGCTTAAAATGTGCTTGCTTACGGGGCTCCTCCCCGGACCCCGCTGGGGGAGCTTCTAGCTCTCCCCCAGACCTCCTAACTGTATGTGCTCGCCCGATTCACCACAGAACCTGACGAACGTAGCTCAAGTTCGCTGCCCACTTGGGACATTCCTTGGTACGTCCCTGTCGCCCCTCACCCCAAAATTGTGCTCTGGATCCGCTTCTGTATGCTGGAGGATAGGATCACATTTACGTATCAAGGTCACATCATCACATCATTTTTCTGTTACACTTGCGCAACAATTTAGACGCCTTGAACCGCAGACGTGACGCTATTCTTCATTTTAAGTTTTTGAATGCAACGCTTCAGGAAGAGCGCTGTTTTGACGCGTCTTCTTACGCAGTGCATTTACGCCACGCCGCAACGCGACGCAGGTATATTCTTGGCTAATAGTTACTGGTACTTACCCTTCAACAAAATTAAAGAATGTAAACATGACTGCGTTGGTGTGGTTTTAATAACTGCGAGTCTTTAATATGCATAGCATTTTTATGAAGATGCAGTCTGGGAACTAAAGATTTGTAACACTTACTCAGAACAGTGCGGTGACCAAGCTGTTAGTCGATACCAGGCTGCTTCTTCTTGTTACAGGGATCTTGACTGGCCGAAAGTTGGTCATGTGGGAAATAACTAACCATCCTAAACCAAGCACCTATTCTAGCGTAACCTTACTTGGACATAAGACCCATCCTGATTGGTCAGATAGATGAAACGGTAGGATAACTCGAAGTATGGCAAGGGCGGATCTAAGCATTTCAGTAAGGGGTTTCCAAAGAAAAAGGGGCACCCCTAAAATAAAAAGGGCACAGTACTAAAAAAAAATTCTTAAAACAGATCACCAGTGAGTGAGTGTAAAATAAATTGTATTGTTTTATTAGATCAGTCTCATTCAAAAATAATATAAAATAGAAATCTAATTTGGGTACAACACTTATCACAGAAAATTTTTCAAACAATTACAAATGTCTTGCCAATTAAAAGAACTATCAGAATAAGATGAAGATAAAAATAGTGATATGGCTGCACCAGTACTAAGGACACTTATGAAAACCATTACAACTACAAATTTGGAAGTACAATGTATACAGATAAAGACTCAAAATAGAATTTGAATAAAATAAAATAACCATGATCTATTTACAAAAACAAAATTTGTTTTCAGAGGCATACACATCATTCAGATAGGGCACTTGCAAGAAATTGAGGGGAGTCAAGACGTCGCCGTTTTCTTATATATATATATATATTATATATATATATATATATATATATATATGAATAGAAACGACGTAAATAAGGAGCGTCTCTGCACACGGGAAGAGAAATAACGAATAAATGAAAAATGAGGCGAACCGCCCGGGAATCGAACCCAGGGCCTTCCAATTGCCCTGGGTTCGATTCCCGGGCGGTTCGCCTCATTTTTCATTTATTCGTTATTTCTCTTCCCCGTGTGCAGAGACGCTCCTTATTTACGTCGTTTCTATTCATTTATATAGTGCGTGGTCATTGCAGTTAAATGCATATATATATATTATATATATATATATATATATATATATATGGACTTACTAATACAATGAATTCTTGAAATGCATTTGATTCTGCAGACGGCAAATTGTTTGTATACAAAAAAGTAGTTTCCGTTAACCGCTTCTGGAGTTGGCTTTGCCAAAACTCGTCTACTTTGTTTTAACCAATAGAACGTAGCGATTTGAGTTGACTTGACTTGGCCAGGTCAGTTGGACAAAAAGGAAACGGCTGAAGTCAGTGAAAGAATATGCCTTCAAATCAAGTTTTGAACGCAAAGAAAACTGCTTAATAATTATATTGGCTAATATTAAGTTCCGCGGAGACCAGGTTATACTAAGTTAGGTGGTTACTTTAGTTTCGTTAGTTATTTCCCACATAACCCATTTCGGCCAACCAATATCTTTGTAAAAATTTTAACTTTGACAAAAGTAGTCTCTGAGAAAATTTAATATTTACCATTACATTACGTATGGAAAACATGAAGACACTTGGGCTATCGAGATTTTTCAAGTCAGGTAAATGATCTACAGTAAAGCTATATTTTATTATTCAATTTTACAGACTATCGATTCCAAATTAGCTAATTATTTTTGAGCTATTTACAAGGCTACTGAAGTAGCCTATACCGTATTACTTGAGCTAAAATATATATTATTTAAACAAAATTTTTACAAACTGTCTCATTCATGAAGTCCAAATTTTTCTTAAAACTAACTAAGGCGCTACTATTTACCACATCATATGGCAAATCATTCCAGAAATTTACGAATCTATAACCAAAGTATTTTCGTAGATCCAGTATACAAGTTTTGTTTTCTAATTTTCTTACTATGCCCTTGAGTTTTTTTGTCAGACACTGATAAAAAAAGTTACATCTAAATTGTCCAAACCTGAAAACATTTTGAACATCTGTATTGTATGTCCCCTCAAACAATGTCTCTCAAAACTAAACGTGTCCAATTCCTTTAATCTTTCACTGTACTCCAACCTTCTAAAACTTGGTCCACCTATATTGCACACCAGATATCTCAATATCATACCTATGATGAGGTGGCCAAGCTTGAATCCTTTAATCAGTTTCCTTGCATTTGAAATAAAATTTTCATTATATCTGCCAAAATGGAGGACCTTGCATTTTTGAACAGTGAATTCCATCTACCACTTACCAGCCCGGGCAACTAAGCTATCAAGATGTTTTTGTAGTTTATAAGAATTTTCTATATTTGTAATTGGGGCAACTACTTTTGTATTATTTGTAAATTTCCTTATCTAAATCATTCAGGTACACGATAAAAAGTAATGGTCTTGACACTAACTCCTGTGGTACTCCACTTTTCACTTTCTGTCACACGTAAAGATGACCATTGAAAATTACTATATGTTCTCTGTCTTATAACCATTCTTCTACTTAATTTATGACTGACCCCGATATTCCATAAACTTTTGATTTGAAAATGTTTCTACATAGGAGATTTTTATATAAATGCCTCACTAAAATTCAAATAAATAATATCTACCTGATCAGTTAAAAACTAAAAAGTCGGAGAGATTGGAAAACAATACCTTCCTGATCTAAATCCATGTTGGGAAATTGAAAATAAGATTGAAATTATCCAAGTGCTCTTAAACACTACAATTCTTTCCTTCAAGTCTCTTCCCTACCAATGATGTTAAACTGACAGGCGTATAATTTCCTACTTCATTTTAACTACCATTTTCGTAAATGAGTACTATATTTGCTTTTTTTTCAAGTCACCAGGTATATCTGCATTATTAATAAATTGAACAAACAAACAAAATAGTTAGTGTTTCAGCTCATTATTCTTATTTTTAAGACTGTGCATTTGCATAAAAAACAATTCAACACCTCAGTTTTAACTGTTTCATTACTTTCGCTTGACTGCTGATGTGCCTAATCCTGCCATTATTTGTCTTTAAAACCATAACAGTATTGCTAATTTTAAACACACCCTGATGTGTCAAAACTTTAATTTTAATTAAAATTCTCATGTGACTCATCAGGTTCGAGTGTGTTATGGAAAACATCCTCATGCATCACATCAGAAAAATTTAGCAGAACTCAGCAGATTGTGCAGTCTGGGTCAGTAGACCCAAGTGTATCTACCTTTTAAATATTAAAAATAGTCTTGTTTTTTAAATTAAGGACAATATCAATAAATTCCTTACAAAATTAAAACCCTTACTTTATTTTAATGTTAATTTATCATCACAAATTTACATCGTTAAATGACCCTGTGAGGTACCAATTACAACTGTCATTTTGATGCTTAACGAGCAAACGCGAGAAAACCCAAAATTTTCCCAGTTTTATACATTTTCTTAGATAAACTGTAAGGATGTGAACAGTTTTCATGCCACATTTTTGTCACTAATTTAATTTATTTATATAACCTTTTAATTTTAGATAAACTCCAAAAGGATAAAAAATTCATTTGAAGGGGAAGAAAAATATTGATATTAGTTAGCCTCCCTGGGTAGGGCGGGTCATACTATGCATTTTTTTTAAATCAATGGAGAGGGGTGTTCAAATGACATATTTTGGTGTATAGAACACAATTCTGAAGAAAATATTTAATTCTGATAACCCTAACCTACATCATTTTGCAGTTGATTATTATTTAATTGTTGATTATTTTACTATTGTAGTTATCCCAGAATATGTCTTCTCACGTTTTCTATCATGGCTGCTCACGTTATCTCTCATAGAGCATTGTTCTAACTAATTCATATAAACACATATAATGTAATTCATATAATAATAATAATATTTAAATACTCAAATAAAAAGGTGTGCCATTCCACTTAATTGTAATTATCATACAGTTTGGTATGTGAAATATTTTGACGGTTTTCTGGCGCGCATAAAGCCATTTTCTGAGCCACCTTTCTCAGAGGCTAGAATGTAACGTTTCAGAACATTCTAAAACGTTTTGTGAAATATTAGAAGTGACTCATGATTTATGAAGCTATTTTACCACCTCGGTTTGCAGTGAGGGGATAGATTTAGTGATTATCTAATGATATTTTTTTTGTTACTGTTCACATGTGAGTATTATTCTGTTATATTTTAGAAAAAGCTATTTCTACGCATATTATAGTGATACATTGAGCAAAATTTTTTAACCAAGAATTTTGCGCTGAAAAGAGTTAATACCTGTCTGTAGTGGATACTTAACTGTTGTATTATTGTTTTTATTTCAGTGTGACCTCATTAAGAAAATGGCTCAAGTCAGAACAAGGACGAAATCAAGTTCTCATCTGAGTAATCTTGTTGGCACTGGCCGGGAGCTGTTGGTGTCTGAACTGCCAACTGTGAGGGATATCCTGAGGTATGGCATCTACTTGAGGAAGCAAAGTGAAGATGACAGGAGGAACTACCCAGTGGACAAGCTGGTGAGTGACATCTACCCTGGTCTGATTTGTCAGTGGAGCAAAGCTAATGCTCTTTTCAAGCCACCTGTTATCAATGAAAAAGTGACCATCATGTCCAAGCTCAAGGAGGTCTGGAATCAGGCAGTGAAGTTTTCTCTTGGGAAGGGCAAACTTGATGCCAAAGAGAGGTTCATTGACAAGTTAGACAAGTTCTTTGATATTTTGACTTGCAAGTGTCAGATTACCAGTTGTGAGGGGGGAGGCTGTGAGGGCTGTGTTATCCAAGCCCACATTAACTGTTCCTGCAGCAGAGAGAAAAAGATTCCTGTGAAAGATCTTGCCTACATCAAGGGACAGAAAGAGAAGGTTGGAAGTAAGGGACCCCACCAAATAGGGGGTCCTGATCTACCAGAGCACAAGAGACAGGTGAGGACGTTGAAAAGGCAGTGGATGGAAAGGAAGGCAGAGAAAAGGAGAAGGAGCAAGGAGGAAAGTGCTGCAGTAGCAGAGAAGGCAGCCAGGAAGGATGTTAAGAGATTTTTGGCAGATGGTGATGAGGATCTGGAATTGGGGAGAAGTGGTGATGAAGATGAGTTTGTTCCTGAAGTTGAGCTCTTCCCTCAAACTGACCCTGAGCCAGCAGCTTCGGCAAAGGTACAGAAAAACTATGATGAGATTCAAAACATTGCCCTTGCTAGTATAAGGTATGGCATAGGGCTGAGGCCAACTGCAGCGATAGCAACAGCAGCTCTGATTGACGCAGGAATCATCACAGAAGACAATACAAGTAAAGTGATTGATAAGAGCAAGGTCAAGAGAGCACAGGAGAAATTGATGAGAGAGCTGGGGGAACAGTTCGAGAAGAAGTGCAGGGAGGAGGGGGGGATCTCTTGCATCCTCTTTGATGGGCGGATTGACCTGACCAATGTGATGATGGAAGCTGAGGGCAGTGACCAATCTTTTCCCGCAAAGATCAAGGAAGAACACTAGTATAGTGTTGTTAGTGAGCCTGGCAGCTACTATCTGTTCCACTTTACCCCAGAGAAAGCAACTAAAGAGGAGTCACATGCGGAGAAGATTGCTAAGGTCCTGTTTGCCTGGCTGAAAGAGGGGTTATGATAAGACCTTGTTGGCCATTGGAGGAGACTCAACAAATGTCAACACTGGTGTGAAAGCTGGAGTAATGCGGAAGCTGGAGCTGCACCTGGGGAGAAAGCTGGTCTGGTTGGTGTGCAACCTGCACACTGTTGAACTTCCCCTGCGCCATCTCATTGTTGACCTTGATGGCCCTACTCTGTCAGACAAAAAATTATCCGGGCCAATAGGAAAGCTCCTTGATTCTGCTACGGACTTTGATATCAATCCAAACTTCACCCGAATCTCTGTTGGCCCTCCACTGATCAAGCTTCCTGACAAGGTCATTCAAGATCTCTCAACTGATCAATACTGTGGCTATAAAATTGTCTGTGCAGTCAGGGATGGAGTACTTCCTGCAGGGCTGGCTCTGTTAGAGATAGGACCAGTAAACCACAGCCGCTGGCTCACCACAGCGAACAGACTTCTCAGGCTCTGGGTGTCAAAGCACGGACTTAAAGGAAAGAACCTGAAGATTCTGCAATTCATTGTGGAATTCATCATTGGAGTGTATTACCCATGTTGGTTCAACGTGAAGGTCAAGCACTCCTGGATCGAAGGGCCTAGGCACATCCTCTTTCAGCTGGACTGCCTCAAGTCCCAGAGAAAGGAGGTGCTGGATATTGTGATGCCAACTGTGAGAAGATCTGCTTGGTATGCCCACAGTGAAGTCATCCTCCAAACACTACTCTGCTCTGAGGATCAGAAGGAGAGGATTGAAGGGGTGGAGAGAATCCTGGCCATCAGGGGAGAGGGGGACCCGGACACTCAGCTGGGGGACTCCTCTGTTAGGAGCAGAAGGACACCTGACATCAATTGTGATGCTTCCAGCATCGGTGACTTGATCAGCTGGTCAGAAGGTGTGTCAGAGCCACCTCTCACCTGCTCTCTAAGCACCTCAGAGGTGAAAAACTTCATCAACACCCCCATGGAGGTGCGCAACTGGCCTTGCCACACACAAAGCATTGAGAGGGTTGTTAAAATGGTGACTGAGGCTTCTGCTAAGTACTTCTCACAGGAAAAGAGGGATGGAGGGATCAGGGCTCAGGAGACCAGCAGGAAGCTGATGTCCAAGTCTGAGTCAAAGCAGGATTTGTGCAACCTGGCAAAGTTCAAGATGTCAGGAGAATGATCTTTGTAATTATATCCAGTGATATACATGCAGTTCACCTATTAATAAATATATGTAAAGTTGATTTGGCCTTGTCAATATAAATGATTTACCTTATATCTTTTAATATATTATAAAGGGGTTCAAAAGGGTAAAATTGGCAATTTAGAAATACAAAATGATGTAGGTTAGAGTTATCCTATCCAAAAAAGAAGCTCATATTTGAATTCCCCATGTAAAAACACATAATTTAGACACCCCTGATGGTAGGATTTCCTTCAGATTCATGTTGTCACCTGAGTACGATCCGCCCTACTCCCTGGGGGTATGCGTCACCATTAATACGCAGATCTTGCTGAAAATTAGTGGTCACACATTTTTAAAATTCTGAGCAAGAGTAGCATGAACATCATTGAAAATGAACAACATTGGGATGCTCAAAAATAAGAGCGATTATAGCATGAACTCTTAAGAGAGTTTGTGCTTCAAAATTTAGACAGTACTGTATTTAGCAGCATTGCTAAATACGATGTTGCGTTGTCCGTAAGTGACGCATCTGCACTGATAGTGAACACCTTAAGTTTTTATATATTTTAGTAGTTTGCATTAAAAACAAATAAGAAACTTAATTTAATACAATTTGACTATTTTTAAACTCATTTTGTTTCAGGTTTATTTACATCATCTAATTATCGTATTTCCTGGCGAATAACGCGCACCCTAATTTTGAAGAGAAAATTATTTTGAAGAGAAAATTTAGGAAAATAAAAATTTAGGAAAAAATATACCTCCTACCTCACTTCACATGTACAATTTTAACGAGTTAATTTTAACATGTACATGATTTTTGGAGTATTTTGGGGAAAAAAAGTGCCCGTTATACGCCGGGAAATACAGTAGCTTAGTTTAACCCAGTTGTAGTACTGCTGCGGTGGCTGCGTAGGCCGTAGTCCCCAAACGTCTGTATCGTCGCGCCACCCAGCACCCTTTCACGTTTTTGGGTTGGTGATAGTCAAAAGATTGGGCAAGGCGAGTTTTGTATGCCAGCCTTCACTCCATTGAACGGTGGCCGTGGATAAGTGCCTGCGTGGCCGCGAATCCGGATACGTACCCAAGAGAAGGTAAAGTGTAAATGTTAATACTTTATAAAAAGATAAATGTTCTTAATTCACTTGTTAACACTTGTTTAGTTTGGGTAAAGCAAATTTAAGTGTATAAAGTTTGCCAGTGGACATCTGTTAAGATAGGTTAAATATAAAACTGGAAAACGACACTTAAATATGCACAATTAGTATTTTTATTCTGAATACATATTGTTTGTTTGAGAGTTCCGGAATCCTCGTTTCCAGTAAAAAGAAAGATTTGTTACTGGTAAAAAGTTTATTTTACATTAACGAATTTGAAAGGGATTCCCAGAGGAAGGATAATCATTTCGGCTAAAATTTAAGAAATAAATTATTCATGCGTGACATTTTTCGTTTCATGCAGTGGGTGTGGCCAAGAAATGGAGATTATTGATTGGTCCGGTGAAGGAGCCAATCGGGCGTCTCCGGGCTCGTGTGTCTCGAGGAAGAAAGACACGACCGCTCCAGTGAATTAATTTTTCTGATCTGACACTTTTCGAATGTACTAAAATTAAATAAGAAATAAAGAATTATTTTCATTGTTAATTTGTTGACCAATTTACAGCCATTTTTTGTTCAAAAATAAAAATTTCAATCATATTAAAATTAAAACGGAGAAAATTCATGAAAAAAATTAAAACTTTGATTTTCGATCAATTTTGAATCAGTGACAATTACAGAATCTCGCTCTCTCTCCCCCTCTTACACACACACACACACATATATATATATATATATATATATATATATATATATATTAGGTATTCTTAGATCTGTGAATGAAATCATTGAGTCTCAAAATACAATAAATATCAACTATGTGTCAGTGGATACCTTCGCAAACGAGCAACACAGTAACGGAAACATATCTATTTTGAACTTAAATAATAAAAGCCTTCCAAATCACTTTGATGAGTTGACAGCCAATGTAAAATTGTTATAATATAAATTCACATGTATCATATTGACCGAGACCTGGTTAAATGATAATAATAAGTCATTTCTTAATATACCAGGCTACACGCGCCACCACATCTGTAGAAATAATAATAGAGGCGGCGGAGTAACCATTTCTACTGTATAGACATTAATCATAAAAGTAAAAGTATTGAACAATTAACAGGTCTAAATAATCATTCTGAAACTCTATCAGTTGAGGTGTATACTGTATAACCTTGGTTAACCTTGGTTTTGCTTCCGCCTGAATTGTTCATTCTGACGAAGGGTGTGACTTCACCTTAGACCTACAGTTTAACGTGGAATCCGAACTACGCCCCACCAGCAATCCAGCGTCTTAACTACTAGGCTACCCAGGGTACCCATTTATCTACCAACCAATTTCTTTATTGTGTGGAAGGATGAACAGCTGGGTTTTGCTGCGCTCCGCCTGCCGTCACCGAGTCTCGATCCCGGGGCCGACGGAATCGTAGTCAGCGACACTAACCACTACACTATTGAGGCGCATAACATTTCCTACTTAATATTAGGCATCTACCGACCACCAAATGGTAATTTGCCAACGTTTATTGCGAGCATAGATAAAACTTTAACTTCTAATCACATCAACAATAACTGCATCATTGCCGAAGATTTAAACATCGATCTCCCTAAAATAAACTAATAATAATGCTAATTTCTTCTACAATGTTGTCAATGAAAGTGGCTTTAATTTAACCAGGAGCGGCTCGCAGGTAGGCACTGTGGAACTGCAGCACCCCCATGATCTTATGATCTTTATATTTAAATATTTAAAAGAGCCTCTCTGATTGTTTTTTTTCAATGAACTTTGAGTTTTTAAATCAGATTATATCCTTTTTTCCTTAAACTATTTCAATGCCGAACGAATGAATCACGAAAGTAGCTTCAGCCTTCCCGTGGAACTGCGTACTTAACAGTTCCAGATTTTGTTCGAAACGCTTGAAACCTCGGTGGCGGACGTACGAAGAGCGAGTCAGAATCGCGGGTTTAAGAGGATCCAAAGCACTGTGGACAGAGCAGTGCCGATTTGTTTGTTTGACGTGGTAGTTGTGTTGCTGTATCGTTTGCTAATTCGAAATTTAATTTCCGAATTGCATTTATCAATGATTCGTTATCATTTATTTTTTGTCGTGATTGAAGTTAATTATTTAATAATTGGATTATTTACAATATATAGCTTTCATTTCTTAGAATATTTTTTCGCTCAGAATAAAAATAGAAGAATGGAATTTGTTTATAAATAACATTTTTGGCAACTTCGAAATTACCCGTTAAGCGTAAGTACCCTATAATTGATTTTATGATACTATTTTACTTATTTTTATGACTGAGTAGTGAGTAGTTATCTATTTATCTATTCGACTTTCTCTCTCTCATAATATATATATATAATCGACACAATTGTTCGCAATTTCTGAGGCAGCACCCGCATAAGTGAAAGTCACGAGACACCACTGATTACACTGGTATGCATATGAAATTTTTTTATCTGCTGTGAGGGATTTTTCAACTCGTATTATATAATTCGACCATGCTTATATAATTCGAAAATGACATTGGTTTTCCTCAATCAGGTCAGGTTTTTTCTCTATTGGCCATTCATTATAAGTCCAATTTTATCCCCAAATTTATTGATTTTTTTAGCTTAAACACTCTAGATACGAGTAATATTATAAGAACACTCGTGAAAAATGAAAACATTGTGTGAATAAATACTTTTATTCATACAATGAATATGGAAAAAAGTTTATTGAGGAAGGAATGAAGTTTTTTTGGCTTTCCGTCTGTGTTTTTCTTCGGGCACGTCTCGCTTCAAACACCAACAATAGTCCGCCAGCATATTGATATCCCAGTTTCCCTGGTACCTCTCTTCCATTATTTTGATATCTTGGTGAAATCGTTCACCCTGTTCCTCACTATAATCCCCGCAATTTTCAGGAAAATAGTCCAAGTAGGACCACAAAAAGTGCATTTTTATGGACATGCGCGACCCATGAGCTTTGAAAGCTTCCATCAAGTTTTCGACAACGGACTCGTATTCTGGACTTCTACGCTTGCCAAGAAAATCAGTGACAACTGATTTGAATGCCTGCCAGGCATTCTTCTCAGTTGGAGTCATTGCGTTTTCGAACTGAGTATCCTTGATCAAAGTTCGAATTTGAGGACCATCAAAAACCCCAGCATTTAGTTTAGCATGAGATATATGAGGAAATTTACTCTCGAGATATCGGAATGCTGAACCCTCCTTATTCATTGATTTGATGAAATTTTTCATCAAGCCCAGCTTAATATGAAGTGGTGGGAGCAAAATTTTTGTTGGTGGTACAAAGGGTACTGAAACGACATTATGCGACCCAGGTTCAAAATTCTCTCTGGATGCCCATTCACGCTGTGCATAGTGCTTCTCATCCGCTCGGCTATCCCATTTGCAGAGGAAACATGGGTATTTCGTGTATCCCCCTTGCATTCCCAATACAAATGCCACAATCTGAAAAAAAAATGAAAATATTTAAAGAATTTAGAGAATTTGTTCTATCAGATAAAAAAATCTATGCATTGGACTGTATCACTTCTGTGGGTAAGTTAAGTGTTCTTATATGCTCTCAAATAACCTTTGGAAAAACAACATAGTCAATAGCAATAGTTTACTTATGATATTAGTATTACCTTCAAATCTCCACAGATCCTCCAGTTATGTTGAGTAGTATAGCCGCAAAAGGGGAGAGTGCAAGAATGTTGCAAGTGATGACGTGATGTTGCAAAGGGGGGTGGGGTTGTTGCAAAGGGGGTGGGGTTGTTGCAAAGGGGGAGGGTTTTTTGCAAAGGGGGGAGGGGTGGGTGGGGGGGTGCAAAAAAAAATAAAAAAAAATAAAAAAGAAAGAAAAAAAGAGTACTGGCCTTTGTTGCCAACCTATGTTGCATGGGGCATGCAACTTGGGGGCCTCCCCCAAGCTATTCTCCCCAAAGGGCCAGAGAGAAAGGAGGAGAGAAAGGAGGAGAGGTGTTCACCTGGCAGGAGCCAAGTGCATATTAAGACTTCAGCCGAGTAGGCGTTGTTTTATAGGCTCCTAATCAGCCAGAATCAGCCAGTTGGCTGAATCAGCCAGTTGACTGAGCCAAGGGGGGAGGGGTACACCTGAAGGAGAGAGAGACACCTGAAGAAGAGAGAGACGCCTGAAGGAGAGAGAGGCACCTGTAGGAGAGAGAGAGAGACCTGAAGGAGAGAGAGAGAGAGAGAGAGACGCCTGAAGGAGAGAGAGACACCTGTAGGAGAGAGAGACACCTGAAGGAGAGAGAGGAGTTCTCCCCCAAGTTATTTTCGTTTTCCTAACCTAAGAGGCCACTAAGGGGTTTTACCAAAGGGCCTGAAAGAGAAGGACCAGAGGTCCTTGCTCGGCTGGGAGCCGAGCTGGAATGAGTCTTTCATCAACTTCTCGGTCTTTTATAAGCCTCTATTCTGGCTGAGTTGCCAGATAGCGCAATGTGTTCAGTTGCTGAGTTGTCAGATCGCACCATGTATGCAGATACTGAGTTGCCACATCAAGCCATGTAATCGGGTGCTGATGTGCCAGATCGCACCATCAGATAGCGCCATGTATTCCAGAAAAATTAATCATCCATTGTGTAACACAATATGACGGTAGTTATTCCAATTAAATTCTGTATATTAAATAAATACACACTCAATCTTTATTAATTGCATACCTTTCCAGTTTTTTTGCAATGATCGGATTGCTCTTGCTAGATATATTATTATATATATTATATATATAATATATACATTCTTCTAAACATCTTATGTTAGGTAAATATATATATATATATATATATTATATATATATATATATTATTTTATTTCATATTAAACATTTAATTTTAGTTTAACGTTTAGAAGCAAATTTAACATTAACTTGAACTTCATTGAACTTGAAGTTAAACTTTTCGAAACAAATAACAGTTTACCACACATAATTCGAAAACTTCATAATAGAAAATAATTAATTTTATGGTTAACTAGTTTATTTCGTTTACTATAATTATATATATACAGTCTTTTGAACAGCTTATGATACATATATAATATATATATATATATATATATATAGATGGGGCTCGATTGATTAACTATATAAATATATTATGGTTTTTATATGCTTTGTGCACAGACAAGCGTGTGTTTCATAATTTCTCTTCATTTGAAGTGAAGGGAGACTTATCAGGGATTGGGGGGAAGGTCTCTCATTATGAGTTGCTGTTCACAACGAAATCTTTCAGTTGGAGACAACTCACCATAATAATGGTAAAAAGTGGATTGAAGTGAAGGGAGACTTATCAGGGATTGGGGGGAAGGTCTCTCATTATGAGTTGCTGTTCACAACGAAATCTTTTAGTTGGAGACAACTCACCATAATAATGGTAAAAAGTGGTATCTGGCAACCGAATTGAAGCTCTTTCCGAAGAACAGAATAAAATAATTATCATCATATGTTTTCACAGAAAACAGTTTTTACTTTTAAACTTAAATCATTGTGATTAAATAAGCACATATACAGAGATTAGTTTAAATAAGTTATCAATAAGAAGGAAAGAATAAAACGAAAAATCTTTTAGTTGGAGACAACTCACCATAATAATGGTAAAAAGTGGTATCTGGCAACCGAATTGAAGCTCTTTCCGAAGAACAGAATAAAATAATTATCATCATATGTTTTCACAGAAAACAGTTTTTACTTTTAAACTTAAATCATTGTGATTAAATAAGCACATATACAGAGATTAGTTTAAATAAGTTATCAATAAGAAGGAAATAATAAAACGAAAATTTTTTTTAATATACGCTTTATTTACGTTTGTTATTATTTTTTAATTTAATATGCGTCATAATTAGTTGGGTATCCCTTATAAAAATTCATTTTCTGTCTAACGAATTATTTATTGGGTAACTTTGTTAATTCTGTTATATTACTAAAATATATTGAAAGTTGCTTTTACTTTTAATCAATCCGGTTGATAATTACTTTATAACTTGGGAGTTAAACTTTTAAAAGATGCTGTAAACTATAAAAGCATCCTGATCTTAAGTTAGGCATATCAATAATATATTTTTAAGTCATACGTAAGGGAAAAACGAACGGAAATGAAAATTTATGAAACAATTCGACGATCGTCATTCCCCAAACCCGTATATATATATATATATATATATATATATATATATATATATATAATATCTAAGTTGTATCGAGATGAAAATTTACGAAACACACGAGTCTCTTTCCATGCGAAAAAAATTGAAACAATATGAAAATTTAAGAAACAATTCAATTAAAAGTTGAAATTAACCAAAACAATTCGCTAGAGGAAAGGAATTCCGAGAATCTGCCCAACTCGAATGACCATAATGACCTTTCTCCTAGACAGCTTGAACAAAACCTCTCTCGACTCCATTTCTTAGATATGCCCACAACTATATATATATATTATATATATATATATATATATATATATATAGAGAGAGAGAGAGAGAGAGAGAGAGAGAGAGAGTTTTGTTCAAATAACGGGATATGCTTGTATCTTTTATCATTGTGTTCGAACACAATTGTTCGAGCACAATTGTTCGAAAAACAGTTGTTCGAATTATTCGACGTTATATTGAATTGGAAAGGTTTTCACCCCACCTTAGACCCACAGTTTAACATTAGAAAATTCTGAAACCTGACTCAGTGCCAAAAGTTTTATAAGAAACAGCAAATAATTTTCGTTGCCCCTAGCGCAATTGGAAAGGTTTTCACCCCACCTTAGACCCACAGTTTAACATTAGAAAATTCTGAAACCTGACTCAGTGCCAAAAGTTTTATAAGAAACACCAAATAATTTTCGTTGCCCCTAGCGCAATTGGAAAGGTTTTCACCCCACCTTAGACCCACAGTTTAACATTAGAAAATTCTGAAACCTGACTCAGTGCCAAAAGTTTTATAAGAAACACCAAATAATTTTCGTTGTCCCTAGCGCAATTGGAAAGGTTTCACCCACCTTAGACCCAAAGTTTAACATTAAAAATTTCTGAACCTGACTCAGTGCCAAAAGTTTTTATAAGAAACACCAAATAATTTTCGTTGTCCCCTAGCGCAATTGGAAAGGTTTTCACCCCACCTTAGACCCACAGTTTAACATTAGAAAATTCTGAAACCTGACTCAGTGCCAAAAGTTTTATAAGAAACACCAAATAATTTTCGTTGCCCCTAGCGCAATTGGAAAGGTTTTCACCCCACCTTAGACCCACAGTTTAACGTTGAAACCGAATGTTCTTTTAAAATATAATTAGGATATATTTCTTTATATCCTCTCGATTACATTAGTGACTAATGATGCGGGGCACTCTGAGTAAATAGTTTCTCGAAAACTATGGGTGATAGAAACATTCTGAAACCATATTTGGAATCAGTATCAAAAGTTCTATACGAATCACCAAATAATATTCAAAGGAGAATACGAGCATTAAATCTATTGGTGAAAATATATATGTTACTCGTCCGGTCCCGTTATAGCGGATTGGTACACGTCATAGCTCCACCCAGCTACATCGGCAGCCAATCACTACGAACATCTGGTCTTTTTGGGCGGAGCTTGGCGATTGTGCATATAAAAGGGGATATTTTTCAGTTTGGAGTAACAGTAGCTATTTTCGCGTCAGTGAATAATCATTCCCTCCACCATGGACCTGTACGTCTCCCCAGACTTGTATGAAGAGAGTGATACTGCAGCATTAACGACAATTAGCCTTTTTAATGCGGTTGACCGTGATGAATTATTTACAACGCAAACCGTAGAAGACATGTGCAGTGACGCTCCTTACAATCCGACGCAAGGGACTACCATAGAAATGTAAGTGTCTATAATTAGAATTTATATATATATATATGGATGGGGTGTAGTATCTCGTCAAATAGATACTCGCCAAAAATGTCAATCAATGTTATTTTGTTACCCCATTATGCTAAAATCGAAATTTTATGGCATTCAATGTTATTCCTCGAACCAAAGATATCTTCACATAATGGGGATCTGTCTGTATACTCTGTATATGTTTTAAAAGCATTATTCCTTTAAGGTCCGATGAGGATTTGACACGTGTTATACAATCTTTTGAAGAATCTCGGAATAGGGAGGATATACTGATCAGTCAACAATGTCACACCGAAATAATGTAAGTGTTTTTCGATCTTTTTGGGATAAGAAGACAAAATATATTTTCATAAATTTATTAAATGAAAGAAATCAGTACAATAAACAACTACAGAATATATCGTTACAAATATACGAACAAAAACATTATAATATACAACGAGTACGTACAATTGGAAAACGGTTTTTTATCTGTCTGCATACCATTTCATCGTTTCGGCGAGTTTGACACGGGTCAAATAAATTTAAAAAATTTATAAATTCTTTATCATTTGACATATGCATGAGAAATGAGACGCAGTACATTCCGCAAACATTAGTAAAATATCCTTGCATGCGAAATGGGGTCCACACAACTTCGGGAATATGTAACTGAGCGAGAAATTTTACAATAATAGGGTCACTCCAGGGTTGAGTACCGAGTGAATCAAAATAGTACAGGCGCTGTCTATTTTTAAAATAGACAGCGATCCAGTGAATCCCTTCATTACCGATGATATCTGTGTTCACAATAAGACTACCGCATTCTCGCGTACTTAGCAAACTCAATGTTTCATTCTTCGCAAACACGCCGATAAATTTGGAACGTGTGACTCGCTCCATTACTTTCTGAAGTGTATTAGCATCCATTTTAAAAGTCAGTGATAACGCTTCTAAATCTATCTACTTCTATTAGGGCTTGCGATTCGAGATATACTAGTACACTAATAGGAGCGTCTATAGGCTTGGCGAATTCCAGCCGCACTGAGATGTTTCCGCTCTGCTGTGGGGTTAAATGGGTATTTACGCTAGCAGATAAGTCAGGTGTAATGTCAAACGGATAAAGGTTAAATTGATCAATGAATTCTTCCTGCGTTACCCCATTACCAAGCTCATCACAATCACCTGCAATATGGGTCAGATTACTATAGGCTCTGGCACAAAGCGGTAACACAGCGTCTGATGAATAGTCCGTACCCATTGTTCCCTGCAGGAACCGTATATAGTTTGATCTGCACTCTGTTAATAGGATATTTCACTGTAGCGTTTAGTAAATTTTTCTCAATTTCTAGTTGTTTTGGTGAACTTAATTTCACTCGCCGTACGCAGAGGTATGTGTCCATAATGTGAACCACAACGGGCTTTGCACCCTCTTCTTGATTCGCATCCAGATTTAAGCAGATCTCAGGACTCGTGCGGGTGAGCTTTATTTTCATATCCACCCCGTTCACAAGCAACTTCTCCTGGAAAGTGAAATCTGTGTGCAACCGTCCAAAACACTCGTATATTTTCTTTTTAGAATTTTTAAATTTGTCCTTTATACTATTTTCATCTTTAGTTTGATAATATCCCTCCGCACTTAAAAGGTAGCCTTCGCTTCTTTGGAAAAGTTGAGGACATTTTCCAAATAGGCTCGTAGATGATAGTACCCCGTGCCTGCCGATATGTTGGTCTGATTTAAATATACGTCACACTGGTTGAATATGGCGTGCAGAAAGTTTGTTTCAGGGTATACAGCATATTTGTCATCGCAGACCGTTCCATCAGAATGGGCTATACGTAGCTTAGCGTACATGTGCACACAGCTTGGATCAAAAAAGTAAGGACCTGAGCTGGGTATCACGAATTCTATAGGTGCACTCGGGGAACTAATTGTGTTTAAAGGGTTAATTGTAATAAAGTCACTGTGCTCAATAGAAACTTGGGTTGGCGGGAGCTCAAAAAGGGACAGCTCCGATTTACAGCATTGTGAACTACATGGGTGGATGAAGCGTGCCATGGCGAAATAGTGACTCCTCTCTCGACAAGTGGTAAACAAACTATGATTCATGAGATCAATGTCCTTAGCTTATATCAGTCAAAAAAGTGGTCAACCATAGGTTTCATTCGCTTACAGCATTTCTTTTTTGATAGCCTTTTACGTTTAATACCACGTGACCCCTTCTTCTTCCGGGGAGCCCTCTTCTTCTTCCCGCCACAACGCATTTTCTCTTTGCATCTTTGATGATTTCGTTCCGTGTACGCTTTAAATGTTTTTTAGAGCTTCTTTAGGTTTAGCCCCGGCCAATATGTCTTCTGCAGTGTTAAGGCCTGATTGTAGCGCTTTCCTTCCAAGGTATCTGGCACCCCTCTTCAGCAAAGGAACAGCCGTACGTAGTATGGATGAAAAAATGGATCCAAGTCCACTACCGCGCTGGTATCTCACCCCTCGATAGACGGTGAAAGGCTTTCTATCCATTATAACTCAGTGCGTCGAAAGTGTAGCTTCACTGTTAAGCTCCCGTTACCGAATGGGAAGTTTTCGCCCTCAATTGTTCTTATATATATTGTGATATTGGTTATTAAATTAGTTGCGACATTCACATAATGGGGTCTGTCATATGTAATACTCAAACTCCTTCCTCTATGGTTGGGGATGTGAGCAATGCGCAGCAGGCGTGTGGGTATCCCCAACAAACTGGTGCTCCACTATATTACTGTAAATATAGCACATGTCTGGGGACCTTTCAGCCAATTTCTCCATCTTCAATTGATACATTAATCTGGACAAGTTATACTGTGTCTCGTGAAATGTGTCTCTTTGGAAGGCTGCGCTATATCGGCCGTTGGTTAGAATTTTGAACTTTCTATGTTCTTTAAGACTTCTGTTAGTCTTTGATTTTAGGATTAGTGTATGTGCAGGGTTGTTTACGATTTCATATACTAAATCATTCGTAAGGTTTGAGTTTCTTAAACTTACGTTTAAGCCTCTCACAACATCCTCGGCCGAACCATATTGACCCGGCACTAGTCTTACTTCTGTACTGTAATACCGTGCAATCTTAGTCCGAGCGATGCGCATAGTTTCATCCATAGCTACCCCAGCTTTTTCACACTCGTCAATGTCTCTAAGAATCGTAAAAACGGTTTCTTTATGTTCATTATTTAAAAAGACGGTGTCCATCTGAATTTCGCATATCCCCACCTCATACGAATCACGACCCAATTCAATGTGCCCATGGAGTTCTGTTACAAAGTTGGCTACTGTGTTGTTAGGGTGTACAGACAGGGACGAGGAGGACGGGAGTGTGACGTAGAAATGGTTAGGAGCCATGTTGCATACTATTTAAGCTTCATTATTGCATCAGCTTTTATATAGGTGTTGAAGCTTTCTGGGTACCCTAGCCATTTCACCAGGTACATTTTTCTCCTTCCTGAACCTTTGCTTCCTAAAATTTTCTAAATTTTAAACACATTTTTTTCTAAATTAAACGCAACTTTCTGCAATTCCTCGCGGTAAAAGCCTCCTGAGATTTCTTCCCCATTCAAATCTTCAATGTAATACATCATTATCTCACCTTTAGGTCTCACAGCCCTAACTTTAAAAATCTCGCGTGTCCATCCTTGCTCAAAACCCTTTGCGAATTTATTCCCCGAACGCGACAGCCTTACATAATCATTGATTTTGAAGCGCCCAGAGTGTGGTGGTGGTGGTGATCCATCTCTTCTCGGGAGCGTACCTCTTTCTAAAACTTCGTTAGGTGTTGTCCCAATCGTGCGATGGTGTGAGCGGTTGTAGGATGATGCCAATGATTCCAGAATGTCTAGAAATCTGTATGTGTTTTTATGTGTAAAATAACGATGCATGCGTTCCTTTATGGTGCGCTGAACTCTTTCAGCTAAAGAAGCCTTATGTATAGAATTGGTTGTGTAATAGCTGATATTAAACTCTGTCAACATGTTCTGAAAAGCACGGCCTATAAATTCCTTCCCCATATCCGTACAAAAATAGCCAAGAACCCTTTTTTCTTTTAACATTAGCGTTTTGGTGGCTTTAGCAACTGTTTCAGGTGATTTATTTTTCAGAGGAACTAGCCACAGATATCTAGAGAATACGTCTATTATGAATAGAATGTAGCGGTAACCATCGTTATACACAGAATATCTTTGCATGTCTGTTAAATCTGCTTGCCAAATAGAATCAATCGAGGAAGCCGTTGTCTTGGCTGTTTTAAACCTTTTTCTCACAGGCTTATGAAGCGTATAAGCGTCCTGCTCCCTCAAAAATCTTTCAACATCTTTTTTCCTACTCCGTAAACACTTCTGTACAGTCTATCTACGCCGCCGTAAGAGGATGGGGTAGAAATGTCATAATAGCGTTTAGTTAATACGTTAGCCATTTGCGTATTTTAGAGGCACGTGGGTAGGGTTGGTTTAACGTCTTCTTGCTCCTCTTCAAAGGTGTTACCGCCGGGGGTGACGGCGCCTTCAATTGTGTCACAGGCGTTGCATGTTCCAAGTCTTTTAACCTGTTCAGATTTCCTATCAACGTTTTAGGGACATTTATTTGTTGTAGTCTTGCTTTAATATGCTTCCATCCTGATGGTGATGGCCTATCCCACTTTCTCACCAGATCATGGACAATGTCTACGATATTCGATCCCTGTACCTTTGATCCTTCCACAATGATCTCCCCTGTATCGGTCCATTGTACGGCGGGATCCTCATTCAATAGATTATAAAGACTTAAGCCTTTACTCCTCAATGTAAGTGGGAGGGTATTTTTTAATACATGTTCGATATGTTGTGTGGCTAATCTTTTTGGTTGGTCAGCTGTGTCGACGGGCACAGATCCTATGTCACCATCGTCACCTGTGCTGTGCCTAATAACCACAGGAATCTCTGTAGGGCTCTTATAATTTTCGTACTCGTGAAGAAATTTCTGCAGAGCTTCTTGGTATAAGATTCTTTTCTCATCAGTTGTTTTTTCACTGTTTAATAGGGCTAACAATTCGCTTTCCATTCTTTTAAGTCTGCTTTTACGGGGATCTAGATACGTGTCTGGATTCCTTTGCAGTGAAGCGTACACCTCGTGGGGAATCACTACCACTTTCTTCATTATATTAATCTAGTCAGTAAAGGACCCAAAACTGAAAATAAGATGGGGAGAAATGACCCTCCTGTTTGTACAATAATTCGTTTTTTCTTCGCTGTAGTTTGGCTTTTACGAGCGAGTGCACGTATTATGTTCTTGTAGCGGCGTAGGCGAGCCTTCTGATGAGTTTTCATTGATACATTGCAATTTATAACGTTAAGACAGATTTCACAGATGCATTTTAAAAAGTCGGCGTCGATATTTTTAATAAACATCTGCTGCATTGCCCTGGGCAGTCGATGGTAGATTTTTATTAATTCACGGTATTTCTTTAGTCTCTTTGTCATTCTGGAATATACACCGTTTCAGGCTCGTTTGGAAATATATTCGTTCGCAGAAGCACTCTAAACGTGTTTCGCGGATGAAGGTCGCAAAGCAAATATCCGTAACGCGGGCTTGTAGCTTCTTTATAAACTTCCAAAAACTCCTTACGCTGATTCGGGAACATTTGATTGGCTAATACCCCAATTTGTGATACATCTCTACGTTGCGCGAATAAGACTAGATATTGCGTATTTAACGACACATCGAGCATGTATCTATTTTTGAAAAATAGATTCTGATTGATGAAGAACACGCTTATGTTAAGATGGTGGGAGAATACTGTAAATGTCTCGGCAAACGTTTTATCCATCTCCAACATGAGATCGTCGATTACAATGATTGTATGTTCATTTCCCTTTAACGAATTAACGTCATATACGCCTTTGTGGAACAAAATATCATCTTGGTACTCGTTGAACACTGATTGATACGTCGAATAGCACCATATAACTTTATGCACAAATTTCGAGAACATCTCCCCCTTTTCTTTAATGATTTTAAGCATAAATACAGTTTTACCACATCCTGTAGGTCCAGAATAATACATGTGGATGGGCTCGTGAATCTGAATTTTTCTACAGAGTCCATTTCTAACACGTCACACTCCTGAGTGGGTCATTTACAAAATATTACAAATTTTGAGTGCTGTTCCTTATATTTCTTCTCCCACAGAACCGTGAATGACGATGAGGTAGAGCAGCCCATCATTACGGATGACCTCGACGACAGTGTAGTTGTGATCTCCTCCCCTGAACCCTCACCAGCGATACCGGTAACACGTCCAAAGCGGAGGTATGAGATACCCACGTCAGGTATAAAGCGACCGAAATACGCGCCTGTTGCACCAGTAATAGATCCCCAACCCTCAACCTCTTACGCAACAACCCCCCCAGCAGCACCTAATATATCCCCTTATTCATCCGCCGCCCCCCGTTCTGTTAAGTCTACAATAATAGAGCCCCAACCATCAACCTCCTACGCAACAGGCCCCCCATCAGCAGCATCTTCCGCTAATGTACCCCCTAATTCATACGCCGCCCCCCGTTCTGTTGAGGATGATATAACGCTCGAATTGGTGCGCTCCGCAGCCCCCACCCCAGCCTTGACTAGAAATCGGTATAGAGTCAGGGTCGACCCTAGAGTCATGTATAGCAATGGTATTGAGCGCGGACTACGCCGGGTTGTAGAGCGTATTACAGAGTTTGCTCTTCAGAATCGCGACGAGCGTGGTCAGGACGAGTCTGTCCTTTGGATTCGGGTCAGATGACGGTGATGTAGACGATTATTGGGTGATAGTGCCATTTAGACGTTTGGCGGCTGAAGATGTAGAATATATATTAGGACGTATAATGCAAGCCGCCCAAAGTAGTATAGCCTTCAATATGGACAACTTCACGGTAAATATTGACCATGTATACCGTGTTGCGGGTCATAGTGCCATACCGTATACTCTTAACCTCAATTCTCAAGCTATTTATAGACGGCATATAAACGTCGATCGTGGTTGCGGCTTTATAGCAGTACTCTTAGCACGTATGTTTACTGTACAAAATCACGAACTCAAAAAATTTGGTTGCCTACAGTCGTGGAGCGTGCCCGTAAACTAGCTGTAGACTGTGAACTTGAATTTGACTAATATGGGTCCTGAAGAGCTGAGAAGGGTAGAACAGGAAATGAATGTCCGCATAGTTGTGTTTGGGTTGGATGATCGTCGTAGGACTGTGTATGTTTTTAAAAGCTGTGTGAGAGATCGTACAAGGCCCCTACTTATTTTAGGATTGTCAGGGACAACGTATCTCCCCATCCGTAATATAAGGTGGCTTTACGCGAGTTATGACAAAAGTCGAAAATAGGGAGACATCATGATTTGTGTAAGGGGTGCCTCGAGTTTGCGGATGATATAGTGAGACATTGTAAAGAATGTCACATGGTATGTGAGCAGTTGTAAAAGCACCAAATGTGAAAGCCGTGTAGTTGAAGCTGAGAAGAGAGACTGTGATGTGTGTAGGCGCACATTTTTCAATAATAGCTGTTTTGATTTCCATAAATCAATTGGCACGTGCAAGAAAATGAGAATCTGTGAATGTGGTATGTTTCACACAATGGATAATTGGGGAAAATTTAAGCACAAGTGTGACGTAATTCACTGTCCTACATACCAGGAGGAATATAAGGCGGATGGAGTAAAGCATGTATGTTATATGAAAGATGCTAAGCCTAAAAATAACCCGTGTATAACTGTATACTATGATATAGAAACATATACGAACGCTGAAACCAAAGAGGTAATTCCACATTTACTTGTGAGCCAGACTATCTGTGATGAGTATATGGATATCGAATGTGACGAGTGCCCCAAATGTGGTAAACGGACAAACGTTTTTAAAACGAATGTCAGCGATAGTCCTGTGAAACTATTTGTGTCCTATATTGTCAAGTTAGCCGACAAGTTAAAAAAAATGACTGTGTATATTCTCGCCCATAACGGGGCAAAGTTTGACACGCAGTTCCTTTATAAGGAGTTGCTTGAACACGAATCCTCTGAGATATTTACAGGTGATCCATTGAAAAGAGGCAACAAATTAATACAGATGCAGATAAGAGGCAATGTACAATTTAAAGATACTTTATTATTCACACCTTGTAAATTAGCAAAGCTACCCAAGGTGATGGAGTAGCAGCTGAAGTTTCCAAAGGATACTTCCCTACACTTTCCTCACCAGCGAGACTTTAAACTACGTAGGCCCACCACCCCCCCAAACATTATTTGACTGTATGGATGAACGTGAAAACTTTGATCGATACTACGACAGTTTTAATGAAAGTAACCCTTATAATATAGCTGATGAATGTGAGCGTTATTGCGTGAATGATGTGCGCGTGCTTAGAGTATGTTTCCAGACCTTTAGAAGGATGTACATAGCCCGTTTCAAATGCGATCCACTGCAAGTCGCAACCACCATCGCATCATTATGTTTTACGGTGTTCAAGAATAACTTCATGCCGAAAGACCCTTAGCCATTATTCACCGAAACAATCCCCGCAGTTACGGGCACAAGGCTATTTACTGGCTCATACACCTACAGCAACAGACAGGTGTATACATAAAGCACGCCCGCAACACGGGTGAAGTACCCATTAAGATTAATGGACGTGTTTTTTGGGTTGATGGGTTAAGTGAAAACCGTGTCACTGGTGTGAAGACTGTGTTACTCCTTTAACGGTTGCTGGTGGCATGGATGCCCCCGTCCTGAGTGCGGATCGCCGGAGATATCCACGGTAGGTCTCCTGCCGACTGTCTTGCATCGACCCGCACCCGCGATCAACTTATAGGATCACAGTTCACTCACAAAGTCTTGTGGGAGCATGAATATGATGCACGGATGGAGACAGACGAGGTGTACCGTGAGGAAATAAAACGATCAAGCGTTCAATGGTGCTGGATCCTCTCAAATGTGGTGATAGCTTGTTTGGAGGACGTACAAATCCTTTCAGACTATACTTCCCACCTACGGAGGGCGTGAAGCTCCATTACTACGATTTCTGTTCTTTATACCCATACGTGATGAAGAGCAATCCGTACCCCGTGGGCGCTCCTGAGAAACTGGTGGGACCTAGCCTACCCTCCATCAATGAATTTTCAAAAAATTTGAATGATCGTTACTTTGGGCTCTCTTTCGTAGACGTACTCCCCCACGCAATTTATGGATGCCGATCTTACCTGTCGTTATCGACGACAAGCTCATGTTTCCCCTGTGCGTGAAGTGCGCGGAAGAGGATAACGGCGAATGTAACCATATACCCCACCAGCGTAAGATCAGAGGCGTATATACAAGTCCTGAGTTGGCCCTATCCGTGCGCCATGGTTATAGAATACTGAAGATACATGAGGTGTGGAGGTTTCAGAAGCTACCCAACCTTTTCACACCATATATAAACACCTTTTTGAAGGATAAGGTTGAGGCATCAGGGTATCCGCGAGGAGTTGATACCGAAGATGAAAAGTCTGCCTATATTCAACGTTACCGCGACCGCGAAGGTATACAACTTGATCGTGTCCAAATTGTAAAGAATCCTGGCAAGCGCTTTAGTGCAAAGTTGTGTCTAAACAGTCTATGGGGAAAATTTGCGCAGAATACCGGCAGAGGGAGCATTCATTTGGCACAAAATTATAGCGATGTCTGGGATTATGCCAATGCCCCCGATAAAGAGGTCATGGAGATCGTAAATGTAGGTAATACTTACGTAATAAAGTACAACAACACTGAATTTGCCACAGATACCTCAAGGGTTACAAACATACCTGTGGCCAGCTTCACAACAGCCTAAGCCCGTATAAAACTTTGGGGTCTATTGCATTCTCTTGGGCGGAGAGTATTGTATGCCGATACAGGTAGCGTGATATTCACAGAGAGGGAGGGTGAATACATGCCCACTATTGGGGAGTTCCTCGGCGAGCTCACTGATGAGATCAAGGATGAGTATGGGGACAACGCATACGCCGACTCTTTTGCCTCAACAGGACCTAAGACTTATGGGGTACGGGTCAGGGTGGTGGAGGAAATGAAATATATCGTGAAGGCAAAGGGTATTACGCTCAACCATGCGAATCGGGAGGTTGTTAACTTTGAGTCGTTGAAGGATCTAGTATGTTTGGACGATGATGAACAACCTCCCCAACTAATTGTAGGCACCCACAATTTTCGGGCGCAGAAGCTGGGGGGCGTGAAGGAACTTAGGGGTACGATGGTGTGCCGTAACACCTATAGGAAACGTTACCAGTTACCTGGTACCTATGATACCGTACCCTTTGGATACCAATGATGCTTCTAACTCACACGTTGTATATAATCGTATCTATTTGTAAATATATATATATATAACTTGACTATCTCGTTTATTAAATCGTATTTGTAAATATATATAACTTGAATATCTCGTTGTTAAATAAATCATGTTTCAAGTAGCGTTTCACTTTCCCCTTTGTGTGTGTGTGTGTGTGTGTGTGTGTGTGTGTGTGTGTGTGAAAGTTCTAAGCTCCGCCCACTGTAAGACCGTGAGTCATGCTACTATCTGGGAGTCTCTGCGTGGTCAGTCGACCGCAGTAAGCCCGAGAGATCAGACGTGTATTCAGATCAGACGTGTATTCAAATGGCTACCTTTAATATTGCTTGTACAACGTTTACGAAATGGTATTCAGTAAAGTGCCAGGATGTGGTGGATACCGAAAAACTTCCTATTCCTCCCTCCTATGCCTCTTTTAAAAACACATTGGATTGTGCGAAGTTCCAAGATGTACAAATACTCTACGGATGTTCTGGTGAGACCGTTGAAGGCTTTCGTTGCACAGACGATGTGCTGAAGTATACTGCAGAGCTAAACTTTATAAAGTCTCACATACACCGTGAAGTAAAAGAAACAACGCGTGCAGAAGAGAAGCAGCAGGTATGGATAATGAGTCTTGCTGATGGGTGGTGTGACAAGCGGTATTACGTCATGCTACACCATGTCGATTACTCATACCCTACGACTGAAAATGTGAATCTCGTGATCATGGACAATCTTAAGTATTTTTATCACTATATTAACGTATATCATGATGAGGTTCGAAGTGAGGTTGTGGCTAGTGCCCTGCGTGAATTTTTAACAGAGTTTAGAGACGAGTATCGTTTGATGGGCAGAAAGGAAAAATCTGAACATATGTTCCTCTCAAATAGTGCGCCGGAGTGTGGAGATGTTTAGTAAAACAAAATGTTCCTAGTTCTTATCCAAACTGTCTGGTGCGTAGGCTGGTAGTGATATTCTTGTACCGAAATATGTACAACAATTCGACTCGCGGTCATACGAACAAGCCCATTCACGTATCATCGAGTCAGCCGCCCGTCGAACCATTCCTGCCTACCTGCGTGCCTCACACGGCTCATAGTTATCTCAGAGCTTGAGCCGAGTGGACGTGCGCTCCTCGAATACGATGGAACTTCCTTTGAGCAGCATTCTCAACGCCTAGTACGATGTGTCCGTGACGAAATCGTTGCGCGTGTTCAGGCGTAATTCCGGTACCATTAGCTATGTACTGGAAACGGAATGTAGACCGACAAACAAACGGGTTTATTTAAGTATCGAGGAGATGAATAGAATCTTTGTGATAGTTGAGAAGTGGAGTGAAGATCGTTATAAAATACCTGCTAACGTAGGTACAAGAAGAGAGCAGATTAGTTACGCACCCTCATACGCCGTTGTATGTACGTTGTGTATAAATAACGAACGGCCGTGCATGATATACGGCTGATGTGGAAGAATGCTTCTGATAATAACGCTCTTGTTCCTACGCGAAACCGTTTCATCCTCGACAGAAGTTTGAAATCGTCGGATTCCGTAAACTGAAACCTATATTAGACGCGCGTGTTACGGACATGCTTTATTTTGATACAGTACTTGAATACGCTACACCGCTCTGCTCGATGGGTTTACCGAGTGTAGGGCTGGTGAGAATGGTCTAGAGTGGACGTTATTTAAAAAGTTTAGACTCTTTGAAATACCATGAACTTTGGTACAAAGCAATTGATCGGTACAAGGCTGAGCTCACCTACACCGTTCACCCTGAAGAACTATTTCTTTATATAACGCGCAGTTGTCGTAACGATTTAGAAGATTATTTCAATTGCCGCTATGTTGAGTGAGTTCACGATTGAAAAGCTCGAGTCGGTAGAAATATACCCTCGATTGGAAAAACGTGTTTATAAACTTGTGTTTAATAATGTAGCTAACGATGAACTCTTTGTGCGTGCTTTTGATTGTATTCTAGACGTATTTAAAGATGACTTACCAAACGGTTGTAAAGTGGAAACAAAAATAGTACTGAACGATATGAAAGCCCTTCATATCGAGTACAGGTTTCCCTATACTTTAAGCGGTGAAATATTATTAAGCCGCATATACTGCGTAATGCAGAGCAATAATGATGTAATTGTAAACTCGATTAAGACCGAGTTTAGTATTTTGAAAAAAAAGTGAATTGTATTTATATTTTGCTTGACATTTCTCCTGTACTGATTATACGCATATTTCTATTGAAATGTATATTTATTTCTATTTGAAAAGTATATTTATTTATAAATATATCTCCATAATTGTGTGTGTGTGTGTGTGTGTGTGTGTGTGTGTGTGTGTGTGTGTGTGTGATATTTCTCCTGTACTGTTATGTACATATTTCTATTGAAGTGTATATTTATTTGAAATGTATATTTATTTTATATATATCCATAATTGTGTGTATATATTTCCTGTACTGTTATATGCATATTCCTCAAATGTATATTTATTTTCTATATATTTATAATAAACAGAATGATGCAATGTTGTTTTACTTAATTGTTATGCCTTCTACTACCGGTATTCGAAATATAATAATGTATACAGTGGTATTGCGGTATCTGGCAATATTTAAGCCTTCTAAGCCAACTGGCTGATTAGGAGTCTATAATAGTGTATACAATAATACTGCTAAAAGAGGTATCTGGCAACTCAAGCCATTTACAGCCAACTGGCTGATTAGGCGTATATAATAATAATGTATACAATAATACTGCTAAAAAGAGGTATCTGGCAACTCAAGCCATTTACAGCCAACTGGCTGATTAGGAGTCTATAATAATGTATACAATGGTATCGCGGTATCTGGCAACTCAAGCCATTTACGCCAACTGGCTGATTAGGAGCCTATAAAACAACGCCAACTCGGCTGAAGTCTTAATGTGCACTTGGCTCCTGCCAGGTGAACACCTCTCCTCCTTTCTCTCCTCCTCTCTCTCTCCTTTCTCTTGGGGGATAACGCCGCCTCCAAGTTCCCCCCCCCTTTGCAACACCCCCACCCCCATTTGCAACAACCCCTCCCACCTGTGTAACAACCCCACCCCCTTTGCAACAACCCCACCCCCTTTGCAACATTACATAATAACCTGCAACATTCTTGCACTCTCCCCTTTTGCGGCTATACTACTAGGTTGGTCGTATACGAGAGCATCCAGTAAAATTTTCATGTTATCGTAGCTCTCAGTAAGTTGTACGGAATGTGCTACAGGGACTGATGCAACCCTATTCCCAATGTGAGAAGTACTGCTTTCAAACTTCGTTTAGACGAGTTTATAAATAGCCTCCATCTGATGCGTTATATGGCAGGCCCAAGGATTCGATTAGCCCCTCAAACATTGCAGCAGTACACTAAGGAAGAGGTATTTTCGTGCACTGCAAAAAACTTGCGGAATTCTTCCTCTCGTTTCCTATACCAGGAGAATGTTGTTCCCGGAGCCAGCAAGTTGTCCTCTCGAAGTCGTGAGCCCAAGATCTCGGCAGCTAATTTGGAAAGTCCTAAATCCCTGGTAAGATCATTAAGTTTGGCCTGGTTGAGAGGCCTCGGCTCATTTGAAGCGGTATTTTGAGGTATATACGACTGGGACTGGTCATTGGCATTGGTCATTGATTCATCATCAGAATCATCGAAGTCCAGGGTTTGAGGTGGGTCGGGTATTGGAATTCCAGGACCATGGGGTACAGGTCTCTAGCAGAAGGAATGTCAGGGTATAAAACAATGTGTTATTCTTCTTGTTAACTCCTGAAAATAGAAACACAGAAACATGGATATAAAACTTGCATGTGAAATAGAAGAAGCATTCAGACAGTGGCGGCTCGTGAGGGAAGGCTGCGGTCTGTGAGATATGAAATAGGTCGATGGAGTCTGTATATTTTCTTTCTTTTTCATTCATATTGTCCCTTCGGGGACAATATGAATGAAAAAGAAAGAAAATATACAATCATTGTATATGTAAATGTAACTTGTATAACAATATGTATGTGTAAATGTATTTTCTATAACAATATGCATATGTAAATGTATGATTACCATTATGGTGAATATTATGCTATATATGGTGAATATTACATTATGGTGAATATTATGTCAAGTTCATACGAGGATTCAAAAATATTTAAGAAAAATAAATTTATAAGCCCACCTTGGAGGTTTGTCATGCAGAAATAGCAATCTGTCACGTGATCCTTTCCTTCTCTCCCAAATCATGGGAATTCCAAAAGGCAAAGATTTCGCTCTGCCTTTGCTCCATCTTCTCAAATTTTCAATGCACATCTTGCAGCACATATGAGGGGCGAAATTTTGTCCTGGTCCCCTAGCTTAATTCCAAAGTATGCTCTATACATTGTCTTCACAAATTTAGTGATTTGGGACTGGTTATTTGGCATGGTAACCGTCCCACATATGTAGCAGAATCTATTGGGATCATTTTTACACGCTCTATTCATTATGAAATATTTTATCTATATGCCTGAAAAGTAAAAAAGATATTATACAAGTGAAACAAGTGATGATAGATGTTACTGTTCCAATTCCGCTTTGACAAAATCACGAAAAATTCTATTTTACTTACGAGGCCATAGCCGGATAACCTGAGCTGATTGAGAAAAAGGGATTGCAGATTCGAAATCAGCAGGAAAAACTCTATAAGAATCACTTACAAAACCCTTGACAGCAAAATTGATGCATACCAGTGTTATTTAACTATAACTAAGCCAACAAGACTACAAGTCTAGGATCTGGCCCAGAGTTCGTATGAATTTCTGGGTGCAGAGGTTTTGACGACTGACCTAGACTAATTTTGGGGCGTAGAATCCGAATTTTTCTATACAAAATTTGATCAGTTTTTCGTATTTTTGTCATATTCTTGATTTGAAAAATTTTGTAAGGGCAATTTTTTGTTTGAGAGTCTGTTTTTCTAACATATTGCTGCCTGAACCAAGAAAACTGACAAAAATGTCAAAAAATAACAGCAAAAATAGTAAAAAATTAAGTAAATTTTGTCAAAAAATGGCAAAAATGAAATTTTTGGCTATTTTGGTGCATAAACTAGCTCTAACCAATCATATCGAACTAAATAGTCAAGAAATTAGGTATTAATAGCTCTGCAAGAATTTATTAAAACAAAGTATGCACAAATGTCTAAATTTCGGGTATAAATCGATAAAAATGGTTGTAAAATATTTGAAAAAATAGCCAAAATATAAAAAAATAGTACTAATTTTATGTTATTCTTAGGCTTGCTTGTTGTAAAATGCTTGAACTTCTTATAGAATCGATCTATTTGATTTCTTTAGATTAACTAAATCATATTTATTGTGTTTCAGGTTTAGTATTGGTAGTAACTACAAACTGAGGATCCCTGTATTCGTTATGTGATTCAATAGATGATAGATCATGGCAAGTAATAATCGAATTGAATATTTAAAACATAAATATAAAGACCAATGTGTTACAAATGAATTTTTATATGTATAGAATAAAACCAGTTTATTATAATTGCAATTGCAAGAAGTCTTAGTATATTTTATTTTTTCAGGATGTATGTCAACTTGTACCAGAAAAGAAGCATAGCTCAAACCTTGGTAAATGTATCTTGTGCCAGAAGAACAAAAGCCCAAGTGGAGAGAAATATTTGAGCAGCGGAGAACATGGAATAAAAAATTTGCTTCAGTTGGCTTCTGCGTACCCAAATGATGACAGAAGCAAGCGTTTGAAAGCTCTTACTGAGAGTCAGACTCCTTATATCCAGTATCACAGCACTTCGTGCTATGCAACATATAAAAAGTTCGTTGAACGTAGCCAGAAGTCTAAAAATGCTGAATCTGAACCCTCCGATTCCTCCTTAGGGGAAGCATTAACTCCTCCAGAAAATAGTTCAAGCAAAAGGATTAAAACACAGCATATCAAGGATATGAAAGAGTGTGTATTTTGTGGTTCAGCTCGAGTCAAATTGAAAGGTGGAAACATTGACCATGATTTGTTTCGGATATGTACTCCAGGTCGTGCCCAAAAGTTAGATTCATCCTGGTTCAGCTTTTTATTGATCTCTTGTCTCAAGTAGGTGACACTGTATCCACAGCTTGTGAAGTCTATTTTTGAGACTACATCATTAGACGCTTCTTGAACCCTGTCAGTAGAACCCATAAATTCATTTTCTTGCTGTCTGTTTTCCAAAATCGTCTCTATTCTGCGATCATAGGCTGCAAAATGCTTCGTTATACAATTATTATGATAGAATACATCTTCAGCGAATACATCTTGGTATTCGTTCAACATCGCTACTCTGGTAAAAACATCGTCTTGAAACAAGCGAGCATAACTCAATAACTTTTGGGCACGACCTGGAGTACATATCCGAAACAAATCATGGTCAATGTTTCCACCTTTCAAGTTGACTCGAGCTGAACCACAAAATACACACACTTTCATATCCTTGATATGCTGTGTTTTAATCCTTTTGCTTGAACTATTTTCTGGAGGAGTTAATGCTTCCCCTAAGGAGGAATCGGAGGGTTCAGATTCAGCATTTTTAGACTTCTGGCTACGTTCAACGAACTTTTTATATGTTGCATAGCACGAAGTGCTGTGATACTGGATATAAAGAGTCTGACTCTCAGTAAGAGCTTTCAAACGCTTGCTTCTGTCATCATTTGGGTACGCGGAAGCCAACTGAAGCAAATTTTTTATTCCATGTTCTCCGCTGCTCAAATATTTCTCTCCACTTGGGCTTTTGTTCTTCTGGCACAAGATACATTTACCAAGGTTTGAGCTATGCTTCTTTTCTGGCACAAGTTGACATACATCCTGAAAAAATAAAATATACTAAGACTTCTTGCAATTGCAATTATAATAAACTGGTTTTATTCTATACATATAAAAATTCATTTGTAACACATTGGTCTTTATATTTATGTTTTAAATATTCAATTCGATTATTACTTACCATGATCTATCATCTCTTGAATCACATAATGAATACAGGGATCGTCAATTTGTAGCTACTACCAATACTAAACCTGAAACACAATAAATATGACTTAGTTACTCTAAAGAAATCAAATAGATCGATTCTATAAGAAATTCAAGCATTTTACAACAAGCAAGCCTAAGAATAACACAAAATTAGTACTATTTTTTTATATTTTGGCTGTTTTTCTCAAATATTTTACAACCATTTTTATCGATTTATACCCGAAATTTAGACACTTGTGCATACTTTGTTTTAATAAATTCTTGCAGAGCTATTAATATCTAATTTCTTGACTATTTAGTTCGATATGATTGGTTAGAGCTAGTTTATGCACCAAAATAGCCAAAAATTTCATTTTTGCCATTTTTTGACAATATTTACTTAATTTTTCACTATTTTTGCTGTTATTTTTTGACATTTTTGTCAGTTTTGTTGGTTCAGGCAGCAGTATGTTACAAAAACAGATTCTGAAACAAAAAATTGCCCTTAAAATTTTTTTCAAATCAAGAATATTACAAAAATACGAAAAACTGATAAAATTTTGCCATTTTTGCCAATTGTTTTGCTATTTTGACCATTTTCGCACCAATTTGGTGCGATGGCATAGAAAAATTCGGATTCTGCGCCCCAAAATTAGTCTAGATCAGTCGTCAAAACCTCTGGATCCAGAAATTTATACTAACTTTAGGCCAGATCGTGTACTGTACGTGGTAACATAGAAAACTCCAATTTATTAGACCAAATCTGGATGAATGTACGACAAAAACCCCACAAGAAAAAAAAACCACCGACAAAACCCCCGGCGACAAAAATCCCGGCGACCAAAACCCCACCGGCAAAACCCCCGAAATAGGGTAATGGGACAAAACCCCCACTCATAATAATAAATATATAATTCAAGGTCAAGGTGACAGAGTCTAGGTTATAGGTTTGGAGAAATTCCAGTTTCAGTTTCTGAATAAGCTTCACTGCAGCAGTATCTCTGAAATTTTCACCGCAAATTATATTTTCTTTCCGTTTTTACCCATCATGGAAGTCATTCGGAATAATAAAGGTGGCGAAAAGCTGTTACAGTGGCTAAATGTATACTAAAAAATACACTAGTTCTAATACAAAGCGGTGGGAGTGTGCTAGAAGAGCAGCGTTTGGATGTAACGGTAAAATAACAACTAATTTAGAAATAACCGATATCATTTCAAGTATAGAGCATAATCATGAGAGAGATGAAGGATCAATAGAGGCAGCGAAAGTGCGTGCATCCCCCTATCAACAGGCCAAATCAAACAAAGGAAATACTAGTCGCGTTGTCGCGGATTCATTGGAAAGCATGACTCAAGAAGGAAGACTTGCTATGGGAAAATTAAGTACAGTAAAAAGAAATGTTCAAAGAAAGCGTCAGGAAGGACGACCTAAGAAGGATCCAGTATCTTTAAATGATTTACAAATCTCAGGTGATTGGGCTATGACTGGTAGAGAAAATACTAAGCCTTTTCTTATTCACGATAGTGGCATTGAAGCCAGGAATCGAGTCATTGTGTTTGCTACAGAAGAATGTATGCAACATTTAGGTAAGTCCGATATTTGGTTTATGGATGGAACGAAAATATTACGACTTAACCTAACCAATCGTCTATATATATATATATATATATATATATATATATATATATAATGCTGCAAACCCACAAGGAAAAAGAAAAGGCTGGGGGCCCTGGTTTTGTCGCTGGTTTTTTTTTCGGTGGGTGTTTTGTCGGTGTTTTTTTTTTCGTGTGGGGGTTTTGTCGGATCTCCAATCTGGATGCGATCATCCCTTGACCCGTACGTCATTCTTATATATTCTTATTACGCATTACGGACCATCTGACCGCATACACAAAGCTAATTAACCATTTACGAATACAGGAGAAAATAAAAATTGACTATAGACCTTACAACTATAATAATAAACTGAAATTTATCAGAGAGGTATCAAGTTTTGACTGGTTGAGAATAACTGAAAGTAACTGCGAAATAGAAACAAGATTTCAAACATTCTCAAACACACTAATGGACATATTTAGTGCTAATTTTTTTATAAAGTCGAAACGCGTGTCAAAAAATAATTATAACAACCAGTGGATCACTCCAGCCCTCATTGTAAGCATAAACCGTAAACATCTTCTCTATAAACTATGGAAGAATGATAGTGTCAATGAACAAACATATAAAAATTATCGTAACAGACTAAATTCGCTCATAAACACTGCAAAAGTAGACCATTATTCTTCTAAAATTACAGAACAAAATTCTAATCCTAAAGTATTATGGAATACTTTAAAGGGCCTAGTTAACGTCAAAAAAGAAAAGACAAATCTCGTTACTTAGTTAACACAGGATGGAATTTCCTACAGTGATCCCAAAGGCATAGCCAATTTATTAAACAATTTCTTTTCGAAAATAGGAAGCAATACGGCAGCTGCCATTCCAGAATCAGACAGTCACTACCAACAATATATGCCACAACCCACACCAAATACTTTCTTCTTTGAACCAATTCTGCCAAACGAAACATCAGCTACATTAAAAAACTTAAAAAATAAAAGCACTGATATCAGTTTAATTCCAGTGAAAATATATAAACTAATATCAGATGATATAAAAACTCCACTCACAAGACTTATGAATGAGTCAATAGTACAAAGTGTATTCCCTGATCACCTGAAGATAGCCAGGGTTTGTCCAGTATTCAAATCAGGCAGCCCTGATTCTTTATCCAATTACAGACCAATCTCCGTCTTACCAACTTTAGTAAAGTATTTGAAAGAATCGTATACAAAAGACTAATCAAATTCTTAACTAAATACGACATCTTAACAAAAACACAATTTGGGTTTAGAGAAGGCCACACTACAGAAGACGCCATTACAATGCTATTAGAAAATATCTATAAAAACCTAAACTACAAAAAACACACAATCTTAGTTTTTCTTGACCTGTCGAAAGCCTTTGATACGCTCTCACCTGATATCTTCTGGACAAACTCAACACATATGGCATAAGGGGAAATTGCAAAATTGGTTTAAATCATAAATAGCATGGGGGCAAAATGGACGAGCGCAAGAATGTTGCAATGTCGCAAGAGATAATGAACAATGTTGCAAAATGGGTGGGGTATGTTGGAAAAGGGGGTGGGGGATGCAACAACTCAATGCTGCAAAGGGGGGTGGGTGGATGCTGCAGGTGCAACAAGGGGTCATGAAACTTGAAGGCGGCGTTATCTCCCAAGAGAAAGACAGGAGAAGGAGAGAAAGCAAGAGAGGTCTTCACCTGGCAGGAGCCAAGTGCACATTAAGACTTCAGCCGAGTGACCGTTGTCTTATAGACTCCTAATCAGCCAGTTGGCTTAGAAGGCGTAAATGGCTTGTTCAGGTTGAGTTGTCAGATACCACTTTTTATTTTAATTGTTCAGGTATACATTATTATGGAGAGTTGCCAGATACCACTTTTTATTTTAATTGTTCAGGTATACATGATTAGGTTGTCAGATTGTACCATTTATTTAATTAATTCTTAAAAGTTGGCTTAGAATTCCGCTAGTAGGTTTAGAAGGCGTAACCAGCCATTTGGTATAATTGTTTACAACCAAAAGAATTAAATAAAACAACATTACATCATTCTGTTTATTATAAATATGTAGAAAATAAATATACTTTTGAATGATCACTTAAAAATAATAATAGCTTAAGAAATATGAACGAGGAATATGCATATAATCAAAAATTATATCCGTCAATATAACAGTACAGGAGAAATATATATATATATATATATATATATATATATATATATATATATATTATGGAAATATATAGAAATAAATATACATTGGGATGATCAAAAAACAAAAATAAAAAATAAGAAATAATATAACCATCAATATAGCAGAAATATATACACACAATTATGTTAAATAAATAAATACATACACTTTATCTTCTACCACGCAAAATAAAAATAAGAACTACAAAACGTATAACCGTCAATATAACAGTACAGGAGATATATATATATATTATATATATATATATATATATATATATATGTTAAATATATAAATACACTAACTTTTTTTCAATACAATAAACCCACACGTAATCGAGTCTACATTTACATCATTATTACTCTGCATTACGCAGTATACGCGGCTTAATAATATTTCACCGCTTAAAGTATAGGGAATCCTATATTCGATATGAAGGGCCTTCATATCGTTCAGTACTATTTTTGTTCCCACTTTACAACCGGTTGGTAAGTTATCTTCAAATACGTCTAGAATACAATCAAAAGCACGCACAAAGAGTTCATCGTTAGCCACATTATTAAACACACGATTATAAACACGCCTTTCCAATCGAGGGTTTATTTCTACCGACGCGAGCTTTTCAATCGTGAACGCTTCTTCACTCAACATAGCAGCAATTGAAATAATCTTCTAAGTCGTTACGACAGCTGCTCGTTATATAAAGAAATAGTTCTTCAGGGTGAACGGTGTAGGTGAGCTCAGCCCTGTGCCGATCAGTTGCTTTGTGCAAAAGTTCATGATATTTCAAAGAGTCTAAACTTTTTAAATAATCCGCCAGTTCTAGACCATTCTCACCTTGTTCAACCCTACACTCGGTAAACCCATCGAGCAGAGCGGTGTATGCGTATTCAAGTACTGTATCAAAATAAAGCATATCCATAACACGCGCGTCTAATATAGGCTTCAGCTTGCGGAATCCGACGATTTCAAACATTCTGTCGAGGATGAAACGGTTTCGCGTAGGAACAAGAGCGTTATTATCAGAAGCATTCTTCCACATCAACAGTATATCAATGCATGGACGATCGTTATTTATACACAAAGTACGTACAACGGCATTTGAGGGAGTGTCATAGGAATTTTATAACGATCTTCACTCCACTTCTCAACTATCACGAAGATTCTCTTCATCTCCTCGACACTTAAATAAACAACATTCCGTTTGTTTGTTTTTCTACAATCCGTTTCCAGTACATAGTTAACGATACCGGATTTACGTCTGAACACGCGCAACGACTTCGTCACGGACACATCGTATACGGCGTTGAGAATGCTGCTCAAAGGAAGTTCCATCGTATTTGAGGAGCGCACGTCCACTCCACTCAGTTCAAGCTCTGAGATAACTATGAGGCACATGCAACGCGACGGTTCGACGGGAGGAGCGAGTCACATCATAATCTAATGAAACGTGTACGGCGCTGACCCAACATGAATCGTTGTATCCCATTATATTGGGCAGTTTTGAGAAATTTTCCGATACAAGAATTAATTTCGGTTTTAATGTTTTATCACTCCCACTTCCCTGAATACGCACCAGGCATTTTCCTTCAGGGTAATTTTCACGAACAAAACACATTTTATAACGGTTTTATTGTTTTACCACTCACCATTTCCATAAACTAAACGTCTTCACACTCCGGCGCAGTATTTGAGAGGAACATATGCCCATATTTTTCCTTTTTGTTTAACAAGCGATACTCGTTTCTAAAGTCTGTTAAAAACTCACGCAGGGCATTAGCCACAACCTCACTACAAACCTCATCATGATATACATTAATATAGTGATAAAAATACTTAAGATTCTCCATGATGACGAGATTTACATTCTCAGTCGCAGGGTACGAGTACTCGGTATGGTGTAACATGACATAATATCGCTTGTCACACCACCCATCAATAAGATTCACTATCCATATCCGTTGCTTCTCTTCTGCACGCGTTGTTTCTTTTACTTCACGGTATTGTGAGCCTTTATAAAGCTTTGGTCTATAACATACTTCAATACATCGTCTGTGCTACGAAAGCCTACAATGCTCTCACCAGAATAGCCATAAAGTATTTGTCCATCTTGCTCCTTCGCACGATTCAATGTAGTCTTAAAAGAGGCAAAGGAGGGGGGAATAGGGAGTTTTTCAGTATGCACCACATCTTGACACTTTGCAGAATACCATTTCATAAACGTTGAATAAGCAATATTAAAGGTAGCCATTACTATTTTCTGTCTACGCGGGAGAATACACGTCTGATACCCAGGGCTTACTGCAAACAACTGACCGCGAAGGGAAGCCCAGGTACTGGCATGAATCACGTTGCTGGTCTTACAGTGGGCGGAGCTTAGAACCTTCACCTGTGCACACACACACACACACACACACAGAAAGTGAAACGCTAATTGAAACACGATTTATTTAATAAACGAAATATTCAAGTTATATATATTTATAAATACGTGTAATAAATAAGTTAACAATAGACACATCAAAGATTATATTCAAGACATATCTATTTACAAATATGTGTGATAAATAAGTTAACAATAAACACATCAAATTATGGAATAAATGGGTCCTGCTCCAACCAGTGTAGGCTAGGCACAACCTAGGCTACGTTGGAGATGGAATACCTAGACCAAAGGTGAACCAGCCTAGCTATTTGTCCATAAACAGGACTTCCATACTCTTTTGTTAAACAATTACAGCTGAAATGTCAGCTTATTTAACATAAATTTAATAACCGAAGGGAAATTTATGAACTTCTTACCTTGAAATTTTATGTAAGTTTTATTTCTTGACACCAATAATGAACATTTTTATTCCGGCTTCCTTCGTCTCGCGCCTCTCCGTCCTCCCTATTATTCTGCTTATTCAGCGTATCCCTATCTTTTACTTCTTCCCAAAACCGTGTTGCCATTTCTAGCTGTGTGATCTTTTTTTCTTTTCATCCCATATTTGTTTCTTCGTTGTTGTCTTTTTAATTTTTCTCAGCAAGAGTTCAAGTTCTCCTTCAGATTTATTTTTTATTATTTTTTTTAATGTCAATATGGCTTATCCAAGATTAGGTGGGTCTTCCATTTCGGTACTCCCAAATTTTCCACACATTGGGGCCGACCAGAAAGGAAAAATTGCATGTGAAACCCAATTTTTTCTTTAATATTTGTTAACCCATCTTAGATTACCTATAATTTATGTTTTATTTGTTATTCCATTTTTGTTTTTCCTCACTTTTTAATATAAAAAGTGTAGCATTTTATAAAGTTCTCACTCTTTCCAAAATGAAAGGGTGTTGCATTTTAATTTATTTTCCATAGGAAATATTACAGTACTCCAGCCCTTATCTTTTGTTGTAACATCTGCCTAGCTCGTAGAGCAGTTGAACGTTGTGGTCTACTATTTGTTGTATAGGTTATTGTAGTAGTAGGACTAGTTACATCATTTATTGAACAGGTTAGGTTTGGTATAGTTTGGGTCAAATTTTGATCATCATCAGAATCTATTATAGATTCATCTTCATGATCATTTTTGTTAACAGTAGTTGGTCCTACTTCAAGGGGGTATAAGAGTGATACATCTCTTATAGTTTCACCTGAAGCAGTTTTAAGTTTTACAACCCTGGTTAATCCATCTTCCCCAGTTTTTAGTTCTAAAACTCTACCTAATGGCCAACACTGTCTTGGTGTATTTTGTCTAATTAGAACTACATCTCCTACCCTGATTTCATTAACCCAGTCTTTGTTTTGTATATATTTATGCCTTTCTCTCAACCCAACAAGGTATTCATCACTCCATTGCTTTTTAAATTTTGTTTTTATATTTGTTATGTGTGATAATCTATTTTGCAAATCATGATTATTATCACTCCAAGGTGGATTATCCAAGGAGATATTGTAATCAGGTAGAAGATTAATGACTTCTCCCTTAATCAAATGATTTGGGGTGAGAGTCTCTACATCATTAATATTATCCCCTATATAAGTGAGAGGTCTGTTATTGACAACATTCTCAATTTCACTAATGAGAGTGAGAAGTTCAAAGAATTCAATTTGTTTTTTACCTATTGATTTCTTTAGGCAATTCTTTATTGTTTGGGTATTCCTTTCCCAGATTGCTCCATACCAAGGTGATGCAACAGGGATGTATTTCCATTTTATTTTGTTATTTTGTAGATATGTTATGGTATGTGAATTTTGTAATATGTCATTTATTTGGTTTTCACCAGCCTTGAAATATGTTGCATTATCTGTCCAAACAATTTTGGGTACAGAATGCTTAGCACAAAATCTTCTAAAGCTATAGACAAATGATTCTGCGGAGAGATCACTCACTATGTCTAAGCTGACTGCTCTAGAAGATGAACATGTGTAAAGTATGATGTACATTTTTTGTTCTGTTGTTCTCAGACCAACAGTCAAACTTTCTGTATAGTCTATGCCAACTGTTTCAAAAGGCCTATTAAAGGTGACTCTCTCTGCTGGAAAATCAGGAGGATTGGTCTTCCTGAAAGATGTGGAATGAATCCTTTTGCAGGTGACACAGTTATTCAAAACTGTCTTCACAGTCATTCTGCCTTTGGGTATCAAATACAACTTTCTAATGGCATTTAATGTTTGTGGAACACCCATGTGATAAAGTTCATTGTGTTTCTCTCTAATAATTAGGGTTGTAATGTGATGGAACCTAGGAAGAAGAAGGGGTTGTTTACTGTTTTATGTGATTTGTGATTTGTGATTTGTTTAATCTACCCTTACATCTTAATAAGCCATCTTTGTCAATGTAAAGATTCAAGTTTATTACCACAGAGGGTACTTTGTTCATTTGTTTACCAATTGTTAGAAAATCTATTTCATTTTTGTATTCTGTTTGTTGTATGTGGTTAATCCAATATTTGGTAGCTAGACTTGTATACATTTCATTATCATTATTTCTTTGTTTATTTATTTTCTTTAAACAGTTGTGAATGAATCTGAGACAGTAAGATGTTACCCTTACAAGTTTTCCAAAGTCAGAATAATTGTTATAATCTAATAGTGGCTCAACTTTATTTGTGGCTATCATGTTAAGCTTTACATTGATTTGTTCTGCTGGCCACATTGTTTCATCCTGAATCAATTGAGGTCCATGAAACCAATTTTTGTTCGATTTTAGTAATTTACAGGATAATCCTCTTGTAAGAAAGTTTGCAGGATTTTGTTTTATTGGAATGTATCTAAAGGTTATGTCCAAATTTTGTCTAGCTTCTTTAATGTCTCTTAATCTGTTACGGACAAAGATGTTTTTTGAGTTTAACTCATCAGAGTTGATCCATGCCAAGCAGATTTGACTGTCAAACCAAATATATGTATTTGTGATGTTTACATCATGGTAGACTTCATGGAGAAATCCTGTTATTTTTACAGCTAGATAACCTGCAAGTAATTCAAGCTGAGGAATAGTTTTCTTTTGTTTTAAGGGTTTTACTTTCCCCTTGACATAGATCAAATGGCTGCCATCCTCACCTACAAGGTAAGCGCAACAGCCATACACCTTTTCACTGGCATAGCCAAATACATGAAAGGTTTGAGGTGTATCTCTGTGTCCACAAACTCTGGGAATATTTATGTTTTGTAGTTTATTGAGATCTTTAGCTAACCTTTTCCAGCTATCTTGTTGTTTATTGGTTATAGGATCATCCCAGTCTACTTTCTGTTTCCCAAATTCTTGTAAAAGAACCCTGGATCTGATAGTAGAAGGAAGGAGTAAACCCATAGGATCAAATATATTTGAACTTTCGGATAAGATTTTTCTTTTTGTGTTAGCTGTTGTATCTAAGGTGTAGCTATTTGAGAGCTATTTTATACGAGCTGCCTATTGCCGGTAAGGCATCAACCAGTTTTAGGGCTGGGCCCTTTAAATAATTAAGTAGATAACTGAATTTGTCAACATCAGATATATAATCTTTGTTGCCAATTAAACTATCAAATTTTTCCAGAAAAGACTGAAATTTTGTTCGATCACCCTCAAATATTGGTACTTGTAATGTTGGTAACTTGGCTTTTAGTTGTTTATTGTCATCATTAGAAATGGATGCATTTCTGAAGGCCTCAATCAAACTTTGATTTGTAGCTTCTAAATTATTTGGTAGATTATCTAAAGCAGCATATAATTCATTTATGTGAGAATCTATTTCAAAAATATTCTGTTCTTGTTCACACAAAAGTGCTGTGTATGTCTCTTCACCAACATTTAACCCATCAGTTTCTGTAACAATTTCCTCGTCTATAATTATTATTTCCTGTTTAATTCTATTTAAACCACCCAAAATAGTATCATAATCCCTTTTATTTGGATTTTCTTTGCTATTAAAGCTAGTTAAAAGCCTGGTAATGACTCCCTTCCTTGCTGATCTCTTCCTTTTTAATGATTTAATCTTTGCCTCAATTGCTTCACATTCAGCCATATTTTGTTTATTTTATTTTTCCAAAAATAAGTCTCAAAAATCTTAAAACCCTTTCAACTCTACAAATAAGCTTTATTTTATATTATGTATACAATACTTAAGCTTTATTTTGGTTAAATAGGCTAGGCTTCGGATTACCCTTATTCTAGAATTTTACCACATTTATGACCAAATGATAAGTTTTGAAGTATTTGAATTATTTCTTATTTTTATTTTTAGTTAGGGCTTCGTAATTTATTATTATTTATATGTAGTAAATATTTGAAAAAGCCAAACATGGAATAAATTCTGTTCAGATGTCAAAATGTTTGATAAGGCGTAATTTTATTTTATTTTTATTTTTTTGTTTGTTTTAATTTTATTTTATTGAAGGTTAAGGTTTTCAAAGCAAATAACCCTTCCCCACACGGGCTACCATTATAGATATGGAATAAATGGGTCCTGCTCCAACCAGAGTAGGCTAGGCACAACCTAGGCTACGTTGGAGATGGAAGACCTAGGCTAAAGGTGAACCAGCCTAGCTATTTGTCCATAAACAGGACTTCCATACTTTTTTGTTAAACAATTACAGCTGAAATGTCAACTTATTTAACCTAAATTTAATAACCGAAGGGAAATTTATGAACTTCTTACCTTGAAATTTTATGTAAGTTTTATTTCTTGACACCAATAATGAACATTTTTATTCCGGCTTCCTTCGTCTCGCGCCTCTCCGTCCTCCCTATTATTCTGCTTATTCAGCGTATCCCGATCTTTTTTTCTTGTTCCCAAAACCGTGTTGCCATTTCTAGCTATGGGATCTTTTTTTCTTTTCATCCCATATTTGTTTTTTCGTTGGTGTCTTTTTAATTTTTCTCAGCAAGAGTTCAAGTTCTCCTTCTGATTTATTTTTTATTGTTATTATTTTTTTTTTAATTTCAATATGGCTTATCCAAGATTAGGTGGGTCTTCCATTTCGGTACTCCCAAATTTTCCACAAAACGTTATGGTATCCAAAGGGTACGGTATCATAGGTACCAGGTAACTGGTAACGTTTCCTATAGGTGTTACGGCACACCTTTGTACCTCTAAGTTCTTTCACGCCCCCCAGCTTCTGCGCCCGAAAATTATGGGTGCCTACAGTTGGTTGGGGAGGCCGATCGCTCTCATCATCATCATCCAAACACACTAGATCCTTCAACGATTGAAAGTTAACGACCCGCCGGTTCGCATGTTTGAGCGTGATACCCTTTGCCTTCACGATATATTTCATATCCTCACCCACCCTCACCCATACCCCATAACTTTTTGGTCCTGTTGAGACAAAAGAGTCGGCGTATGCAGTGTCTCCATACTCATCCTTGATCTCATCAGTCAACTCACCGAGGAATTCACTAATAGGAGGCATGTATTCACCCTCTCTCTCTGTGAATATGACACTATCTCTATCAGCGTACAATACCTTCCGCCTAAGAGAATGCAATAACCCCCAAAGTTTTATGCGGGCGAAGGCCGTTGTGAAGCTGGCCACAGGTATGTTTGTAATCCGTGAGGTATCTGTGGCCAATTCGGTATTGTTGTACTTTATTGTGTAAGTATTATAAGTATTACCTACATTCATGATCTCCATGACCTCTTTATCGGGAACTTTGGCATAATCCCAGACTTCACTATAACTTTGTGCCAAATAAATGTTCCCTTTGCCGGTATTCTGTGCAAATTTTCCCCAAAGACTGTTTAGACACAACTTTGCACTAAAACGCTTGCCAGGGTTCTTTACAATTTGGGATCGGTCAAGCTGTATACCTTCACGGTCACGGTAACGTTGAATATAGGCCGATTTTTCATCTTCGGTATCACTTCCTCGCGGATATCCTGATGCTTCGAATTTATCTTTCAAATAAGCGTTTAAATATGGTGTGAAAAGGTTGGGTAGCTTCTGAAACCTCCACACCTCATGTATCTTCAATATGCTGTCTCCATGGCGAACAGCTAGATCCAGCTCTGGACTTGTATATAAACCTCTAATCTTACGCTGGTGAGTTGTATGGTCACAATCACCATTGTTCTCTTCTGCGCACTTCACGCACAGGGGAAACATGAGCTTGTAATCGATAACGACGGGTAAGATCGGCATCCATAAATTGCGAGGGGGAGAACGTCTACGAAAGAAATGCCAAAATAGTACCCGTTCAAATTTCTTGAGAACTCGTCGATGGAAGGTAGGTCAGGTCCCACCAGTTTCTCAGGCGCACCTATGGGGTATGGATTTTTCTTCATCACGTAGGGGTATAAAGAACAGAAATCGTAGTAATGGAGTTTCACACCCTCCGTGTGTGTTTGTGTGTGTATGTGTGTGTGTTAATTTTGAAAAATGTATAATAATAAAAATAATAATATATCCATCCATTTTTTTTTATTCATCCATTTCAATAACTAAGATGATATACAAATTACGTGTAAATAAAAATAACGAAGTTGATAAAATATATAACATTTTCTTTTTTACAAGGAACAGTCGTTTGGAGTGCGAAGCGTGTCTTTCAGAGAGAAAGTTTTGACCCAAATTCCTTTTCGCTAGTTTGCGGTTTTAAAAGGCCTCGGCCTGGACCTTTTGCTGGAACTTTTGCTTACCTGCCCCGCTCACTCCTCGTCTCAACACAATGTTAAAATAAACGTATTTGTAAGAGAATAATTATTTAATATAAGTGTGTGTGTGTGTGTGTGTGTGTGTGTGTGTGTGTGTGTATATAGATTTGAAAATATGTTAATGAAACGATTTCTTTTGCTAAGCCAATTGTTTAGTGAATTTTTAATGTTAATATTGTTTTAATAATTAATTCACTTTAAGGTGAAAATCCGTTTATATATATATATGAAAATTATTTCACGAAAGTGACACGTGAAAAATATTTATAGTGAATAAAACCACGAAGGGAAAAGAAACACAAAGTGGTGCTCAAGCGCTTTCGTCTAATGACATCCTCAGGAACACTGGAGTGAAAGGAGAGTTCAAGACAATATATAGGTTACAAAAATAAACATATATATATATATATATATAGTAAGTATAGAAATAAAAAATTGTGGGAGAAGCAAACAAATTTGTACGGAAGAATGACAATTTTAGCACTTTGCCCGAAATTCAACATAAATTCAAATGGCTTGTTTCCAGCCAATTTTTTATAGTTATTGTCTGAATGGTAAACAAGTCGCAAAAGAATAAAGAAATAAAAATAAATATAAATTGGAAAAAATTAGAAAATAATGCCCTAGTGATATATACGTCACAACCGAAATACACATAAAAAAAACCCAAACGATAAAAAAAAAATGTAAATGGAGTCTGCAAAATCTTGCTCAAGAGGAAAGTTTACAATCAATTTAATAGATGATGCCAAAATGATATATATGTCACAAAGAAATAAAATAAAGAAATAAACCAAAAAAATAAATTGAAAAATAAATTGTAAGAGAGGCACCCAAATTTATAAGGGAAAAAAATCATGCATACTATGGTCACAAACGAATAAAAAAGTACAAGTAAATATAAATTGGAAAACAAAATGTTGCCTAGATGATATATAAAGAACTATAAAAATATATACGACATATATAAGGTGTATATATATGAAATATAAACGCAATATATATGAGGAATATATATATATATATATATATATATATATATATATATATATATATATATATATATATATATAAGGAAAAAATTACCAAAGGTTTTATAGATATTGTCTGAAACATCCGTAGGTCACAAAAGAATAAAGAAATAAAAATAAATATAAATTGGAAAAATTACAAATAATGCCTCAGTAAAAAAAAATACGTACAACTACACATGTACACATATACACCTGCATAACCCAATATACCGGGTGTACATAAAGTCAGATCTATTTTTTTGAAGCACTTGGAAATTATATGGAATTCAATCATAAAATGATAAAGTGGTAACATTTATTAAATAATTAAGAGTAGGATTCGACGTGGCGCCAATCAGTATCCCTGCACAGCTCAAATCGTTCCGCAGCATTTCTAAACATTCTGGAGCATTTGCGGGGTTATGTTATCTGCAGCAGTTCGTATACGTGTACGTAAGTTTTCAAGACTCGTAATCTTCGTCTGATAGACGTGCGATTTGATAAAGCCCCATGCAAAGAAATCTAAAGGGGTTAAATCTGGTGATTGTCTTATTGAAAAATAAAATTGTAAGAGAAACATACAAATTTATAAGGAAAAAGAGACAAAAAACAAATTTTTACCAAAGGTTTAGCAACCTGCCCTTTTTGTTTAAATCCATTCTGAAGGAATTCAGAGCAACGGGATCGAGTTGAAACAGACCTTTACTCATGTTAAAGTTATTTGTAAGTTGAATTATAGCAGACTCAAGAATATTTCTATTAACAATGTTGCTAGAGTGAAATAAAACTGAAGCATTATTCCAATCAATACAATGGGATAACTCTGACAAATGGACAAAAAGGGCACTGGACAACTGTCCCGTTCTAACTGAATATTGATGCTGTTTTACACGCACGCGTTTGCAAATCCTTTCCCGTCTGACCTATGTAAAAGGAATCACATTGTTTACACCCAATTTTATAGAAAATGCCTAAATTATTGGTAGGGCTGTTTTTTACTATGATGTTTTTCACAATATTGTTATATGAAAAAACCACACTGATATATTTTTTTTATTGAGGCATTATTTGTAATTTTTCCAATTTATATTTATTTTTATTTCTTTATTCTTTTGTGACCTACGGATGTTTCAGACAATATCTATAAAACCTTTGGTAATTTTTCCCTTATGTGTATATATATATATATATATATATATATATATATATAGGTATATATATATGTATATATATATATATATTCCTCATATGTATTGCGTTTATATTTCATATATATATACCTTATATATGTCGTATATATTTTTATAGTTCTCTATATATCATCTAGGCATCATTTTGTTTTCCAGTTTATATTTACTTGTACTTTTTTATTTGTTTGTGACCATAGTATGCATAATTTTTTCCATTATAAATTTGGGTGCCTCTCAATTTATTTTTCAATTTATTTTTTTTTTGTTTATTTCTTTATTTTATTTCTTTGTGACATATATATCATTTTGGCATCATCTATTAAATTGATTGTAAACTTTCCTTTTGAGCTTGAATTTGTAGACTCCATTTACAATTTTTTTTTATCGTTTTTTTTATTTCTTTGTTTTGGTTGTGACGTATATATCACTAAGGCATTATTTTCTAATTTTTTCCAATTTATATTTATTTTTATTTCTTTATTCTTTTGTGACTTGTTTACCATTCAGACAATAACTATAAAAAATTGGCTGGAAACAAGCCATTTGAATTTATGTTGAATTTCGGGCAAAGTGCTAAAATTGTCATTTTTCCGTACAAATGTGTTTGCTCCCACAATTTTTTATTTCTATACTTACTATATATATATATATATATGTTTATTTTTGTGACCTATATATTGTCTTGAAATCTCCTTTCACTCCAATGTTCCTGAGGATGTCATTAGACGAAAGCGCTTGAGCACCACTTTGTGTTTCTTTTCCCTTCGTGGTTTTAGTCATCATATATTAATATATATATATATTTATATATATATATATATATAAGGAATGACAAAATTAAATAGACACAGTTAATATGATTCTTTCTATATATATATATATATATATATATATATATATATATATATATATAGAGAGAGAGAGAGAGAGAGAGAGAGAGAGAGAGAGAGAGAGAGAGAGAGAGAGAGAGAGAGAGAGGAATGACAAAAGAAAATAGACAGAGTTAATGTGCTTATTTCTCTTAAAGGATGTTAATGGAACGATTTCTTTTGCTAAGCCATTTGTTTAGTGAATTTTTTTGTTAAAATTGTTTTAATAATTATTTCATTTTAAGGTGAATATCCGTTTATATATATATATATATATATAAGAAATGAGAAAGTTAAATAGACAGTTAATATGATTCTTTCTATATATATATATATATATATATATATATATATATATATATATATATATAATGAATAAAACCACGAAGGAAAGGAAACACAAAATGGTGCTCAAGCGCTTTCATCTAATGACATCCTCAGGAACACTGAAGTACATAAAAGGGTTACAGCCTATATATAGGTTACAGAAAGAAAAAAAATAAAAATAAATAACATACATACATACATATATATATATATATATATAATATATATATATATATATATATATATATATATATATATATATATATGCAATAAACGGAGAAGTAAAAATGAAAATTAAAAATTAAAGGATTATCAGATTTGTAAGGAAAAATATCGATTTTTAGCACAAGATCGAATTAATTATAAAAATCCAAATTTATACTGGAAATCTGCCCGGGTTTTAACACTTTGCCTTTTATGGTCAAGTTTCGATATATATAAAAATAAAATGAAAATTAAAAGTTAATAAAGTAGCATACAATTTTACCAAAGATTTCGCGTTCTACCCTTCTTATCTAAATCTGCTTTGAAGGAATTCAAAACAACAGGATCGAGTTGAAAAAGACCTTTGCTTATGTTGAAGTTATTTAAAAGTTGGATAATGGCAGACTCAAGAATATTTCTATTAACAATGTTGCTAGAGTGGAATAAAACTGAAGCATTATTCCAATCAATACAGTGGGATAACTCTGACAAATGGACAAAAAGGGCACTGGACAACTGTCCTGTTCTAACGGAATATTGATGCTGTTTTATACGTGTGTGCAAATCCTTTCCCGTCTGACCTATGTAAAAGGAATCACATTGTTTACAACCAATTTTATAGATAATGCCTGAATTATTGGTAGGGCTATTTTTACTATGATATTTTTCACAATATTGTTATATGAAAATACTACATTAATATCCAAAAGTTTAAGTACATTAGCAATGCCTAAAAAGCCCGGGAAAAATGGAAGTACTAAAATATTTTTTTGACAAAGTACGAGTGTTATTATTGACACGATAGAAAGTTCGTTTTGCCTTGTTGAGACAAGATTCCATAAACGCAGATGGATAACACAGATCACTTCCAATACCGTTGATTTTTTCCAATTCAGCATCGATGTATTCCGGACTGGCGATCCTAAGGGCGCGGAGAAACATTGATGAAAAAATGGCCTTCTTAGTGGGGGTGTCATGTCCCGAGTAAAAGTGTACGTAGGACAAATTGTTTGTTGTTTTCCGATAGATACTAAACTTAAAACCTGGGCTTTCCCTATGTACACGCACATCCAAAAATGGGATTGAATTGTCTTGTTCCACTTCTAAAGTAAACTTAATGAAGGGGACTTGTTCATTTAACTGAAGGAGGAAGTTATCCAGGTCACGATTCATGGGCCAGATACACAAAATATCGTCGACGTACCGCAACCAAGGGATGCCAACCCCCAGGATTCTCGGAATGTAAGTAATTTCGAAAAACTCCATATAAATATTGGAGAGGAGGGGCAATAAGGGGTTGCCCATGGCCATCCCAAAAACTTGTTGATAGTACTCGTTATTGAAAGTGAATTTACAGTCTTTGATGCAAAGCTTAATAAGTTCCAAAACAATGTGTGAAGGTAGTGGCAGGTCATACTTATGTAATTCTTGGGAGAGAAAGTCAAACATATCGTCAATCGGCACTTTTGTAAACAATGAACAAACGTCAAAACTGATCAATCTATCGTTAGTTTCAGTACGTGCATTATTCAATTTTTCAGTAAGATCCATGGAATTTTTTACATGTGAAACTTGACCATAAAAGGCAAAGTGTTAAAACCCGGGCAGATTTCCAGTATAAATTTGTATATATATATATGGATATGTATGTGTGTGTGTATATATATATATATAATAATATATATATGTATGTATGTATGTATGTTATTTATTTTTATTTTTTTTCTTTCTGTAACCTATATATAGGCTGTAACCCTTTTATGTACTTCAGTGTTCCTGAGGATGTCATTAGACGAAAGCGCTTGAGCACCATTTTGTGTTTCCTTTCCTTCGTAGTTTTATGCATCATGAATATTTTTCACGTGTTACTTTCGTGAAATAATTTTCATATATAATATATATATATAATATATATAATATATATATATATATATATATATATATATAAGGTAAGGAGAAAGTTGTTCAACTGTGTGTTGTGTGTGTGTGTGTGTGTGTGTGTGCGTGTTTCGTTTGAACTATTATTTTGTTGGTTATACGTTTCGTATTATATTATTTTTTGTGCAGTGAAAGGCAAATTCTATTTATTTACAATAATTAATAAACAGATTGAATTTTTTATTGTCAATTTCGGTTTCAGAAAGTGCGTTTGCTTTGGTTACGAATTAAAATAAATGGTGGTATCTAGCAACTCACCCTAATAATGTATACCTGAACAATTAAAATAAAAAATGGTATCTGGCAACTCAACCCTCCTCTATATAAGGGCCGCTTCGGTTCGGAGCGGTCAGATGGATGTGAACTTCGGTCAAATAAAGAACTCCCTCTCCTTCCTTCTTAGTTGAAGACTTAGCTTAGTTTCCCTTTGGGGGATTAGGACGCCCCACCTTCTCACCTAAAGCCCTCCTCCGTCTCTCCTTTCTCTTCTCTCTTAGGTTAAGACAACCCCTTTGTGGGGGAGGTCATCCTTCCTTCTCCCCCCGAAGACCCCTTCCCCTCAACCTCCCCTCTCCTCCCGAAGACCCCTTCCCCTCAATCTCCCCTCTCCCCCTTGGCTCCTTCTAAGCCAACTGGCTGATTAGGAGTCTATAAGAGAGAGAGAGAAAGAAAGAAAGAGAGAAAGAGAGGAGAGAGAGAGAGAGAGAGAGAGAGAGAGAGAGAGTTACAAGGAGTTACAAGGAAAAGAAGTACCTCAAAAGGCCTTGCGGCCCATACCGAGGAGGTACCAATGGCAACAGTGCCAGGGAAAATTTTCTACACCCTTAAATAGTGTGCAAGATTTGGTCTAACCTTTTCTTGAAATGATCCACAGAGGAACTGTTCACAACTTCTGAAGGTAACCTGTTCCACGTGTCACAGACCTTATACGTAAAGTAATTCTCATACACAGTAGTCCTAAACCGTTTCAAATCCAACTTCCAACCATTGTTGCGAGTTGGGTTATCATTTAAATTAAACATGCTTCTAAAATCGACATCGTTGAACCCGCGTAAGAGCTTGAAAACCTCGATCAGTTGACCGCGCAGCCTCCGAGTTTCCAGCGAAAACAAGTTCAGTGCGCGTAAGCGTCGATTGTAGCCCATATGCCTAACAAAAGGGATTAATTTTGTGGCCCTCGCCTGCACTCGCTCCAGCCTCTCAATATCTTTCCTGAGGATGGGCGACCAGAACTGCACTGCATACTCCAGGTGCGACCGAACAAGGGAATTGTACAGAGAGAGCACAATCTCCTTGTTCAGAAACTGAAATTGCCTCCTGATATAACCCAACAGCTTCTGGGCTTTCTTTTCTACCTCTACGCACTGTTTGGTAAACTTAAGGTCGCTGCTGATTAGCACAACCAAGTCCTTTTCCAAATCAGTCGCCTTGGTATTGTTCACCAACATCGAGTAGTCCGACTTGGGATTGGCGTAGCCAATGTGCATCACTTTGCATTTACCCAAGTTAAACGGCATTTGCCATTTTTCGGACCACTCTCTTATCCTACCAAGGTCCGCACGCAGTTCCTCGATCGATTCGGGCGTCCCAACATTGGCCCCAAGCTTGGTATCATCAGCGAATTTGGCGATCCGACTGACGATGCCACCGTCGATATCATTTATGTAAATGATAAACAACAGTGGCCCCAAAACGGAACCTTGAGGAACCCCACTAGTGACCGAGGCCCAACCCGAACTAACCCCTTCCATTACAACCCTGTGCCGCCTATTCTTCAGCCAGTTTTCAGCCCACCTACCTATTTCCCCACCGATACCCAGAGCGCGCACTTTCGCCATTAGCCGGCGGTGAGGTACCTTATCAAAGACTTTCTGAAAGTCGAGATAAAGTATATCAATCGCCCTACTCTTATCATACTCACTCAACATGACGTGGAAAAACTCGAGCAATTTGGTGAGACACGACCTATGCCGTCTAAACCCATGTTGGGAGTCCCCAAGCAGCTTGTAGGAATCCAAATGGTCAACGATCCTATCCGCTATTATCCCTTCTAATAATATACCTACAACTGAAGTGAGACTAATGGGACGATAGTTCCCTGGACTTTCGTGATCCCCTTTCTTAAAGATAGGGGTCACGTTGGCTTCCCTCCAGTCACCAGGCACCTGGCCCATCTCCAACGATTTGTTGAAGACTGTAGCCAGGTGGGGAGCCACCTGGTCGCGCACCTCCCGCAACACTCTGGGGAGAAACTGGTCTCGCCCAGGAGCCTTAAACGCGCTCAGTTTGTCTATTCTATCGGCAACGACTGTCGCGATACATCGAACACTATCGAAACCTTCGCCTTCACTTCACTACACAGGCGGACATACGCTTCAGTGTTCTCGTGGGAACGATTGGCCTTCGCTCTCCTATACGCTACTTTCCTATTTCGGATAGCCGAAGCGATGTCACGACTGAACCACTTAGGCTGCGTTGAAGCAGGGGTGACCGGTTTTCAGGGTATGGCAGCAGACTGCAGCACCATAAACTCGTCCCGGAATGCACTCTACACTCCCTCAACATCGCTGCCAACCTCTAACCCCATCTCACCTACACTATCCCGGAGGCTAATAAAGTCAGCCCGCCGTAGATCGATCTTACTGCCTCTCGAGTTACTACGCTTCACCCGAGGGACGCACACACGGAACCTAATCAGACCGTGATCACTCCTGCCCATCGATTCGTCAACGGTGAGGCCAGTGACGAGGTTGTCTTCGGTCGTGAATACTAAGTCTAGAACGCTTTCGCCTCGTGTAGGCTCATTGACCCGCTGAGTGAGGAAGTTCTCATCAGCAAAGTCAACTAGCCTCCTCCCTTCAGCATCAGCAGTCCTGTCTTCCCACTTTATGCCGCGACAGTTGAAGTCTCCTAAAACTATACACACCCTATCCCCTAGCAGGCTACGGAGTTCGGTGTACACAGGGCTGTATCCTCCTCGAGGAGGAGATGCGGAGGTCTGTACACCAAGATTAACCTATAGTTCGTCCCTCCCACGTTCAGATCGACGCCAAGCAGCTCCCGTTCCGATCGGAAATGGCAGTCAACCTGACTGAACGTCTCCCTCACGTATATTATTATCCCTCCCCCCTCCCCACGGGTGTGGTCTTTGCGAAACATTCTATACCCGGGAATTTCGAACTCCCCAACGTAGTCCCTACGATCAGTATGAATCCAGGACTCGGTGATAGCAACGATATCCTGGCATTCTGATGCTAAGAGCGCCCGTAGCTCGCAAAACTTATTCCTAATCGACCTAGCATTAAAAAGCATTGCACGGAGGGAGCCTTCCCTATTCTGACCGCCCCCTAGCACGACCCGTTTCCCGAACAGCCAGGGCTGTCGGGAGTTGAAGAGGCCCTCACCAACGAGGGAGCAACTTCCGCAGGAGCCTGATCCCCCTCCAACGGGGAAGGAGGGTCACCCACCTGTACCTGGACGCACCCTTCAGTTGAAGGTACGTCCGCCACCGGCTCAAGATCATCTCTCCCCGGTGGTGGCCCGTCATCTCTCCCCGGGCTCGACCTCACCATTCTGTATAGGTGCCGGTCAAGCAGCGCGCCTAGCACACCTTTACCCTTGTCATTGAGGTGGACACCATCCCTCTGGTAAAGGTCCCACCTACTCGAAAATGCGTCGAACGGGTCAATAAATCTCACGCCCAGCGGAACGCACAAGTCTTGCACCCTCTCGTTGATGCCAATGACCTTACTGAGCGCGTGGTCACTGGCATTCATCCGCGGTAAAATAGCCATCAACATTTGCCTGTCTGTCTTCAGTATATAAAAAAGGAGCGGGGGGTGAATTTTCCCGCGCGTTGCTGCATCCACCTATTTGCAAGTGACGTTCATCCCTTCCAGAAGAATACACCTCTCGCTGCTGCCGCACCGACGAAAGGTCTCCCCGCGGCCGGACAGTCCCAAACGTGTCGCAGCTACCAACTGACAAACACTCGCGACGCAGGCGTCACGGATTTCCCGCCAGGAGCGTCAGTGAGATGCAGCCCCTTACTAAGTCTTACTAGTCACTCACAAGCGGCCAGACTCTTAGAATCCAGTGTTCAAGGGATATCCCACCAGACCCAGAGGCTACGCCCGAGAGTTTACGCTGGCCTGGCAGCCAGCTGGGCAGTAAAGCTCTCTCATCTAAGAGCAGTACAGCCAAGCACCATCAATTGGTCACCAAAGAACGGTCGCAGGTGGCTGGTCAGGCCATTACGCATTAGGAATGGGCTTAACGGGGCACTAGCCACACTCCATTCATCACGCCCCAACGCCTGGGACCCCTCCATCCCAGTCCACACAACCTACGAGCGTTAAATGGTGTTATTTATAGAGGTTCCAAAGCCTCTCTTCCCATACATAAGGTAACAGTATAGTCCTAATAGTAAAAGAAGAGAAAAAGACTTAATACTAAAAGAAAAGTTTTTTTTTCCAGTCAGAGGAGAACATCCTTAACTTAAGCTAAAAGGACAGAGTAGGGATGGGATGGGGTCCTAGTAACCCACGGGACAGGATTTTACAACATACTTCACCCGCCCTCCCGAAAGAGAGACAGAACCTAAAGGAACTGGCAGCCAATTTCTCTAGAATCCCACGACTCGGGACCGGAGGGCTGTCACACCCCAAGTATAAAGTTTACAACACCCAGAAGGAATGTGCATAACTTTTATACCCCCTGCGGAGAGAGAGAGAGAGAAAGAAAGAGAGAGAGAGAGAGAGAAGAGAGAGAGAGAGAGAGAGAGAGAGTTCATAATATTATTAAGAAGATTTTGACTCCAACCACAGGTTCAAGCAAACACCTCATCTGTCCAGGTGTTGTTACTTAAAATCTAGGTCATTTCAGGTATCGTATCAGTATTAGGCCTACAATACAATAAAATGTTGCTACACAGATTCATTTTCTTATTGTTGCTAAATCTTAATATGGAAACAAAAAAGGAAAAAAAGATTGAAAGAAATTCAAGTTTTTAATTTGGAATGTATTGTTGCAGGAAAATACCCCCACACACAAACACACAGGATTTCTTTGCAGGTTATTCAGAGTATAAGGCTGTAGGTTTGTATCTAATGTTTTAATAACTATGCATTCTCGTGAAACTAGAAGGAGAATCATTAGGTTTAACTGGGTTTAGCCAGTATTTTGGTGTCTAGACTTATGACAATTTATCCTATGCAAGCATATTTTAGATATTATTAATTAAACACAGTTAACAAACACACAGGATTTCTTTGCAGGTTATTCAGAGTATAAGGCTGTAGGTTTGTATCTAATGTTTTAATAACTATGCATTCTCGTGAAACTAGAAGGAGAATCATTAGGTTTAACTGGGTTTAGCCAGTATTTTGGTGTCTAGACTTATGACAATTTATCCTATGCAAGCATATTTTAGATATTATTAATTAAACACAGTTAACATGGAAAAAAATGTAATGTGATTATGAATACGAGTCTTTTTGCCTTACGACCATATTTAAGATTTTGTGCAGAGATTGATATTTCAAGCATTATTATTATTATTATTATTATCATTAAGATCATAAAACTAAAACATCATTTTTCCCTAAATTAAAGTACTGAATCTCTCTAAGATCGCTGTGGGGACGAAACCAAAGCACACTTGAGGTGTTTCACGTGTAATACATATTAAATAATGAAGAGAATCTAACTTCAACCGTTAAGTATAATGTTAAGTGGATATTATTACTCAGCGAGGAGAACTTGTGAATTGCGTTTGTCACAGATTCACGACCAAAATGTTCTAAATCTTAAGAATTGTAATCTTTCTGAACTAATATGAAACCTTATGCTATTTTAGAGTTAACGAGACATTATTAATTTTTAAATAAATAATGTATTATAGGAGACAAATTATTATTTATGTTTGTGATGTATTACATAAAACTATAATAACAACAATAATGATAATGATAATAATATTAATGATAATAACAATAACTATACCGGCTCAATAAATTGTTGCCAATAAACAAATATTGTGATTATAATTATGACTATATAATTGAGGGGTCGCGCGTCTTAAGGTACCTAAGCGCCACCACAGGAGAAAACATGTTTTTGATGGATATCACTATTTTCACCCTTCCTCTACTTCCTCTATCGCGTGGTTTGGGTTATAATGACCTTACGACACTAGAAGTACAGTATGGTTGAAAACCTTATGAAGCGAACTACTTTTTTCACCTCTATCGCCAGCCAAAAGTTCACCCAAAGTTCGGCATAATAAGAAAATAAAAAAATAAAAAAAAATATATATAAAATATAAAATATGAAAATCTATTCCAAAAGCTCATTAACATCTTCATTAGCATACTTAGAACTCTAATTTAGCCAAAAATGAACGTTCTAGCTCAATTAATAACAGATACTATTGCCAGAATATTGCTGAACTTTGGAGGCGATTTCTGACGAATTTTAATTTTGGCGCTTAGGTACCTTAAGACGCGGGACCCCTCATATGATCTGTAACAATACCGTATCTTCCCCAGTTTGCTAGCCTCTCTCTCTCTATATATATATATATACACACACGCCTTGGTGGTGTAGTAGGCGCCTCGGTGGTGTAATGGTTAGCGTCGCTGACTACGAAACCATCGGCCACGGGTTCGAGACCCGACGGCAGCCGGCGCGCAGCAAAACACATCTGTTCATCCTTCCACACAATAAAGAAAGTGGTTGGTAGATAAATGGGTACCCTAGGTGGCCTAGTGGTTAAGACGCTGGGCTGCTGATGAGGCGTGGTTCGGATTCCACGTTAAACTGTAGGTCTAAGGTGGAGTGAAAAGCTTGATCTTCGTCAGAATGACCAATTCGGGCGGAAGCTAACCAAAGGTTAACCAAAGGTTATATATGATATATAGGGTGTCCCAAAAAAACTATATACTCTTTATATCATCATATATTTTATAATTTAAAAAGAACCAAACAATATATTGTTAAAGCAATTGCCAATGAAAGGTAATCTAGTAATCTAAGTGATCAAAATGTTATAACGAGTTGTTTGCATATAAAATTTAATTAACTACGCCAAGTGCTCAAAATGTTCTCCGGGGGCATGAATGCACTTTTGAATGCGTCGACTAACTGATTCGCAGACATGGACTAATGTGGATGGTGTGATGGTCCCGCACTTTTCCCTAATTGCATCCTTAAGGTGTTCGAGTGTTGCAGGTCTTGTACCATAAACTGCATCCTTCAGGTAGCCCCACAAGTAAAAATCAAGTGGAGTCAAGTCCGGTGAACGTGGAGGATACTCAACGCTCCCTCTTCGTCCTATCCAAAGGTTAGGCAACGTTTCATCGAGGTACCTTCTGACATCACCATGATAATGAGGGGAGGCTCCATCTTGTTGAAAGTAAAAGTCGTCGTTTCCAAACAACTTCCGAACTGCAGGTATAATTTTTGTCCGCAGCATGTCGAGATATGCGGCACCGGTAACTGTCCCATTAAAGAAAAATGGTCCAACCAAACCCCTGGATGATAAACCACACCATGCTGTTAATCCTGGTAAATTAACATGTTTATCCACATAAACGTGTGGATTATCAAGTGACCAGTACCTGCAGTTCTGTCGATTTACTGTGCCATTCAGCTTGAAGGTAGCTTCATCAGACCACACGATTTTGTTGGCAAACTGTACGTCTTCGGCTTCCATTGATTGAAACCATTCACAAAATTCGAGTCTGCGATCAGAGTCATCTTCAGTCATGGTGTGTAATAGACTTGGAATGTAGCTTTTCCATTTTGCCGACTTTAAAATCCGGTGAACACCTGATTTGCTGATTCCGGTCTCACGGGGCCATTGCCTAACTGATTTCTGTGGTGATCGATTAAATTTTTGCAACACTAAAACGGAATTTTCATCACTCGCACTTGATTTGCGTCATCCAGATCTTCGCTTGTGCATATCTTGAGCAGATCCCTCTGCCTCAAACTTGTCACGGATGCTTGTAATGGCGAGACGTGTCGGTGGCTTTGTACCAAATTCCCGGATCCATTGCCGCTGGACTTCGGACACATTCTCAAATTTCCAATACCATTTCAGAACACTTTTTCGTTGCTCCAGTGTCAAACGTTTACGCAACATGGGTTCTTTTGCTGAACTGAATAAAGTTGAATGCTGTAGAGTTTGTATCGTGGAATGAGTGCGTAGGCTAAGTCCGAAGCAAGCTAGTGGGGGACTAGACTACATTCGGTCCATAGGCTTCACCATTACAAGGCCTTTGATAAAACAAGGCCAGGCTTAGTCGACGCATTCAAAAGTGCATTCATGCCGCCGGAGAACATTTTGAGCACTTGGCGCAGTTAATTAAATTTTATATGCAAGGAATAAGAGGACGAGGAGATGGTACATGTTTGTTTATTTACAAACGTTTCGGAAATTTCAATTTCCATCATCAGTGCTAAAAATTTAAAATCAAATATAAAGAATGAGTAAATATGATGAACAGAACTTATATAATATATTTTAATAAACGTGTGATATTAATAGCATATTTACAGTATACTATATTAAGTAATTAAAAAAAAATATATAGGTAAAATATTTTTTTTTATATGATTTTTTTTTTAGTTTAATTATTTTAATTTTTTTTATTTTAAAATAAAAAATAAAATAATATAAAATGAAATATTTTATATTATTTTATTTTTTATTTCAATTACTTAATATAGTATACCCTAAATATACTATTACTATCACACGTTTATTAAAATATATTGTATAAGTTTCTGTTCATCATATTTACTCATTCTTTATATTTGATTTTAAATTTTTAACACTTATGATGGAAATTGAAATTTTCGAAACGTCTGTAAATAATCCTGTAAGATCTCTTCCTCTTATTCCTTACTAAGTTACGGTTCTCCAATCGGCTCATGTAAGGCATTTGTTTGGACCAATTCCTTTGGCGAGAAAGCGAGGCATAGACACGATTAAAATTGTTCAGCCAACTTTTGTTTTTGTATTAAACATTATGAATTGAAATTTTTTACAGTATAAATCGTTATGTTTGGTTGATGCAAACATATCGTACTTTCATATCCATACAACTCTATTTATAGGCTTCCATATGTCGACATATATATATATATATATATATATATATTAGGCCGTTTCGAAAAATCGAAATTTATGATGGCTCAACGCACACATACTAAAAATGTAATATGTCATGAATATAGACTTCATGCAAAATATTAAGACAAGAGCTTATTGTTATCCCACCCCTCAATGCATATCTATTTTACCCCTCATGGGAAAATTTCCATTTTCTCTTAAATTTGGTATATAAAATTCATAAATAAAATTGGAAGATAAGTAGGTCATTTTCAGGAATGGTCCAGTAACCCCCCTATATTCTTTAGAGAGAATTCTAGAAAATTCTTCCTTCAGGATAACTATTCTAGAATTTCCATTTTTTCCCTTTATGGATTATATGATGTTTTATTTGCTTTTTCATCTATAATTACTGATATTTTCACAAGTTTACTGTTCTAGAAAGGTTACTTCATGTTACTTTACAACTTTCTTACAGTAATCAAGTCATAATATAATTTAGGTGAGTGATTAATGATTATATTATATTATTATTAAGACTAACAGGTGGTAAAACTTTTTCCCTCAGAATTATGGCAAAAACCAGAAACAAGTGTGAAGTCTGGTTGGTCGGACAAGTGCTGGAAGAGGGTTTTTCTGAGAAGCAGCTTCCAACTAACAGTGATGTCCTTAAACGTCTTTTTTATCACATTAAGGTGGGAAAGCAAAATATCTCTGTAGCTTGCGCAACTGTAGCCAACGAAGTTATTGCTATGTGGGAAAAAGCCTCCTTAATTACATCCCACAAGCCTTATATTGTCTCAAAGCTTAAAAGGCTTTACAATAAGCATGAAGGGCTGGTCAAGAACCGAACTCGACGAACTCCTACCCAAGAGAAGAATGAAGCAGAATTTGTCACCAGCTTAAAGAAGCTTTTCGATGTAGCTCATTCAGAAGTGGAAACAGAAATAAAATTGCAGGAGGATAAAGATTTTCTTAAGGATCAAAGGAACGATCGGAAAATGATTATGGGTCCAGAAGACAAGGAGTTTTCAAGAAAGGCAAAAGCACGACAGATAAGCATGGAAGAATGGAAAAACTTCGCAGGAAATCAAAGGAAGAAATGAGGCAATTTACAAAGGTTGTGGATCTCAACCAATGTGAAAATTCCGGTTCAGGAGGAAGTGAAGAATCATCTGGTGATGAATTGTTCTACAGAGCACTCTCATCATCATCTTCAAAAAAGGAGAAGCTTGAACCAGGTGTAATTGTTAGGGATAAAAAGTTCTTGGCTGCTCTGGACCGCACTGGAACATCTGCAAGAGCTGCTATGCACATTGTGGCACCTGCCCTTTCAGCTGCTGGAGTGGAAATTGAAGAGATCACACTTTCATCATCCTCTATCTACAGGTCTCGGCGATCAACACGGATGCAGATGGGAGAAGACATTAAAGCCAGTTTCCAACCAAATACCCCTTTAATAATTCATTTTGATGGAAAGCTTCTTCCATCCATGCATGGGGGTAAGATTGATGTAATGCCCATTGTTGTGACTGGTGCAGCGAATTAGAAAAATTACTGTCTATTCCAAAGCTTATTTCTGGAACGGGAGAAGAAATGGGGAGAGCAGTTTTAGATGTCTTGAAGCAATGGCCACAAGTAAATGAGTGGGTAGCAGGCCTTTGTTTTGATACTACTGCAAGCAATACAGGTATCCATGCTGGGGCTTGTACCATCATCCAAAGGCCCTTCAGAGATCACTCCTTTTTCTAGCATGTTGCCACCATATCCACGAGCTTCTTATCACTGCAGTTTTTGACATGTTTTTCTCTTCTTCGGGTCCACAAATTCCCTTATTCAATCGATTCAGAGATTGTTGGGATAACATTGATCAGCAGAATTACAAGCCCTATGAACCCAATGATCTCACCTCAGAATCTTTAGATCATTGGATCTTGAAGCACAGAGACAAGCTTATTTCTTTCATCAACTCCAAACTTCAAGAGGGCCACACTCGAGGTGACTACAGGGAATACTTAGAACTTGCACTTATCTTCCTTGGTTGTCCAATGCCTAAAACAAATAAAGGCTCTGATAGCAGATTCCACTACCCAGGAGCTTACAGCAGAGCTAGATGGATGGGAAAGGGCATCTATTCCTTAAAAATTTACTTATTTAGGAACCAATTCCTTCTCACCCCTCATGAAAAACAAGCTCTGATACGAATAAACGCCTTTTCAGTGACAGTTTATCTTCAAGCTTGGTATACATCTCCAGTTGGAATTGATGCTCCAGCAAATGATTTGGCCCTCCTCAAGATGCTACATATCTACAAGATCCAGGGTGATAAGGAAGTGGGTGCTACAGCCCTCAAAAAACTTCAGAACCATGGTTGGTACTTGAGTGAGGATCTTGTAGGATTTGGCTTTTTCTCAAACCTCGTGACTGAATATGATAAGGTTCTAATGCTCCACAACCTTCACCACGCGCCTCCTCGAAAAGTGAGGGCAAGAAAGGTGGACCCCCGAATGTTCCAAAACCCCAATGACTTAAAGATTACCAGTTTTGTCACAACTCAAACACAAGACTTCTTCAAGTGTTTGAAAATAGAAATTCCCAAGAAACTTGAAGACATTGAGGAGCACCGTAATCGGGTCATGGCAGTCAAAGTAATCAACGACTGTGCTGAACGAGGAGTCAAACTGGCTACAGAGTTTAATGAGAAGCTCACAAAGAGTGAGGAAGAGAGACAACTGGCCTTTCAAATCATTGAAAATCAGAGAAAGGAGGTCCCTCAGCCACTGAAATCCCTGTATTCTTAATCAATATATGTCTTAAATGGAATTTAAGTCGCTTTGTTTTAAAACATATTTTTCGTTCAGTCTTATATTTGCTCTAATTATCCATTAATATAAAAGAAGTGCCATCTGAGGGGTGCCTTTTTATCATTCAAATAAAATGATATTTTGTCTATTTGTTTTTCTTCCTTTATATAAAAAAATAAAAGTGTATGCGTTTATCAAAATTCAATTCGAAAAATTACCATATAATCGTGAAACGGTCTAATATATATATATGTTTATTCTAAGGAACTCAAATTTTTAACTTGCATCAAATTGAGTAAAGAATAAAATGAATAGGATAAAAATGGAATGTAGTATAGGACCCTTCGTATTTATAGGAATCTTTCGCTCGTATTCTTCGAAATGGATCCATACGAGAGACCTTTGAATGTTGTACAAAACTAAATTGTTTAAAATTTTATTTTCGCATTAAGATTATTGGCAATTAATTGCGTTAAAAATAAATTTTATACGGTTAAAAATTGGTTTGTAAACGCGCGTCTGCTATAATTTAAGAATTTTTTTTTATTTTTCATAGATACACTAAAAAGGTATGCTCGTACTCGACCACTCAAAAAATACTGTACTCGTAATCGTACTCGTACTCGTCCAACTCCAAAATTTTGGTACTTGATTAAATGCTCCAAAAAAGGCATTCAGAAAGAACATTCAATGGATTAAGTGGAAGGGGATCAATATTTTTTTTTTCCAAATTTCCACTTCAAAGCAAAATATCTAAACTCCAAATCATAAATCGAGAAAATTCGTCCGATGGACTTGCAGCGTAGAGAGTTAGGAAGAGGCACATCAAGTTTCAACTACATTCCTCGAAAATTGAGGGACACCATTTAAATTTAGTGGAAACATAAAGAAAAATCCTAATAACAAGAACTTTTTTTCCAATTCTAGTTGAACCCCAACCTCATTCCTCGAGGTAAAATGGCGGAAAAAACTGAAAATTTAATTCAGATCGGTTAGAAAATAAAATAAGTTAGCAAAAACAGGCGCATCTCCCCTGAAGGTTATTTATTTAAGCATATCGTGGATCAAAACATGAGAACAGCGATCAATTCCCAAAATGTTGAGCAAATAATAAGCCTGGAGTTGTTGAAAATGAAAATAAACAGGTTTATTGGCAGACTATTATAGTCCATATGACAAATATTATTAATACAATGACAGTTCATATACTAAGGATAGAAATATATACAATTGATTAGAAATAATACTGTAATGTCGAAGTTAAGTGGAGCTACAGACAGACGTTTTCGTACCAAGAATTCCATAGCTTAGGCCTTAGAGGATAAATGGCAGGACTCATGGATAGCTTGGATAATCGGGTTGGTTGATTTTTTAATTCTTTGCATTAGACTGTACTGAGTACGTCTTGTTACCTCCGGGAAGCTCGGGACAGTGCGGGTAGCATACATTTGCGAAGTTGAGCATCTCGGGGGTAATTTATGTAAGAGTCTAAAAGACCTGTTGTACAGCAAATTTAGGGTTCTGCCAGAACCTTTTTTATAATTCACCCAGAGTTGCTGTCCGTATATATTACTGCAGAAAGTACGAAAGAGAGTGTCTTTAGCTTCACTTGTACAAAATCGAAAGTTCCTTATGGTCATATTCGCTTTAGCACACAGGCTTCGAGATTGTTTTCTTATATCCGAGTCATCACTCACGGAACTGGTAACAGTTTGACCCAAATACTTAAACTCTTGTACTTCCTCAATTACTTCACCATTCATTTTAAACCTTATATCAGCTGGCTGATTGCAGCTTTTAGGATGAAATTGCATACCCTTAGTTTTTGTAACATTAAAAAGAATATCATGTTTCTGCGAATACACTTCGCAGACTTTTAGTAGCGGATCCAGACCTTTAACAGAGGGACTCTTATTAACACCATATCATCGGCATAAACTAAATTACTGTATTTATCCTTGTGTTATCTATACAACATCCCACTGTTGCCTCATTAAGTGAAGCAATTAATCCGTCAATATACACATTAAACAGCATAGGGGAGAGCAAGGAGCCTTGTTTCACCCCGCAAGAGGAGCCAAAACACTCGGATAGTACATTGCCCCACCTAACGGTGAAAGATTGGTGGGAATACCAAAATTTCAATACGTTTAATATGTACATGGGAACATTCCTGTCTTCTAGTTTTTTAAATAAAATATTGTGGTTCACCTTATCATATGCCTTACTTATATCTAGGAAACAGCTATAAATAGTTGAATTACTGTCAATGTATTTAGATATTGTTTCTTTAAGTACATAGAAATTCAGTGGTTCTTAAACTTTTTGACCCCGTTACCCCTTTTCCTGATCTCAATTAATCTCATTACCCCACACAAACTTGCAATGCCGAAGTTGTAAAGAAAGTGGAAAAATTAATTACTGAAAATAACTGAAATTATCTTTAATGTGATGGGTGCAACTGTTTTTTAGCTACAAGTTCCTTAATACGTGGCAATGTTCCTGATAGAGCACACCTAAAGTCGGCTTCAAGTTGAAGGCGGTTCCTTGCTTTTGTTTTAATTATAACCATTGCAGAAAATGCTTGTATACTTGACCATGGTCCTCAAAGGGTTAATCGTCTCTTTCGTGACTCGGACTTTAATGTTGAAATTTTTACCATATTAAGAATTGCTCCATTACCCCCGGAAATACACAAATTACACCCTTGGGGGTAATTAACCCCAGTTTCAGAACCTCTGACATAGATACACAAGTCAGTTGAGTGGGACCTTTTAAAACCAAACTGATTAGGAGATGTCCATAGGAAATCATTTAATCGGAGTAACAAGAGTTTTTCTAGTAGTTTCGAGAAGCAGGAAGCGACAGCAATAGGCCTGAAATTATTGCTGGACAGAATGTCTCCGTACTTATTTTTGACCAGGGGCAAGATATATACCCTCATGAACTCTGCAGGGATATAGCTATGAGCAAGCATGGCTGATAGGAGCAATGATATATGCAGACATACTACGTCGTTGGCATATTTTAAGTGCTCATTCGATAAGTCATCTACCTCTGACGCAGAACCAGTCTTTAACTCTTTAATTAACCTCTTTACTTCAGAAAATTATATAAAAGTATTTTCCCTTGTCCCTCCCACAGTCGTTTCGCTGCAATCTATCTTAAGATTATCCCTACTCACACTGTTTAGAATGTTAGAATAGTGGTTTTTCCACAGCTTTGCAATTTCATCCTCCCCCGACACCCCATCGATTACACTGGTATGCATATGAAATTTTTTTGTCTGCTGTGAGGGTTTTTTCAACTCAGTATTATATAATTCGACCATGCTGAATTCGAAAATGACATTGGTTTTCCTCAATCAGGTCAGGTTTTTTCTCTATTGGCCATTTATTATAAGTCCAATTTTATCCCCAAATTTATTGATTTTTTTAGCTTAAACACTCTAGATACGAGTAATATTATAAGAACACTCGTGAAAAATGAAAACATTGTGTGAATAAATACTTTTATTCATACAATGAATATGGAAAAAAGTTTATTGAGGAAGGAATGAAGTTTTTTTGGCTTTCCGTCTGTGTTTTTCTTCGGGCACGTCTCGCTTCAAACACCAGCAATAGTCCGCCAGCATATTGATATCCCAGTTTCCCTGGTACCTCTCTTCCATTATTTTGATATCTTGGTGAAATCGTTCACCCTGTTCCTCACTATAATCCCCGCAATTTTCAGGAAAATAGTCCAAGTGGGACCACAAAAAGTGCATTTTTATGGACATGCGCGACCCATGAGCTTTGAAAGCTTCCATCAAGTTTTCGACAACGGACTCGTATTCTGGACTTCTACGCTTGCCAAGAAAATCAGTGACAACTGATTTGAATGCCTGCCAGGCATTCTTCTCAGTTGGAGTCATTGCGTTTTCGAACTGAGTATCCTTGATCAAAGTTCGAATTTGAGGACCATCAAAAACCTCAGCATTTAGTTTAGCATCAGATATATGAAGAAATTTACTCTCGAGATATCGGAATGCTGAACCCTCCTTATTCATTGATTTGATGAAATTTTTCATCAAGCCCAGCTTAATATGAAGTGGTGGGAGCAAAATTTTTGTTGGTGGTACAAGGGGCACTGAAACGACATTATGCGACCCAGGTTCAAAATTCTCTCTGGATGCCCATTCACGCTGTGCATAGTGCTTCTCATCCGCTCGGCTATCCCATTTGCAGAGGAAACATGGGTATTTCGTGTATCCCCCTTGCATTCCCAATACAAATGCCACAATCTGAAAAAAAATGAAAATATTTAAAGAATTTAGAGAATTTGTTCTATCAGATAAAAAAATCTATGCATTGGACTGTATCACTTCTGTGGGGAAGTTGTGTTCTTATACGCTCTCAAATAACCTTTGGAAAAACAACATAGTCAATAGCAATAGTTTACTTATGATATTAATATTACCTTCAAATCTCCACAGATCCTCCAGTAAAATTTTCATGTTATCGTAGCTCTCAGTAAGTTGTACGGAATGTGCTACAGGGACTGATGCAACCCTATTCCCAATGTTGAGAAGTACTGCTTTCAAACTTCGTTTAGACGAGTCTATAAATAGCCTCCATTCTGATGCGTTATATGGCAGGCCCAAGGATTCGATTAGCCCCTCAACATTGCAGCAGTACACTAAGGAAGAGGTATTTTCGTGCACTGCAAAAAACTTGCGGAATTCTTCCTCTCGTTTCCTATACCAGGAGAATGTTGTTCCCGGAGCCAGCAAGTTGTCCTCTCGAAGTCGTGAGCCCAAGATCTCGGCAGCTAATTTGGAAAGTCCTAAATCCCTGGTAAGATCATTAAGTTTGGCCTGGTTGAGAGGCCTCGGCTCATTTGAAGCGGTATTTTGAGGTGTATATACGACTGGGACTGGTCATTGGCATTGGTCATTGATTCATCATCAGAATCATCGAAGTCCAGGGTTTGAGGTGGCTCGGGTATTGGAATTCCAGGACCATGGGGTACAGGTCTCATAGAAGAAGGAATGTCAGGGTATACAACAATGTGTTTATTCTTCTTGTTAACTCCTGAAAATAGAAACACAGAAACATGGATATAAAACTTGCATATGAAATAGAAGAAGCATTCAGACAGTGGCGGCTCGTGAGGGAAGGCTGCGGTCTGTGAGATATGAAATAGGTCGATGGAGTCTGTATATTTTCTTTCTTTTTCATTCATATTGTCCCTTCGGGGACAATATGAATGAAAAAGAAAGAAAATATACAATCATTGTGTATGTAAATGTAACTGGTATAACAATATGTATGTGTAAATGTATTTTCTATAACAATATGTATATGTAAATGTATGATTACCATTATGGTGAATATTATGCTATATATGGTGAATATTACATTATGGTGAATATTATGCTATATATGGTGAATATTACATTATGGTGAATATTATGCTATATATGGTGAATATTACATTATGGTGAATATTATGTCAAGTTTCATACGAGGATTTCAAAATATTTAAGAAAAATAAATTTTTAAGCCCACCTTGGAGGTTTGTCATGCAGAAATAGCAATCTGTCACGTGATCCTTTCCTTCTCTCCAAATCATGGGAATTCCAAAAGGCAAAGATTTCGCTCTGCCTTTGCTCCATCTTCTCAAATTTTCAATGCACGTTTTGCAGCACATATGAGGGGCGAAATTTTTGTCCTGGTCCCCTAGCTTAATTCCAAAGTGTGCTCTATACATTGTCTTCACAAATTTAGTGATTTGGGACTGGTTATTTGGCATGGTAACCGTCCCACATATGTAGCAGAATCTATTGGGATCATTTTTACACGCTCTATTCATTATGAAATATCTTATCTATATGCCTGAAAAGTAAAAAAAGATATTATACAAATGAAACAAGTGATGATAGATGTTACTGTTCCAATTCCGCTTTGACAAAATCACGAAAAATTCTATTTTACTTATGAGGCCATAGCCGGATAACCCGAGCTGATTGAGAAAAACGGATTGCAGATTCGAAATCAGCAGGAAAAACCCTATAAGAATCACGTACAAAACCCTTGACAGCAAAATTGATGCATACCAGTGTTATCAGAGGGAGGACATTTTTGACACCCGTTTGATTCTTAACAAATTTCCAAAATTTGTTATTATCGTTATTTATGCGAGCTTCAGAGGCTTTTGATGCTCGAATAGAATCTTCTTCCTGTTTACATTGCTTTATGGCCGCCTTAGACTGACCCCTACTTCTACACATATTCATGTATACAGGTCCTAATCTGGGTCTACCATGAAAGCACCACAAATCATAGGCGTTTTTCGATTCCCTCGTCAGGGGGGCAATAAAATCATTCCATCCAGGAATAATCTCAGTATGATAGTTGTAAGATTTAATCAGGGGGTTCCTGCTTCTCTTAACAGGGATATTATCTTACTAAAATACCTATCTATGAGTTTACAGTGAGAATCATTTGAGCAAGGATTACTACAGGCAAGATGCAAAATTTCTAAATTATTAAAGAGGTGACTTGTTCTCTCTTTGTATTCTATTCTCTGTCGCATATTAACATTATACCAATCGACGCGATTATTCTTACCTATTGAGTTCTTGTTAAGTCGTGTTGCGCATAAATTGGTAAAGTTAATTAATATTTAGAATGGTCTATGATCCGAAAGAAGGAAATCATGCAGAATATGAACTCTAACAATTCGATCCTTTAGATTATTACTAGTGAGACAATGATCAATCCACCTGGTGGTACCACTCATATCACTAACGTATGTAAAATTACCACTGGTTACCCCTAATACATCTACATCACTTATACTTAAATTGCCCGACTCGCACATGTTACCACAATTCTACAAAGAATTCCAAGTTCACATGTGCGTTAATGTCCCCCATTATTATACAGTGAGAATATTTGGGGTTATCTCAAATGACTTAATTTTGTACAGCAAATCAATGTATTCATCTAGATTACTGCCGTTGTTGTATGGTAAATAGCAGTTTACAATTAATATGCAATCATTGTTCACTTGTAATTCAATGCCTAACAACCTTACATTATCGCTGGTTAAAAATTTTGTTTTCACAAATTTTTCCTTATTCAGAAAGCAACACCACCAAAAGGCCTACCGTACATTAATTCATCTGACAAGTCTACTGCTGATGACGCATGGTACATAAAGTCATCATGGATGGTAGAGAGGAATTTTAGCTCTTGCTTAGGTAGCCAGTGCTCCTGCAGGAGTATCAAATCTGCACTGTCGCAGATTTTATGAACATCAGTAGCATAGCCGCAAAAGGGGAGAGTGCAGGAATGTTGCAAATTATTACGTAATGTTGCAATGTTGCAAATGGGGCGGGGGTGCTATGCAACATGTCGCAACGGGGGTGAGGGTGCTATGCAACATGTTGCAAAGGGAGGGTTGGGGTGTTACAAAGAGGGGTGGGGGTGTTATGCAACATGTTGCAAATGGGAGTGGGGTGTTGGAAAAAAATCCCTGAAAAGGGGGGTGGGGGGATGCTGTAGGTGCGAAACTTGGAAAGGGCGTTATCCCCCAAGAGAAAGGAGAGAATGGAGGCGAGAAAGGAGGAGAGGTGTTCACCTGGCAGGAGCCAAGTGCATATTAAGACTTCAGCCGAGTAGGCGTTGTCTTATAGGCTCCTAATCAGCCAGTTGGCTTAGAAGGAGCCAAGGGGGGAGGGGTACACCTGAAGGGGTAGGGAGAGAGCGAGAGTGTATCGGCCTTTGTTGCCGATTGAAGGGCTTGGAGGCGTAGTTCTCCGCCAAGCTATTTTCGTATACCTAACCTAAGAGGCCTCTAAGGGGTTTTCCCCAAGGGCCAGAAAGAGAAAGGACCAGAGGTCCTTGCTCAGCTGGGAGCCGAGCTTGTATGACTCCGTCATCAGCTTCTCGCTCTTTTATAGACCTCTAATCCGGCTGAGTTGCCAGATAGCGCCATGTATTTAATAGAAGGCTGAGTTGCCAGTTTGTGCTATATATTTAATTAATCGAAGTCTGAGTTCCCAGATAGCAATATTTATTAAATTAAACCATATATTAATCAAAATACCACAATATATTTATATGATGGTAGTTAATCAATACATAATTTTTTTTAATTGGTGGAATTAAAAAGATTCATCTGTTTATTAAATAAATAATTTAAACACACGCTCTTTACACAATAAATCACTTAATTCCTATTTTATTATAAATATCACAATTGAATAACAGTGGAAAAGGAAAAAACCTTACGAAGAAAGTTGAAATAAACGACATTTCAAAACACACGGTCGTCCCCCCTCCTCCCTCATTCCCCCCAAACTTCTCACCCTTCGCGAACGTCAAAATATTAGTTCAGACGAAATACTCACAAATGAACAACTTTCTCCTTACCATATATATATATATATATATATAGATATATATATATATAGAAAGAATCATAATAACCGTGTCTATTTAATTTTGTCATTCCATATATATATATATATACATATATATATATATATATATATATATATATATATATATATATATATATAAATGGATTTTCACCTTAAAGTGAATTAAAACATTAAAAAATCACTAAACAATTAAAAGAAAAAACTTACGAAGATAGGTGAAAATAAACGACAATTCACAACACACGATCGTCCATTCCCTCCAAATATCTCACCCCATCTGTGTTTGTATATATAATAAGCGAATGAACAACTTGTGCACACAAACACGCACACACACTCACACACACGCACGCACACACACGCACGCCTCTATAAATATGATGTGAATGAAAATCAGAAAAAAATGCCAAACGTATATTAATTTAAACCAAATGAAGCTAAATAATGTAAAACAAATGAATTTCCTCCTTTTAAGAGAATCAATTATTATAAGAAATTAATTATTCAATATAAGAAATTAATCATTAAACGCTGTTTTTCCTTTTACGAGGAAAGGATTTCCGAGAATCTGGTCAACTCGAAACACACGGTCGTACCCCCCTCCTCCCCCCCAAGCTTCTCACCCCATCTGTGCTTGTATATATATATAATAAACGAATGAACAAATCGTGCACACACACACACACACACACAAACACACACACACGACTCGAATCACACCTGTTTGCCCAGAGGCCTTTTTCAAATTACCACAATTTGACCTTTCTTCCAGTCTACTCGGGGTAAACCTCGCTTCACTCCGATTCTTAATTTTGTTGTTGTCTACAATGAGACATTCTCAAAGCGAAGAAAATATTTTTTATTTACGCGTAATTTGTATGGTGTCATATTCCTAGATAACATCTCTGTTATTGAAAGATATACACACAATTATATTAAATAATAATCAGCGAAAGAGATAAGGTGCATGAGGTGGGCAAACCTGAAAATATATATATACAGGGCGTCCCAAAAAAATGTATACACATTTTAACAGCTGATAGCTCAATTGATGTTTCTTTCTTTCCAAGTTAAACCCATTATAATTAATAATGGCAGTCAGACTAAGCTTTGAACAAAGGAAATTCATTCTAAAATGCTACTGGAAGTGTGAAAACGCAGTTGAAGTGCAAATACAGTTTAGGAGGGAGTTTCAAACAGATCCACCAACGCGACTTACCATCATTCGAATTAGAGATAAGTTTGAAGCCGATGGAACTGTTCAGAATGTCCACAAGAAGCGTTCCGGAAGACCACGACATCGACAAGCCCCACAAAGCAAGAAAGAGTACTGGAAACGTATCACCAAAGTCCAAGAAAATCTGTGCGGCAAGCGAGTCGTGAGGTAGGAATTTCAGAATCGTCTGTCCAACGCATTTTGAAGCGCTGTCAATGGAAAAGTTACATTCCAAGATTAGTCCATGCTATTAATGAAGATGATCCGGACCGAAGAGTGGAGTATTGCGAGTGGTACTTGGCACGATGTGGATGTGGATTGGACGAAGGGGTTTCGTAGAATACCCTCCGCGTTCACCAGACCTCACACCACTAGACTTTTTTATGGGGATACTTAAAAGACAAAGTCTACGCTATAAAACCTGCAACAGTCGCTGAATTGAGAGCAGCCATTGAACGAGAATGCACACAAATACCAAACGAAATGTTTCGTGATGTTTGCGATTCCATTGCTTCGCGTTATCAGCAGTGCCTGGACCAGAACGGACGTCAGTTTGAAAACAGGCGTTGACAAAACAATTAAATAATGTCTGTAGATTCTATTACATTTTGAAAATGAAATGTATTTTAATAAACACTGCCTTTATAATTATTTAAAGTGTGTATACACATTTTTTTGGGACGCCCTGTATATATATATATATATGTATATATATATATATAGAAAGAAAGAGAGAGAGAGTTTTGTTCATTCTTTTAAAATAAATAAAGGAATGGATATATATATATATGTATATAGGGTGGTACAAATTACAGTAGTAATAAAGAGAATCAATTATTATAAGAAATTAATTATTCAATATAAGAAATTAATCATTAAACGCTGTTTTTTCCTTTCACGAGGAAAGGATTTCCGAGAATCTGGTCAACTCGAAACACACGGCCGTCCCCCCCTCCTCCCTCATTCCCCCAAGCTTCTCACCCCATCTCTGCTTGTATATATATATATAATAAACGAATGAACAAATCGTGCGCACACACACACACACACACACACACACACAGACACACACACACACACACACACGCCTCTGTACATATCAGGTGAATGAAAATCAGAAAAAATAGCCAAACGTATATTAATTTAAATCAAATGAAGCTAAATAATTTAAAACAAATGAATTTTCTCCTTTTATCAGAATCAATTATTATAAGAAATTAATTATTCAATATAAGAAATTAATCATTAAACGCTGTTTTTTCCTTTCACGAGGAAAGCATTTCAGACAATCTGGGTCAAATCGAAACACACGTGTTTGCCCGAGGCCTTTTTACGAAGAAAGACGCAATAAATGACAATTCAAAACACACGGTCGTCCCCCCTCATTCCCCCCAAACTCCTCACCCCATCTGTGTTTGTATATATAATAGACGAATGAACAACTCGTGCACACGCACACACACACACACACACACTATATATATATATATATAGAGGGTGGTACAAATTACAGTAGTAATAATAATAATTAACTCCTTTTCGCCGAATTGGAAATCTTTTCACCCGACCTTAGACCTACAGTTTAATGTGGATTCAGAAATACACCTCGTCAGGGATTCAGTGCTCACTCTATCACATCATCTCGGTTAAAGTGAATTAAATCAATATTAAGAATTCAATTAGCTTAGCCAAAGAATTTGCTATTTAATAATATTTCACAGGTCAAATTATAGGACAATCTATGCTCTATATAAATGGCCTTCATATCGTTCGGTACTCTTTTGTATACACTTTACATCCGTTTAATCAGTTATCGAATTCAATCACGAACACACACACACACACACACACACACACACAAAGAAATCATCGTTAACCACAACATCAATATTAAACTTTCCTTTTCATTCGCGTGCAGCTTCCTACCGATGAACTAAGGTGATCCATTTATCTACCAGCCAATTTTTTTCTACTTTTTATTGCCGTAACCGTTGAAGAAAGTGCCCTCAAAAAACTCGGAAGAAAATGTTTTATAATGTCATCTACTGGAGTTATAATTTCAATAAAGAACAGAGTTGAAATAAATCAGATACAAAGCAAAAGTACTAAAATACGCAATACAGAAGTACAAGGGTATGCAAGCGTGCAATCATTCGAAAGTTATTTCTTATGCAGAAGTTTCTCAGTTTTAATGTTTCCGTTTTAATTACCCCTATTTAAGTTTCTCAATTCCAATTATGGATTTTAAAACTTTTAAAATATTCTTGATCACTAGATTGTTGAGGCGAAATTTTCAAGTTGATCCGCCGAATGTACCATAGCCACAAGCGTACTTATTGTTTACATACCCTAATGGAAAAACTGTACGAAAAAGAAAAGACATTTATATATATATATATATATATATATATATATATAATGATGTATACTCAACCCACAAAGGAAACAAATTTCCACTACAAAGTTTACTGTTGAGATGATTGAGCGCGAAAGCTGAACCGTGCACCCTTTGCATTAAGCGAAGCAAAATGTGGTTGCGACTTGCAACGAGTCGCATTAAAATGAACTATGTACGCCCTTCTAAAGGTCTGGAAGCAGCTGTTACCCTTAAAAGCCCAAATCTCAAATCTCCAAATCAATATGGCTTCCGTAATAATAGAACAACGGAAATGGCTATTTTAAATCTTATGGAAAATGTAAATATAGCTAAGGAGAACAAAGAAATAATGATATCAATATTTATGGATTTGAGTAAGGCGTTTGATGTAATAGACCATAATATTCTACTTGATAAATTGTATTGTTACGGTTTTAAAGGGGCAATCAGTGATTGATTTAAAAGTTATTTGCCCGATAGATATAATTTTGTATCAGTAAATAAGGTTTGTTCCACTAAAGCGCTTGCCAAACATGATGTGCCACGGGGCTCAGTGCTGGATCCACTGTTATTTTTATTATATATAAATGACCTTCCACGTTCATCTGATATACTGAACTTCATATTGTTTGCAGCAGTGCTGGGCAAGTTCCGCACACCTACCGCACCTCCGCACATTCGCACTGCGCGGAATTGCGAAATGGGGTGCGGAGGTGCGCTGTGCGGTCACCTCGGTAAAAAGGTGCAGAGATGCGGGTGCGGAAGATGTGCGGATTGGTAAGCACACCAGTCAAAATTAGATTAAATGATATTGTATTCTAGTAATTTTCTGACCTCTCATAACAAAAAAATGACTTTATTGTATTAAAACTTTATTTTCACAATTAAATATTAAATAAAAGTTTATAAAAGTATTAATATATTAATGGAAACATATTTCCTTGCGATAAAACTTTATATATGGAAACAGGGTGCGGGTGCGGTTGTGCGGAAGTGCGAAAACTTAGAGGTGTGCGGATGTGCGGTTGCGGAAGAGGCAAAGTGAGGGTGCGGAAGTGCGGGTGCGAACCTCGCATTTGGTGTGCGGTTGCCCAGCTCTGGTTTGCAGATGTCGAAAGTGGCGTTCTAGCATTGAATGATGTATCAACTTACTTTGCACCAGGCGGCTTTTCCTCCCTAGCAGACTCGTTGGAGGTAGATAATGCAGCCGGCTTTGGAACATCATGCTTTGCAATAGAGATAGCAGCAGAATGCCCCGGCTGTTCAGTAATCGTGGATGTGCCAATTTTACATTGAGATCGGCTATGGAGTAAAAATATTTCTTTTCTATAACATAATAAATGCCTATATATATATATATATATATATATATATATATATATATAGTTTGGAAAAGATTTAATACTGGTTTTAAAATAGATTCGAGACGAAGACCGTCTGGATTGATTTTATAGAAATTCAAGGATTCCAAGTTGATCACGAGAGAAGTTATGTAGTCATCTTCCATGCTGCAAAATCTCGTCGTTTGCCTGTCTGCTCAGAACACCGACAAGAGGTGAGATCGAATCCATATCAACACAAAATTTTAGTCGCTAAAATAACAGCCTGAGCATTGTTCATGTTCTAAATTATCTTTGATTCGTTTTGGTAAAATTGAGTAAACTGCAGCCTTTGTTTCCTGATCAGAAACTCTCCGTCTTTTTCTGGTATGGTGCAAGGTTTCGTTGCAACCATATTCACTGCTCGAGTCTACTTCACAGTCGTTGTCTTCTATTCTAGATTTACACTCTTCACTAATGCATTCAATGGGTGAATAATCATCTTGGTTGATATTATTGACACCACAATCGAGAGGGCTCACTGGGGTAACGGACACTTCAAGCAATGGTTCGGCGCTTGAGGTGGGTCGCGCACAATCTCCTCAGGTTGCCCTTGTGGCGGGGAAAATATTGTGTGGAGGTAATTATGTGCTGCTTCTAAGTAAACAAAACGGGCTTACGTAACACAGTGGCAACTAATAATGATTTATGCAAAGATGCACCAGCTCTTCTGGAACGTCTGGATGCAATTTTACCGAGCGATATATTTATCAACTTGTGTGCTTCAAACCCGTTTGGAACGTCAGATATCATGTTCACCACCTAGGAATTGGTTAAGGCACAGAGAGCTAACTAACACGACTCTATCCTCTATTTCCAATCTTGTAATGAGTTAAAGTGAAAGTTTCGCCTGCCTTTATACAATGTCGTTCTGACGTCGTTATCAAGCTCCACGCAGGGAATTTCCAGGTAGTAGCATGAATCACGCTGCTGTTCTTTCACCTGCGCACACACACACACACACACACACACACACACACACACACACACATAAAGGAGAAAGTGAAACGTTAATTGATACATGATTTATTTAATAAAAGAAATATTCAAGCTATATATATATTTACAAACACGTGTAATAAATAAGTTAACAATAGGCACATCAAAGATTATGTTCAAGGTGTATATATATATTTACAAACACGTGTAATAAATAAGTTAACAATTGAATTTCTGTGTTAACATAATTTCATTTGTTAACTTATTTATTACACATGTTTTTAAATATATATATGTCTTGAATATAATCATTGATGTGTCTATTGTTAACTTATTTATTACACGTGTTTGTAAATATATATAGCTTGAATATTTCGTTTATTAAATAAATCATGTATCAAATAACGTTTCACTTTCTCCTTTGTGTGTGTGTGTTTGTGTGTGTGCACAGGTGAAAGAACAGCAGCGTGATTCAGCTACTACCTGGAAATTCCCTGCGTGGAGCTTGATAACGTCGTCAGAACGACATTGTATAAAGGCAGGCGAAACTTTCACTTTAACTCATTACAAGATTGGAAATAGAGGATAGAGTCGTGTTAGTTAGCTCTCTGTGCCTTGACCAATTTCTAGGTGGTGAACATGATATCTGACGTTCCAAACGGGTTTGAAGCACACAAGTTGATAAATATATCGCTCGGTAGAATTGCATCCAGACGTTCTAGTAGAAGAGCTGGTGCATCTTTGCATAAATCATTATTAGTTGCCACTGTGTTACATAAAACCCGTTTTGTTTACTTAGAAACAGCACATAATTACCTCCACACAATATTTTCCCCGCCACAAGGGCAACCTGAGGAGATTGTACCCGACCCACCTCAAGCGCCCGCACCATTGCCTGAAGTGTCCGTTACCCCAGTGAGCCCTCTCGATTGTGGTGTCAATAATATCAACCAAGATGATTATTCACCCATTGAATGCATTAGTGAAGAGTGTAAATCTAGATTAGAAGACAACGACTGTGAAGTAGACTCGAGCAGTGAATATGGTTTCAACGAAATCTTGTACCATTAGGGTGTCGAATTTTTCAACTTTCAAATTCCAAATATGAGGGGTGCTAAAAAGTTGCAGCATGACTTAGAAATTCTAAAGATATTTTTGTTAATTTAATATAATTTAGTTTTGCTTGGTAAGAAGCTACATAAAAATAGTGACTTTTTTGACTTTTTTGTGGAATTATATAGTAATTATTATATTAATAATTATATATGCTGTATATATAATGCACTGCTGTTTTTGCTTATTTCACAGGTTGAAACATATTCATCAGTGTGCTGAAGATTTGTCCCTCAGTGCTACCATCCATCCTAACCAGTGGGAATTAACCTACAATGGCTTCTAAAAGGAGGACAAGACTGGGGACATTCACACATATGAGCAACCTAATTGGAACTGGTAGAGAGTTGTTGCCCTCTGAACTCCCAACTCTGCGAGACGTTCTGAAATATGGGCTACTGCTAAGAGAACAAAGTGGTGAGGATGTGAGAAACTACCCAGCAGCCAGTCTTGCAAAGGACATTTACCCTAAAGTGCTTGAAAAGTGGGAACGAGCAAACAGTTCTTTTGTAGCCCCCGTTGTAAATTCACGAGTCACAATCTTAAACAAGATCCAAGAGAGCTGGGAGCAGGCCAAAAACATATCTTTTGGGAGAGGAAAGCTACATGTCAAAGAGGCTTTCATTGCAAAACTTGACAAGCTTTTTAACATCCTCAGTTGCAAGTGTAAAATTGTTCTCTGCTCTGAATTCGGCTGCCTTGCAGATGCTGGTTGCAAAAACGAAACTCACATTAACTGTACATGCCCTAGGGAGATGAAGATCCCTGTGAAGGAACTTGCTTTCATTAAAGGTCAGAGAGACAAGTCTGGTTCTATTGGACCACATCAGATTGGCTTGCCAGATCAACCTGAGCACAACAGACAAGTCAAAAAGCAGAAGCGGCAAGAAGACGAAAGAAGAAGGCTTGCTGAATATAAGCAGACAAGTAAGCAGGATGTTTCAATTCCATCAAATGAAATAATTTTCTCTGATGATGAAAATGAAGAACAAATAGCTGATGCTCAAGATGGAAAGGATGGAAGTTATGAAATGACATTAGAAATACGAAGCACGTCTTCAACTTCCAATAAAAAGCCAGAGTACAACACATTAGAAATACCTAATATTGCTATGCATAGCATCAGATATGGTGTTGGCCTGCGTGCCACAGCTGCCATCACCACTGCTGCCTTTATGGATGCTGGCTTGATCACTGAAGAAGACAAGAGACATGTAGTTGATCACAATAAAGTCAAGAGGGCCCAAGAAAAACTTATGAGATCCCTGGATCAGGAATTTGATGATCTATGTAAGAAGGGTGAAATTGACTGCATCTTCTTTGACGGCCGTCAAGATACAACTAAAGTTATGCTGAAAGCAGACAATTCAGATCGTCAGTTCCCCAGCATCATCAAAGAAGAGCATTATTCTGTGTGCAGTGAGCCAGGTGGAAGATATCTCTACCACTTCACTCCTGAGAAAGGCTCAACGAGAAAAAAACCTGCTGAAGTTATTGCTGATAATCTTGTAGATTTCATGAAGAAGAAGGGCATTGATAAAAGCCTGCAGGCCATTGGAGGTGATTCTACAAATGTTAACACTGGCTGGGAGGGTGGTTCCATGCATTGGGTAGAGGTCAAGCTTTGCCGTAAGCTGATCTGGTTGGTTTGTGCCCTCCACACTAACGAGTTACCCCTGCGACACTTGATCACAGCACTGGATGGGAAGACCTTGTCTAACAACAAGTGGACAGGTAACATTTGGCAAGATGCTAGACACTGCAACCGAACTTGAAATTGATCCTTCATTCACCAAACTCTCAATTGGAGAGCCTCTTACTTCACTGAGTGACAATGTGGTAAAGGATCTCTCTACTGATCAAGCGTACGGGTATAGGATCACACAGGCCATAAGGACAGGAGAACTTCCCACAGATCTGGCCCTTCTTGAAATTGGTCCAGTGAGCCATTCAAGGTGGTTGACAACAGCAAACAGGCTTTGTCGCATATGGGTTTCAAAACATGGCCTTAAAGGCAAAACCCTCAACAACTTAAGACTGATAGTGGAATACATTGTTGGTGTGTACTACCCCTGTTGGTTCAACATCAAAATAAAACACTCTTGGGTGGACGGCCCACGCCACATTTTGTTTCAGCTGCGGCTAGTTAGGCTGCAAAAGAAGGCTGTAGTGGATGCTGTTTTGCCAACCATCAAGCGCTCAGCATGGTATGCATTCAGCGAAATGATAATCCAGACACTCTTGTGCTCAGATGACAGTGAGAGGAGAGGAGAGCTGGTGTCCAAAAGATTGTTGACATGAGGGGTGGAGATGATGACACACTTGGAGATCTTTCTGTACGTCCCAGGAAGACACCTTCCATCAAGCCCAGTGCTTCTTCCGTGTTGGAGTTGACAGACTGGTCTGACGGGGTATTTGAACCTCCTTTGACATGTAAACAGACTACAGCGTAAGTAAAGAAGTTCTTTGACAAGCCTATGCAAGTTCCACAGTGGCCCTGTCATGCTCAGTCAATAGAGAGGTGTGTGAAACAAGTCACAGAGGCAGCAGGCAGGGTGTATAAACATGAGAAACGTGAGGGCTATATCAGAGGCCAAGAAGCAAGTCGGCGGCTGATGTCCAAGAACGAATCAAAGCCAGACTTGATGAAACTTGATGTTTAAATATTTTTTTTTACTGATGTCATTACTTTCTAATGTTGTTTTATGATTCCAAGGATATTATTTATATTAAAAATATTGGTTTTCATGAGTAACACTTTCATGTATATGCGAATGAAGTAATCTTTTTTATTTAATTCATATTAGATGTGTCGGTTAGTGTAAGACATAACTGCTCAGAATTTTTCAAGGATGGTTTTAAAGTGTTGACGATATTAAATAAAAAATAAGTGCGTGTGTATTTCACTCCCTTCACCGAGTGTAAATTAGTTGTTGTTGCGGAGGACGGTCTCCCAACCAACTACTACCCAGATCCAACGTCGCTTAACATCGCTGCTCGGATGAGTTATGATAAAAAGAATATTATTTATATTAAAAATATTGTTTTTTTCCCGCAAAAGAGAGAGAGAGCTTTTTACACAAAGAGTTTTAATGATAATAACTGCTCCAAATTTGGCTTGCTGGTATCCTCAAAGCTATTTTTTTATCTTTCGTTGATCGTACATGGAGAACGCATTAAAATGCCCCATATCCATTTTAAAGTTTGGAAAAAAAATTTCGATTTTTGCTTTTTCAGATGGTCATTCCGATCTTGCTATTTTTACGCATACTTCATTAATGTTTGGATCCGATGAAGACAAATGTATGCATTATTTTTTCGCGATGTAATTTACATGATCACTCCATTGCAAATTCTTATCTAGCATCTCACCAAGAAATTTTGTTACAGTACACTCCTTTATGGTGATTTCATTAACATTAAACTCATTAAGATATACATTTCTTTTATTAGTAAAAAATCATGAAATTTGTTTTAGTGGTATTTAGGAAGAGTTTGTTGGTAGCCAACCACTTCATTACAATGATGAATTCTGAATGAAATATATTCTTAGCTGTATTAACATCTTTGCAAGAAAAAGAGAGAGTTGTATCATCTGCAAACAATATGAAGTTCAGTATATCAGATGAACGTGGAAGGTCATTTATATATAATAAAAATAACAGTGGATCCAGCACTGAGCCCCGTGGCACACCATGTTTGGCAAGCGCTTTAGTGGAACAAACCTTATTTACTGATATAAAATTATATCTATCGGGCAAATAACTTTTAAATCAATCACTGATTGCCCCTTTAAAACCGTAACAATACAATTTATCAAGTAGAATATTATGGTCTATTACATCAAACGCCTTACTCAAATCCATAAATATTGATATCATTATTTCTTTGTTCTCCTTAGCTATATTTACATTTTCCATAAGATTTAAAATAGCCATTTCCGTTGTTCTATTATTACGGAAGCCATATTGATTTGGAGATTTGAGATTAGGGCTTTTAAGGGTAACAGCTGCTTCCAGACCTTTAGAAGGGCGTACATAGTTTATTTTAATGCGACTCGTTGCAAGTCGCAACCATGTTTTGCTTCGCTTAATGCAAAGGGTGCACGGTTCAGCTTTCGCGCTCAATCATCTCAACAGTAAACTTTGTAGTGGAAATTTGTTTCCTTTGTGGGTTGAGTATCATTACTATATATATATATATATATATATATATATATATATATATATATATATATTATGTGTTATATATATATAAATATAAAATGTCTTTTCTTTTTCGTACAGTTTTTCCATTAGGGTATGTAAACAATAAGTACGCTTGTGGCTATGGTACATTCGGCGGATCAACTTGAAAATTTCGCCCCAACAATCTAGTGATCAAGAATATTTTAAAAGTTTTAAAATCCATAATTGGAATTGAGAAACTTAAATAGGGGTAATTAAAACGGAAACATTAAAACTGAGAAACTTCTGCACAAGTAATAACTTTCGAATGATTACACGCTTGCATACCCTTGTACTTCTATATTGCATATTTTAGTACTTTTGCTTTGTATCTGATTTATTTCAACTCTCTTCTTTATTGAAATTATAACTCCAGTATATGAAATTATAAATCATTTTCTTCCGAGTTTTTTGAGGGCACTTTCTTCAACGGTTACGGCAATAAAAAGTAGAAAAAAATTGGCTGGTAGATAAATGGATCACCTTAGTTCATCGGTAGGAAGCTGCACGCGAATGAAAAGGAAAGTTTAATATTGATGTTGTGGTTAACGATGATTTCTTTGTGTGTGTGTTCTTGAATGAATTCGATAACTGATCAAACGGATGTAAAGTGTATACAAAAGAGTACCGAACGATATGAAGGCCATTTATATAGAGCATAGATTGTCCTATAATTTGACCTGAGAAATATTATTAAATAGCGAATTCTTTGGCTAAGCTAATTGAATTGTTAATATTGATTTAATTCACTTTAAGCGAGATGATGTGATAGAGTGAGAACTGAATCCCTGACGAGGTGTATTTCTGAATCCACATTAAACTGTAGGTCTAAGGTCGGGTGAAATGTTTTCCAATTAGGCTAAAAGGAGTTAATTATTATTATTACTACTGTAATTTGTACCACCCTATATATATATATATATATATATATATATATATATATATATGTATATATATATATATATATATAGTGTGTGGTGTGTGCGTGATCCTCACTTCCTCTGAAAAAAGCCCTCTGTGTGTGCGTGTGCACGAGTTGTTCATTCGTTTATTATATATACAAACACAGATGGGGTGAGGAGTTTGGGGGGAATGAGGGGGAACGATCGTGTGTATTCAATTGTCGTTTATTTCGTCTTTCTTCGTAAAAAGGCCTCGGGCAAACACGTGTGTTTCGATTTGACCCAGATTGTCTGAAATCCTTTCCTCGTGAAAGGAAAAAACAGCGTTTAATGATTAATTTCTTATATTGAATAATTAATTTCTTATAATAATTGATTCTCCTAAAAGGAGAAAATTCATTTGTTTTAAATTATTTAGCTTCATTTGATTTAAATTAATATACGTTTGGCATTTTTTTTCTGATTTTCATTCACATGATATGTACAGAGGCGTGTGTTTGTGTGTGTGTGTGTGCATGATTTGTTCATTCGTTTATTATATATATATACAAGCACAGATGGGGTGAGAAGCTTGGGGGAATGAGGGAGGAGGGGGGGACGGCCGTGTGTTTCGAGTTGACCAGATTCACGGAAATCCTTTCCTCGTGAAAGGAAAAAAAACAACGTTTAATGATTAATTTCTTATACTGAATAATTAATTTCTTATAATAATTGATTCTCTTTATTACTACTGTAATTTGTACCACCCTATATACATATATATATATATATATATATATCCATTCCTTTATTTATTTTAAAAGAATGAAGAAAACTCTCTCCCCCTTTCTTTCTATATATATATATATTAGTACTTTCAAGTTTGCCCACCTCATGCACCTTATCTCTTTCGCTGATTATTATTTAATATAATTGTGTGTATATCTTTCAATAACATAGATGTTATCTAGGAATATGACACCATACAAATTACGCGTAAATAAAAAACATTTTCTTCGCTTCCAGAATGTGTCTCATTGTAGACAACAACAAAATTAAGAATCGGAGTGAAGCGAGGTTTACCCCGAGTAGACTGGAAGAAAGGTCAAATTGTGGTCATTTCAAAAAGGCCTCTGGGCAAACAGGTGTGATTCAAGTCGTGTGTTTGTGTGTGTGCACGATTTGTTCATTCGTTTAATATATATATATACAAGCACAGATGGGGGTGAGAATCTTGGGGGGGAGGAGGGGGGACGACCGACGTGTGTTTCGAGTTGACCAGATTCTCGGAAATCCTTTCCCCGTAAAAGGAAAAACAGCGTTTAATGAATAATTTCTTATATTGAATAATTAATTTCTTATAATAATTGATTCTCTTAAAAGGAGAAAAATCATTTGTTTTACATTATTTAGCTTCATTTGGTTTAAATTAATATATGTTTGACATTTTTTTCTGATTTTCATTCAATGATATGTGCAGAGGCGTGTGTGTGTGTGTGTGCGTGTGTGTGTGTGTGTGCGCGTGTTTGTGTGCAGAAGTTGTTCATTCGCTTATTATATATACAAACACAGATGGGGTGAGACTTTTGGGGGAATGGACGATCGTGTGTTTTGAATTGTCGTTTGTTTTCACCTATCTTCGTAAGTTTTTTTTTAATTGTTTAGTGATTTTTTAATGTTTTAATTCACTTTAAGGTGAAAATCCATTTATATATATATATATATATATATATATATATATATATATATAAGGAATGACAAAATTAAATAGACACGGTTATTATGATTCTTTCTATATGTATATATATATATGGTAAGGAGAAAGTTGTTTATTTGTGAGTATTTCGTCTGAACTAATATTTTGACGTTCGCGAAGGGTGAGTAGTTTGGGGGAATGAGGGAGGAGGGGGAAGACCGTTTGTTTTGAATTGTCGTTTATTTCATCTTTCTTCGTAAGTTTTTCTTTTAATTGTTTAGTGATTTTTTAATGTTTTAATTCACTTTAAGGTGAAAATCCATTTATATATATATATATATATATATATATATATATATGTATATAAGGAATGACAAAATTAAATAGACACGGTTATTATGATTCTTTCTATATATATATATATATATATGGGAAGGAGAAAGTTGTTCATTTGTGAGTATTTCGTCTGAACTAATATTTTGACGTTCGCGAAGGGTGAGGAGTTTGGGGGGAATGAGGGAGGAGGGGGGACGACCGTGTGTTTTGAATTATCGTTTATTTCAACTTTCTTCGTAAGGTTTCTTTTCATTTCCCACTGTTATTCAATTGTGATATTTATAATAAAATAGGAATTAAGTGATTTATTGTGTAAAGAGCGTGTGTTTAAATTATTTATTTAATAAACAGATGAATCTTCTTAATTCCAACAATTAAAAGAAATTCTGTATTGATTAACTACCATCATATAAATATATTGTGGTATTTTGATTAATATATGGTTTAATTTAATAAATATTGCTATCTGGCAACTCAGTCTTCGATTAATTAAATATATAGCACAAACTGGGAACTCAGCCTTCTATTAAATACATGGCGCTATCTGGCAACTCAGCCGGATTAGAGGTCTATAAAAGAGCGAGAAGCTGATGACGGAGTCATACAAGCTCGGCTCCCAGCCGAGCAAGGACCTCTGGTCCTTTCTCTTTCTGGCCCTTTGGGAAAACCCCTTAGAGGCCTCTTAGGTTAGGTATACGAAAATAGCTTGGGGGAGAACTCCGCCTCCAAGCCCTTGCAATCGGCAACAAAGGCCGATACTCTCTCTCTCTCTCTCTACCAATTCAGGTGAACCCCTCCCACCTTGGCTCCTTCTAAGCCAACTGGCTGATTAGAGCCTATAAGACAACGCCTACTCGGCTGAAGTCTTAATATACACTTGGCTCCTGCCAGGTGAACACCTCTCCTCCTTTCTCTCCTTTCTCTTAGAGGATAACGCCGCCTCCAAGTTTCGCACCTACAGCATCCCCCCACCCCCCTTTGCATGAAATGTTCTGCAACACCGCACCCCTTTGCAACATGTTGCGTAACACCCCCACCCCGTTTGCAACATGTTGCACGATGCCCCCACCCCGATTTGCAACATTGCAACATTGCGTAATAATTTGCAATATTCCTGCACTCTCCCCTTTTGCGGCTATACTACTGATGTTCATAAAATCTGCGACAGTGCAGATTTGATACTCCTGCAGGAGCACTGGCTACCTAAGCAAGAGCTAAAATTCCTCTCTACCATCCATGATGACTTTATGTACCATGCATCATCAGCAGTAGACTTGTCAGATGAGTTAATGTACGGTAGGCCTTTTGGTGGTGTTGCTTTCTTAATAAGGAAAAAATTGTCAAAACAAAATTTTTAACAAGCGATAATGTAAAGTTGTTAGGCATTGAATTACAAGTGAACAATGTTGAATATTAATTGTAAATTGCTATTTACCATACAACAACGGCAGGAATCTAGATGAATACATTGATTTGCTGTACAAAATTAAGTCCTTATCAGATAACCCCAATATTCTCACTCTATAATAATGGGGGACATTAACGCACTTGTGAACTTGGAATTCTTTGTAGAATTGGGTAACATGTGCGAGTCGGGCAATTTAAGTATAAGTGATGTAGATGTATTAGGGGTAACCAGTGGTAATTTTACATACGTTAGTGATATGAGTGGTACCAACAGGTGGATTGATCATTGTCTCACTAGTAATAATCTAAAGGATCGAATTGTTAGAGTTCATATTCTGCATGATTTCCTTCTTTCGGATCATAGACCATTCTAAATATTAATTAACTTTACCAATTTATGCGCAATTTATTGTTAACTTATTTATTACACGTGTTTTTAAATATAAATAGCTTGAATATTTCGTTTATTAAATAAATCATGTATCAATTAACGTTTCACTTTCTCCTTTGTGTGTGTGTGTGTGCACAGGTGAAAGAACAGCAGCGTGATTCATGCTGCTACCTGGAAATTCCCTGCGTTGAGCTTGATAACGACGTCAGAACGACACTTTATAAAGGCAGGCGAGACTTTCACTTTAACTCATTACAAGATTGGAGATAGAGGATAGAGTCGTGTTAGTTAGCTCTCTGTGCCTTGACCCATTCCTAGGTGGTGAACATGATATCTGACGTTCCAAACGGGTTTGAAGCACACAAGTTGATAAATATATCCCTCGGTAAAATTGCATCCAGACGTTCCAGAAGAGCTGGTGCATCTTTGCATAAATCATTATTAGTTGCCACTGTGTTACATAAAACCCGTTTTGTTTACTTAGAAACAGCACATAATTACCTCCACACAATATTTTCCCCGCCACAAGGGCAACCTGAGGAGATTGTACCCGACCCACCTCAAGCGCCCGCAACATTGCCTGAAGTGTCCGTTACCCCAGTGAGCCCTCTCGATTGTGGTGTCAATAATATCAACCAAGATGATTATTCACCCATTGAATGCATAAGTGAAGAGTGTAAATCTAGATTAGAAGACAACGACTGTGAAGTAGACTCGAGCAGTGAATATGGTTGCAACGAAACCTTGCACCATACCAGAAAAAGACGGATAGTTTCTGATCAGGAAACAAAGGCTGCAGTTTACTCAATTTTACCAAAACGAATCAAAGATAATTTAGAACATGAACAATGCTCAGGCTGTTATTTTAGCGACTAAAATTTTGTGTTGATGTGGATTCGATCTTACCTCTTGTCGGTGTTCTGAGCAGACAGGCAAACGACGAGATTTTGCAGCATGGAAGATGACTACATAACTTCTCTCGTGATCAACTTGGAATCCTTGAATTTCTATAAAATCAGTCCAGACGGCCTTCGTCTCGAATCTATTTTAAAACCGGTATTAAATCTTTTCCAAACTATATATATATATATATATATATATATATATATATATATATATATATATATATATAATGTAAATATGTAGGCATTTATTATGTTATAGAAAAGAAATATTTTTACTCCACAGCCGATCTCAATGTAAAATTGGCACATCCACGATTACTGAACAGCCGGGGCATTCTGCTGCTATCTCTATTGCAAAGCATGATGTTCCAAAGCCGGCTGCATTATCTACCTCCAACGAGTCTGCTCGGGAAGAAAAGCCGCCTAGTGCAAAGTAAGTTGATACATCATTCAATGCTAGAACGCCACTTTCGACATCAAATATTTATTACTTAATTATCTCATTACATGCAATGTATTTATACAATATGGGTGTTCTAAAGGATAAGTTCAAGATTATCTCATTTAACAGATAGTGAAAAATATTACTACTACAACATAATTTATTTATTACTTAATTATCTCGTTACATGCAGCGTATTTATACATTATTCTGAAATGAAAGGAGCTAAGAATATTTTTCTTTTTCTTGACGTTTCCACAGGAAGCGCAAGTTGTATGGTACTGACTATGATAGCTCGGATGATTTTCAACCTGTGCCGAAAAGGCGTATAAGCCGACTAAGAAAGCGCAGAAAAATATACCACAAAGGTTTTACTGATGAGGAATGAATGAATGGATGTGTATTCAATAAAAAATAAAAAATAAGCATATTTATTTCACTCCCTTCACCGTGTGTAAATTAGTTGTTGCGGTCTCCCCGCACATTTGCAAATTTTTGTCTGCTAAAAAGAAATTATTTATATTAAAAATATTGGTTTTCATGAGTAACACTTCCATGTACATGCGAATGAAGTAATCTTTTTTATTTAATTCATATTAGATGTGTCGGTTAGTGTAAGACATAACTGCTCAGAATTTTTCAAGGATGGTTTTAAAGTGTTGACGATATTATTTAAATCTATATGTGTATTAATAAAAAATAAGTGCGTGTGTATTTCACTCCCTTCACCGAGTGTAAATTAGTTGTTGTTGCGGAGGACGGTCTCCCAACCAACTACTACCTAGATCCAACGTCGCTTAACATCGCTGCTCGGATGAGTTATGATAAAAAGAATATTATTTATATTAAAAATATTGGTTTTTTCCCCCAAAAGAGAGAGAGAGAGCTTTTACACAAAGAGTTTTAATGATAATGACTGCTCCAAATTTGGCTTGCTGGTATCCTCAAAGCTGCTTTTTTATCTTTCGTTGATCGTACATGGAAAACGCATTAAAATGCCCCATATCCATTTTAAAGTTTGGAAAAAAAATTTCGATTTTTGCTTTTTCAGATGGTCATTCCAATCTTGCTATTTTTACGCATACTTCATTAATGTTTGGATCCGATTAAGACAAATGTATGCATTATTTTTTCGCGATGTAATTTACATGATCACTCCATTGCAAATTCTTATCTAGCATTACACCTAGAAATTTTGTTACAGTACACTCCTTTATGGTGATTTCATTAACTTTAAACTCATCAAGATATACATTTCTTTTATTAGTAAAAAATCATGAAATTTGTTTTAGTGGTATTTAGGAAGAGTTTATTGGTGGCCAACAACTTCATTACAATGATGAATTCTGAATGAAATATATTCTTAGTTGTATTAACATCTTTGCAAGAAAAAGAGAGAGTTGTATCATCTGCAAACAATATGAAGTTCAGTATATCAGATGAACGTGGAAGGTCATTTATATATAATAAAAATAACAGTGGATCCAGCACTGAGCCCCGTGGCACACCATGTTTGGCAAGCGCTTTAGTGGAACAAACCTTATTTACTGATACAAAATTATATCTATCGGGCAAATAACTTTTAAATCAATCACTGATTGCCCCTTTAAAACCGTAACAATACAATTTATCAAGTAGAATATTATGGTCTATTACATCAAACGCCTTACTCAAATCCATAAATATTGATATCATTATTTCTTTGTTCTCCTTAGCTATATTTACATTTTCCATAAGATTTAAAATAGCCATTTCCGTTGTTCTATTATTACGGAAGCCATATTGATTTGGAGATTTGGGCTTTTATGGGTAACAGCTGCTTCCAGGCCTTTAGAAGGGCGTACATAGTTCATTTTAATGCGACTCGTTGCAACCACGTTTTGCTTCGCTTAATGCAAAGGGTGCACGGTTTAGCTTTCGCGCTCAATCATCTCAACAGTAAACTTTGTAGTGGAAATTTGTTTCCTTTGTGGGTAGAGTATCATTACTATATACAGGGTGGGGCGAAAGTCTGGATCCATAGGAGCATATTTATTTTAATACATAAATTACAACAAATGGTAAATACTTAAAATGAATATCAACTTTAATTCGTAAATGCGTATCCGTGATACTGTACAGTAGTTCGTACTCCAGTATAAATACTCAAATACTTTTTTATTTCAGCCCAGAAATGGCTTCGAATCTAACAACAGAAGACCGGGTAGAACTTGTGCTCATGTACGCAATACAGGGCGCTACACACAGATAATTTGCTACCGAATTCAAAAGAAATCATCCTGATAAGCATCCAGTAACACATGCGACTGTTGGCAAGTTGTTTAAACGTTTCAAAGAAACAGGAAGTGTACATGATCGACGGCGTTCTGGTCGTCCAAAAACTGCAACTGATGAAAATACCTCTGCAATGGTACGTGAAACTTTAACGAATAGTCCAGTAAAGTCAAGAAGAAGATTATCAAATGAAACACGCATCTCGAGAACGTCAATTCGAAGAATTATTAAAAATCATAAATTCCATCCCTAAGTGTCTCGATGTCAGAGGCCGCCAATTTGAGCATTTGTTATAATTTGTTGTTTATACTTGAGTACGAACTACTGTACAGTATCACAGATACGCATTTACGAGTTAAAGTTGATATTCATTTTAAGTATTTACCATTTGTTGTAATTTATGTATTAAAATAAATATATCCCTATGGATCCAGATTTCGGCCCACCCTGTATATATATATATATATATATATATATATATATATATATATATATAGTCTTTTCATTTTCGTACAGTTTTTCCATAAGGCTATGTAAACAATAAGTACGCTTGTGGCTATGGTACATTCGGCGGATCAACTTGAAAATTTCGCCTCAACAATCTAGTGATCAAGAATATTTTAAAAGTTTTAAAATCCATAATTGGAATTGAGAAACTTAAATAGGGGTAATTAAAACGAAAACATTAAAACTGAGAAACTTCTGCACAAATAATAACTTTCTTTCGAATGATTGCACGCTTGCATACCCTTGTACTTCTGTATTGCGTATTTTAGTAGTTTTGCTTTGTATCTGATTTATTTCAACTCTGTTCTTTATTGAAATTATAAGTCCTTTAGATGAAATTATAAATCATTTTCTTCCGAGTTTTTTGAGGGCACTTTCTTCAACGGTTACGGCAATAAAAAGTAGAAAAAAATTGGCTGGTAGATAAATGGATCACCTTAGTTCATCGGTAGGAAGTTGCACGCGAATGAAAAGGAAAGTTTAATATTGATGTTGTGGTTAACGATGATTTCTTTGTGAGTGTGTGTGTGTGTGTGTGTGTGTTCTTGATTGAATTCGATAACTGATCAAACGGATGTAAAGTGTATACAAAAGAGTACCGAACGATATGAAGGCCATTTATATAGAGCATAGATTGTCCTATAATTTGACCTGTGAAATATTATTAAATAGCGAATTCTTTGGCTAAGCTAATTGAATTGTTAATGTTGATTTAATTCACTTTAAGCGAGATGATGTGATAGAGTGAGCACTGAATCCCTGACGAGGTGTATTTCTGAATCCACATTAAACTGTAGGTCTAAGGTCGGGTGAAAAGCTTTCCAATTCGGTGAAAAGGAGTTAATTATTATTATTACTACTGTAATTTGTACCACCCTATATATATATATTGTGTGTGTGTGTGTGCGTGATCCTCACTTCCTCTGACAAAAAGCTCGGTGTGTGTGTGTGTGTTTGTGTGTGTGTGTGTGCGTGTGCACGAGTTGTTCATTCGTTTATTATATATACAAACACAGATGGGGTGAGGAGTTTGGGGGGAATGAGGGGGGGGGACCGTGTTTTTTGAATTGTCGTTTATTTTCACCTATCTTCGTAAGTTTTTTCTTTTAATTGTTTAGTGATTTTTTAATGTTTTAATTCACTTTCAGGTGAAAATCCATTTATATATATATATATATATATATATATATATATATATATATATAAGGAATGACAAAATTAAATAGACACGGTTATTATGATTCTTTCTATATATATATATGGTAAGGAGAAAGTTGTTCATTTGTGAGTATTTCGTCTGAACTAATATTTTGACGTTCGCGAAGGGTGAGGAATTTGGGGGGAATGAGGGAGGAGGGGGGACGACCGTGTGTTTTGAATTATCGTTTATTTCAACTTTCTTCGTAAGGTTTCTTTTCCTTTCCCACTGTTATTCAATTGTGATATTTATAATAAAATAGGAATTAAGTGATTTATTGTGTAAAGAGCGTGTGTTTAAATTATTTATTTAATAAACAGATGAATCTTCTTAATTCCAACAATTAAAAGAAATTCTGTTTTGATTAACTACCATCATATAAATATATTGTGGTATTTTGATTAATATATGGTTTAATTTAATAAATATTGCTATCTGGCAACTCAGTCTTCGATTAATTAAATATATAGCACAAACTGGCAACTCAGCCTTCTATTAAATACATGGCGCTATCTGGCAACTCAGCCGGATTAGAGGTCTATAAAAGAGCGAGAAGCTGATGACGGAGTCATACAAGCTCGGCTCCCAGCCGAGCAAGGACCTCTGGTCCTTTCTCTTTCTGGCCCTTTGGGAAAACCCCTTAGAGGCCTCTTAGGTTAGGTATACGAAAATAGCTTGGGGGAGAACTCCGCCTCCAAGCCATTGCAATCGGCAACAAAGGCCGATACTCTCTCTCTCTCTCTCTCTCTCTCTCTCTCTCTCTCTCTCTACCCCTTCAGGTGTACCCCTCCCCCCTTGGCTCCTTCTAAGCCAACTGGCTGATTAGGAGCGTATAAGACAAAGCCTACTCGGCTGAAGTCTTAATATGCACTTGGCTCCTTCCAGGTGAACACCTCTCCTCCTTTCTCTCCTTTTTCTTGGGGATCACGCCGCCTCCAAGTTTCGCACCTACAGCATCCCCCACCCCCCTTTGCAACATGTTGCATAACACTCCCACCCCCTTTGCAACACCCAACGCCCCTTGCAACATGTTTCGTAATACCCCCACCCCCTTTGCAACACCCCACCTAACATTGCAACATTACGTAATAATTTGCAACATTCCTGCACTCTCCCCTTTTGCGGCTATACTACTAACATCTACAGTTGAATTCCTCACTGACCTTACATTATATGAGACTATTTTCAAAAAGTTATCCGCCATGACTGATATAAAATTTATTATTAGTAAGATTATTATTATACACAGTACAACTTTCAGGCATTACCGTTAGGGCACCTATTATTATTATTATTATTATTATTATTTTGCCTGTTATCAAATCTCCTGGAAAAGTGAATAAACTCCTGAACAATAATACCGTCTGGCCACTGACTCATATTATACGGGTTGAAATGTGAATTTACACCTTTAATTATTACTTTAAATGAGTTATAATACGGAGATTTTGTATTTAGTTTATTAACTAAGAATATACTGTGTTCACCAATGACTTCTTCCATCATGTGTCGAATATCGCTTGCCTCGTTCGAGAGCTGAATTCGCGACACAAAGAGGGTGAAATTCCCCATCGGTGGCCTCGCCGCGGAGACCGGTTGAGGAAACCTTCGGGAAGAGCGCCTGTTAACAGTTACCCACCCGTCTTCCTCCCTCGATCTCCCTGAGGCAGGGTTCGCCTGCCTGGAGGATGGGTGGCACAACCTTTGGGGTATAGGAGGCCCCTCCCCTGCTCTGTGGCTTGGTGAGGGTCCGTTAGCGGTGTTTATAACCTGACGGCCGCGCGTGCCCCTCCTTCTTCGGTGGGAGGTGGGGGAACTGCGCACCGAGCGAAGCGTAATCGAACGCCTCTCCTCTGCAGTGGGAGGTAGGGAAGAGGGTAATGATGCCTCGTCTCTTGGCATTGAACCGTCCCTGCTCCTCACTGTGAAATCGGGAGCAGGGGTCCTTCCTGAACGGGAGGGGGGGGGGTTGACCGGTACCCCTGCATGCTGCGTTTCCACCCCACCTTCAGGGGGGAGTTGGGGGCGGGGATTTCGTTTCCCTCGCTGCCCAACGCGCTTCTTGGAGATCTGACTTGCTGAACTACTTCTGAGTAACTGGGCTTTGGGAGGAGCATCTCTTTCAACGCATCTAACTCTGACCGGAATTGTTCTAGCGAAATTGCGTTTTTCTGATTTGACACCACGTGTTGGTGTTTCAGTTCAACTATCGACTTTTGTACCTTATTATACTGTTTGAGCAGCACCGAGACGTCTACGTCACCCATAGAGATTACCGGTATTCTCTGGAAGTTAGTAACGTAGAAGGTGATATTGTTCTCATTATCCCGGAGGGTCGACACTTTATTTATAATGTCTTTCAGGGTATTCTCGTTTCTAGAATTACCTCTACGAGTTGGGAGGGTAGCACTGAACAGGGTGTTTAACTGTACCCTCGCATGTTCTATTTCTTCTGAATCATAAAAATCATGACAGACAGATACAAGAAGGTCTGACCTAATATGATCTACTTTGTCAAATATATATAAAACATAACCGCAGATTTTCTACAAGATTTTCAGCAGACGACCCTATTGTATCTGTAACGGCTTGCGGGGGAGCGTAGCTGATAGGGGGTGGTTGGGGGTGGAGATGGGGGGAACGCCGGAAGGGGTCCCACTTCTCGTCTCTTTAAATCATACTCGGGGTACCAACGGGTCGATGCTTAGGCATCTTTCCACATTAATTATGTAACTGTTACTAACTATGACACAAAAACTATACACGCGGAGTCCTTGTACGATTATACCGTAATGAAACATACATTTCCCGAGGTCACCGTCAAAACTTTTACTATTAAACGGAAGATTCGCAGGGTATATGGTGGGGGTAGGGTGGGAGAGGGGAACGGGATGGGGATGCTAGAAGGTGTGCCCACTCCTTATCCCTTTAAATCACGTAAGCGTGTAAGTTTGTAAATGTATCTAAGGTAATAAAAACTATTTATCTATTTATCTATTTATCTGTTGAATCTCTTTCGTAACATCTAAGACCATATGACGAACGGGGTACAGTTTTTATGACGGACGGGAAGTACAGTTTTTCGTCGGATCCCAAAGACCCAGAAAAACACGTTAATCGCTCAAATGTGAAGTCTGATCCGCGCCTCGAACCCGAGATCTTCAAATTAACAGTCCGATGTATTTACCTTTAGCCTACTTCGGCGGGTTATTTACTGCACTGTTTTCCAGTACGTCGATTACCTATCTTTGATGCGAATTTGAAGTCCTGAAATGAAAGTAAAGTACGTTTCGCCAACCCTTATTTACATAAGGGTAACCATCTATGTATTGTAATAAAACAAAATACATTGTCTGAGAAAGATCACTGGGCATGAACAAATGATCGCACTGGAGTTGAGTTGTGAGTTGGACAAATGGAGTGTAAACGTCATTCGTTTGGGTACTTTGGCTTGCTTTGACCACTGTGTAAAACAGCGTTTCACCACTTTAACGTTAATATTGTCATAAAGCAACTTATTTGTTGGCAGGGGCGGATTTAGTAGTGGGGAGGGCGAGCCTCTAACCCTTAAAGTAAAGAAAGTGAAAGAAAGAAGGAGATCAGAAACATAAAGAAGAGACTACAAAATTAGAGTGAAGCATCCTCTAAAAATAATCGCTGTTGCAAAAGAATGCATATAGGGGCACATTGATGTTCAAAAGTGAGCCATTTAGTATACTATATATTTTCTTTAATTGCCCCTAATGATGATGCTTAATAAAATAGTAATGTAAGTGTTGTTGCGCTAATTTTATGCCTCAATGGAGCTTACTGTCATCTTAAGGAATTGACTTTTTTTTTACCAAAAACAGATACCTTCCTGCATTCCTTATAGGCAGAACGAATATATGATAATCGTTGGCAATTCTGTCACACCGTTGCCTGCCAATATATTATAATATCAGGTTCTGGGAGGTGACCGCCCCTCAGAGACGTAGCCAACGGGAGGGGCAACGGAGGCGGTCGACCCCGCCTCTTGGAAAATCCAGGAAACAAATCTGCGGTAATTACAGCCAAGGTTCACCGCCAAACTATAACATTTAACAATTTGGTATCTATATATAATGGAAGGAGTGTCTGTATTTATATACAGTACATATATATATATATATATATATATATATATATGTCTCATATATGTCTCAACTGATCTAGCTGTTTCTGCATCCGTTTGACTTGCCTTACACGTGAGAGTTTCATGTGGATCTCTTGTAATGATTTCATTATTCATAGATATGTTATACTGTTAAACGTGTATACACTAAATAATTGTATGCATGAAATCAATAAATGTGTGAATAAAATAGTTACTTTCTTTGTTAAATATGAAAACTATAGGATTAATACCTGATTTCAAATTTCAGAAAATACAAGTAATTACAGTACATCATAGTATAGCTTAGATTGCACCAATGTGACTGTCCTATCGAAACTTTTGTTGGAAAGGGTACATATTTCATGTGGATGGCTGTATAGTGGCTGTTCAAAAATGGCAGTTGCACTGACATTTTCAAACAGTTTTTACACAAAATAAGCTTAAAATGTGCTTGCTTACGGGGCTCCTCCCCGGACCCCGCTGGGGGAGCTTCTAGCTCTCCCCCAGACCTCCTAACTGTATGTGCTCGCCCGATTCACCACAGAACCTGACGAACGTAGCTCAAGTTCGCTGCCCACTTGGGACATTCCTTGGTACGTCCCTGTCGCCCCTCACCCCAAAATTGTGCTCTGGATCCGCTTCTGTATGCTGGAGGATAGGATCACATTTACGTATCAAGGTCACATCATCACATCATTTTTCTGTTACACTTGCGCAACAATTTAGACGCCTTGAACCGCAGACGTGACGCTATTCTTCATTTTAAGTTTTTGAATGCAACGCTTCAGGAAGAGCGCTGTTTTGACGCGTCTTCTTACGCAGTGCATTTACGCCACGCCGCAACGCGACGCAGGTATATTCTTGGCTAATAGTTACTGGTACTTACCCTTCAACAAAATTAAAGAATGTAAACATGACTGCGTTGGTGTGGTTTTAATAACTGCGAGTCTTTAATATGCATAGCATTTTTATGAAGATGCAGTCTGGGAACTAAAGATTTGTAACACTTACTCAGAACAGTGCGGTGACCAAGCTGTTAGTCGATACCAGGCTGCTTCTTCTTGTTACAGGGATCTTGACTGGCCGAAAGTTGGTCATGTGGGAAATAACTAACCATCCTAAACCAAGCACCTATTCTAGCGTAACCTTACTTGGACATAAGACCCATCCTGATTGGTCAGATAGATGAAACGGTAGGATAACTCGAAGTATGGCAAGGGCGGATCTAAGCATTTCAGTAAGGGGTTTCCAAAAAAAAGGGGCACCCCTAAAATAAAAAGGGCACAGTACTAAAAAAAAATTCTTAAAACAGATCACCAGTGAGTGAGTGTAAAATAAATTGTATTGTTTTATTAGATCAGTCTCATTCAAAAATAATATAAAATAGAAATCTAATTTGGGTACAACACTTATCACAGAAAATTTTTCAAACAATTACAAATGTCTTGCCAATTAAAAGAACTATCAGAATAAGATGAAGATAAAAATAGTGATATGGCTGCACCAGTACTAAGGACACTTATGAAAACCATTACAACTACAAATTTGGAAGTACAATGTATACAGATAAAGACTCAAAATAGAATTTGAATAAAATAAAATAACCATGATCTATTTACAAAAACAAAATTTGTTTTCAGAGGCATACACATCATTCAGATAGGGCACTTGCAAGAAATTGAGGGGAGTCAAGACGTCGCCGTTTTCTTATATATATAATATATATGTTAAACACAGACCGTGCATGGCACAAGGAACTCTTCTGGGAAAATTAAATCCACTATAGTCCGAGTAAGTAATGATAAATGACAAATACCATAGTTTTTTTCCTTTTTCATGATTTTAGCCCGACGTGGGCAACGGGTCTCTCGCAAAGAGATCCCATAAATATAGCTTCCCTCACCAGCTATCTGCAAAGCAGACAGGATCCAGCTTTGGGACGTGGATCTAGGGTTTAAAGCAAACCTAGATCCCTACACTCAGAACCTCTATATAAGTAAAAGACTCGTGTTACCCCCTTTTTCTTTGATTTATTCAACACGACGTGAATGCAACGAGTCTTTTACTTATATAGAGGTTCTGAGTGTAGGGATCTAGGTTTGCTTTAAACCCTAGATCCACGTCCCAAAGCTGGATCCTGTCTGCTTTGCAGATAGCTGGTGAGGGAAGCTATATTTATGGGATCTCTTTGCGAGAGACCCGTTGCCCACGTCGGGCTAAAATCATGAAAAAGGAAAAAAACTATGGTATTTGTCATTTATCATTACTTACTCGGACTATAGTGGATTTAATTTTCCCAGAAGAGTTCCTTGTGCCATGCACGGTCTGTGTTTAACATATATTGTTCTCAGGGAACCATTCTGAGTTTGTGTATATATATATATATATATATATATATGAATAGAAACGACGTAAATAAGGAGCGTCTCTGCACACGGGGAAGAGAAATAACGAATAAATGAAAAATGAGGCGAACCGCCCGGGAATCGAACCCAGGGCAATTGGAAGGACCTGGGTTCGATTCCCGGGCGGTTCGCCTCATTTTTAATTTATTCGTTATTTCTCTTCCCCGTGTGCAGAGACGCTCCTTATTTACGTCGTTTCTATTCATTTATATACTGCGTGGTCATTGCAGTTAAATATATATATATATATATATATATATATATATATATATATATATATATATGGACTTACTAATACAATGAATTCTTGAAATGCATTTGATTCTGCAGACGGCAAATTGTTTGTATACAAAAAAGTAAAGTTTCCGTTAACCGCTTCTGGAGTTGGCTTTGCCAAAACTCGTCTACTTTGTTTTAACCAATAGAACGTAGCGATTTGAGTTGACTTGACTTGGCCAGGTCAGTTGGACAAAAAGGAAACGGCTGAAGTCAGTGAAAGAATATGCCCTCAAATCAAGTTTTGAACGCAAAGAAAACTGCTTAATAATTATATTGGCTAATATTAAGTTCCGCGGAGACCAGGTTATACTAAGTTAGGTGGTTACTTTAGTTTCGTGAGTTATTTCCCACATAACCCATTTCGGCCAACCAATATCTTTGTAAAAATTTTAACTTTGACAAAAGTAGTCTCTGAGAAAATTTAATATTTACCATTACATTACGTATGGAAAACATGAAGACACTTGGGCTATCGAGATTTTTCAAGTCAGGTAAATGATCTACAGTAAAGCTATATTTTATTATTCAATTTTACAGACTATCGATTCCAAATTAGCTAATTATTTTTGAGCTATTTACAAGGCTACTGAAGTAGCCTATACCGTATTACTTGAGCTAAAATATGTATTATTTAAACAAAATTTTTACAAACTGTCTCATTCATGAAGTCCAAATTTTTCTTAAAACTAACTAAGGCGCTACTATTTACCACATCATATGGCAAATCATTCCAGAAATTTACGAATCTATAACGAAAGTATTTTCGTAGATCCAGTATACAAGTTTTGTTTTCTAATTTTCTTACTATGCCCTTGAGTTCTTTTGTCAGACACTGATAAAAAAAGTTACATCTAAATTGTCCACACCTGAAAACATTTTGAACATCTGTATTGTATGTCCCCTCAAACAATGTATCTCAAAACTAAACGTGTCCAATTCCTTTAATCTTTCACTGTACTCCAACCTTCTAAAACTTGGTCCACCTATATTGCACACCAGATATCTCAATATCATACCTATGATGAGGTGGCCAAGCTTGAATCCTTTAATCAGTTTCCTTGCATTTGAAATAAAATTTTCATTATATCTGCCAGAATGGAGGACCTTGCATTTTTGAACAGTGAATTCCATCTACCACTTACCAGCCCGGGCAACTAAGCTATCAAGATGTTTTTGTAGTTTATAAGAATTTTCTATATTTGTAATTGGGGCAACTACTTTTGTATTATTTGTAAATTTCCTTATCTAAATCATTCAGGTACACGATAAAAAGTAATGGTCTTGACACTAACTCCTGTGGTACTCCACTTTTCACTTTCTGTCACACGTAAAGATGACCATTGAAAATTACTATATGTTCTCTGTCTTATAACCATTCTTCTACTTCATTTATGACTGACCCCGATATTCCATAAACTTTTGATTTGAAAATGTTTCTACATAGGAGATTTTTATATAAATGCCTCACTAAAATTCAAATAAATAATATCTACCTGATCAGTTAAAAACTAAAAAGTCGGAGAGATTGGAAAACAATACCTTTCTGATCTAAATCCATGTTGGGAAATTGAAAATAAGATTGAAATTATCCAAGTGCTCTTAAACACTACAATTCTTTCCTTCAAGTCTCTTCCCTACCAATGATGTTAAACTGACAGGCGTATAATTTCCTACTTCATTTTAACTACCATTTTCGTAAATGAGTACTATATTTGCTTTTTTTTCAAGTCACCAGGTATATCTGCATTATTAATAAATTGAACAAACAAACAAAATAGTTAGTGTTTCAGCTCATTATTCTTATTTTAAAGACTGTGCATTTGCATAAAAAACAATTCAACACCTCAGTTTTAACTGTTTCATTACTTTCGCTTGACTGCTGATGTGCCTAATCCTGCCATTATTTGTCTTTAAAACCCTAACAGTATTGCTAATTTTAAACACACCCTGATGTGTCAAAACTTTAATTTTAATTAAAATTCTCATGTGACTCATCAGGTTCGAGTGTGTTATGGAAAACATCCTCATGCATCACATCAGAAAAATTTAGCAGAACTCAGCAGATTGTGCAGTCTGGGTCAGTAGACCCAAGTGTATCTACCTTTTAAATATTAAAAATAGTCTTGTTTTTTAAATTAAGGACAATATCAATAAATTCCTTACAAAATTAAAACCCTTACTTTATTTTAATGTTAATTTATCATCACAAATTTACATCGTTAAATGACCCTGTGAGGTACCAATTACAATTGTCATTTTGATGCTTAACGAGCAAACGCGAGAAAACCCAAAATTTTCCCAGTTTTATACATTTTCTTAGATAAACTGTAAGGATGTGAACAGTTTTCATGCCACATTTTTGTCACTAATTTAATTTATTTATATAACCTTTTAATTTTAGATAAACTCCAAAAGGATAAAAAATTCACTTGAAGGGGAAGAAAAATATTGATATTAGTTAGCCTCCCTGGGTAGGGCGGGTCATACTATGCATTTTTTTTAAATCAATGGAGAGGGGTGTTCAAATGACATATTGTGGTGTATAGAACACAATTCTGAAGAAAATATTTAATTCTGATAACCCTAACCTACATCATTGTGCAGTTGATTATTATTAAATTGTTGATTATTTTACTATTGTAGTTATCCCAGAATATGTCTTCTCACGTTTTCTATCATGGCTGCTCACGTTATCTCTCATAGAGCATTGTTATAACTAATTCATATAAACACATATAATGTAATTCATATAATAATAATAATATTTAAATACTCAAATAAAAAGGTGTGCCATTCCACTTAATTGTAATTATCATACAGTTTGGTATGTGAAATATTTTGACGGTTTTCTGGCGCGCATAAGGCCATTTTCTGAGCCACCTTTCTCAGAGGCTAGAATGTAACGTTTCAGAACATTCTAAAACGTTTTGTGAAATATTTGAAGTGACTCATGATTTATGAAGCTATTTTACCACCTCGGCTTGCAGTGAGGGGATAGATTTAGTGATTATCTACTGATATTTTTTTGTTACTGTTCACATGTGAGTATTATTCTGTTATATTTTAGAAAAAGCTATTTCTACGCATATTATAGTGATACATTGAGCAAAATTTAATTAACAACTTTGATTTGAGCTAAAATTAGGTGGTTCATTTTTAGTACAACTGAGCAGTATGAGGCCTATTTCAATGTTTCTAAAGAATATTTTTAGGATGTGTTTCTTTAGTTTTTGTAGAGTACATGAACAAATTATTTGCATTACAGACAACAGATGAATTAGCATTTTATAACATTTTGAAACCAAAAAAGCATAATGTGTTTAGCATTTAGCATTTACAGATAAATTTGTTCTTGCCCATTTCAGCTCTTTTTTTAACCAAGAATTTTGCGGTGAAAAGAGTTAATACCTGTCTGTAGTGGATACTTAACTGTTGTATTATTGTTTTTATTTCAGTGTGACCTCATTAAGAAAATGGCTCAAGTCAGAGCAAGGACGAAATCAAGTTCTCATCTGAGTAATCTTGTTGGCACTGGCCGGGAGCTGTTGGTGTCTGAACTGCCAACAACTGTGAGGGATATCCTGAGGTATGGCATCTACTTGAGGAAGCAAAGTGAAGATGACAGGAGGAACTACCCAGTGGACAAGCTGGTGAGTGACATCTACCCTGGTCTGACTTGTCAGTGGAGCAAAGCTAATGCTCTTTTCAAGCCACCTGTTATCAATGAAAAAGTGACCATCATGTCCAAGCTCAAGGAGGTCTGGAATCAGGCAGTGAAGTTTTCTCTTGGGAAGGGCAAACTTGATGCCAAAGAGAGGTTCATTGTCAAGTTAGACAAGTTCTTTGATATTTTGACTTGCAAGTGTCAGATTACCAGTTGTGAGGGGGGAGGCTGTGAGGGCTGTGTTATCCAAGCCCACATTAACTGTTCCTGCAGCAGAGAGAAAAAGATTCCTGTGAAAGATCTTGCCTACATCAAGGGACAGAAAGAGAAGGTTGGAAGTAAGGGACCCCACCAAATAGGGGGTCCTGATCTACCAGAGCACAAGAGACAGGTGAGGACATTGAAAAGGGAGTGGATGGAAAGGAAGGCAGAGAAAAGGAGAAGGAGCAAGGAGGAAAGTGCTGCAGTAGCAGAGAAGGCAGCCAGGAAGGATGTTAAGAGATTTTTGGCAGATGGTGATGAGGATCTGGAATTGGGGAGAAGTGGTGATGAAGATGAGTTTGTTCCTGAAGTTGAGCTCTTCCCTCAAACTGACCCTGAGCCAGCAGCTTCGGCAAAGGTACAGAAAAACTATGATGAGATTCAAAACATTGCCCTTGCTAGTGTAAGGTATGGCATAGGGCTGAGGCCAGCTGCAGCGATAGCAACAGCAGCTCTGATTGACGCAGGAATCATCACAGAAGACAATACAAGTAAAGTGATTGATAAGAGCAAGGTCAAGAGAGCACAGGAGAAATTGATGAGAGAGCTGGGGGAACAGTTCGAGAAGAAGTGCAGGGAGGAGGGGGGGATCTCTTGCATCCTCTTTGATGGGCGGATTGACCTGACCAATGTGATGATGGAAGCTGAGGGCAGTGACCAATCTTTTCCCGCAAAGATCAAGGAAGAACACTAGTATAGTGTTGTTAGTGAGCCTGGCAGCTACTATCTGTTCCACTTTACCCCAGAGAAAGCAACTAAAGAGGAGTCACATGCGGAGAAGATTGCTAAGGTCCTGTTTGCCTGGCTGAAAGAGAGGGGTTATGATAAGACCTTGTTGGCCATTGGAGGAGACTCAACAAATGTCAACACTGGTGTGAAAGCTGGAGTAATGCGGAAGCTGGAGCTGCACCTGGGGAGAAAGCTGGTCTGGTTGGTGTGCAACCTGCACACTGTTGAACTTCCCCTGCGCCATCTCATTGTTGACCTTGATGGCCCTACTCTGTCAGACAAAAAATTATCCGGGCCAATAGGAAAGCTCCTTGATTCTGCTACGGACTTTGATATCAATCCAAACTTCACCCGAATCTCTGTTGGCCCTCCACTGATCAAGCTTCCTGACAAGGTCATTCAAGATCTCTCAACTGATCAATACTGTGGCTATAAAATTGTCTGTGCAGTCAGGGATGGAGTACTTCCTGCAGGGCTGGCTCTGTTAGAGATAGGACCAGTAAACCACAGCCGCTGGCTCACCACAGCGAACAGACTTCTCAGGCTCTGGGTGTCAAAGCACGGACTTAAAGGAAAGAACCTGAAGATTCTGCAATTCATTGTGGAATTCATCATTGGAGTGTATTACCCATGTTGGTTCAACGTGAAGGTCAAGCACTCCTGGATCGAAGGGCCTAGGCACATCCTCTTTCAGCTGGACTGCCTCAAGTCCCAGAGAAAGGAGGTGCTGGATATTGTGATGCCAACTGTGAGAAGATCTGCTTGGTATGCCCACAGTGAAGTCATCCTCCAAACACTACTCTGCTCTGAGGATCAGAAGGAGAGGATTGAAGGGGTGGAGAGAATCCTGGCCATCAGGGGAGAGGGGGACCCGGACACTCAGCTGGGGGACTCCTCTGTTAGGAGCAGAAGGACACCTGACATCAATTGTGATGCTTCCAGCATCGGTGACTTGATCAGCTGGTCAGAAGGTGTGTCAGAGCCACCTCTCACCTGCTCTCTAAGCACCTCAGAGGTGAAAAACTTCATCAACACCCCCATGGAGGTGCGCAACTGGCCTTGCCACACACAAAGCATTGAGAGGGTTGTTAAAATGGTGACTGAGGCTTCTGCTAAGTACTTCTCACAGGAAAAGAGGGATGGAGGGATCAGGGCTCAGGAGACCAGCAGGAAGCTGATGTCCAAGTCTGAGTCAAAGCAGGATTTGTGCAACCTGGCAAAGTTCAAGATGTCAGGAGAATGATCTTTGTAATTATATCCAGTGATATACATGCAGTTCACCTATTAATAAATATATGTAAAGTTGATTTGGCCTTGTCAATATAAATGATTTACCTTATATCTTTTAATATATTATAAAGGGTTCAAAAGGGTAAAATTGGCAATTTAGAAATACAAAATGATGTAGGTTAGAGTTATCCTATCCAAAAAAGAAGCTCATATTTGAATTCCCCATGTAAAAACACATAATTTAGACACCCCTGATGGTAGGATTTCCTTCAGATTCATGTTGTCACCTGAGTACGACCCGCCCTACTCCCTGGGGGTATGCGTCACCATTAATACGCAGATCTTGCTGAAAATTAGTGGTCACACATTTTTAAAATTCTGAGCAAGAGTAGCATGAACATCATTGAAAATGAACAACATTGGGATGCTCACAAATAAGAGCGATTATAGCATGAACTCTTAAGAGAGTTTGTGCTTCAAAATTTAGACAGTACTGTATTTAGCAGCATTGTTAAATACATGATTTTTGAAGTATTTTGGGGAAAAAAAGTGCCCGTTATACGCCGGGAAATACAGTAGCTTAGTTTAACCCAGTTGTAGTACTGCTGCGGTGGCTGCGTAGGCCGTAGTCCCCAAGCGTCTGTATCGTCGCGCCACCCAGCACCCTTTCACGTTTTTGGGTTGGTGATAGTCAAAAGATTGGGCAAGGCGAGTTTTGTATGCCAGCCTTCACTCCATTGAACGGTGGCCGTGGATAAGTGCCTGCGTGGCCGCGAATCCGGATACGTACCCAAGAGAAGGTAAAGTGTAAATGTTAATACTTTATAAAAAGATAAATGTTCTTAATTCACTTGTTAACACTTGTTTAGTTTGGGTAAAGCAAATTTAAGTGTATAAAGTTTGCCAGTGGACATCTGTTAAGATAGGTTAAATATAAAACTGGAAAACGACACTTAAATATGCACAATTAGTATTCTTATTCTGAATACATATTGTTTGTTTGAGAGTTCCGGAATCCTCGTTTCCAGTAAAAAGAAAGATTTGTTACTGGTAAAAAGTTTATTTTACATTAACGAATTTGAAAGGGATTCCCAGAGGAAGGATAATCATTTCGGCTAAAATTTAAGAAATAAATTATTCATGCGTGACATTTTTCGTTTCATGCAGTGGGTGTGGCCAAGAAATGGAGATTATTGATTGGTCCGGTGAAGGAGCCAATCGGGCGTCTCCGGGCTCGTGTGTCTCGAGGAAGAAAGACACGACCGCTCCAGTGAATTAATCTTTTTCTGATCTGACACTTTTCGAATGTACTAAAATTAAATAAGAAATAAAGAATTATTTTCATTGTTAATTTGTTGACCAATTTACAGCCATTTTTTGTTCAAAAATAAAAATTTCAATCATATTAAAATTAAAACGGAGAAAATTCATGAAAAAAATTAAAACTTTGATTTTCGATCAATTTTGAATCAGTGACAATTACAGAATCTCGCTCTCTCTCCCTTCTTACACACACACACACACACACACACATATATATATATATATATATATATATATATATATATATATATATATATATATATATATATTAGGTATTCTTAGATCTGTGAATGAAATCATTGAGTCTCAAAATACAATAAATAGCAACTATGTGTCAGTGGATACCTTCGCAAACGAGCAACACAGTAACGGAAACATATCTATTTTGAACTTAAATAATAAAAGCCTTCCAAATCACTTTGATGAGTTGACAGCCAATGTAAAATTGTTATAATATAAATTCACATGTATCATATTGACCGAGACCTGGTTAAATGATAATAATAAGTCATTTCTTAATATACCACTACACGCGCCACCACATCTGTAGAAATAATAATAGAGGCGGCGGAGTAACCATTTCTACTGTATAGACATTAATCATAAAAGTAAAAGTATTAAACAATTAACAGGTCTAAATAATCATTCTGAAACTCTATCAGTTGAGGTGTATACTGTATAACCTTGGTTAACCTTGGTTTTGCTTCCGCCTGAATTGTTCATTCTGACGAAGGGTGTGACTTCACCTTAGACCTACAGTTTAACGTGGAATCCGAACTACGCCCCACCAGCAATCCAGCGTCTTAACTACTACGCTACCCAGGGTACCCATTTATCTACCAACCAATTTCTTTATTGTGTGGAAGGATGAACAGCTGGGTTTTGCTGCGCTCCGCCTGCCGTCACCGATGGAATCGTAGTCAGCGACACTAACCACTACACTATTGAGGCGCATAACATTTCCTACTTAATATTAGGCATCTACCGACCACCAAATGGTAATTTGCCAACGTTTATTGCGAGCATAGATAAAACTTTAACTTCTAATCACATCAACAATAACTGCATCATTGCCGAAGATTTAAACATCGATCTCCCTAAAATAAACTAATAATAATGCTAATTTCTTCTACAATGTTGTCAATGAAAGTGGCTTTAATTTAACCAGGAGCGGCTCGCAGGTAGGCACTGTGGAACTGCAGCACCCCCATGATCTTATGATCTTTATATTTAAATATTTAAAAGAGCCTCTCTGATTGTTTTTTTCAATGAACTTTGAGTTTTTAAATCAGATTATATCCTTTTTTCCTTAAACTATTTCAATGCCGAACGAATGAATCACGAAAGTAGCTTCAGCCTTCCCGTGGAACTGCGTACTTAACAGTTCCAGATTTTGTTCGAAACGCTTGAAACCTCGGTGGCGGACGTACGAAGAGCGAGTCAGAATCGCGGGTTTAAGAGGATCCAAAGCACTGTGGACAGAGCAGTGCCGATTTGTTTGTTTGACGTGGTAGTTGTGTTGCTGTATCGTTTGCTAATTCGAAATTTAATTTCCGAATTGCATTTATCAATGATTCGTTATCATTTATTTTTTGTCGTGAGATTGAAGTTAATTATTTAATAATTGGATTATTTACAATATATAGCTTTCATTTCTTAGAATATTTTTTCGCTCAGAATAAAAATAGAAGAATGGAATTTGTTTATAAATAACATTTTTGGCAACTTCGAAATTACCCGTTAAGCGTAAGTACCCTATAATTGATTTTATGATACTATTTTACTTATTTTTATGACTGAGTAGTGAGTAGTTATCTATTTATCTATTCGACTTTCTCTCTCTCATATATATATATATAATCGACACAATTGTTCGCAATTTCTGAGGCAGCACCCGCATAAGTGAAAGTCACGAGACACCACTGATTACACTGGTATGCATATGAAATTTTTTTATCTGCTGTGAGGGATTTTTCAACTCGTATTATATAATTCGACCATGCTTATATAATTCGAAAATGACATTGGTTTTCCTCAATCAGGTCAGGTTTTTTCTCTATTGGCCATTTATTATAAGTCCAATTTTATCCCCAAATTTATTGATTTTTTTAGCTTAAACACTCTAGATACGAGTAATATTATAAGAACACTCGTGAAAAATGAAAACATTGTATGAATAAATACTTTTATTCATACAATGAATATGGAAAAAAGTTTATTGAGGAAGGAAGGAAGTTTTTTTGGCTTTCCGTCTGTGTTTTTCTTCGGGCACGTCTCGCTTCAAACACCAACAATAGTCCGCCAGCATATTGATATCCCAGTTTCCCTGGTACGTCTCTTCCATTATTTTGATATCTTGGTGAAATCGTTCACCCTGTTCCTCACTATAATCCCCGCAATTTTCAGGAAAATAGTCCAAGTGGGACCACAAAAAGTGCATTTTTATGGACATGCGCGACCCATGAGCTTTGAAAGCTTCCATCAAGTTTTCGACAACGGACTCGTATTCTGGACTTCTACGCTTGCCAAGAAAATCAGCGACAACTGATTTGAATGCCTGCCAGGCATTCTTCTCAGTTGGAGTCATTGCGTTTTCGAACTGAGTATCCTTGATCAAAGTTCGAATTTGAGGACCATCAAAAACCCCAGCATTTAGTTTAGCATGAGATATATGAGGAAATTTACTCTCGAGATATCGGAATGCTGAACCCTCCTTATTCATTGATTTGATGAAATTTTTCATCAAGCCCAGCTTAATATGAAGTGGTGGGAGCAAAATTTTTGTTGGTGGTACAAGGGGCACTGAAACGACATTATGCGACCCAGGTTCAAAATTCTCTCTGGATGCCCATTCACGCTGTGCATAGTGCTTCTCATCCGCTCGGCTATCCCATTTGCAGAGGAAACATGGGTATTTCGTGTATCCCCTTTGCATTTCCAATACAAATGCCACAATCTGAAAAAAAAAAGAAAATATTTAAAGAATTTAGAGAATTTGTTCTATGAGATAAAAAAATCTATACATTGGACTGTATCACTTCTGTGGGGAAGTTAAGTGTTCTTATATGCTCTCAAATAACCTTTGGAAAAACAACATAGTCAATAGCAATAGTTTACTTATGATATTAGTATTACCTTCAAATCTCCACAGATCCTCCAGTTATGTTGGTCGTATACGAGAGCATCCAGTAAAATTTTCATGTTATCGTAGCTCTCAGTAAGTTGTACGGAATGTGCTACAGGGACTGATGCAACCCTATTCCCAATGTTGAGAAGTACTGCTTTCAAACTTCGTTTAGACGAGTTTATAAATAGCCTCCATTCTGATGCGTTATATGGCAGGCCCAAGGATTCGATTAGCCCCTCAACATTGCAGCAGTACACTAAGGAAGAGGTATTTTCGTGCACTGCAAAAAACTTGCGGAATTCTTCCTCTCGTTTCCTATACCAGGAGAATGTTGTTCCCGGAGCCAGCAAGTTGTCCTCTCGAAGTCGTGAGCCCAAGATCTCGGCAGCTAATTTGGAAAGTCCTAAATCCCTGGTAAGATCATTAAGTTTGGCCTGGTTGAGAGGCCTCGGCTCATTTGAAGCGGTATTTTGAGGTATATACGACTGGGACTGGTCATTGGCATTGGTCATTGATTCATCATCAGAATCATCGATGTCCAGGGTTTGAGGTGGGTCGGGTATTGGAATTCCAGGACCATGGGGTACAGGTCTCATAGCAGAAGGAATGTCAGGGTATAAAACAATGTGTTTATTCTTCTTGTTAACTCCTGAAAATAGAAACACAGAAACATGGATATAAAACTTGCATATGAAATAGAAGAAGCATTCAGACAGTGGCGGCTCGTGAGGGAAGGCTGCGGTCTGTGAGATATGAAATAGGTCGATGGAGTCTGTATATTTTCTTTCTTTTTCATTCATATTGTCCCTTCGGGGACAATATGAATGAAAAAGAAAGAAAATATACAATCATTGTATATGTAAATGTAACTTGTATAACAATATGTATGTGTAAATGTATTTTCTATAACAATATGTATATGTAAATGTATGATTACCATTATGTTGAATATTATGCTATATATGGTGAATATTACATTATGGTGAATATTATGTCAAGTTTCATACGAGGATTTCAAAATATTTAAGAAAAATAAATTTATAAGCCCACCTTGGAGGTTTGTCATGCAGAAATAGCAATCTGTCACGTGATCCTTTCCTTCTCTCCAAATCATGGGAATTCCAAAAGGCAAAGATTTCGCTCTGCCTTTGCTCCATCTTCTCAAATTTTCAATGCACGTCTTGCAGCACATATGAGGGGCGAAATTTTTGTCCTGGTCCCCTAGCTTAATTCCAAAGTATGCTCTATACATTGTCTTCACAAATTTAGTGATTTGGGACTGGTTATTTGGCATGGTAACCGTCCCACATATGTAGCAGAATCTATTGGGATCATTTTTACACGCTCTATTCATTAGGAAATATTTTATCTATATGCCTGAAAAGTAAAAAAGATATTATACAAGTGAAACAAGTGATGATAGATGTTACTGTTCCAATTCCGCTTTGACAAAATCACGAAAAATTCTATTTTACTTATGAGGCCATAGCCGGATAACCTGAGCTGATTGAGAAAAAGGGATTGCAGATTCGAAATCAGCAGGAAAAACTCTATAAGAATCACTTACAAAACTCTTGACAGCAAAATTGATGCATACCAGTGTTATTTAACTATAACTAAGCCAACAAGACTACAAGTCTAGGATCTGGCCCAGAGTTCGTATAAATTTCTGGGTGCAGAGGTTTTGATGACTGACCTAGACTAATTTTGGGGCGCAGAATCCGAATTTTTCTATGCAAAATTTTATCAGTTTTTCGTATTTTTGTCATATTCTTGATTTGAAAAATTTTGTAAGGGCAATTTTTTGTTTGAGAGTCTGTTTTTCTAACATATTGCTGCCTGAACCAAGAAAACTGACAAAAATGTCAAAAAATAACAGCAAAAATAGTAAAAAATTAAGTAAATTTTGTAAAAAAAAAGGCAAAAATGAAATTTTTGGCTATTTTGGTGCATAAACTAGCTCTAACCAATCATATCGAACTAAATAGTCAAGAAATTAGGTATTAATAGCTCTGCAAGAATTTATTAAAACAAAGTATGCACAAATGTCTAAATTTCGGGTATAAATCGATAAAAATGGTTGTAAAATACTTGAAAAAATAGACCAAAATATAAAAAAATAGTACTAATTTTATGTTATTCTTAGGCTTGCTTGTTGTAAAATGCTTGAACTTCTTATAGAATCGATCTATTTGATTTCTTTAGATTAACTAAATCATATTTATTGTGTTTCAGGTTTAGTATTGGTAGTAACTACAAACTGAGGATCCCTGTATTCGTTATGTGATTCAATAGATGATAGATCATGGCAAGTAATAATCGAATTGAATATTTAAAACATAAATATAAAGACCAATGTGTTACAAATGAATTTTTATATGTATAGAATAAAACCAGTTTATTATAATTGCAATTGCAAGAAGTCTTAGTATATTTTATTTTTTCAGGATGTATGTCAACTTGTGCCAGAAAAGAAGCATAGCTCAAACCTTGGTAAATGTATCTTGTGCCAGAAGAACAAAAGCCCAAGTGGAGAGAAATATTTGAGCAGCGGAGAACATGGAATAAAAAATTTTCTTCAGTTGGCTGCTGCGTACCCAAATGATGACAGAAGCAAGCGTTTAAAAGCTCTTACTGAGAGTCAGACTCCTTATATCCAGTATCACAGCACTTCGTGCTATGCAACATATAAAAAGTTCGTTGAACGTAGCCAGAAGTCTAAAAATGCTGAATCTGAACCCTCCGATTCCTCCTTAGGGGAAGCATTAACTCCTCCAGAAAATAGTTCAAGCAAAAGGATTAAAACACAGCATATCAAGGATATGAAAGAGTGTGTATTTTGTGGTTCAGCTCGAGTCAAATTGGGGGCAAAATGGACGAGCGCAAGAATGTTGCAATGTCGCAAGAGATAATGAACAATGTTGCAAAATGGGTGGGGTATGTTGGAAAAGAGGGTGGGGATGCAATGAAGGGGGGTGCAACAACTCAATGCTGCAAAGGGGGGTGGGTGGATGCTGCAGGTGCAACAAGGGGTCATGAAACTTGCAGGCGGCGTTATCTCCCAAGAGAAAGACAGGAGAAGGAGAGAAAGCAAGAGAGGTGTTCACCTGGCAGGAGCCAAGTGCACATTAAGACTTCAGCCGAGTGACCGTTGTCTTATTGACTCCTAATCAGCCAGTTGGCTTAGAAGGCGTAAATGGCTTGTTCAGGTTGAGTTGTCAGATACCACTTTTTATTTTAATTGTTCAGGTATACATTATTATGGAGAGTTGCCAGATACCACTTTTTATTTTAATTGTTCAGGTATACATGATTAGGTTGTCAGATTGTACCATTTATTTAATTAATTCTTAAAAGTTGGCTTAGAATTCCGCTAGTAGGTTTAGAAGGCGTAACCAGCCATTTGGTATAATTGTTTACAACCAAAAGAATTAAATAAAACAACATTACATCATTCTGTTTATTATAAATATGTAGAAAATAAATATACTTTTGAATGATCACTTAAAAATAATAATAGCTTAAGAAATACGAACGAGGAATATGCATATAATCAAAAATTATATCCGTCAATATAACAGTACAGGAGAAATATATATATACATACATACATTCATATATATATATATATATATATATATATATATATATATATATACACATATATATATATACATACATACATATATATATATATACATATATATATATATTATATATACATATATATATATATATATATACACACACAATTATATTATGGAAATATATAGAAAATAGATATACATTGGAATGATCAAAAAACAAAAATAAAAAATAAGAAATAATATAACCATCAATATAGCAGAAATATATACCCACAATTATGTTAAATAAATAAATACATACACTTTATCTTCTACCACGCAAAATAAAAATAAGAACTACAAAACGTATAACCGTCAATATAACAGTACAGGAGAAATATATATATATATATATATATATATATGTATATGTTAAATATATAAATACACTCACTTTTTTTTCAATACAATAAACCCACACGTAATCGAGTCTACATTTACATCGTTATTACTCTGCATTACGCAGTATACGCGGCTTAATAATATTTCACCGCTTAAAGTATAGGGAATCCTATATTCGATATGAAGGGCCTTCATATCGTTCAGTACTATTTTTGTTCCCACTTTACAACCGGTTGGTAAGTTATCTTCAAATACGTCTAGAATACAATCAAAAGCACGCACAAAGAGTTCATCGTTTGCCACATTATTAAACACACGATTATAAACACGCCTTTCCAATCGAGGGTTTATTTCTACCGACGCGAGCTTTTCAATTGTGAACGCTTCTTCACTCAACATAGCAGCAATTGAAATAATCTTCTAAGTCGTTACGACAGCTGCTCGTTATATAAAGAAATAGTTCTTCAGGGTGAACGGTGTAGGTGAGCTCAGCCCTGTGCCGATCAGTTGCTTTTTGCAAAAGTTCATGATATTTCAAAGAGTCTAAACTTTTTAAATAATTCGCCAGTTCTAGACCATTCCCACCTTGTTCAACCCTACACTCGGTAAACCCATCGAGCAGAGCGGTGTATGCGTATTCAAGTACTGTATCAAAATAAAGCATATCCATAACACGCGCGTCTAATATAGGCTTCAGCTTGCGGAATTCGACGATTTCAAACATTCTGTCGAGGATGAAACGGTTTCGCGTAGGAACAAGAGCGTTATTATCAGAAGCATTCTTCCACATCAACCGTATATCAATGCATGGACGATCGTTATTTATACACAAAGTACGTACAACGGCATATGAGGGAGTGTCATAGGAATTTTATAACGATCTTCACTCCACTTCTCAACTATCACGAAGATTCTCTTCATCTCCTCGACACTTAAATAAACAACATTCCGTTTGTTTGTTTGTCTACAATCCGTTTCCAGTACATAGTTAACGATACCGGATTTACGTCTGAACACGCGCAACGACTTCGTCACGGACACATCGTATACGGCGTTGAGAATGCTGCTCAAAGGAAGTTCCATCGTATTTGAGGAGCGCACGTCCACTCCACTCGGTTCAAGCTCTGAGATAACTATGAGGCACATGCAACGCGACGGTTCGACGGGAGGAGCGAGTCACATCATAATCTAATGAAACGTGTACGGCGCTGACCCAACATGAATCGTTGTATCCCATTATATTGGGCAGATGTTTTGAGAAATTTTCCGATACAAGAATTAATTTCGGTTTTAATGTTTTATCACTCCCAGTTCCCTGAATACGCACCAGGCATTTTCCTTCAGGGTAATTTTCACGAACAAAACACATTTTATAACGGTTTTATTGTTTTACCACTCACCATTTCCATAAACTAAACGTCTTCACACTCCGGCGCAGTATTTGAGAGGAACATATGCCCATATTTTTCCTTTTTGTTTAACAAGCGATACTCGTTTCTAAAGTCTGTTAAAAACTCACGCAGGGCATTAGCCACAACCTCACTACAAACCTCATCATGATATACATTAATATAGTGATAAAAATACTTAAGATTCTCCATGATGACGAGATTTACATTCTCAGTCGCAGGGTACGAGTACTCGGTATGGTGTAACATGACATAATATCGCTTGTCCTACCACCCATCAATAAGATTCACTATCCATATCCGTTGCTTCTCTTCTGCACGCGTTGTTTCTTTTACTTCACGGTATATGTGAGCCTTTATAAAGCTTAGGTCTATAACATACTTCAATACATCGTCTGTGCTACGAAAGCCTACAATGCTCTCACCAGAATAGCCATAAAGTATTTGTACATCTTGCTCCTTCGCACGATTCAATGTAGTCTTAAAAGAGGCAAAGGAGGGGGGAATAGGGAGTTTTTCAGTATGCACCACATCTTGACACTTTGCAGAATACCATTTCATAAACGTTGAATAAGCAATATTAAAGGTAGCCATTACTATTTTCTGTCTACGCGGGAGAATACACGTCTGATACCCAGGGCTTACTGCAAACAACTGACCGCGAAGGGAAGCCCAGGTACTGGCATGAATCACGTTGCTGGTCTTACAGTGGGCGGAGCTTAGAACCTTCACCTGTGCACACAGACACACACACACACACACACAGAGAAAGTGAAACGCTAATTGAAACACGATTTATTTAATAAACGAAATATTGAAGTTATATATATTTATAAATACGTGTAATAAATAAGTTAACAATAGACACATCAAAGATTATATTCAAGACATATCTATTTAGAAATATGTGTGATAAATAAGTTAACAATAAACACATCAAACTATGGAATAAATGGGTCCTGCTCCAACCAGAGTAGGCTAGGCACAACCTAGGCTACGTTGGAGATGGAAGACCTAGACCAAAGGTGAACCAGCCTAGCTATTTGTCCATAAACAGGACTTCCATACTCTTTTGTTAAACAATTACAGCTGAAATGTCAGCTTATTTAACATAAATTTAATAACCGAAGGGAAATTTATGAACTTCTTACCTTGAAATTTTATGTAAGTTTTATTTCTTGACACCAATAATGAACATTTTTATTCCGGCTTCCTTCGTCTCGCGCCTCTCCGTCCTCCCTATTATTCTGCTTATTCAGTGTATCCCTATCTTTTTCTTCTTCCCAAAACCGTGTTGCCATTTCTAGCTATGGGATCTTTTTTTCTTTTCATCCCATATTTGTTTCTTCGTTGGTGTCTTTTTAATTTTTCTCAGCAAGAGTTCAAGTTCTCCTTCTGATTTATTTTTTATTATTTTTTTTTAATGTCAATATGGCTTATCCAAGATTAGGTGGGTCTTCCATTTCGGTACTTCCAAATTTTCCACACATTGGGGCCGGCCAGAAAGGAAAAATTGCATGTGAAACCCAATTTTTTCTTTAATATTTGTTAACCCATCTTAGATTACCTATAATTTATGTTTTATTTGTTATTCCATTTTTGTTTTTCCTCACTTTTTAATATAAAAAGTGTAGCATTTTATAAAGTTCTCACTCTTTCCAAAATGAAAGGGTGTTGCATTTTAATTTATTTTCCATAGGAAATATTACAGTACTCCAGCCCTTATCTTTTGTTGTAACATCTGCCTAGCTCGTAGAGCAGTTGAACGTTGTGGTCTACTATTTGTTGTATAGGTTATTGTAGTAGTAGGACTAGTTACATCATTTATTGAACAGGTTAGGTTTGGTATAGTTTGGGTCAAATTTTGATCATCATCAGAATCTATTATACTGTAGATTCATCTTCATGATCATTTTTGTTAACAGTAGTTGGTCCTACTTCAAGGGGGTATAAGAGTGATACATCTCTTATAGTTTCACCTGAAGCAGTTTTAAGTTTTACAACCCTGGTTAATCCATCTTCCCCAGTTTTTAGTTCTAAAACTCTACCTAATGGCCAACACTGTCTTGGTGTATTTTGTCTAATTAGAACTACATCTCCTACCCTGATTTCATTAACCCAGTCTTTGTTTTGTATATATTTATGCCTTTCTCTCAACCCAACAAGGTATTCATCACTCCATTGCTTTTTAAATTTTGTTTTTATATTTGTTATGTGTGATAATCTATTTTGCAAATCATGATTATTATCACTCCAAGGTGGATATCCAAGGAGATATTGTAATCAGGTAGAAGATTAATGACTTCTCCCTTAATCAAATGATTTGGGGTGAGAGTCTCTACATCATTAATATTATCCCCTACATATAAGTGAGAGGTCTGTTATTGACAACATTCTCAATTTCACTAATGAGAGTGAGAAGTTCAAAGAATTCAATTTTGTTTTTTACCTATTGATTTCTTTAGGCAATTCTTTATTGTTTGGGTATTCCTTTCCCAGATTGCTCCATACCAAGGTGATGCAACAGGGATGTATTTCCATTTTATTTTGTATTTTGTAGATATGTTATGGTATGTGAATTTTGTAATATGTCATTTATTTGGTTTTCACCAGCCTTGAAATATGTTGCATTATCTGTCCAAACAATTTTGGGTACAGAATGCTTAGCACAAAATCTTCTAAAGCTATAGACAAATGATTCTGCGGAGAGATCACTCACTATGTCTAAGCTGACTGCTCTAGAAGATGAACATGTGTAAAGTATGATGTACATTTTTTGTTCTGTTGTTCTCAGACCAACAGTCAAACTTTCTGTATAGTCTATGCCAACTGTTTCAAAAGGCCTATTAAAGGTGACTCTCTCTGCTGGAAAATCAGGAGGATTGGTCTTCCTGAAAGATGTGGAATGAATCCTTTTGCAGGTGACACAGTTATTCAAAACTGTCTTCACAGTCATTCTGCCTTTGGGTATCAAATATCAGCCTCTCGTCTTGTCGCTTGCATCACTTTTGCGCACAATGAACTAGTTCTATTAATATAGTAGAATTTGATAATTTCCGCTTATTAATGACATTTTATCTCAACGGTCCACATCCGCACGACATCCGCAGTCCAAAGTGCGGATGCGGGTGCGGATGCGGATGCGAGAAAATGTGCGGATGTTCCGCGGATGCGGATGTGACCTACATCACTAATATATATATATATATATATAGAGAGAGAGAGAGAGAGAGAGAGAGGAATGACAAAAGAAAATAGACATAATGTGCTTATTTCTCTTAAAGGATGTTAATGGAACGATTTCTTTTGCTAAGCCATTTGTTTAGTGAATTTTTTTGTTAAAATTGTTTTAATAATTATTTCACTTTAAGGTGAATATCCGTTTATATATATATATATATATTATAATATATAATATATATAAGAAATGAGAAAGTTAAATAGACACAGTTAATATGATTCTTTCATATATATATATATATATATATATATATATATATATGATGAATAAAACGACGAAGGAAAGGAAACACAAAATGGTGCTCAAGCGCTTTCGTCTAATGACATCCTCAGGAACACTGAAGTACATAAAAGGGTTACAGCCTATATGACGCGTTCGGTGGAGAAGGGGCGAACGCAACATTTTCGAATTGTGCCACAAAATGCAGTTAAAGTTTGTAAACTTTAAACCTTTGTATTTTTCCGGTTTATTGAAATGTTGTATGAATTTGAACACATATTTGAGTAAAATATTGTTGTGTAATATGTCGATATAATAAAACGCCAAGAAATTTTACAATATTATTTATTGATAGCTTCTGATGTTAACTGGTGTAATCCATTATTTGGTCTTCTTCGTCGAATGTTGTATTACCTGCTTCAACTGTTTCGGTTTCTTCCAGTTCCTTTAACAATCTTGTATAATAGTTCACTGCAGTTACAGGCATTAGGTCTGATAATTCTTTGAGATCTTTTATTTTTTCCTTAGTTATTGGCAGCAATTGGGAATACTTTGGTTGCAGTGTCTGCTGGGCTAGATTGAATAAACTGACACTGTAGGATTTTTTCCCTCTCTGCAGTCTGACGGGATGGCTATTATCTGGGGTTGTGCGGTATGCAGTAGATATTACGTAGCCTTCTTTGTGTTGAAAGTCAAATATTAACTTTCTTGCATCTGTAAATTTAGTAGTTGTTGATTTCCTAACGACAATGCACGTTTTTAGGACGTCAAAATCGAGAAAATCAGCCTGTTTCATTTCTACAACTAAGAAGCGCTGCGAAACGGCTGTAGTTATGGCCGTAACATAATCTTTTTTGGTGTAAATAATATTGCTGTAATTATTTTTTATATTTTGTTCAATTTGGCCAAATTGAGCATCACAGGGCATTGTCGAGTGACCAGAAAGTAGATAGATGTGTTCAATGTGAAGCAATGATGCGGAGTGAATTTCTCTGAGATACATTAAAACCTAAATTTTACCGTGAAAGAGTGCAGACTTACATCTAATTTTTTGCATAGGTAAAGCAAAGGTTTTAAAGGATAATTATACGACAAAAAACTCATTTTTCGAATTTTGTGGCGTTCGCCCCTTCTCCACCGAACGCGTCATATATAGGTTACAGAAAGAAAAAAAAGAAAAATAAATAACATACATACATACATACATATATATATATATATATATATATATATATATATATATATATATATATATATGCAATAAACGGAGAAGTAAAAATAAAAATTAAAAGTTAAAGGATTATCAGATTTGTAAGAAAAAATATCGATTTTTAGCACAAGATCAAATTAATTATAAAAATGCAAATTTATACTGGAAATCTGCCCGGGTTTTAACACTTTGCCTTTTATGGTCAAGTTTCGATATATATAAAAATAAAATTAAAATTAAAAGTTAATAAAGTAGCATACAATTTTACCAAAGATTTCGCGTTCTACCCTTCTTATCTAAATCTGCTTTGAAGGAATTCAAAACAACAGGATCGAGTTGAAAAGACCTTTGCTTATGTTGAAGTTATTTGAAAGTTGGATAATGGCAGACTCAAGAATATTTCTATTAACAATGTTGCTAGAGTGGAATAAAACTGAAGCATTATTCCAATCAATACAGTGGGATAACTCTGACAAATGGACAAAAAGGGCACTGGACAACTGTCCTGTTCTAACGGAATATTGATGCTGTTTTATACGTGTGTGCAAATCCTTTCCCGTCTGACCTATGTAAAAGGAATCACATTGTTTACAACCAATTTTATAGATAATGCCTGAATTATTGGTAGGGCTATTTTTTACTATGATATTTTTCACAATATTGTTATATGAAAATACTACATTAATATCCAAAAGTTTAAGTACATTAGCAATGCCTAAAAAGCCCGGGAAAAATGGAAGTACTAAAATATTTTTTTGACAAAGTACGAGTGTTATTATTGACACGATAGAAAGTTCGTTTTGCCTTGTTGAGACAAGATTCCATAAACGCAGATGGATAACACAGATCACTTCCAATACCGTTGATTTTTTCCAATTCAGCATCGATGTATTCAGGACTGGCGATCCTAAGGGCGCGGAGAAACATTGATGAAAAAATGGCCTTCTTAGTGGGGGTGTCATGTCCCGAGTAAAAGTGTACGTAGGACAAATTGTTTGTTGTTTTCCGATAGATACTAAACTTAAAACCTGGGCTTTCCCTATGTACACGCACATCCAAAAATGGGATTGAATTGTCTTGTTCCACTTCTAAAGTAAACTTAATGGAGGGGACTTGATCATTTAACTGAAGGAGGAAGTTATCCAGGTCACGATTCATGGGCCAGATACACAAAATATCGTCGACGTACCGCAACCAAGGGATGCCAACCCCCAGGATTCTCGGAATGTAAGTAATTTCGAAAAACTCCATATAAATATTGGAGAGGAGGGGCGATAAGGGGTTGCCCATGGCCATCCCAAAAACTTGTTGATAGTACTCGTTATTGAAAGTGAATTTACAGTCTTTGATGCAAAGCTTAATAAGTTCCAAAACAATGTGTGAAGGTAGTGGCAGGTCATAATTATGTAATTCTTGGGAGAGAAAGTCAAACATATCGTCAATCGGCACTTTTGTAAACAATGAACAAACGTCAAAACTGATCAATCTATCGTTAGTTTCAGTACGTGCATTATTCAATTTTTCAGTAAGATCCATGGAATTTTTTACATGTGAAACTTGACCATAAAAGGCAGTGTTAAAACCCGGGCAGATTTCCAGTATAAATTTGTATTTTTATAATTAATTTGATCTTGTGCTAAAAATCGATATTTTTCCTTACAAATCTGATAATCCTTTAATTTTTAATTTTTATTTTTACTTCTCCGTTTATTGCATATATATATATATATATATATATATATATATATATATATATATATGGATAGGTATGTGTATATATATATATGTATGTATGTATGTATGTTATTTATTTTTATTTTTTTTCTTTCTGTAACCTATATATAGGCTGTAACCCTTTTATGTACTTCAGTGTTCCTGAGGATGTCATTAGACGAAAGCGCTTGAGCACCATTTTGTGTTTCCTTTCCTTCGTAGTTTTATTCATCATAAATATTTTTCACGTGTTACTTTCGTGAAATAATTTTCATATATATATATATATATATATATATATGTATAAGGTAAGGAGAAAGTTGTTCAATTGTGTGTGTGTGTGTGTGTGTCCGTGTTTCGTTTGAACTATTATTTTGTTGGTTATACGTTTCTTATTATATTATTTTTTGTGCAGTGAAAGGCAAATTCTATTTATTTACAATAATTAATAAACAGATTGAATTTTTTATTGTCAATTTCGGTTTCAGAAAGTGCGTTTGCTTTGGTTACGAATTAAAATAAATGGTGGTATCTAGCAACTCACCCTAATAATGTATACCTGAACAATTAAAATAAAAAATGGTATCTGGCAACTCAACCCTCCTCTATATAAGGGCCGCTTCGGTTCGGAGCGGTCAGATGGATGTGAACTTCGGTCAAATAAAGAACTCCCTCTACTTCCTTCTTAGTTGAAGACTTAGCTTAGTTTCCCTTTGGGGGGTTAAGACGCCCCACCTTCTCCCCTAAAGCCCTCCTCCGTCTCTCCTTTCTCTTCTCTCTTAGGTTAAGACAACCCCTTTGTGGGGGAGGTCATCCTTCCTTCTCCCCCCGAAGACCCCTTCCCCTCAACCTCCCCTCTCCTCCCGAAGACCCCTTCCCCTCAATCTCCCCTCTCCCCCTTGGCTCCTTCTAAGCCAACTGGCTGATTAGGAGTCTATAAGACAACGGCCACTCGGCTGAAGTCTTAGTGTGCACTTGGCTCCTGCCAGGTGAACACCTCTCTTGCTTTCTCTCGTTCTCCTGTCTTTTTCTTGGGGGATAACGCCGCCTCCAAGTTTCATGACCCCTTGTTGCACCTGCAACCAGCATCCCCCCACCCCTTTGCAGCATTGAGTTGTTGCACACACCCCTCCCCCTTCATTGCTTACCCCTCCCCCTTTACAACATACCCTCCCCCATTTGCAACATTGATAATTATCTCTTGCAACATTGCAACATTTTTGAACTCGTCCATTTTGCGCCCATACTGCTAACATATCTCTCTCTAATCGTCACCAGTATGTTAAAGTAAATGACATTAGTATGATGGGCGCAAAATGGTAGAGTGCAATGTAATTACAAATGTTGATCAATGTTGCAAGAGTGCCACCCGACCCCCCATAGTGTCAACACCCACCCCCTTTTGTTGCAAGGCACCCCCAAAATTGGGGAGGGGAAGGTTGTAACTTGGAGGCGGCGTTATCCCCCAAGCTGCAATGAGCCCCCCAAAGGGGGAGACCTAGCCTAGGAGAGAGGAGGAGACGTGTTCGCCTGGCAGCTGCCAAGCGCATATTAAGACTTCAGCCGAGCCGCCGTTGTCTTATAGGATCCCTAATCAGCCAGTTGACTTAGAAGGCTGAGTTACCAGATTGCGCTGTTTATTTAATTAAAGCATATATTCTGACTTATTCCGTCAGTTGACTAAGTAGGCTGAGTTGCCAGTTTACGCTATTTATTTAATTAAAGCATATATTCTGACTTAATCAGCCAGTTGGCTTAGAAGGCGTAAATGGCCTGTATATATTAATAACCTTAGAACAAATTAAAAGCGCACACAAACGCACATACACTCACCGACTGTACGCCCTTAAAGCCCCTATTAAAACACACACACACACACACACACACACACACACACACACAAATATACACACATATATATATATATATATATATATATATATATAAATAAACTGATTGATGCCAGCAAAGCCCCAATAGCAAGATATATACGAGCACAACCACAACACAAAAAAGCATGACATCCCAACAATCGTCTAAGTATAGACTTTTAAGAGCTCATCTCATCAACAGCACATGGTGAGATGAGGGCTACGACTTTTAGAAGCTCATCCCATCAACAGCACATGATGAGATGAGGGCTACGACTTTTTAGGAGCTCATCCCATCAACACCACGTAACCGATATGAGGGCTACAACCAAGCGTCCAATCTTAGACGAATGGTGATGAAACTATTACACAACAACCCACCAACCACCTCCACCACCACCTTACTTACCAAATCCTGGTAGACCGACAAGGTCTCCAAATTCGTCCCAATAGACAGAGCTATTAAACATAAACAAATAGGATCCCGTTATTGCAACAATCGATCATGTTGTTTATTTCTCTCTCTCACCACCAGTTGGCGTATCTGGTTGAGTTGCCAGTTCACGCTATTTATTTAATTAAAGCAAATATTCTGACTTAATCCATGTTGTTTATCTGTTTATTTCTCTCGATCTCTCTCTCATATTTATTTAATTAAAGCATATATTCTAACTTATTCCGCCAGTTGGCTTAGAAGGCTGAGTTTCCAGTTTGCGCCATTTATTTAATTAAAAGAAATATTCTGGTTTAGAAGCCGCTTTAGAAAATAACCAATTGATATAATTAAATACCGTGTACAAAAAGGAATAAATAAAACGCCAATACATCATTGTGTTTATTTAGGCGAATTAATGGAAATAAATATACAATGGGATATATATATATAATCAAAAAATAATAATAATAGCATCACGAACAGGAAATATATAATAAAAAATATACAAAGCGGTGCATTATCAATATATTAGTACAGGAAAAATATATACAGTCATATTAAATATATTGAAAATAATAATATACGAAAGGTATAATCAATTGCATATTAGTACAGGAAAAATATATACAATTATATTAAATATATTGAAAATAATAATATACGAAACGTATATTCAATTGCATATTAGTACAGGAAATATATATATATATATATATATATATATATATATATATATATATATATATATATATATATACATATATATATATATACACACACAATTTAAATATACACCTTTATGTTCTACGGTGCAAAACACTAAACTCACACGTAATAGAGTCTACATCCACATCACTATTACTTTGCACCACGTGATAAAACCATCCAAGCAACACTTCACCGTTTAACTGATAAGGAAGCATATACTCGACATAAATGGATTTCTTATCGTTCAATACTATTTTCGTGCCTACTTTACATCCGGTTGGCAAGTTATCTTTAAACATGACTAGAATACAATCAAAAGCACGCACAAAGAGTCGTCGCTAACCACAACATCATTATTAAATACAAGTTTATAAACAAGCCTTTCCAATCGAGGGTTTTTTCTTACCGCCCCGAGCTTTTCAATCGTGAAGTCTTCTTCACTCTGCATAGCGACAACTGAAATAATCTTCCAAGTCGTAAAGATAGCTATTCACAATATAGAGGTACAGCTCTTCAGGATGAACAGTGTAGGTGAGCTCAGCCCTGTACCGCTCAAGTGATTTGTACCAAAGTTCAGGATATTTCGAAGAATCTAAACCTTTTAAATATGCATCCAGCTCTAGACCGTTCTCGCCTTGTTCATTCCTACATTCGATAAATCCGTCGAGCAGAGCGATGTATGCGTATTTAAGAACCGTGTCAAAATAAATGATATCCGTAACACGAGCGTCTAATATAGGCTTCAGCCTGCGGAATGCGATGATTTCAAACATTCTGTCGAGGATGAAACGGTTTCGCGTAGGGACAAGAACGTTATTATCAGATGCGTTCTTCTACATCCTTCTAAAGGCCTGGAAACATACTCTAAGGACGCGCACATCATTCACGCAATAACGCTCACATTCATCAGCTATATTATAAGGATTAGATTCATTAAAACTGGTGTAGTATCGGTCAAAATCTTCACGTTCATCTGCGCTCATACATTCATAGTTAAAGTAATGTTTGGGTGGAGGTAGTCCTACGTAATTTAAAGTTTCGCTAGTGAGGAATGTGTAAGGGAAATATCCTTTTGAAACTTCAGTGGCTACGCCCATCACATTGGGTAGCTTTGCTAATTTACGAGGTGTGAGTAATAAAGTGTCTTTAAATTGTACATTACCTCTTATTTGCATCTGTATTAGCTTGTTGCCTCTTTTCAAGGGATCACCTGTAAATATCATAGATAACTCGAGCTCGAGCAACTCCTTATAAAGGAACTGTGTGTCAAATTTCGCACCGTTATGGGCAAGTATATACACAGTCATTTTTTTTTAACTTGTCCGCTAACTTGACAAAATAGGACACAAAGAGTTTCACAGGGCTATCGTGAGCATTCGGTTTAAAAACGTTTGTCCGTTTAACACATTTGTGTCATTCACCACACTCGATCTCCATACGCTCATCACAGATAGTCTGGCTCACATGTAAATGTGGAATAACCTCTTTGGTTTCAGCGTTGGTGTGTTTCTACAGCGTAGTACAGATTTATACAAGGGTTGTTTTTAGGCTTGGCGTCTTTCATATAACATACATGTTTTACTCCAACCGCCTTATATTTCTCATGGCATGTAGAACAGTGAATTTCATCACATTTATGCTTGAAATTCACCCAATTATCCATCATATGAAATATACCACATTCACAGATTCTCATTTTCCTACACGTGCCAATTGATATATGGAGCTCAAAACAGTTATTATTGAAAACTGTACGTCTACACACACCACAATCCCTCTTCTCAGCTTCAACTACATGGCTTTCACATTTGGAGCTTTTACACTGCTCACATACCATGTGGCAATCTTTACAATGTTTCACTTTATCATCCGCAAACTCGATACAGCCCTAACACAACATCCCTAACTCGCGTAAAGGTCCCTTATATTACGGATGGGGAGATACGTTGTCAGTGACAGTCCTAAAATAAGTAGGGGGCTTCTACGATCTCTCACACAGCTTTTAAAAGCATACACAGTAGGGTGGAGCGAAAAATACTTTTTTTCTAGTATCAAGTTCTAATAGTGATTAAAAGTTGCATTTAGTGGAGTATATATACCTGCCAAAATATGAGTTTATTTGTTTAATATTTTCAGCTGCCACCAGGGGGCTAAATTTAACACAATTTTGGGTAAAAAGGAAAAAAATGCTTCTATTTTAGGTTTATCAAACTATTATAAAATTTTATCTTAGAATTATCTAATAGTTTGATTAAGATTCTTAAATGATTAGAATTCGTTTTGTAAAAATGCCTTTTCATATGCTTAATATCTTCAGCTGCCACAAGAGGGCTGAAATTAACTTAAAAATGACAGTTAAGTATGATTCTGTATTTACTTGAAAAAGGGAACAGTAATAAATTAGGATGTCTCTCCTCCTTTATACTGGCTTGAGACAGTTAAGAAACGTTATTTCGTGCCTTAGCTGAGTTACCACCCTTTCCCCAACCAACCTCCCTCTTGAAAGGGTTCTTGCTGAAGACTATTTAGTAATTTGCTTTTGTGTCAAATTTTGGCTGTTTTTTCCTTGATTCTAATGTAGCACGAATCCAACCGTCTCTGTTTGTAGGTCCGCAGACTGATCCAGCAGCGTCTGTAACGAGCTTGACGCATCTCTCTACGGCTTGTGTATGACATGGAAACTGAAATAATTCTGAATGAAGAGTAGTACCATGTTTGATGCATGATTCAATATCATCAAGAGAAACTCCTTTGGTTATCGGTGGTTCTGCTATCTGAAAATCTTGCCACATAATGAGATCTGTATAGTCTTTGGCATAAAAATTTATTTCTGGCACCTTAAAATACCTGATAACATCTGTTTCTTGAATGCATGCCCTTGCTTTTATGATACGCCTAAATCCCAACTGATGCACATGCTCCCTTTCATCAGCTATCATTGCAATGAGAATGTTTTCTTGATTTGCGTAATATGCATTTCGCTGAATGACTGAGTCATGTACTCTCCTAAGCTCTTCACGGAGATACCGGCTTCTTGCAATCATATGCCACATATGTTTAGCACCATATTGGCATAATGGTTTACGCTTTATCTGAAACCACATTGGTGCGTATACCCTAACAATGAAAGTAGCTAATTCTTGTAAATTGCCTGAAGGATTCTCTGTGCTTGTATATAACTGCAGAGTCCTGTTTGCTGTGGTGAGCCACCTTGAATGTGATATATTGCCTGGACTCTTATGACTAAGACTCTTTGAGAATGTTCCACTTGAGATAGCCTTGTGAATTTCAAGAAGGTATTTCTGGTCAGTACTTATGTCATCTACATCAACTTCACACATGTCCTCTTGAATTTCAATGGGTTTGAAGTTAACTATGGGAAGCTTTTCACAGTCTGAAAGTGCTCGGCCAATTTCTCCTGAAAATGCTCTTGGTCCAGTAGTGGTACCATCCAAGTGATGAAACAGATGGCGCAATGGAAGTTCATTAAGGTGTAAAAGGCATATCAGCCACTGCAATGGCTTATTAAAGGCTTCTTCCAGTAATCTTATTGTGCCTCCAATACTACCAGTGTTAACCACTGTCGAATCACAGCCAACTGCAACGATGTTCCCTATATCAACATTCCTTTCTTTCAAGCAATTCACTAGCGCTGTGCAAATGTATTGAGCTTTGCCACTGGAAGGTGTCACATGTGCAAAGTACAGAGAGTGTGGTTCAGATATTATGCTGATATGCTCTTCGCGTTTGGTTCTTTGGTGGTTAGAGCCATCACTCTCCTGGACTTGAATCATTGTTTTATCCTTTCTGCCATCAAAGTATAAACCCCGCATGGTTTTTGGCTCTCCTATCTGTTGTAGTTCCTTTCTCTGTTTTTGTCTTTCACGTCTTAGCTTACTTCTGTCTATAATATTCCCTTTGTCTTCGGGAGTAACAATTTTAAGATCTGCCAATACTGCCGAAGCAATAGCAGCCCCAGCTCTGTCCGACATTTTAAATCTATCACAAGTAATTGCTAATGAAGGCAGTGGCTCACGCATCTGTTGTTCTGATATTACATATTGAGTCGAGGTTGTATCTTCCTCATTATCTTCAGATATCTCTTCTAGTTGTTGAAGTTCACTTGTCTCTGTTTCGATTTGTAAGTTGGACGTATTGGTTATAGCAGCACTAGTTGTTTGTGAGGATTCCAGACGTGCTTTTTCCATTTCCTTTCGATGTTCTCTTGCTTGTAATCGTCTTGTGTGTGCTATGTCAATGCTTCCTATCACCATTATTCTGCGTGTTCGTTGGTCATTTAAAAAATCCTGCTCTTTTGGAGGGACTTTCTTACTCTTTTCACATGAGCATCTCCTAAACTCCTTACATTTGCAGGTGCAGATGTCAAACAAAGTGCATTTTGAAGAGTTTTCAAATTCTTCAAGCTGATTTTTGTACTTAGGCTGATCCTTGCGTGACTTGTATGGCTTTAATAAGGACCTGTATTTATCATGGTACACTCGCATCATCTGTAAAACGCGTGTATGTGAAACTATTGGCAAAGAGGCCTTCTTCCAAATATTTTCTACCTTTTTGGAAACTGCCTCTGCTATTTCAGAAAATGAAGGCTCCTTGTTATTCATCTGCTCCTTCACTAAATGTTTTGTGAACAGGTATTCTTTCATAATGCAGTTATAAGTTGGTAGTTGCATATCACTCATCTCACAAGGTACTTCAAATATGGCACACTTCATGTGTTCTCTAGTGAAATCTTTATATTTAGTATTTGATGCCATAATATTTTTAAGAAAAATTCACAATCACAAAATATCCTGTAACATCAAAACATTATATAATTAATATATATAATATATTTTATAAGTATATATAATATTATATAAATATATAATATATTATATAAATAAACTAAAATTATATAATACATTATAACAAGCATTTTATAATAAAATCAATATTATCTCTATATAAATCACTTTAAAATAAAGTTTTATAATATTCCGATCATATTAAAAAACTCTCCGATCAACTGAGCGACTAGGCCTACTACCTAAGAAGACAAGTGTTAACACACTGTTCTAATGACTCACAGAAAGAAATTCCTTCACACCAAAATCCTCCCCCACAACCCTCCCCAAACCCTCCCCCACAACATTCAGTGTAGTCTCAACATGACTCAGTTACTCTAAATTGTGTTAAGTTCAGCTCTCTTGTGGCAGCTGAAGATATTAAGCATATGAAAAGGTATTTTTACAAAACGAATTCCTATCATTTAAGAATCTTATTCAAACTATTAGATAATTCTAAGATAAAATTTTATAATAGTTTGACAAACCTAAAATAGAAGCATTTTTTTCATTTTTACACAAAATTGTGTTAACTTTAGCCCCCTGGTGGCAGCTGAAAATTTTAAACAAATGAACTCATATTTCGGCAGGCATATTTCGTCCACTAAATGCAACTTTTAATCACTATTAGAACTTCATACTAGAAAAAAAGTATTTTTCGCTCCACCCTAATACACAGTTCTACGACGATCATCCATTCCAAATACAACTACACGAACATTCATTTCCTGTTCTACCCTTCTCAGCTCCTCAGGACCCATGTTACAGTCAAACTCAAGTTTACAGTCTACAGCTAGTTTACGGGCACGCTCCATTACCATAGGCAACCAAATTTTTTGGGCCCGTGTATTTAGTACAGTAAACATACTCGCTAAGACTACTGCTACAAGGCCACAACCACGATCGACGTTTATATGCCGTCTATAAATACCTGAGAATTGAAGTTAAGAGTATAAGTTGTGGCGCTATGACCCGCAACACGGAATACACTGTCAATATTTAGCGAGAAGTTTTCCTTATTGAAGGCTATACTACTTTGAGAGGTTTGCATCATACGGCCTAATATACAGGGCGTCCCAAAAAAATGTATACACACTTTAACAGCTGATAGCTCAATTGATGTTTCTTTCTTTCCAAGTTAAACCCATTAGTATTAATAATGGCAGTCAGACTAAGCTTTGAACAAAGGAAATTCATTCTAAAATGCTACTGGAAGTGTGAAAACGCAGTTGAAGTGCAAAGACAGTTTAGGAGGGAGTTTCAAACAGATCCACCAACGCGACTTACCATCACTCGAATTAGAGATACGTTTGAAGCCGATGGAACTGTTCAGAATGTCCACAAGAAGCGTTCCGGAAGACCACGGACATCGACAAGCCCCACAAAGCAAGAAAGAGTACTGGAAACGTATCACCAAAGTCCAAGAAAATCTGTGCGGCAAGCGAGTCGTGAGGTAGGAATTTCAGAATCGTCTGTCCAACGCATTTTGAAGCTGTCAATGGAAAAGTTACATTCCAAGATTAGTCCATGCTATTAATGAAGATGATGATGATCCGGACCGAAGAGTGGAGTATTGCGAGTGGTACTTGGCACGATGTGGATGTGGATTGGACGAAGGGGTTTCGTAGAATACCCTCCGCGTTCACCAGACCTCACACCACTAGACTTTTTTTTATGGGGATACTTAAAAGACAAAGTCTACGCTATAAAACCTGCAACAGTCGCTGAATTGAGAGCAGCCATTGAACGAGAATGCACACAAATACCAAACGAAATGTTTTGTGATGTTTGCGATTCCATTGCTTCGCGTTATCAGCAGTGCCTGGACCAGAACGGACGTCAGTTTGAAAACAGGCGTTGACAAAACAATTAAATAATGTCTGTAGATTCTATTACATTTTGAAAATGAAATGTATTTTAATAAACACTGCCTTTATAATTATTTAAAGTGTGTATACATTTTTTTGGGACGCCCTGTATACTCTATATCTTCAGCTGCCAAACGTTTGAACCGTATTACTACCCAAAAATCATCTACATCTCCGTCATGTGACCCGAATCCGAAGGACAGCCTCGTCCTGACCTCACGTTCGTCGCGGTTCTGAAGGGCAAACTCTACAATACGTTCAACTATGCGCCGTAGTCCGTGTTCCATACCATTGCTATACATGGATCTAGGATCGACCCTGACTATACACCGATTTCTAGTCAATGCCGGGGTGGGGATAGCGGTGCGCACCAACTCGAATGTTATGCCAACCTCAACAGAATGGGAAGCTGCTGTGGAGGATGTACCCGGAATTGAATAATGGGTTATATTTGAGGAAGGTACTATTGTGGGGGTTGTTTCGTAAGACGTTGAGGGTTGAGGTTCTATTACTGGTGGTCTAACAACCGGAGCAATCCTGGCACGCTTTATAACTGCCGTGGAGGGTTCTTCATCACGCCTCCGCTTTGAACTGGCGTGTGCTACAGCTGTCGCCGGTGAGGGATCGTCGGCGGGGAAGGGTTCTGTAGCTGTATGGTCAACGGGATCTTCTGTGATATCGATGATGGGATGCTGTACATCGTCGTCATTCACGGTTCTGTGGAAGAAGAAAACAAAATATAAGGAGCAGCACTCAAAATTTGTATTATATTGTAAATGGCCCACGTAGGGGCGTGACAAGTTAAAAATGGATTCTGTAGAAAAATTCAGGTTCATGAGCCCATCCACATGTATTATATCTGGCCCTCATGATGTGGTAAAATTGTGTTTACGCTTAAAATCATTAAAAAAAGGGGGAGATGTTCTCAAAATTTGTGCATAAAGTTATATGGTGCTATTCGACATATCAATCAGTGTTCAACGAGTACCAAGATTTGTTCCAGAAAGGTGTATATGACGTTAATTCGTTAAAGGGAAATACACATACAGTCACTGTAATTGACGATCTCATGTTGGAAATGGATAAAACGTTTGCCGAGACATTTACAGTGTTCTCCCACCATCTTAACATAGCGTGTTCTTCATCAATGAGAATCTATTTTTCAAAAATAGATACATGCGCGATGTGTCGCTAAATACACAATGTCTAGTCTTATTCGCTCAACGTAAAGATGTATCACAAATTGGGGTATTAGCCAGTGAAATGTTCCCGAATCAGCGTAATGAGTTTTTGGAGGTTTATTAAGAGGCCACAAACCAGCGTTATGGATACTTGCTTTGTGACTTTCACCAGCCAAACACGTTTAGGGTGATTCTAAGAACGAATATATTCCCAAGCGAGCCTGAAACGGTGTATATTCCAGAATGACAAATAGGCTGAAGAAATACCGTGAATTAATAAAAATGTATCAACGATTCCCCCGGACGCTGCAACAGATGTTTGTTAAAAATATCGACTCTGACTTTTTAAAATGCATCTGTGAAATCTGTTTTAATGTTATAAAATGTAATGTGCCAATGAAACCCTCTCAGAAGCCTCGCTTACGTCGTTACAAGAACATAATACGAGTGCTCGCTCTTAAAAATCAAACTGTGGGTAAGAAAAAGAGCATTATTGTACAGAGAGGAGGCTCATTCCTACCCATCTTATTTTCAGTTTTGGGTCCTTTACTGACAAGATTAATATAAAGAAGTGGTTGTGATTCCGCATGAGGTGTACGCTTCATTGCAAAGTTCAAAGACTCCTGACACGGCTCCAGAACCCCGTAAAAGTAGGCTTAAAAGAATGGAAAACGAGTTGCTAGCCCTATTAAACAGTGAAAAGTCACCTGATGAGAAAAAGATCTTGTACCAAGAGGCTTTGCAAAAATTTCTTCATGAGTACGAAGATTATAAGCATCCTACAGAGCTCCCCGTTGTTATTAGGCACAGCGCGAAAAGTGCTGAGCATGGCGACACAGGACCTGGCCCCGACGATGGCCAACCAAAGAACAACGGAGCACAAAACATCGAACATATGCTAAAAAACAGCCTCCCACATACATTGAGGAATAAAGGTTCAAGTCTTTATAATTTATTGAGTGAGGATCCCATCATACAGTGGACCGATACAGGCGAGGTCATTGTTGAAGGAACAAGGGTACAAGGATCCAATATCGTAGATATTGTTCATGATCTGGTGAGAAAGTGGGACAGACCTTCGCCAACTGGCTGGAAGCATATTAAAGCAAGACTACATCAAATAAATGTCCCCGAAACATTGATATAAGTTAAAAGACTTGGAGAAAGTCTCGTATGTGTCACAACTGAGTACCCCATCGCCCCCAGCAGCAGCGTCTCTGAAGAGGAGAAAGAAGAAGAAACGGCCAGCCTTATCCACGTGCCTCCAAAATACGCAAATGGCTAACATATTAAGTAAAGGCTATTATGACATTTCTAACCCCGCCTCCTATGGATGGGTTAATAGACTGTACAGCGGTGTTTACGGTGTAAGAAAAAAGATGTTGAGAGATTTTTGCGGGAACAGGATGCTTATACACTTCATAAACCGGTGAGAAAAATGTTTAAAACGGCCAAAATAACAGCTGCATGGATTGACTCTATTTGGCAAGCGGATTTAATAGACATCAAAGATATTCAGTGTATAACGATGGTTACCGCTACATCCTATTCATAATAAATGTATTCTCTAGATACCTATGGTTAAATCCCCTAAAAAATAAATCGCCTGAAACAGTTGCTAAAGCGACCAAAACGTTGATGTTGAAAGAAAACAGGATTCCTGGCTATTTTTGTACGGATATGGTGAAAGGGTTTATAGGACGGGCTTTTCAGAACATGCTGACAGAGTTTAATATCAGCTATTACACTACCAATTCTATACATAAGGCCTCTTTAGCTGAAAGACTTGAATGTACCATAAAGGAGCGCATGCATCGCTATTTTACACATAAAAACACATACAGATTTCTAGACATTCTGCAATCATTGGCTTTTAGGATCGCCTGAAACAGTTGCTAAAGCGACCAAAACGTTGATGTTGAAAGAAAACAGGATTCCTGGCTATTTTTGTACGGATATGGGGAAAGGGTTTAAAGGACGGGCTTTTCAGAACATGCTGACAGAGTTTAATATCAGCTATTACACTACCAATTCTATACATAAGGCCTCTTTAGCTGAAAGACTTGAATGTACCATAAAGGAGCGCATGCATCGCTATTTTACACATAAAAACACATACAGATTTCTAGACATTCTGCAATCATTGGCTTCATCCTACAACCGTTCACACCATCGTACGATTGGCACGACGCCTAACGAGGTTTTAGAAAGAAGTGCGCTTCCAGAGGTGAGAAGAGATGGAACACCACCACCACCACACTCTGCGGGTATCAAAATCAATGATTATGTAAAGCTGTCGCGTTCTGGAAATAAATTCGCGAAGGGATTTGAGCAAGGATGAACACGTGAGATTTTTAAAGTTCGTGCTATGAGACCTAAAGGTGAGATAATGATGTATTATATTGAAGATTTGAATGCGGAAGAAATCTCAGGAGGCTTTCACAGTGAGGAGTTGAGAAAGTGGCATTTAATTTAGGAAAAAACTGGTTTAAAATTGAGAAAATTATAGGAAGTAAAGGTTCAGGAAAGAGAAAAATGTACCTGGTGAAATGGCTGGGCTACCCAGATAGCTTCAACACCTATATAAAAGCTGCTGCAATAATGAAGCTTAAATAGTATGCAGCATGGCTCCTAACCATTTCTACATCACACTCCCCTCCTCCTCATCCATGTCTGTACATCCTAACAACACCCTCGCCAACTTTGTGACAGAACTCCACATCCCCATTGAATTGGAGCGTGATTCGTATGAGGTCGGGTTATGTGAACTCCAGTTAGCCACCAAATTTTTAACTCTTGAAAATGAGCAAATCATATTTCTGATCATTAGAAGATTCGATGAGTGCAAAAAATTAGGCATAACCTTAGACAATACTATGCGATCAGTCCTGTTCGGTGAGGAAAGGTACTATAACACAAAGGTATCGCTAGGAGTCGGGCATTATGATAGAGCCATGGACATTGTGAGGGGGTTAAACAGGAGTCTTGAAAGGTCGTACCTGACATACGATTTACTTTTAGAAGTCGTAAACATAGACACGCCTGCATGCACGTTGAAGTTAAAGTCAACCCTTAGTAGAAATATTAAAGATAAAGAGCTGTTCACAATTTTGGCTGAGGGCCGATATGGCTCAGCTCTCCAAAAAGATACCTTTCACGAGGCACACCATGACTTGTCCAGCTTAATGTGTCAATTGAATATGGAGAAATTGGGTGAAAGCTCTCCGCCCCCAGACATGTACTATATTTACAGTAATATCGTAGAGCACCAATTTGTTGGGGACACCCAGGCGCGCCAGCTGCGCATTGCACACATCCCCAACCGTAGAGGGAAAAGCAAAAAACTTCACTTTTTTCTACGTGAAGGTCAAAATATGAAAATAAAAACCCACTCTAATAGACAGAGTTTATTTCCACGACAGTTTCGACGCCAACTGGCATCCTCCTTGGGTGGATACAGAGGAGGATGCCAGTGGGCGTCGAAACTGTCGTGGAAATAAACTCTGTCTATTAGAGTGAGTTTTTGTTTTCACATAGAAGGAAAAGTTTGAGCATTACATATGAGAAGCCCCATTATGTAAATGTTGCGACTAATCTATTAACCAAAATAGCTATATATATATAAGGACGATTGACGGAAAAATTTTCCCATTCGGTGAGGGGAGCTTAACAGTGAAAGTACACTTTCGTCGTTTATAATGGCTCGAAGACCATTCACAGTCTACCGATGGGTGAGTTATCAGCGTGGGAGTGGACTTGGATCCATTTTTTCATCCATACTACGCACCGCTGTCCCACTGTTAAAGAGGGGCGCTAGATACCTAGGGAGGAAGGCGTTACAATCAGATTTTAACGCGGCAGAAGACATAATGGGTGGAACTAAACCTAAAGAAGCTCTAAAAAAAATCATTTAAAACGTACGCGGGACGAAATCATCAAAGATGCAAAGAGAAAAATGCGTGGTGGCGGGAAGAAGAGAGCTGCCAGGAAGAAGGGGTTACCATCACGTGTTGCTAAACGTAAAAGGAAATCAAAAAAGAAATGTTCTAAGCGTATGAAACCTATGGCTGATCATTTTTTTTAACTGATATAAGCTGAGGACACTACTCTCACGAATCATAGGTTGAGTAATACTTGTCGAGGGAGGTGGCACTATTTCTGACTCGTCATGGCACGTTTCATCCATCCGTGTAGTTCACAATGCTGTAAATCGGAACCGTCCCTCTTTGATATGCCCCCATTCAGGTCTCTATTGAGCATAGCGACATTATTACAATTAACCCATTAAACACAATTAGTTCACCCAGTGCCACTATAGAATTCGTGATACCCAGCTCAGGCCCTTACTTTTTTGACCCGAGCTGCGTATAGCCCATTCTGATGGAACGGACTGCGGTGATAGTTACACTGCCTACCCTGAAACCAACTTTTTTACACTCCATATTCAGCCAGTGAGAAGTGTATTTAAACCAGGTTAACATCTTGGCAGGAACGGGGTTCTACCACCTACGAGCCTATCTGGAAAATGTCCTCAACTTTTCAAAAGAAGCGAAGGACACCTTTTAAAACCGCTGAGGGGTATTACCACACTAAAGATGAGAATGGGATAAAGGATAAATTTAAAAATTCTAAAAAAAAGATATATGAATGTTTTGGACACTTGCATACAGACTTCACATTCCAGGAGAAACTGCTTATGAACGGGGTGGATATGAAGTTGAAGCTTACCCGTACGATTCATGAGATCTGCATAAATCTGAGGTCTGATCAAGAAGAAGGCGCGAAACCCGTTGTAATACACATCATGGAAACGTATTTGCGTATACGCCGAGTGAAATTAAGTCCCCCGAAACAAATAGAAATTGAGAAAGACTTAATACACGCCACAATAAAATATCCAATTAACAGGGTACAGATCAAACTGTACACGGTCCCCGCAGGGTTGGCCTCGAAGCAACTAGAAAACGTGTCCGTTGGAGTCCTACCTAAAAGGATATTAATTGGAATGCAGGACCACTCATCGACGAACGGAAAATATAAATAAAGTGCCTTAAAATTCGAGAATTTCGGCCTTAAAAATATTACTCTATACGTAAATGGCCTCGCTGTGAGAGGAACCATGATTACGGACTACTCATCAGACGCTATGTTCCCGCTCTGCGCGGGAGCATATAGTAGTCTGGATGATAATACAGGAGTCTGTGACGAACTTGGTTTTGGTGTAACACAGAAAGAATTTGTTGAAGAATTTAACGTTTATTCATTTGATATTACGCCTGACTTGTCTGCTGGCGCGAATACGCATTTAAGTCCACAGCAGAGCGGGAATATCTCAGTCAGGTTGGAATTTACCAAGGCTATAGACGCGCCTACAAGTGTACTCGTGTATCTCGAATCCCAGGCACTAATAGAAGTTGATCGTTTCAGGAACGTGATCACAGACTTTTAAAATGGATCCGAATACACTCCAGAGAGTAATGAAAAGTGACAGTTTCACACGCTCAAAATTTATCGGTGTGTTTGCGAATAATGAAATATTGAATCTGCCAAGTACGAGAAACTGGTACGGGGGTTATCGTTAACACCGACATTGTCGGGGGTGAGGGGATTCATTGGTTTTCAATCTATTTTAAAAATAGGGAGAGAATGTACTATGTTGATTCACTCGGATTTCAGCCCTGGAATGATTCTGTAATTGTACAGTTTATCGCGCAATTATATGTGCCTGAGATTGTTTGGTCCCCATATCGTTTCCGAGGATATTATACTGAAACATGGGGATTGTATTGCATTTTATTTCTCATGCATATGTCACGTGGGAAAGGATTTATGAATTTTTAAAAATTATTCGATTTGTGCGACACAGAGATAAACGATAAAAGTGTATGCAGACAGATAAAAAAGGGTCCCATATGTTAGTACCCCCTGTAATGTGTAAAGGTGTATATCTATATTGTGTAAAGTTGTATATACATTTGTAACTGTAGCCATTAAGACTTATTTAACGGATACTGACCCTCTTTTGTACATGTTTTCTACCATTTAATAAATGAAAATACAATGAGTTTTGTTCTTAACCTCAAAATACTTACATTATCTCCTCGATGACGTGACACTCGCTTGACTGGGTGTGAGCCAATACCTCGACTTCTGTATTCAGGTCACAGGGTTGGCTGGGAGGAGCAGCCTCCATTTCATTTACCCCCCTTTCATCAATAGTAGCTATAGCACGCCCTAGCTCTGCCTCGGTCCTATAAGGTTAAGTAAATGACAGTATTCAAAAGTAAGATTAGCTGAGTGTGCTATGCTCCACCTGCCTGCAACGGGCCTCGAACCCGGAGCCAAATCTTAATAGTTTTTAATATTTCTATTGTTTTATAAAAATCATACAAGAAATGTACAAATAAAAACATGCCATATATATATATATATATTGAAATAATCACGATGGAAACAGGAAATAATTAAAAGCATAATGGGATTAATTTTTACGTTGTGGAAAAATTCAGAATAAAGTTAGGTTAGAGTAACAGCAAATTGTAACCATAAGTAGATATCCTAACAGTTTCAAAAGTAAGATTAGCTGGGTGTGCTATGCTCCATCTGCCTGCAATGGGTCTCGAACCCGCAGTCAAATCTTAATAATCTCAAAATACTTACATTATCTCCTCGACGATTTGACACTCGCTTGGCCGGATGTGAGCTAACACCTCGACTTCTGTATTCAGGTCACTGGGTTGGCCGGACGGAGAAGCCTCCATTTCATTTACCCCCACTTTCAGCAGAAGTAGTTATAATACCGCCTAGCTCCGATTCGGTCCTATAATGGTAATTAAAATAAAGAATAATGCCACGAATTTGAATGCAGATAATTCATAAAAGTTTTGGTAATTTAAAAATCCAACAGCGGTGTTGGATTAACGAGAAAAATATTAATAAAGCTCCACCATATATATATATATATTATATATATATATATATATATGCCGAGATAATCACGATGGAAACAGGAAATAATTAAAAGCATAATGGGACTAATATTTACGTTGTGGAAAAATTCAAAATAAAGCTAGGTTAGATTAACAGCAAATTGTAACCATAAGTAGATATCCTGACAGTTTTCAAAAGTAAGATTAGCTGGGTGTGCTATGCTCCGTCTGCCTGCAACGGGTCTCGAACCCGCAGCCAAATCTTAATAGTTTTAATATTTATATTGTAAGTTTTATAAAATCCTACAAGAAATGTACAAATAAAAGCACAAAATATATATATATATATTGAAATAAACCCGAAGGAAACAGAATAAAAAATATTTTTGAAAACGCTTTTATTGCGGCCTTTTACGGTTAGGTTATATTGCTATAAACGAGAAAGAGCCCGAGGATTAATTTTCTTTGTAGGAAAACACTGAATAAAGCTAGATTAAACACTTAGGGGTTCTTACATTTCAGCAGCGTCTTCATTGAGCGGTTCTAGCACTTCGTCACATTTTTTCGTGACGCCCTGGGTAGATAAAAGTTCATCCAGATCTATAGCATTGAAGAGGTTGAGCACCGTGTTGGCATAAATTTCTTCATCCTTAATCAGATCGGGGAAATTGTACAAAGATAACTGACTCATGGTGTATAAAGCACTAAGCGAAAAATGCAAGAAACTGAGGCTGTGAGTCGAAATTCTCCCTTTATAAGTGGGCCTATGATCAACTCACAAAACAATCGTTAGCACCCTATTGGCTAGCGGTGAATTTTGGGCTGAGCTTGACGCGTAGGCCTGCATAGCAGCCAAACAGAGGTCCTGGGATCCTCCCCACAGGGATGTGGTTGGTTGCCTCGTGAAATCTGGGGCGTGTCAGATGTCCCGATTCGTGGAGAGACGCGAAACGAATTGATTTTCGATCTTGTATTCGAGAGAGAGAGAGAAAACGTGTTATGGCTTTAAAATGGAAGGATATTTAATTACGCATGAAGGAATGACAAAGATGTGTGATGTTGTTAAATACGATATTGAGCGAACTGAAATGACCCACATCTGTGAGGTATATTTTAAATACATATCTTATCTCGAATCTTGGAGATCAGAGATTTGCTAATAAAGAAATAAAACATGTGTATATATATATATATATATATATATATATATATATACACACACACACACATATATATATATATATGAGAAGATCGTTTATGGCATGTAATTAAATTGTTTTTGTAGAAAGATGAAGAAAGCCTTGGTCAGCAGAGAGAGAGAGAGAGAGAGAGGAGAGAGAGAGGAGAGAGAGAGAGAGAGAACTGAGGTTATAATACCTTGAATCATAAAAGTGAATGATATTTGAGCTATAGAATAGATAAATTTAAAATCAAAGAAGTGTGATGAATTGGGCTGTTAAGCTCTATAGTATAATTTAAAAAGCGTATCTTATCTCGAATCTCTGATTTCCAAGATTCGCTAATAAAGAAATAGAACATTTGTATATATATATATATATATATATATATATATATATATATATTATTTCCGGAAAAAAGTTCAAGGGTGATGCGAAAGCGTTATAAACAAGAATTGCTTCGTTGTTTCGTGTATAACTCTATTAATCGTGGTTTTTCTACCAAAAAAAATTATTACGTGCCATAAAGTCCTTATATATATATATATATATATATAATATATATATATATAAGAAGGACTTTATGGCACGTAATAATTTTTTTTTGGTAGAAAAACCACGATTAACAGAGTTATACACGAAACAACGAAGCAATTCTTGTTTATAACGCTTTCTTATCACTCTTGAACTTTTTTCCGGAAATTTACATATAAAGGCTCGCCTTTGCTCCCCGTACGAATTGTTCGAAGCTTTACACTCCACCTTTGAGTTTAACGCTGATCATTAGTTCACCCTGTTTATCAGCTTCGGAAGGCCGCACCGGATCTCGAGCCCTCCTCCACCTTAGGGTTTAACACGAATCATTAGGTCACCCTGGCTATCACCGCGCCGGGTCTCCAACCAGCCTCCACCTTACAGTTTAACGCATATAAACAGTATAGTTGTACACTGTGCCAACTGGCTGATGGTGCCCGGTGGCACTGGCTGATGATGCCAACTGGCTGATTAGGGGTCATATAAGACAACGGCGGCTCAGCTGAAGTCTTAATATGCGCTTGGCAGCTGCCTGGCGAATACCTCTCCTCCTCTCTCCTCTCTCTTAGGTTAGGTCTCCCCCTTTGGGGAGTTCATTGCAGCTTGGGGGATAACTCCGCCTCCAAGTTGCATAACCTCTTGTTGCAACCCCATTTTGGGGGTGCCTTGCAACAAAGGGGGGTGGCACTCTGGGAGGTGGGGGTTGGCACTATTGTGGGTGGGGTGGCACTGTGGGGGTGGCACGCTTGCAACATTATGCAACATTTGCAATTGCTTTGCACTCTATCATTTTGCGCCCATACTACTGAAATTTCATCAGGATATGCTATATTGGAAAGTGAGGTTCCACAAGGATCAACCCTTGGACCCTTACTCTTCTTAATGCATGTAAATGATTTTTATCGATCAAACAACATTAGATTGTATTCACTATGTAGATGATACAACACTCATTTCTACATACCACAATATCAATTACCTAATGAACGAAGTGAACAGGCAATTAAATCATGTCTAATAAATGGACATGTGCAAATAAACTTTTACTAAACTTGACAAAATCATCATATATGCTCGAAACTCAAAAAACTGCAATTGTGCACATACCATTAATAATTGGAAACACTCTTCTTACAAAAGTAAATGAAGTTAAAGTTCTTGACATCAAGTTAGATGAAAAATTAAATTTCAAAAGTCACACACAACATCAAATAAAAAATATCTAGATTTCTCTACATAATGTTTAAACTAAAAAAAACAATTTCCCAAAATGCCCTCCACACACTGTATTACTCATTTATCCAGTAGTTTGGTTGCAAAAGGAGAGAGTGCAATGCAATTGCATATGTTGATCAATGTTGCAAGAGTGCCAACCCCCTCACCCTTGTTGCGAGGCACCCCACAGTGCCAGTGTCAAGCCTCCCCCCCTTGTTGCAAGGCACCACCTCAAGGGGGAGGGGGTTGTTGCAAGGCAACAAGGGGTTATTCAACTTGGAGGCGGAGTTATTCCCCAAGTTGCAATGAACTCCCGGTGAGTGAGGCCTCTTTGGGGGAGAAGTTGAGACGGCCTCATCCCCAAAAGGGGTATACCTAACCTAAGATAGAAAGGAGAAGGAGAGGAGGAGAGGTTCGCTTGACAGGAGCCAAGCGCATATTTTAACTTCAGCCGAGCGGCCGTTGTCTTGTAGAGCCCCTAATCAACCGGTCTGCTTAATCAGCCAGTGCCTCCAGGCATTATCAGCCAGTTGGCACAGTATATACTTTGTTTCGGCACGTACACACCCGTCTATACGCTCATAAAATATTACGCACACACGATGATATGCGTCGGGCTCGAGACCCGGCGGCGGCGCGTAATTCCGCGGTTGGTAGCCAGGGTGACCTAAAGATCCGTGTTAAATTGTAGGTCTAAGGTGGAGTGTAGGCGAGCTCGAAACCGGTGGTGGCGCGTCCTTCCACGGTTATTAGCCATGGTGACCTAATGATCCGTGTTATACTGTAGGTCTAAGGTGGAGTGTAAACATCCTTTCACGAAAGGTAGATAAAATGGGTAACCAGCCTCCCTCCTCGCTCTCTGGCGTGCGCGCTCTCTTTTATATATATATATATATACATACACATCCCCGTTAAGAAGTAGGTCTAGGGTGGGGGCGAAAAGATTGACATTCGTCAGAATGAACAATTCGGACGGAACCAATCGAAAGCAAAGAAAGCCTATATATGTACAGTTCTGGAAAAAAAGTTTATCTAAAAAATTCTGAAAATTGGTACAAGAAGCGTACACAAAATTTATAATCAAGTCAAATTGCGTTAATTAACTCACTCTCCGGCTAACTTGAATCGAATATTACGGTCTTTTTCATCTGTAACTTCTACAAATTAAAACAGGACAAATGGTACACGTTGCATTAAAATGTGCAGCACAAATGAATAAATGGAAAGGAAAAAGGATAAAGGAGGGAAATGAAGAGAAGAAGAAAGGTGAAAGCGATATAAGCAAACACCTTCCTAACATTTTCTAATTAAACGATGTAAATAGCTGAACAAATAGCCGAATAAGTAATGGTAAATGAAAAATACTATAGTTTTTTCTTTTTCATGATGCAAGCCCGACGTGGGCAACTGGTCACACGCAAAGAGGTCCCAGAAATATAGCTTCCCTCACCAGCTATCAGCAAAGCAGATAGGATCCAGCTTTGGAAAACTAGCACACTTATAGGCGCGTCTATACGTTTGGCAAATTCCAACCTGACTGAGATATTCCCACTCTGTTGTGGACTTAAATGAGTGTTTACGCCAGCAGACAAGTCAGGCGTAATATCAAATGAATAAATGTTAAATTCTTCAACAAATTCTTTCTGCTTTACACCAAACCCAAGTTCGTCACAGGCGCCTGCATCATGAGCCAGACTACTATATGCTCTCGCGCGGAGAGGGAACACAGCGTCTGGTGAGTAGTCCGTAATCATAGTCCCTCCCAGAGCGAGGCCATTTACGTATAGAGTAATATTTTTAAGGCTGAAATTCTCGAATTTAAAGGCACTCTTTTTATATTTTCCATTCGTCGAGGCGTGGTCCTGCATTCCAATTAATATCCTTTTAGGCAGAACTCCAAGGGCCACGATTTCTAGTTGCTTCGAGGCCAACCAGGCAGCCACCGTGTATAGTTTCATCTGTACCCTGTTAACTGGGTATTTTTCTGTGGCGTGTATTAAGTCTTTCTCAATTTCTATTTGTTTTGGCGAACTTAATTTCACCCGTCGTATACGCAAATACGTCTCCATTATGTGAATCACAACGGGTTTCGCTCCCTCTTCTTGATCAGACCCCAGATTTATGCAGATCTCAGGAATCGCGGGGTAGGCTTCAACTTCATATCCACCCCGTTCATAAGCAGTTTCTCCTGGAATATGAAATCTGTATGAAGACGTCTAAAACATTCGTATATCTTTTTTTTAGAATTTTTAAATTTATCCTTTATACCATTTTCACCTTCAGTATGGTAATATCCCTCGGCAGTTAGAAAGGTGTCCTTCGCTTCTTTTGAAAGTTGAGAACATTTTCCAGATAGGCTCGTAGGTGATAATATCCCGTTCCTGTCGAGAAGTTAACCTGATTTAAATACACCTCACACTGGCTGAATATGGAGTGTAAAAAGTTGGTTTCAGGGTACGCGGAGTAACTATCATCGCAATCCTTTCCATCAGAATGGGCTATACCCAGTTTAGCGTACATGTACATGCAGCTCGGATCGAAAAAGTAAGGGCCTGAGCTGGATATCACGGATTCTATAGGGGCACTCGGCGAACTAATTGTGTTTAATGGGTTAATTGTAATAATGTCGCCAAGCTCAATAGAGACCTGAGTGGGGGGCATATCAAAGATGGACAGTTCCGATTTACAGCATTGTGAACTACACGGATGGATGAAGCGCGCCATGACGAGTCAGAAATAGTGCCACCTCTCTCGACAACTAGTAATCAGCCTATGATACGTGGGAATAGTCCTCACCTTATATCAGTTAAAAAAATGATCAGCCATAAGTTTCATACGTTTAGAGTACTTCTTTTTTTTTCCTTTTACGTTTAGCAACACGTGATGGTAACCCCTTCTTCCTGGCAGATCTCTTCTTTTCTTCACCACGCATTTTTCTCTTTGCATCTTTGATGATTTCGTCCCGTGTACGTTTTAAATGTTTTTCTAGAGCTTCTTTAGGCTTAGTTCCACCCATTATGTCTTCTGCCGTGTTGAAACCTGTTTGTAACGCCTTCCGCCCTACGTACCTGGCACCCATCTTCAACAGTGGGACAGCGCTGCGTAGTATGGATGAAAAAATGAATCCAAATCCACTCCCACGCTGGTATCTCACACCTCAATAGACTGTGAATGGCCTTCGGGTCATTATAAACGATGAAAGTGTAGTTTTACTGTTAAGCTCCCATCACCGAATGGGAAAATTTTTCCGTCAATCGTCCTTATATATATAGCGATTTTGGTTACTAGATTAGTCGCAACATTTACATAACGGGACTTGTCATATGTAATCTCAAACTTTTCCCTCTATGGTTGGGGATGTGTGCAATGCGCAGCAGGCGCGCCTGGGTATCCCCAACAAATTGGTGCTCTACGATATTACTGTAAATATAGGACATGTCTGAGGGCGGAGAGCTTTCACCCAATTTCTCCATCTTCAATTGACACATTAAGCTGGACAAGTCATGGTGTGCCTCGTGAAAGGTATCTCTTTCGAGAGCTGAGCCATATCGGCCCTCACCCAAAATTGTGAACAGCTCTTTATCTTTAATATTTCTACTAAAGGTTGACTTTAACTTCAATGTGCATGCAGGCGTGTCTATGTTTACGACTTCAAAAAGTAAATCGTATATCAGGTACGACTTTTCAAGACTCTTGTTTACTGAACAGGACTGAACGCATAGTATTTTTCTAAGGTTATGCCAGATTTTTCGCACTCATCGATTCTTCTAGGGATCAGAAATATGATTTGTTCATTTTCAAGAGTTAAAAGTTTGGAGACTGACTGGAGTTCACATAAACCCACCTCATACGAATCACGCTCCAATTCAATGGATCCGTGGAGTTCTGTCACAAAGTTAGCGAAGGTGTTGTTAGGATGTACAGACAGAGAAGAAGAGGAAGGGAGTGTGATATAGAAGTGGCTAGGCGCAATGTTGCATACTAATTAAGCTTCATTATTGCAGCAGCTTTTATATAGGTGTTGAAGCTTTCTGGGTAACCCAGCCATTTCACCAGGTACATTTTTCTCTTTCCTGAACCTTCGCTGCTTACAATTTTTTCAATTTTAAACACATTTTCCTAAATTAAATGTCACTTTCAGCAACTCCTCGCGGTAAAATCCTCCAGCGATCTTTTCTCCATTCAAATCTTCAAAGTAATACATCATTATCTCACCTTTAGGTCTCATAGCACGAACTTTAAAAATCTCACGTGTCCATCCTTGCTCAAATCCCTTCGCGATTTTATTTCCCGAACGTGATAGCTAGAGCCCGGATGTTCAGGCAAAATGCCATAAATGCCTTTTCTTGCCTATTTTTTAATATGTCAGTCATTGTGCCTATTTTACAAAGTAATGCCTATTTTGCCTATTTTCAAAAGATTGCGAAAATTCAGTAACGAAGTTTGTGAAATGTCTTTGTTTTTATTTAATATAGAATAAAGTGGAAGCATGATTTCCACCTTTGTGATAAATAGAACCTGGATGTGCAGGCAAAATGTCTTTTCTTGTTTATTTTTTAATATTTCAATCATTGTTTATTGTTTATTTTCAGGAAATTGCGAAAATTCTATAACGAATTTTGTGAAAATGCCGAAGGCTTGTGTGTCCACTGAAAAAAAGTTGAACACTTTTGTCCGTGAATTTGGCAGCGACGTCTTTTCTACCGATGGTTCAGTACTGTTTTTCAAGATTTGTGAAAAAAGTGTGAATTATGAAAAGAAGTACTTTGTGTCGCAACACGTCCAAACTGGTAGACACACAGACGCTGCTCGGAAGTTGAAGCCAGGAAGCAAGAAAACGAACCTGTTGACTACATTTGCTGCATCGTCAAGCCGTCAGTCTTCCTTCTCGCTTGACTTGTGTAAAGCCTTTGTTGATGCCGGAATACCACTGTGGAAGTTAGAAAACAAGTCTCTGAAATCATTTCTCGAAAAGTACACAAAACAACAGATTCCAGGCGAGTCTACTTTGAGGAAGAATTATGTGGAGACGAACTACGTTTTGACGTTGCAGAATATTCGGGAGGGTGTACAAGATAAGAAAGTCTGGATTTCGGTAGACGAAACAATAGATGTAATGGGGAGATATATTGCCAATGTGGTTATTGGTACCTTGGAAGCTGCCATGAAACCGAAAATTTATTTACTAACAACAGAGGAACTACAGAAGACAAACAGTTCAACAACAGCGCAACTGTTCACGACATCACTGGCTTTACTTTGGCCAGATGGCATTAAACATGAAAATGTCATACTCTTCGTGACAGATGCGGCGCCTTACATGAAGAAGGCTGCAACGGCACTCAAGGTCATTTAACCGCGAATGCTACATTTGACATGTTTAGGTCATGCACTTCATCGTGTAGCAGAGCAAGTACGTGCATCATTTCCTAACGTAGACAAATTAGTTTCGAATGGCAAGAAGATTTTTCTTAAGGCCCCATCACGATGTCAGTTGTTCAAAGAAATGGCGCCGGAACTCGCAATGCCGCCACAACCTATTTTGACGAGATGGGGAACATGGATTTCCGCGGCATTATATTATGCATCAAATTTCGACAAGTTTGATGAAGTTGTAAAAAGTTTCAACGCCGAAGATGCTTCAGCAATTAGCATTGTCCAACAACTGTTACAAGAGAATTCTCTTCGAAATGATCTTGCATTTATCGCTACCTACTATTCAAGGCTGCCAGAGGCCATAACTGCTCTTGAGAAAAGGAATGTGCCATTAGTCGACGCACTGAACGTTTTTGAAACGATCGTTGTGGACATTTGTCAGGGGCCTGGTGATAAGGGCAAAGCTGTGCGCGACAAATGTTGCCGGGTAATTACTGCAAACAAAGACCTGGAAAAAATTAAAAATATCGGAAAAGTTCTTGATGGAGAAAACGATACTAATACCGGGGATATGGATCCACTGTACGTTTCGTGCTTCAAATACGCTCCTGTTACATCAGTGGAAGTGGAGCGATCCTTCTCACTGTTTAAACATCTTTTGTCTGACAGACGACATGGGTTCACCTTCGAAAACCTAGAGAAAATGCTGGTCATTGGATGCAATCAAGCAGAATAGACTCGAAAAGTATTACAGTATTTGTTTTATTTGTTTGTTTACTATATATTCAAATGTCTAAAAAATAAATGCCTTTTTTTTGCTGCCTATTTTGACGTTTTATTTTGCCTTTTTGTCTGCCTATTTTGGACTTTATTAGTGCCTAAACATCCGGGCTCTAGTGATAGCCGTACATAATCATTGATTTTGAAATGTGTAGACTGCGGTGGTGGTGCTCCATCTCTTCTCACTTCTGGCAGCGCACCTCTTTCTAAAACTTCTTTAGGTGTTGTGCCAATCGTACGGTGGTGTGAACGGTTGTATGTTGATGCCAATGACCCGAGAACGTTTATATATCTGTATGTGTTTTTATGTGTAAAATAGCGATGCATGCGTTCCTTTATGGTACGTTGAATTCTTTCAGCTAAAGAGGTCTTATGTATACAACTACTAGTGTAGTAACTGATATTACACTCTGTCAGCATGTTCTGTAAGGCGGAACCTATAAATTCTTTCCCCATATCCGTACAAAAATAGCCAGGAACCCTTTCTTCTTTTAACATCAACGCTTTGAAGGCTTTAGCAACTGTTTCACGCGATTTATTTTTCACGGGAATTAGCCACAGATATCTAGAGAATACATGTATTATGAATAGGATGTAGCGGTATCCGTCATTATACACTGAATATCTTTCTATGTCTGTTAAATCCGCTTGCCAAATAGAGTCAATCGAATCCGCGGTTGTCTTGGCCGTTTTATACCTTTTTCTCACCGGTTTATGAAGTGTATAAGCATCCTGTTCCCGTAAAAACCGCTCAACATCTTTTTTCTTTACACCGTAAACACCTTTGTATAGTCTATTAACGCCACCATTGGAGGCGGCGTTAGAAATATCATAATAGCCTTCACTTAATATGTTAGCCATTTGTGTATTTTAGAGACACGTGGATAAGGTTGGCCGTTTTTCTCTTCTTTCTCTTCTTCAGAGACGCTGCAGCTGGGGGCGATGGCGTACTCAGGTATGACATATGCGAGACTTGATCCAGGTCTTTTAACCTATTCAGATTACCTATCAATGTTTTGGGGACATTTATTTGTTGTAGTCTTGCTTTAATATGCTTCCATCCTGTTGGTGAGGGTCTGTCCCACTTTCTCACCAGATCATGAACAATATCAACGATGTTGGATCCTTGTACCCTTGTTCCTTCAACAATGACATCGCCTGTATCGTCCTACTGTATGATGGGGTCCTCAGTGAATAGATTATAAAGACTTAAGCCTTTATTTTTCAATGTATGTGGGAGACTGTTTTTTAACACATCTTCGATGTGTTGTGTTCCATTGTTCTTTGGTTGGTCATCTCTAACGTCGGGACCAGGTCCTGTGTCGCCATGCTCAGCGCTACTCGCGCTGCGCCTAATAACCACGGGAAGCTCTGTCGGATTCTTATAATCTTCGTACTCATGAAGAAATTTCTGCAAAGCCTCTTGGTACAAGAGCCTTTTCTCATCAGGTGACTTTTCACTTGTTAATAGGGCTAGCAACTCGCTTTCCATTCTTTTAAGCCTACTTTCACGGGGTTCTAGAGCCGTGTCTGGAATCTTTGAACTTTGCAATGAAGCATACACCTCGTGCGGAATCACAACCACCTTCTTCATTATATTAATCTAGTCAGTAAAGTGTCCAAAACTGAAAATAAGTTGCGTAGGAATGATCCTCCTCTTTGTACAATAATTAGCTTTTTCTTTTCTTACCCACAGTTTGACTTTTATGAGCGAACGCTCGTATTATGTCCTTGTAACGACGTATGCGAGTCTTCTGAGAGAGTTTCATTGGCACTACGTTTTATAACATTAAGACAGATTTCACAGAGGCATTTTAAAAAGTCGGGAGTCGATATTTTTAACAAACATCTGTTGCAGGGCTCGGGGCAATCATTGATAGATTTTTATTAATTCACGATATTTCTTCAGCCTATTTGTCATTCTGGAATATACACCGTTTCAGACTCGCTTGGGAATATATTCGTTCTAAGAAGCACCCTAAACGTGTTTAGCGGGTGAAGGTCGCAAAGCAAATATCCATAATGCTGGCTTATGTCTTCTTTATAAACCTTCAAAAACTCCTTACGTTGATTCGGGAACATTTGATTGGCTAATACCCCAATTTGTGACACATCTCTACTTTGCGCGAATAAGACGATATTGTGTATTTAGCGACACATCGCGCATGTATCTATTTTTGAAAAATAGATTCTGGTTGATGAAGAATACGCTTATGTTAAGATAGCGGGAGAAGACTGTAAATGTCTCGGCAAACGTTTTATCTATTTCCAACATGAGATCATCAATTACAATAACTATGTTCATTACCTTTTAATGAATTAACGTCATATACAGTACACTCTTGTGGAAAAAAATTCATCTTGGTATTCGTTGAACACAGTGATACGTCGAATAGCACCACATTACTTTATGCACAAATTTTGAGAACATCTCCCCCTTGTCTTGAATGATTTTAAACATAAATACAGTTTTTCCACATCCTGTAGGGCCAGATATAATACATGTGGAGGGGCTTGTGAACCTGAATTTTTCTACAGATTCCATCTCCAACACGTCACACCCCTAAGTGGGTAATTTACAAAATATTACAAATTTTGAGTGCTGCTCCTTGTATTTTGTTTTCTTCTTCGAGAGAACCGTGAATGACAGACGAACCCGATGACCGTGTAGCTACAGAACCCTTCCCCGCTGACGAACCCTCACCAGCGACACATGTACCAAGCGACAGTTCAAAGCGGAACCATGATGAAGAGCCCTCCACGTCAGGTATAAAGCGTGCCAGGATTGCTCCGATTGTTAGACCCCCAGTAATAGAGCCCCCAACCCTCAACGTCTTACGACACAACCCCCACAATAGTACTTTCCTCAAATTTAGCCCAGTGTTTAGTTCCGGGTACTTCCTCCACAACAGCTTCTCATACTGTGGAGGATGGTATAACGTTCGAGTTGGTGCGCACTGCCACCCCCACCCCTGCACTCACTAGAAATCGGTATGTGGTCAGAGTTGAACCTGGGTCCCTGTATACCAACGGACTGCGGCGCGTAGTTGAATGTATTGTGGAGTTTGCCCTTCAGAACCGCGACGAACGTGAATTCCGGATGAGGTTATCCTTCAGGTTCGGGTCAGATGAGGGGGACGATTTTTGGATGGTAATACCGTTCAGGCGTTTGGCGGCTGTAGATATAGACTATATCTTGGGGCGTATAATGCAAGCCTCTCAAAGTGGTACATCCTTCAATATGGACAACTTCATAGTAGATATTGACAGATTATTTCGGGTTGCGGTCATAGTGCCACACATTATACTCTTAATTTCAATTCTCCGGTTATTTACAGAAAGCATTTAAACGTCGATCGTGGTTGTGGTTTTATAGCAATAATTTTACCTCATATGTTCACTGTGCTAAATACTTGGACGCAAAAAATTTGGTTGCCCAAATGAATGCACGTATAGTCGTATCTGGATTGAATGGTGTCGTAGGACTGTGTATGTTTTTAAAAGCAGTGTGAGAGATCGTACAAGACCTCTACTTATTTTAGGATTGTCAGGAACATCATATCTCCCCATCCGTAACATAAGGGCTCTCTACGCCAGTTATGATAAAAGTCGAAAATATAGAAGGCATTATGATTTGTGTAAGGGTTGTCTCGAGTTTGTCGATGATATGGTGAAACATTGTAAGGAGTGCTACATGGTATGTGAACAGTGTAAAAGCCCCAAATGTGAAAGTCATGTAGTTGAAATCGAGAAGAGGGAATATAATGTGAGTAGACGTACATTTTTCAATAATAAATGCTTTGAGCTCCATAAATCATATGGTACTTGCAGGAAAATGAGGATTTGTAAGTGCGGCATGTTTCACATGATGGATAATTAGGGGAATTTCAAACATAAATGCGATGAAATTCACTGTTCTACATGTCATGAAAAATATAAGGCGGATGGAGTGAAGCATGTATGTTATATGAAAGATGCTAAACCAAAAAATAGCCCTTGTATAACCGTGTACTGCGATATAGAAACTTACACGAACGCAGAAACCAAAGAAGTCATTCCACATTTACTCGTAAGTCAGACTCTCTGTTATGAGTGCCGCAAATGTGGAAAACGGACAAGCGTTTTTAAAACGAATGCATACGACAGCCCTGTGAAAATCTTTGTATCCTATATTGTCAAATTAGCGGACAAGTTAAAAAATGACTGTGTATATTCTTGCCCATAACGGGGCGAAATTTGACAAACAGTTCCTTTATAAGGAGCTGCTTGAACACGAGTCGTCTGCGATATTTACAGGTGATCCCTTGAAAAGAGGCAACAAACTAATACAGATGCAGATAAGAGGTAATGTGCAGTTTCGAGACACCCTGCTGTTCACACCTTGTAAATTAGCAAAGCTGCCCAAGGGCATCGGCGCAGCCGCTGAAATTTCAAAAGGATATTTCCCTTACACATTCTTCACTAACGAAACTTTGAATTACGTAGGACTACCTCCACCCAGACATTACTTTCATTACACCAATATGAGTGATAGTGAGTATGAAGATTTTGGCCGCTACTACAACAGTTTTAATGAAGCTAATGCATACAATATAGCCGATGAATGTGAACGTTATTGCGTGAATGACGTACGTGCACTTAGAGTATGCTTTCAAGCCTTTAGAAGGATGTACATAACCCGTTTCAAATGCGATCCGCTACGAGTCGCGACCACGATCGCCTCATTATGTTTTACAGTGTTCAAGAATAACTTCATGCCTAAAGACACCTTAGCAATCATTCACAGAAACAACCCCGCAGTTATGGGCACAAGGCTATTTACTGGCTCATACACCTACAGCAGCAGACCGGGGTATACATAAACATGCCCGCAACACGGGTGAAGTACCCGTTAAGGTCAATGGTCGTGTTTTTTGGGTTGACGGCCTAAGTGAGGATCCAGCCACTGGTGAGAAGACTGTGTATTCCTTTAACGGCTGCTGGTGGCATGGATGCCCGCGCGCTGAATGTGCCGTCACAGGGGACCTTTATGGAAGATCCCCGCCGACAGCCTCGCATGGACCCGTAACCGTGATCAACTTATAGGCTCCCAGTTCACTCACAAAATCGTGTGGGAGCATGAGTATGATGCACGGATGGAAACAGATGCCCAGTACCGTGAAGAAATAAGGGCCATCAAACGTTCAATGGTGTTGGACCCCTCAAATGCGGTGACAGCTTGTTTGGAGGGCGCACAAACCCATTCAAGCTATACTTTCCGCCTACGGAGGGCGTGAAACTCCACTACTACGACTTCTGCTCTTTATACCCCTACGTGATGAAGAACAATCCGTACCCCGTAGGTGCACCTGAAAAAATGGTGGGTCCCACCATACCAACCATCGAGGAGTTTTCAGCTAACTTGAATGAGCGCTACTTTGGACTCTCTTTCGTAGACGTGCTCCCCCCTCGCGATTTATGGATGCCGATCTTACCCGTCGTTATAGATCACAAGCTCATGTTTCCCCTGTGCGTGAAGTGCGCAGAAGAGAACAACGGTGATTGTGACCATACAACCACCAGCGTAAGATCAGAGGTGTATATACAAGCCCTGAGCTGGCCCTAGCCGTTCGCCATGGGTATAGAATATTGAAGATACATGAGGTGTGGAGGTTTCAGAAGCTACCCAACCTTTTCACACCATATATAAACGCTTTTTTGAAGGATAAGTAGAAGCATCAGGATATCCGCGAGGGTTGATACCGAAGATGAAAAAACGGCTTATATTCAGCGTTACCGTGCCCATGAAGGTATACAGCTTGACCGATCCCAAATTGTTAAGAATCCTGGCAAGCGCTTTAGTGCAAAGTTGTGCTAAACAGTCTTTGGGGAAATTTGCACAGAATACCGGCAAAGGGAACGTCCATTTGGCACAAAGTTATAGTGAAGTCTGGGATTATGCCAACGCTCCCGATAAAGAGGTTATGGAGATCGTGAATGTAGGTAATACTTACATAATAAAGTACAACATCACCGAACTGGCCACAGATACCTCACGGGTTACAAACATACCTGTAGCCAGTTTCACAACGGCCTACGCCCGCATCAAACTTTGGGGCTATTGCACTCTCTTGGACGGAGGGTGCTGTACGCTGACACAGATAGCGTGATATTCACAGCGAGGGAAGGTGAATACATGCCCGCTATTGGGGAATTCCTCGGAGAGCTAACTGACGAGATCAAGGATGAGTATGGTGATGGTGCATACGCAGACTCGTTTGTGTCAACAGGGCCAAAAACCTATGGGGTACGGGTGAGGGTAGGGGATGATATGAAGTATATTGTGAAGGCTAAGAGCATCACGCTTAACCATGCGAACCGTCGAGTTGTTAACTTTGACTCGTTGAAGGATCTATTGTGCTTAGAAGATGAGCGTGACCAGCTATCCTAACTGACTGTGGGGACGCACAATTTTCGGGCGCAGAAACTGGGGTGTGTGAATGAACTTAGGGGCACGAAGGTATGCTGTAACACTTATAAGAAGCGTTGCCAGGTGCCTGGTACCTATGATACCATACCCTTTGGCTACCTTAATCCTTGATTGTATATATATATATGTGTATTGATATGTTTATTTTCACGTATATTTGTTTCAATTAAGGTTTTATTTTCTCCTTTGCGTGCGTGCGTATGTGTGTACAGTAAAAAGCTAAACTCCGACCAATGTAAGATCGGTCACGTGATTCCTGCTACTACCTGAGCATATATCTATCCCTGCGTAATCAGTTGACTTCTGCATACCGTTGAGCTCAGACGTGTATTCTCCCGCGTAGAAGAAAAATTGTAATGGCTACCTTTAATATTGCGTGTTCAACGTTTATGAAGTGGTATTTGGCAAAGTGCCAAGATGTGGTGGATACTGAAAAACTCCCTATTCCACTCTCCTTTAATACTTTTAAGGCTACATTCAGCCGTGCGAAGGACCAAGATGTTCAAATACTCTACCGGCATTCTGGCGAGGACATTGTAGGATTTCATAGCACAAAGTATTGAAGTATGTTGTAGACCTAACCTTTATAAAAGCTTACATATACCGCGAAGTAGAAGAAGCAACACGTTCAGAAGATAAGCAACGGTTATGGATAGTGAGTCTTGATGAGTGGTCTGACAAGCGATATTCTGTCATGTTACATCATACCGACTGCTTGTACCCTACGGTTGAGAATGTAAATCTTGTCATCATGGAGAATCTTAAGTATTTTTACACTATATTATATCATGACGAAGTTTGTATTGAAGTTGTAGCTAAGGGGCTGTGTAAGTTTTTAACAGACTTTTTAGACGAGTATCGCTTGTTATACAAAAAGGATAAATATGGGCATATGTTTCTCTCAAATGGTGCACCGGATTGTGAAGATGTTTAGTTTGTGGAAATGAACGTCTGGTGAGTGATATAATATTAAAGCCGGTATTGCTTCATGTAGGGGAAAATTCTGTTTGTCCAGCGGCACAAGTGTTCGAACAAGCCTGTACACGCTTCAGCAGTTTATGGTGTGACTCGCTCCCCCCAGCGAGCCGCCCACCTGCGTACCTCACGAAACACACGAGTTCGAACAAACCCGTATACGTTTTATCAGCGTGACTCACTCCGCCAGTCAAGGCGATCCGTCCACCTGTGGCTCATAGTCATCTCAGAGCTTGAACCGTGTGGACGTGCGAATACGATGGAACTTCCTTTGAGAAGCATTCTCAACGCCTCGTACGATGTCTCCGTGACGAAGTCATTGCGCGTGTTCAGGCGTGAAACCGGCACCATTAACTATATATTTGAAACGATTTGCAGGTAAGCAAGCAAACGTAATGTTATTTATTTAAGTGTTGAGGAGACGAATAGAGTCTTCGTGATAGTTGAGAAGTGGGAGAGGACCGTTATAAAATACCTGCAGGTGTAGGTACAAAAAGAGAGCAGATTAGTGACGCCCACTCATATGCTATTGTTTGCACGTTGTGTGTAAATAACGAACAGCCATGCATTAATATAGACTGATGTAGAAGAATGCATCTGATAATAACGTTCTTGTCCCTACGCGAAACCGTTTCATCCACGACAGAATGTTTGAAATCGTCGGATTCCGCAAGCTGAAGCCTATATTAGACGCTTGTGTTACGGATATGATTTCTTTGACACGGCTCTTGAATACGCATACACCGCTTTGCTCGAAGGATTTATCGAATGTAGGAATGAACAGGGCGAGAATGGTCTAGAGCTGGATGCATATTTAAAAGGTTTAGATTCTTCGAAATATCCTGAACTTTTGTACAAAGCACTTGAGCGGTACAGGGCAGAGCTTGCCTACACTGTTCACCCTGAAGAGCTGTACCTTATATAATGAATAGCTGTCGTTACGACTTGGAAGATTATTTCAATTGCCGCTATGCAGAGTGAAGAAGAGTTCACGATTGAAAAGCTCGGGACGGTAAGAAAAAACCCTCGATTGGAAAGGAGTGTTTATAAACTTGTATTTAATAATGATGTTGTGGTTAACGATGACCTCTTTGTGCGTGCTTTTGATTGTATTCTAGCCGTGTTTAAAGATAACTTGCCAACCGAATGTAAAGTGGGCACAAAAATAGTATTGAACGATATGAAAGCCATTTATGTCGAGTATAGGCATCCGTATAACTTGAACGGTGAAGTATTGCTTGGACGGTTTTACCGTGTAGTGCAAAGTAATAACGATGTGAATGTAGACTCGATTACGTGTGAGTTTAGCGTTTTGCGCCGTAGAACATAAGTATTTTGATTATATTTATTTATTATATATATATATATATATATATATATTATATATATATATATATATATATATATATATTATTCCTGTACTAATATATTGATGGTTATACGTTTTGTATATTATTGATTATATATTTCTCGTTCGTATTTCTTATGCTATTATTTTTTTATCATATATATTCCATTGTATATTTGTTACATATTCATCGTCCGTGTTTCTTATGCTATTATTATTTTTGATCATATATATTCCATTGTATATTTATTTTGATATATTCATCGTTCGTATTTCTTATGCTATTGTTATTTTTGATCATATATATTCCATTGTATATTTATTTTCTATATATTTCTGATTCCACTAATTCGTCTAAATAAACAGAATCTGGCAGCTCAGTCTTCTAAGCCAACTGAAGGATTTAGCCAGAATATATGCTTTAATTAAATAAATAGCGCAAACTGGCAACTCAGCCAGGTAAGCCAACTGGCTGATTAAGCCAGCTGGCTGATTACGAACATATTAAGACAACGGCCGCTCGGGTGAAGTCTTAATATGCGCTTGGCTCCTACCAGACGAACACCACTCCTCTCTCTCTCTCTCTCTCTTTCTATTGGGGGATAATTCCGCCTCGAATTTGCATAACTCCTTGTTGCATAACCTTATGCAACATTTCCTTTGCAACGTTGATCAACATTTGCACTTGCATTGCAATCTCTCCTTTTGCGCCCATACTTCTTATCCATCCACACTTGCAATAAGGAATCACAGCATGGGGGTAGTACAAAGAATTATATACTGTATCCACTCGAAGTAACCCATAAAAAATGTTTACGAACTCTCTCAGACAATGATAACAGACGCTCTCATACCTCTCCAATGTTCAGAAACTTAAATATTCTAAAACTAAGTGACCTGTATAAACTTACTTTCGGTATCAGTATGTATAGTGTTGCTAATAATAAAAATTATAATTTGCCAATTCATAGGGCGATTACCCGCCGTCAGATCAACCATAATCATAATACAAGACTTCCCACATACATAAACCAAATTATTCAATGCAAATTGCAGAAAATGCTCTCTCCTACAAAGGGGCAGATATCTAAAACGCTATACCTATTAATGTCAGACAAGTACCATCACTAAAGAAACTTTATAAACTACTAATGTACTGTGTGTGTGTGTGTGTGTGTGTGTGTGTGTGCACAGGGTGTCTCAGAAGTCGCGCGCCATAGGCTTTATTCAGACTTACGAGATTTACGAGACGAAATGGTTTATAAGTGACGTTTAATTACAATATATGTTCGATAATGTTCGAATAATAAAATTAATAGTATGTACAATTAATCATAAAGCTATCTTAAAATCATTAAATTGAATGAAGGTATATTAGCCAAGGGTGTCTCAGAAGTCGCGCACTATTGGCTAATAAAATAATTAAATTGAATGAAGCTATAAGATAGCTTTTTGATTAATTGTACATACTATTAATTTTATTATTCGACCATTATCGAACATATATTGTAATTAAACATCACTTATAAACCATTTCGACTCGTAAATCTCGTAATTCTGAATAAAGCCTATGGTGCGTGAATTCTGAGACACCCTGTATATGTATATATATTTTAACTTGTAAATATTACTAAACACTAAAAATCACCTATTATATATGCAAAATGCACAATCTTAAAATGGGTGTAATCATAAACCATATAAATTAGATGTTAAAAGTTTCCAATATATTACGCCATAATTATGATATGCCTCACTCATCTGTATCTTTGTAACTTTAAGAGTGTATCATGATTTGTATGGTTCACCATTTTTCTTTTCTATTATTTCTATTATAATTTTCTATTATTTCAAAGATTGTTTTATTTTCATTTGTTATGACAGAGTTAAGTAAATGCAATATTATTTTATTTTCCACAAATTCTATTTATATTTGACACCTTCCTATGTAAAAATAGAAATGAATCTCAAAGACCTTTGCCTGAAAAGCTGTCATGTTTCCCGACGGCATATTCAGATAAGAATACTGTAATTAAAATACAAAAATTAAACCTTAATACCAACATTGTGTAAACCAGTATGGATGATGTAATGTATATCTTATGTAATGTGTTCTTCCTCAATGAAGAGTATTATTATTATTAATATTATTATTTTTAGTAGTAGTATTATTATTATTATCATTATTAAAATGAGCGAATGGATGAAATATACATATTATTTTCGAACATGAAAATGCGAAGAAACCATTTTACATACGAAACGCTCTGGACCACAAGCTGCCAAGCGTCAAAATTTAAAAAAAGGAGAAAAATGCAGTTAAAATTTGTCAGCTAGCAAAATGCCATAACTTTTGAACCAATAACGATATTTGATTGATTTTTTTTTTGGTATAATGTAACTAAGTGTCTCTAGTTTTAACTATTATATATGAAAATTATATAAAAAATTATTTTATATTATTATTACTCTATTATATATTATTTATGAGTATGTTGTTTTGAAGTTGGTATTTTTGGCCAAAACCGTATATTATCTATTATTTTTGACTAACATAACATTACTTAAAATAAATAAAAACAATAGATAATAACGAAGGTAAAGTTCAAAAGTCGTGGGTATTTTGCAAGAAAACCAACAAAACGGCATTTTTCTCCTGTTTACCGGTAGCTTCAACAGTTCATCACAACAATAATAACAGTATTATTAGAGACACGAATAATCAACAAAAAATCATAATAATAAAAATGAAGATGATAAAAAATAATAGTCAACATTCACGTCAAACTGAGTAATCCACCAGGTCGTTTAATGCGCAGCGCTGAAATGTGCGAAAAACAACCTTTTTTGGCGGAATTTCCACCATACGTACAGGTGCACAATCTGCTCCCTGACTCACCCACAGGATAGAGGAAGGGTGGGGAAATATAGTGGTATAAATAACTCAATTCTGGATCCACTGGCACTTGGGAGGTTGTGGTCCGGAACGCCTGATATACAAATAAAGAAAAAAAAAATTGCACTATATACAGGGAGTAACAAAAATCCGTTCTCATAGGGAAATGTTTTCCGATATTTTACTTAGTGACGAGGCTTGTTTTTATTTTAATAGAACAGTGAATCGACAAAATTATCGTTACTGGAGCGACGAACATGTACTGCATTAAGTGGTGAGTTGATTGTATTGTTTGTAATGTATAGTTAAAAATATTTTCTAGTTCAATTCTCTTATATCTTATTTTGTTACACCCTGTAACACACGAGTTTCGATATCCAATACGCAAAGGAGATGAAAAAAATATATATATATTCTAAGACCTACCTCTTCTAATGACATACACAGGAACACTAAACACTCAGTGTTCCAGAGGGATGTCTTTAGACGAAAGCGCTTGAATACTATTTCCAATTTTAATTTTCCTTCGTGGTTATTTTCTTAGTAATTTTCTTATTCATTATTATATATAAAACGCTATAAAACATTTTAATTTTGTGAGTTTTATTTCTCATATATCTCTCTCTCTCTCTCTCTCTGTCATATATATATATATATATATATATATATATATATATTATATTTTAATGTTGCTCAAAAGAAATTTTATTTAAAATATAAACCTAAGAGTAATGAAATAATGTAAAATAAACTTCCTTTTGACATATTTTACGATCATATTAACCCATCAGTGCCCAGCGTCATTTTACTGATTTTGTTCTGGCTAACACCTCTGGGCACTGATGGGTTAAATCTTACTATTGGATATACAGGGTATCCAAGAAATAATGTGCAAAATGATTTGTTATTTTTCTTATAATTCACTATGTATTCAATATATTATTTTCAATATATTCGACACCCTATATATATTATTCGGGTACCAATATATTACATTGAAATGTTTGTGTTATGTTGAGTAATTGTATATTTTTTTTAAGGGCGCTTAATTTTGTATTAATTTTTAATGAAGTTCCATCGCAGACTTTAATTTATTGAAAAAATATATTACGCTTCTAATGGACTAAATTAAATAGTTTTAGGAAAAAACGAAACTGACTGATGCGTAAATACTTACGTATCACTCAGTTTCGTTTTTGCTTAAATATAATATTTAATTTACTCCATTACACCGAACGATATCAAAGAAATAAAAAGGTACATCGTAATTTGGTGGCAGATGGGAAGGATGCCATCTAAATACGAATATTAGGAAAGTTTTTCTTTAATTTTTACGATGTATTCTCACTTTTTTAATGTATTTATTTATTTTAATATTTCAATTTTTTTAACTACAATATACGCTTAAATAAATAAAATTTTGAACATCTGGTGCTCCACCTTTTTATACTTTATATATATATATATATATATATATATATATATATATATATATATATATAAGCTTACCTCCGTACATGTGACTTCTATTCTGTTAAAAACGAAAAAGTTTTTAAAATTTACGGAATTGAGTGAGCGAAAAATCCATAATAAATTTATCGAAACACAAAAATGTTTTAAAAGTAAAACTGACTTTCAGGTCGTTATTAAAAGGCACGCGTCACTTTCACTCCAAAATATCATGACACCACCAATCTTTGAAGATGAAAGATATTATACTAAGACGGTAATGTCGAGTCAGAAAGTTCAGGAGCGACAATATCCCTTCCTATCGAAAGTCGGACACTCACTAATCTCATCTCTCAATAATACAGTCTATGAGCGATGTACTCTTTATACCATACAGGGTGTCTCAAAAGTCGCGCACCATAGGCTTTATTCAGACTTACGAGGTTTACGAGTCGAAATGGTTTGTAAGTGATGTTTAATTACAATATATGTTCGATAATGTTCGAATAATAAAATTCATTAAATGTACAATTAATCATAAAGCTACAGTATCTTAAAATAATTAAATTGAATGTCTCAGATGTAGCGCACCATTGGCTAATATACTGTAGCTTCATTCAATTTATTTATTTTGAGATAGCTTTTTGATTAATTGTACATACTATTAATTTTATTATTCGAACATGTATTGTAATTAAACTTCAATTATAAACCATTTCGACTCGTAAACCTCGTAAGTCTGAATAAATTCTATGGTGCGCGACTTTTGAGACACCCTGTAGATTGGAATTGATGTGGGAACTGTAGAATATATTATTTATTGTTGGAGCCGGGAGAAGAAATCCCAGTATTTTCTTATATGGTTCAAAAAGTGACGTTACAATTAAAATAAATTATGAATTAACCATTTATGTATATAATATTTAGCTAAAAAGAAAACAATATTGATAATAAATTAAGTTGATTGGTTAATAAAAATTAAATTTAAAAATACTTTATTTCTCTTCAGAATTTCGTAACAAATAAAACAAAAAAATTTAAAAGGAAACCATAATTTTTTACCTTAAAAATTTCTGTTATGCATTACTGAAGAGTCCGAGAGCATAGTTAACATCTTCATTTTATGAATACAGAATTTTACAAAACTGAAAAATATATACATTTATTTTTTTATGCAGGAAAGAGGAGCCTAGGACGAATGCGGGCAAAAGCGCCTCCACCCCCTCATAGAAGAAGAAGAAGAGAGCCAAAATCAAGGTCCAGGGTTTTGGAGATGCCTAGACGTACTGCCTTTTAAAGGTTGGAGTTCACAGAAAGGAGGAAAGATGGATTGAGCAAGTGTTCCAGAATTCACCGGTTGAGTAGATGAAAGACTGAAAATACCGATTAAATCTTGCGTGAAGAGAATTGGACTGGTAGCCAAAGGGTACGGTATCATAAGTACCACCCACCTGGTAACGTTTCCTATAGGTATTACAACACACTTTCGTACCCATAATTTCCTTCACACACCCCAGCTTCTCGGCCGGAAAATTGTGGGTCCCTCGTCAATTGGGGCGGTTGGTCGCCCTTATCTTCCAAGCACACTAGCTCATTCAACGAATCAAATTTAACGATACGACGGTTCGCCTGATTAAGCGTGATGCCCTTAGTCTTCTCGATATATTTTATCTCGTCCGCTACCCTCACCTCTCCCCCATAAGTTTTTGTTGAGACAAAAGAGTCGGCGTATGCGATGTCTCCATACTCATCCTTGATCTCATCAGTTAACTCTCCGAGGAATTCCCCAATCGGCGGCATGTATTCACCCTCCCTTGCTGTGAATATCACATTATATGTGTTGGTGCACAGAACCCTCCGCCCAAGAGAATGCAATAGCCCCCAAAGTTTGATGCGAGCGTATGCGGTTGTGAAGCTGGCTACAGGTATGTTTGTAACCCGTGAGGTATCTATGTTTATTATGTACGTATTACCTACATTCACGATCTCAACAATCTCTTTATTGGGAGCATTAGCATAATCCCACACCTGGTTATAACTTTGGGCTAGATGAACGTTCCCCTTCCCTGTATCCTGTGCAAATTTTCCCCAAAGACTATTTACACACGAATATACATTAAAGCGCTTCTCTGAGTTATTTACAATTTTGGAACGGTCATGTATCCCTTCACGGTCAAGGTAACGCTGAATACAAGCCGATTTTTCATCTTCGGTATCAACTCCTCGCGGATACCCTGATGCTTCTACCTTATCCTTGAAAAAAGTGTTTATATATGGCGTGAAAAGGTTGGGTAGCTTCAGGAACCTCCACACCTCATATATCTTCAATATTCTGTAGCCATGACGAACGGCTAGTGACAGCTTAGGGCTTGTATATACGTCTATGGTTTTCCGCTGGTTGGTTGTGATTACAATTCCCATTGTTCTCCTCTGCGTACTTCACGCACAGGGGAAACATGAGCTTGTGGTCTATAACGACGGGTAAGATCGGCATCCTTAAATCGCGAGGGGGGAGCACGTCTACGAAAGAAAGACCGAAATAGTTCTCATTCACATTTGCTGAGAACTCCTCGATGGTGGGCAGAGCTTGTCCCACCAGCATTTCAGGGGCACCTACGGGGTACGGATTGTTCTTCATCACTTAGGGGTAGAAAGAGCAGAAGTCGTAGTAATGGAATTTCACGCCCTCCGTAACGCGGAAAGTATAGCTTCAAGGGATTTGTACGCCCTTCGAACAAGCTATCACCACATTTGAGAGGATCCAGCACCATTGAACGCTTGATCGTGTTTATTTCTTCACGGTACTCCTCATCTGTTCCCATCCGTGCATCATACTCATGCTCTTACAAGATTTTGTGAGTGAACTGGGTGCTACAAGCTGATCGCGGGTGCGGGGTTCATGCAAGACTGCCGGCAGGAGATCTACCGTAGATATCTTCTACGATTCCACACGCAGGACGTCCTCGAATCACAGGCCCTAATAGAAATTGACAGATTCAGAAATGTAGTCACTGACTTTTAAAATTGATGCGAATACACTCCAGAGAGTAATGAATAATAACCGAATCACACTTCAAATTTATCTTTATGTTTGCGAAGAATGAATCATTAAAATTACCAACTACGAGAGACTGCGGCGCACTTATTGTTAACACAGATGTTATTGGTGGCAAAGGGATTCATTGGATAGCTATGTACTTTAAAAATAGGAAAATAATGTACTACTTTAACTCGATGGGGGCTCATCCTTGGAGCGACTCTATTATTGTAAAATTTCCCGAACATATGCATATCTCCAAAACTGTCTGGAATTCTTACCGATTCCAGGGAAACTTTAGTAATACCTGCGGTATGTACTGCCTTTCATTTCTTTTACACATGGCACGTGGAAAGGAATTTGTAAATTTGTAAAAATTATTCGTGTCATACTAAGTGGAATGATGAGTTGGTATGCAGGCAGATAAAAAACGTTTTCCGTTTGTGCGCACTCGATGTAATGTATGATGTTTTACGCGTGTATATATATACATATATATATATATATATATATATATATATATATATACACAGGGTGGGCTGTAAGTTTCCATACATAGGAAAATTTAAATTATGGTCTTCACGTGCGTCGGTATTTGGATCAGCAGTTTCCGAATGCTTGGATTGGTCGGCGTGGTCCTGTGGAGTGGCCTCCCAGATCCCCAGATCTCACCCCCCTTGATTTCTATCTTTGGGGGCACTTGAAGGCCATGGTGTATCAGGAAAAGATACGAGACATAAATCATCTAAAGGAACGTATCACCAACGCCATTACAAGCATAACGTCAACTGTGCTAATGCGTGTTCATCAACAGTGGGGAACACGTATTGAAATGTGTTTTCAAAACAATGGCAACCATGTAGAGCATATTATATAAATAAAAATGGTTGTCCATAAAAAAATGTTTATTTTTCCTATGTATGGAAACTTACGGCCCACCCTGTATATATATATAATTGTAACTTGAGTTATTGCAACAATATTGTGTAAAATGAGTAGACCTATTATTTTAATTCTGTAACTAATTTAAGTTGAATATAAAAGTTGTACTATTTTATAAAACATTCTTTATGATTCTACCATTTAATAAATTGATGAAAATACACTGCGTTTTGTTCTTACCCGAAAGTAAAGAAAAAGCTTACATTATTTCCTCGACTACCTGACCTGGCATTCGTTGGATCGGTTTGCTGTATTACCTCGACCTCCCTATTCTGATCACTGTCCGCGACTTGCGTTTCTTCAAAACTATCACGAAAAGATTTTATAACACGATTTATTTCCTCATCGGACCTTTAAGGAGAAAGGATATGTCATTAATATGGATTTTATAAAAATAATTAACACTTGCAAGTAGTTACATGGAGTTACATGGTGAAGCTTCAAATGCCTTCGAACCACTTAGGGACGTTCGTGGTTTGTTGTTCATTTAAGAGAAAATGACTAACATCATCACATTTCAAAATGAACTTATGGAGTTTTATAAAATTAATTAATAGAAATATCAGAACAGGACTTTTACCATAATATTTTAGTTCTTTTCTAAAATATTAATTATTAATTGGTTATTACTAATTGAAACTAATTACAACGAAATGTAACGAGTTGAAAATAAATTATTACATTCCATATATATATATATATATATATATATATACGAGGGTAATTCAATAAATATCCGCACTTTTTATTTTAACAATTTTATTTTCACATCTGATAGATTATAAACACATCACTTCTCAACATAGTCTCCCTGTTTCTCAACACACTTAGTCCAGCGATCTACAAGCTTCCTAATACCATCACAAAAGAATGATTTTGGCTGTGTGCGTAGCCAGTCATGAACCGCCTCCTTCAGGTCATCATCGCCTTTGAATCGCTGACCTCTCAAAGCGTCTTTTAGTGGTCCAAACAAGTAAAATTGCTTGCTTTAACTCATTCCGTAGCATGTCAGAATACGATGCACTTGTTACTGTAGTTCCGCGCCTGGATAATGTTCAAGGATAGGGCCTCGTGTATCCCAAAACAGTGTTAGCATAACTTTACCTGCTGACGGCTACGCTTTGAACTTCCTTGCAACGGGAGATGTTGGATGCTTCCATTGCATGCTCTGTCGTTTGCTTTCTGATTCATAGTGATGGATCCAAGTTTCATTTCCAGTGATAATGCGCTCCAAAAGATTTCCACTTTCATTATGATACCGCGCCAAAAGACGAGAGCAGACGTCCATACGATTACGCTTGTGCTCTACTGTCAAATCTTTGGGCACCCATCTTGCACAAACCTTTTGAAAGCCAAGAATGTCATGAACTATCAAATAGGCTGATGTCTAATGAAGATGCAATTTCTTTTATTGTTAATCTTCTGTCATCGAAAATCATGGCTCTGGCTTCTTCCTGCTTGTCACCACTGGTTGATGTTGACGGTCGTCCTGAGCGCTGAGCATCTTTCACACATGTCCGACCTTCCTTGAACATTTGCATCCACTCGTACACACTTCGCCGTAGTAAGGCATTTTTCCCATACTGAGCACATAAACGCGTGTGAATTTCAGCTCTTTTCACACCTTCTGCGCACAAAAAACGAACCAGGGATCTCTGTTCTTCCAGACTACAAATTGAAAGCGGCGCAGCCATGCTCACTATTCGTACGATATGTGACAGCTACGAGTAACCTAAATAAGCCTATAATGTTGCTAGCCTAAATAAGCCTATACTGTTGCTACCCTAAATAAGCCTATACTGTTGCTACCCTAAATAAGCCTATAGATCTCAGTTTGGATCGTTATTACGAGTATATATTATATATACTATATTACCACTAAAATAAAAAGTGTGGATACTTATTGAAGTACTATCGTGTGTGTGTGTGTATATCTATATATATATATATATATATATATATATATGATGAAATAACCACAAAGGAAACAGTATGGTGCTAAGCTCAAGAGCTTTCGCCAAATGACATCCTCAGGAACATTAAAATAAATAAGAAGTTCGCGACTAAATATAGGACAAAAATATAAAATAGAAATACGGGTACAAAATTTTTATACTTACATTTCTACTGTAGTTTCTTCCGCTGGATCAAACGGAGCGTCAGTGCAGATGTCAGCAACGGTTTGCGTTGAAAATAATCCGTCCCGATCGGATGCGTTAAAAAGACTAATTGTAGCACCAGTTAGGGCACACCTCTTCATACAGCTCCGATAAACTGTCAAATTTTTGTTGTAACAGGTTTGCGGTGTTCATGACGGAGGGCATGTGTGATTACTCGCTCGTAAAATAACTGCTGTGAGTTCCAGCAGAAAATACTTCCTTTCATATGCAATGATTCCCGACTGTGGCAGTCCCTTAAACTTGTTGATAGGATGTTAATGTAACTGGGCGTGTCTATGGCATATGTGTGTGCCATTCAGATGTCGTAACACTGATGTAACGGACCCACGCTTTGGGCAGTGAAGTTCTGATTGGACACCTTCACGAATAATAAAGGTGTGTCTTTATCAAATTTAACTTGTTCACTCCGCAGATTTTTTCACGGTTTTATGAGAGATCTAGGCGAATAAAATTATATCGTAATTAAAAACTTATTTAAGTGTTTGATTTTCAACGTAACAATGAACTTTATTTAGCGTGTCTTTAAAAAAATTTGAAACGTAAATTCAAAGTTTTTAAGAGAGAGAAATTCTGAGTGCATTTATTATTATTATTATTATTATTATTGTTATTATTATTATTGTTATTATTATTATTGTTCTTATTATTATTATTAATTATTATTATTATTATTATTATTGATGAAATAGAAAATAAATTTGATATTTTCAGATTTCCAAGTATTATATCTGTTTCAGTTTAAAAATGCCGACTGGTTAGGTTAGGTTAGGTTAACTGTAGCGCTCTTTGCATTGCACGCACTTCAGCCTATATCCATCACAGACTCCATTGTCAATAATTTAAAAAAAATTTCGAATTATGAAGAGTTCTCTAATAAAAAGATCACCCTTTACTTTTGCAATCATAGGCATGCTAGGCACAGCCTGGCGACACTGGGGCCCGAGACCCGGTAGAATAGCATTACACTTCAAATTGAGTTTATTATGGATTTTTATAAAAATGCGAAATACATAGACTACATGCTGTACATTGCGCAGTAAAAATAGCGTAGATCTCCTAAATTTATAAAAAGTAAAAAAGTTACTAATTAGTAATGAGTGAAATTGTATTCTAAACCCCCCTCACAATATTAACAATTAGTAAATTTTTATGCTTTGTAGAAATTGTATAATATTCTTTAAGATTTCATGAAAACTATGCGTGATACACCAAAATGAATAACATTTACGCATAAAATTAATTTTCTGTAAAGGATTTAGGAGAAATGAAAGAATACGGTGTAGGACGAGAAGGGAGAAGGGCGAGAGAACGTTTATTACCCATACATGATTTTGCTTTTTAATTGATTAAAAAATTGAACGAGAAATGGTTCCTGCCTTTGAAGTGATATACTGTGTGTATATATATATATATAATATATATATATATATATAATATATACACACAAGTAAAATTCATTTACGCCTCATTAACGAAATGAAAAAATGGCAGATATTATCTACGAGCTTTGATGTACTTTTTAGAAAAGAGACGCTCGCTCAAAATGAACAAGTTATGTTTTAAACGAAGTAATGATTTATTACCTTACCTGACGTAATGTATATATATATATATATATAATAAGTTATACAGTGTGTGTGTGTGTGTGTGTGTGTGTGTGTTGTTGTGTGTGTGTGTGATTGTGCTTTATCGCAGACGCATATCATTTTTTGCCTTACCGTTAATTTTTCCTTAAAATGACAGGCCCCATTTTCCTTAACTATCTTAAATGTATTTTAGTTGTACGTTTTGAGCTTAACGAGTACACAAATTTTCTTTTAAATTATTCGCTCCATGAAACACAAGCTAATATTCCTATCGAAATATGTGGTTAGTTCAAATACCCCGTACACAACTTTTAAAAAGATATTAAGAATATTGCAATAATTTCGACGTGGAGCTACAGATAAATGTTTTCACATTGTTACCTATATAGTTATACGTAACAAGGTAAAATATTTCTGAGGAAGAAGAATCGAGAGTTATTTATAACTGAAAATAGTGTTTTTTGAAATTTATCAAAGTTTGAAAAATTTATTTAAGACGGTTAATTATTGCTCCTTCATGGTTAGAAAAGTGTTGCAGCGTCCAATGTATCATCTGCTCTTCACAGCGAGATTTAAGCTGCTAAGCAAAGTTGGGCTTAATGAGTGTTGTGTGGGTGACCTCTATCTTCCATGTTTTGATGATATAACGACTCGTAGAGAGCTGGCTCCCACATAAAGCTGTAGGTCCTCTCAGCCACATGATCTTTGTCGTTTCGAAGGAGAATAATCAGTCCCAGAACTTTTTTAATGCATGAAGGAAGGCCAAAGCGGATTCTTTATAAACGTTCAGACCATTCCTGCCGCTGGTAGCTGGAGGCGCTACCAACTGGACTGAGCCATTAATGTGTATGTGTACCGTTAATGAAATTACTCTCTAAATATGGCTATCTCATGTGAACATCTCTCTGCAATATATATGTAAAGGTTAGCCGAATCGAATTTTAGTTATATATAAGGAATAACTAAACATTTCTAATATGGCTCGTTTTGGGGATATGGAATTATTCTCTTAATACTGCCATTAATATTATATATATATCAGGTCATCCCATAAGTAATGTCGTTTTTTATGATAGATTAAGTTTAAACTAGTCCTACTCGGTTTAAGCATAAATTTTCAGAAGGTTATATCTAAGAGGAGATCTATCGTGTTTCGCTACATACTTTACAGACCTTGACCAGTGAAGACGTGTGTTTTGCTTTATGTGAACCCCTCATAAACATGGCGGTATCAGAAGAGCATATCAGGCATATAATGCTTTACGAGATCAAAAGACGGAATAGTGCTACTGAAGCAACGCGAAACATTCAGGACGTTTATGGCAACGATATTCTGCATGTGAGGAAATGTCAAAGATGGTTTCAAAAGTTTAGGAATGGTGACTGCTGTTCGACAGATGCAGCACGCTCTGGACGCCCTGCTGAGTTTCATGATGACCTGCTGTTAGCCGCACTTGAAGAAGACTGTTCAACAACTGTTGAAGAATTGGCCCAGAAACTCAATTCATCCCCGTCCACCATCCATCGACATTTGCAACAACTCGGGAAAGTGCCTAAGTTAGGAAAGTGTGTGCCACATGAATTGTCGGTCGACAACCTGAGGGTGCGGGTAAACATTATCACAGCTCTTCATTCCCGTGAACTCCAAGATCCGTTTTTGCACCGTTTAGTAACTGGTGATGAAAAGTGGATACTGTACCAGAAGTTTAAGCGCCGTCGACAGTGGGTTTGTGCCGGAGAACCAGCGACAACACAGCCAAAACCAAATCTTCACCCTCGGAAGGTGTTGCTTAGTGTTTGGTGGGATAACGGTGGTCTAATACACTGAAACCTTACCACACAACCAAACAATCACCGCTCAAGTCTACTGTCAACAAGTGGATTGATTGAACACTGCACTAAAAGAAAAGAGACCTTCTTTGGTTAATCGGAAAGGAATCGTGTTCCACCACGACAACGCACGTCCTCATACCGCTTGGATCACTTCTGCAAAAATTGAGGAGCTTCGGTGGGAAAAACTTCCACATCCTCCATATTCTCCAGACCTTGCGCCTTCAGATAATCATCTCTTCAGGAGTCTGCAAAACTATCTCGACGAGAAACAGTATACTTCTTTAGATGACCTGCACACCAATCTTTGTATGTTTTTTTGCCGTAAAACCGCCTGAATTTTATAAACATGGCATAGAAAAGCTTGTAGGCCATTGTCAGAGTGTCATTCATTCCGATGGAAAATATATACTAGATTAAAAAGTTTCAGCTGAGTTTTTTTTGTCCTTCAAATTCCGATCTAAAAAACGACATTACTTATGGGATGACCTGGTGTATATATATGTATATATATATATATATATAGGTATATATATATATATGTAAAGAACGATGCTTGTGTAGAAGAGCGTTCCGCACAAGATGAGGAGGGAGAACGAACAAATGAAAAATGAGGTACCACCCGGGAATCGAACCCGGTATCATCCGATTACTGGTCAGATATGCTATCCACTACACCATGGACCTCGATCAATCAGAAGTCGTAATTCTCCTACATACGAGCAGAAACCAATGCCCTGAGGGGGCACCTTCGCATGCCGTACATATATATTCATTTTAACTGCAAACAACACACAGTATAATTAATGTAAAGAACGACGCTTGTGTAAAAGAGCGTTTCGCTCTTCTATACAAGCGTCGTTCTTGTACGGCATGCGAAGGTGCCCCCTCAGTGCATTGGTTTCTGCTCGTATGTAGGAGAATTACGACTTCTGACTAATCGAGGTCCATGGTGTAGTGGATAGCATATCTGACCGGCAATCGGATGATCCAGGGTTCGATTCCCGGGTGGTACCTCATTTTTCATTTGTTCGTTCTCCCTCCTCATCTTGTGCGAAACGCTCTTCTACACAAGCGTCGTTCTTTACATTAATTATACTGTGTGTTGTTTGCAGTTAAAATGTATATATATATATATATATATACACACCTTACCTTATGTTGTTTCGTGCATTGGTCTCTCTTTACACGAAGGTCAAGCTGGTGGCCACACCTCTAGGTCTGGCTTGGTGGAGGAGCGAGTTGCTTTCTTGTGCTCTCCATCGTACATAGCCAGGCACGCCCGGCTCATCTGGTACCGTCCTGAGCCAGGCATCCAGTCTTATCTTGAAAACTTCAACTTTGACCCCCGTTACGTTTCTGAGGTCCTTTGGAAGCTGATTGAAAAGACTTGGCCCCCTGACAACCAAGCTATTTTCCTTCAGAGTTGAGGAGGTCCCTTGTCGGGCCCTTAATTTGGGAACACTACACATTCTGCCTTTCCTATTTTCCAGTGTTGTTTGAATGGTAATTGGGTTTAGTTTTAGGATTGGTACCAGTTTTTCGATCATTTTCCATATGTAGATTATGGTGTACCTCTCTCTTCTTCTTTCCAGGGAGTACAGATTTAGTTTACGCAGTCTTTCCCAGTAGTTGAATTCTTTGCAGCCATCAATCTTGGCTGTGAAATGCCTTTGCGTTTCTTCTAGTTTATTAGTTTCTTCTTTTTTATATGGGGACGTCAAAACTGAGCAGTATTCAAGTTTTGGTATCATCAGTGTTTTTTAGCAGGGGAATCATTACTCTCCTGTCCCTTCTCTTGAACGTTCTGAAAACCTGTCCGGCGACTCTTTTTGCTTTATTTATCGCTACCTGACTTTGTGTTTCAAATTTCGCATCATCTGTCATTATTATCCCGAGATCGATTGCTTTCGTGCTTCTCTGAATTTCCTGTCTATCTGGAGCATAATATGCAGTCTGTTTAAGTTCTTCTGTTCTACCATATCTCAAGAGCTGAAATTTCTCGGTGTTAAATGACATGATGTTGTCGTCTGACCATTTGTATATTTTGTTCGTGTCCTTCTGCAGGGCCTCCATGTTATGTACATCGCTGATTTTTCTGCTGAACTTTGTATCGTCTGCAAAGGATGTTATTATACTGTTGCTGTTTACTCCGCTGTCTATGTCTGTTAGCATGATAATGAACAGGAGTGGGGCCATTACTGTCCCTTGTGGTATTGAGCTGCGTACTTCCGATTCTGATGATGATATACCTTGAATTTTGAAGACCTGCAGACGTTCTCTGAGGAAGTTGTAGATCCATTTTCCCACTTTGCCTGTTATTTCCATATATTTCATTTTATGTGCTATTACGTATACCATGGTCACATTTATCGAAAGCTTTAGCAAAATCTGTGTATATAACATCGTAGTTGTCATTGCCTTCCAATGCATCTAGGTTATTGTTGTAGTGTTCTATTAGTTGTGATAGGCATGATCTACCTGATCGGAATCCATGCTGATTTTCGTTGAATCTTCCCCGTGTCACCAGGAAATCATAAATTTTCTCTCTAACTATTCTTTCAAATACTTTGGTGAGGTGGGACGTCAATGACACTGGTCTATAGTTCTTTGCTTGAGATCTGTCCCCTCCTTTATATATAGGGACAATGTTCGCTCTTTTCAAGATGCTCGGTATTTCCCCAGTTTCTAGGGATCTTCTCCATATCCAGTATAATGGTGTAGCTATTTCATTTTTACAGTTTCTAATCAATAATGCGTTCCAATTGACCGGACCTGCAGCTGGATGTGGTTTCGTTTGTCCTATAGCTCTTGCTACATCTTCTGGGGTAAAATCAAAGTCTGTTATATACTCTCCTTGCAATTCCTCTTCAAAGAATGCATTTGTCAGGTATCGCTTTGTCACTTTTTGGGGTACTGAAAACTGATTCATACTGAGCTCTCAATGTATCAGATATTTCTTTTTGATCTTCGGTTAGTTCATTATTTCTCGTCCTTAAGGGCCCAATAGTGGCGCGCTTTTTTGTTTTCCTTTTTGCATAGCTATAGAAGTATTTTGGATTTTCCTTTATTGCTTCTACCGCCTTTTCCTCTTCCCTCTCTGTATGGTCCTTAGTCAGGGCTTGTATTTCCCTATCAAAACCCTCCAGTTTTTCTTTTATTCCTTTCCTGTCATTATCTCCGCAGTTGCCTAACTTCCCCTCCACTCTCTTTCTTTTGTGGAATAATCTTCTCTTTTGTCTCTCTAGCCAGCTCCTCTTTCCTTTTGGCTGTGATTTCGGAGCATATTTTTCTAAAATTCTCAGCGTTTTTTCTTCCAAGGTTGTTAGCATTTCTTCAGTTGTTTTATTCTCGAAAATTCTATTTGGGCCATGTTCGTTCTGATTGCTTCCCAATTTATAGTCTTGCAGCTTAAGTTAAAGGCCCGAATTTACTTCTTTCCTCAATATGTGTATTGTCTGCTAATGCTGTCGTCATATTTGTTGATATCTCGATTAAGTTGGGGTTATTTTTATATCAGCAATCAAGTAAGTGTTATTCGTGAATACCAGATCCAGGCAGTTATTTTTTCTGGTATTTTCCTGTTATTTATATATATATATATATATATACGGCTCGGAACATATCTTTATAAGCTTTTTGACAATTCCTGGAAGTTATACAGCGTGTGTGTGTGTGTGTGTGTGTGTGTGTGTGTGTGTGTGTGTGACATCTCTCCAAATATTAAATAGTACTATCTGGCAACCCCCTCTAAGCATTGAGGACATCTCTATCTTGCCTGTAATAAATAAATAATTAAAATAAATAGTGCTATCTGGCAACCCCTCCATAAATAATTAAAATAAATAGTGCTATCTGGCAACCCCTCCATATAAAATAAATAAAATAAATATCTGGCAACCCCTCTATATATAAAAAATTAAAATAAATATCTGGCAACCTCCTCTAAACCAAAAACTTGCCAACCAGCTGATGCTAGGCCATTATGCGTCTGGCGGTCCCAGGTGAAGGATGCTCGCTCTCTCTCCCCTTCTTAGGTTAAGGTTTACCTTCATAGGTTAGGGATACCCCTTTGGGGGGTGAGAACATCCCATCTTCTCACCCAAAGTTAGGGTTTAGGTCAGGGTCATCCCCTTTGGGGGAGGTCATCCTCCCTCTCTCCCCAAAGCTTCCCCTTCATGCAACATGGGTGTTACCCCTTCTCCCTTGTTGCATAAGCCCCTCCCCATTACCCCCACCCCCTCTTCATGCAAATTGGGGTTTAACTCCCACCTCTTGTTGCACAACCCCACCCATCTTTGCAATAGCCCTACGCCTTTGCAACATTACCCCTACCCCCTTTTGCAGCATTGATCAACATTCCAATTGCACTCTACTACTATTCCCATAGGCTAACATCAAACACGAAATTAAAAATTCATAAGCATATTGTGTATAGTATCCAAATACTCATGGTTGCATTTAATTCCAAATATTTCTTGTATGTTTCATTTGTATGGTCTTATGCGTGTCGCAGAACTAGTTCGAGCGAAGCACAAAAACGTTGATCAGTTTGTTTCTGACATGAAAAAGATATTGGTGAAGTGCAGTCGTCGAAAAAGTTTTCATCAGAAACTGGTCTTCCGCTCCTTCCCGAACCAGTTCTTACACGCTGGTCGACATTGCTAAATGCTTGTTTCTACTATGCTGAAAACTTTAGCAAAGTTAAACCATTTGAGGGGTCGCGCGTCTTAAGGTACCTAAGCGCCACCACAGGCGAAAACGTGTTTTTGATGGATTTCACTATTTTCACCATTCCTCTATCGCGTGGATTGGGTTATAATGACCTTACGACACTAGAAGTATGGTTGAAAACCTTATGAAGCGAACTACTTTTTTCACCTCTATCGTCAGCCAAACGTTCACCCAAAGTTCGGCATAATAAGAAAATCAAAAATTTTAAAAAATATATATAAAATATAAAATATGAAAATCTATTCCAAAAACTCATCAACATCTTCATTATCCTACTTAGAACTCTAATTTAGCCAAAAATGAACGCACTAGCTCAATTAATAACAGAGATACTATTGACAGAATATTGCTGAACTTTGGAGGCGATTTCTGACAATTTTTAATTTTGGCGCTTAGGTACCTTAAGACGCGGGACCCCTCAATTTTGTTTTAAGTCTAGAACCAGAATCACAAGCCATTAAAGACACGCAGTAATTGCTATGCAAAGCAGAACGATCACAAGACTTTACTTTTTTTGCCACTAACTTTCCTTGTTTGACGGATTCCATTAATAAACTAGAAAGTCGTTTACCCTTAGTTGATGTAATGCATGTAGTAGAAGACGTTAAGAATAGTATATCCTGTACACCATACAAAGATAAGTTGCAAGAAGTTTTGGGTAAAAACCCTGATTTTGAAGTTCTCACAAAGTATGCTCAGGTTTTGGAAGGAAAATTAGTTACCAATTTTCAATGTAACCCCAAAACTGTATACGCGTTTAAGTTTGCTCCAATTGTATCTGTGGAAGTTGAGCGCTTTTCGTACAAGGATTTATTGTCGCCAAAGAGTGAGTCTGACCGTAGATCATTTGAAAGATCATTATGATGCTGCAATGGAATCGGGAGCTTTAATATATGTATATATTTCGGTAAGCATATGTTTCTACATTTTCTTTCAGTAATAAAGTGCAGAATTACATTTGTTTATTTTTTATTTGTAAGTAATGAAGTGCAGCTATACGTCTACGTTTGTTTATTTGTTTATTTTTAAGTGCTTTATGTGTTTATCAATAAATATTTTGTAATGTAGTTTTTATGAACTTTTTTGAACTTTGGGATTATTTTTATGAACGTTTTAAAACTTTTTGGGACATTTTTATGAACTTTTTTGAGGGCTCTAGTTATAACCCACAAGATATACTGTATTTTGTTACTAACTTCTATATTTTGTTACTAATTTGTATATTTTGTTACTAATTTAAACTATAGACCAATATATAATTGTGATTTATCCTTATGTTCCATTACTTTTTCTTTTTTAAAACTTGCTGTTACCAACAAATTTCGGTGCTCTTCCAATACGTGCTCTACCGTAAAATTTACATTCCAATATGTGCTAACTAACGAAAATATCACGACCTAACCTAACCAATCGTCAAGGGCGTACAATTGACCTAACGATTGCTTAGGTTAGGTCGTGATATTTTCGTTAGTTAGCACATATTGGAATGTGCATTTTACGGTAGAGCACGTATTGGAAGAGCACCCAAATTTCTTGTGAATTTCAAAACTCCTAAATGTCACTAAACTCTATACATATATTAATAATTGTTTTATACTCCCTCAACAAGATTGCATTAGTACTAATGCAATAAGTTAATAGAAAGATAAATATGACACGAGTCAAAGGAATACAAATATAATAAATTTAATTTAAAAGTTAGCCAAATTATCTTTTAAGAATTTCTTAAATTTAACTGCAGCTTTTCTCACAGGTCTTTTGTTTTGAGATTATTTAATTTGTTTCATGTTGCCCCATAGATTTATGATCATTTTCAGTTTCCTTATTGCCCTACAGAGATTGGCTTTTGCCAGCATGGGTTATTGACAATTCCAAAGGATAGAGATGACATAACGAATGGTGTACAATTTGTTCATTTTCTTGCTTCATTTTAACACTTCTTATTTTATTATCATATCCCATCACTATCTCTAGCACTCGTCCCAACATCCAAAATGGTCTAGGTTTATTAGGCAATTTAATTAAGACAATGTTACCGACCCCAACTCTATTAGACCAATGACTTTCGTAAAGATTTCTACTGTGTTCTCTAAGGCTTAATAAATAAGACTCGTACCACGACCTTCTAAATTCTTCAAATGTTTCTTCCTGAATTTCACGAGTTTTTGATAGTCTTTCCTGACTACTTCATCAATCCAAACATTGTCTGTAGTGTCTCTTAAAATTAAGGAAGAGTTACCATGCAGTTTCAGAAAGGAATTTGGTGATATGATATTTAGTTCAGTAAGATTATAAGTTAAAGGGTGCGAGTTGACAGCATTTTGTATGTAGACAATATGGTAAGTAACTCACAGTTAGTTAGTTTAACATGCCCAATGACTTTATACATGCAACTTTTAACAACTCTTATCAATCGTTCCCACGCAGCACCAACCAACGCGGAATAAAGAGGTATTTTCACATGCTGAATGTTATTAACCCTAACTTCTTCAGAAGTTAGATACTAATTTATAATGTCACCTCCTTCTACAAAGTTTCAGCATTGTCATTGTAAATATGGGTAGCTATAAGATACAAATTGCAAAATCTTTGAAAGGCCGATAAAAAATTATTTCCAGACATGTCAGGAACTAATTCCAGGTGAATGGCTCTAACATTACGACAGGTGAAAAATGAGAATATATATTTCATTACAGTTGTCATTATCAGAGTTTTTCACCCAAATTTGACCCGTAAAATCAATTCCTACATACAAAAAAGGTTCCACAAGATTCATGATGTTTAGGCATGTTTGTGTATTTAGGATAATTAATGCAAAAGCATTAATTTTTTTGCACACAATGCAAGTAGCAATGGCATTTTTGACAGATTGTCTAGCCTTAGGAATAAAAAATCCTTTATTTCAAATAAGATTCAATGGAGTCTGCAATCCTAGGTGTTGAACGCAGTTATATGCATCAATAATTATCAATTTGGTTAGAAGATTTTTTCCAAGCAAAACTGGATTGCAAATATCAGACAAGCTCTTAGTAATCCGACCTCTGGATCTTAAAATTCCCAAATCATCAAAGAACAGGTTAAGATCATTTACAAGAGGTGGGATAGGAATTTTGTTTTCTTAGCTGAGGAATTCAATTTCATTTGGAAAACATTCCCTTTGCATTTGTTTTATCCAATACATTTGTGCATATTTATCAGGACTAGCTTTCAGTTTGCAAGCTTTGAAATAAAATTTAAACAGAAATGCAGTCACTCTCATTAGTTTATGTAAACTAGAATATTTATGTCTAATACAGCTTTGTTTCCATAGATGTTATTTACATTGGCATTTACCAAAGTTAAATTCTTAGCCTCAGAGGGCACAATAAACATTTCATACTTTGGCCAAGAATCAGTCATTTGAAAGTCACCCGGGTCCATACAGCCAAAATTTCAGGTTTTCTTCAAATTTTTTAATACTAAGTGCACGAGTGATCGTGTCATTAGGATTCTGTTTTGTTTCCACATATCTAAAGCAAATAAGCAAATTATATTCTTTACAGAGATCCAATGTGGCCACTTCTAAATCTTTAAGCCGATTTTTCACAAATTTAGATTTGACTCTAAGAACACCAGCCAAAAGCATCAACGTGCCTAGACTACACTCATCAGTTCAAGTGTGGGTATACTGTAAGATTTAAGAGGAACTACTTTTTCTTTTGCAAAAATTAAATTTGAATGTGATTTATTGCAAACATCCACCACAAATCCATAGCATGTTTGAGAACTATCACAAAATATGTGAAGTCCATACAAACTCAGAACTCAAAGTACATCTGGGAAAAGATAAACTAGGTAGACATGAATAATTTGATTTTAGTTTTTCCCATATCAATTTGATATCAGCTGGTAATTCATCCCATTCAAGTTTAGCTTTAATTGACCAAATACCTCTCATTAAAATCCTACCTTTGACTGTTACAGGTAAAACTATACCAAAGGGGTCAAATAACTTAAATATTTGCGATAAGATCTGTCTTTTAGTAGTGGCATTTTCCATTAATTTCAACTTTAGCTACATGAAAAGTATCATCTATCATATTGTATCTATAACCTAATATTTTCTCTTCATCACAACCATGATCTGCAAGATTTCTATCATGACTTATTACCTGATTAATTTCTTCACTGTTAGTAGTCCAAGATCGAAGTATAAAACCACCTTCAGACATCCTTTCATAGGAAGCCTTATACAGTTCTTTCATTTCCTCAATGTTATTATCAGTTATAATTAAGTTATCTACATAAAAATTGTTAGCCAATATTTGTGGACATTTGTCCTTAGGATATCTAGAAGCATGATATTTCACGACATAGTGTAATATAAAAAGAGATGAAGTAAATCCAAAAACTAATTAGTAACGATAGGTTACTATTTCATTTTTCTCTTTCCAGAAAAACAATTTATTTTTATCAAATTCAGTTTTCAGTTTAATCATCAAAAAGGCCTGTTTTATGTCAGCAAGCATCACATAGTGATTAGTCCTGAACGAAAGTAGTAGTTTCAAAAGAGAAGACACAAGATCAATTCCAGGGTAAGCTGCTTCGTTCAAAGATGGAATATTTTTTATCTACTTTCAAGGAACAATTAAAAACAGGACGTATTTTAGTGGTAATCTGTTTTTCCATTCTAATAATAGGACTATGAGGTATCCAAACAGTTATCATATTCACAAGGTGAAACATGAATTCTTTCAATTATACAATCAGATAAATGTTGATGGAATATTTCTTCTTTAGTTAAATCTTTTGTATTAAGATGATTTATTACTTTATGAAGAACCTTAAGGGCTATTTTATGGTTTGAAGGTACAAGGTTGATCTTATCTTCATAACAAGATAAATTTACAAAGTACTGATTATCCTTAAATAAAATGTTATCATTAAATTTTTTAACTTGAATTTCATCGACATTACTTAAGTCTGCACTGCAAGATTTTATGACAATATATTCCAAACTAAACAAGTTTTCTAGTCCATTGTCTATTTCACTATCAGTTAAAATATTTTCAAAAGGGTTGAAATAAGACGTTACAGGTTCCTTTACCTGATTGACCAAAGTGGTGTGCACATTAGTTACTTCATGTTCTTCATTTTCCTTATGAAGAATCTTTAGTTGATCTTTGTATTAGAAATGCTCAACATTACCAAAATGAATAATTTTGTTCCCAAATCTGAAACAGCTACCATTCACACAAGATTCCAAATCCAAGGATGGGAAAAATTGCAACATATCAGCTCCTATTAATGCCCACAATTCAAATGCCGAGTTGTCAACATTTTTAACAAACCCAAAATCTGCTAAAATGAACCCACTATGAGTTATATTATTTAAGGCTGTATTAATTCTCGTAACTTCATACTTAAGGTTAAGATTATTATCTATCAGTAATGGCATATTTATATTATGCCAATAGTTACTTCAATGGAAGTTTGTTTGAAAATTCTTTCTTGATTTCCTATAGAGGTTTGTATATCATATTTAACATCATGCAACTTATCAAGATGATTACATAGTGAATTAGCTACAGAGCCACTAATATATGATCGTTGACTACCTGAATCAATCAGGCATCTGACATTAACAAATTTATTTCCTTTAGCAAATTGAATTGTTAAAGTTGGAAGGATGTACAACTTAGTCTGTCTTTTGATTAAAATTCAAACAGGCATTTAAAACAGAGTCTTCACTTGTACCAGAATTACTTTGACTTTTAGTACACAAGGCAGAAATATGAGATTTTTTATTACAATGATTGCATTCAAAGTCCAATCTATTTTGTTTACCAGGGCAGTTTTGGTAATTATGTTTATTACCGCTACATCTTATACAAAGGTTAATCTCTTGACAGCGTTTGATTCTGCTTGAATAAGCTTTATATTTGTCACATCTATTCATAGAATGACCAGAAGTTGAGCAAAATTTGCAAGGTTTATTTGTATAAAATTTAGAATGGTTTCAATTTTCACAACTTTGCTTAGGCAATGAACAACTTTAAAATTTTGCAGAGTACTACGTTTAGTTTGGTTAACTGACTTATTCTTTGATGGATCATCTTGACTTTTAGGTTTGGCATAGCTTTTAGTTTTACTTTTATTTTTCTCAAAAGTTCATTTCTTGTTACTTTATTTTTATTTAATGTTTTCAATAGTTCATTATAATTTTCAAAGATATCATTTAAGGTTCGATAGTTAGTAGCAACTTTATGCACCAATTCCCTTCTAAATGCATTAGGTAACTTTCAAAAAATAATGACTCAAAATAGAACATCCTGGTGTCTCATCTAAGAAATTAAGACCATAGTTATTCAATTCATAAATGAAGGATCTTATTTCATTTATATATATCGTAGTAGAGTGATAATTTTCATCAAAGGAAGGATAAGATGTTAATAATTTTTTGTAAATTTTATCACTCACATAAGGGACACCAAGAAGTTCTTTTAAGAGTTGTAAAGCAATAGAGTAATTTTCATCATTTATAGGCAAATGTTTTATAACCTTTTAAGCATATCCTTGTAAATAGCTATGCAAATAAGCCAATTTAGCAGCCTTAGATAAGTTTTGACGAAAGTCAATTATATTTTCAAACTGACTCAGAAAAGTAGCAAATTCCATCTTATTAGATCCAGTTCCTTCAAAAACACCACATTGTAAAGGAGGGGGTTTACATTCACTTAAAGTTAACTTCGATAAAGCAGCTGCTAGCTGATCAGATAACTGTGAATTGTTTACATTTAAACTATCCACATTAACATTTTCTAAAGAAAAACCATCTAATTCTTCATAGATAAGAAACAGATATTCACTTTGAGAGTCAACTTCCTTTCCAAAATAATCTAAATGAATATCTTCAATGTCATATTTATTAAAGACAGTTAATATTTCATCATAAGTTTTAATTTGATTTAATAGGCCTTCAATTTCAATAACCTGAGTTTTATACAAAGAATGAGTGAGCTTATCAGTAGCTTTTAAATTTTTAAGTTTGTTTAAGATTAAAGTAATTTTGCGCTTATTGGATCACCTGAAGATCAGGGCCCCCAGCCTTCTTTAGTTAACCTTATAAGGCTAACTAACGAAAATATCACGACCTAACCTAACCAATCGTTAGGTCAACTGTACGCCCTTGACGATTGGTTAGGTTAGGTCGTTTAGGTCGTGATGTTTTCGTTAGTTAGCCTTATAAGGCTAACTAGAGAAGGCTGGGGACCCTGATCTTCAGGTGATCCCGCTTATTTATACCTTTACTATATTTAGAGGCTTTACTTCAGCTCAGAACTTATTAAAGTTTCAATTTCAAGAGAAAATATTCAATAATGTCAAAAGATCAAAAGCAAAAATCACAATAACCGCAAACACGTATCATGCTTTTTTTTTTTTTTTGCTGTTACCAACAATAAATTTCTAGTGAATTTCAAAACTCGTAAATGTCACTAAACTATATACATATTAATAATAATTCTTTTAGTTACTAATTTATATATATTTTGTTACTAATTTATATTTTGTTACAGGTCGGGGAGAAGGAGTGCAGGGGGCCGACGTTGAGAAAGAAGCCGACCTCGAGTTCTGCTCTGAACGTTAGTTCAAAAGCATTTCACTGTTATACCATTGTTAATTAAATAATACACTGGTATGCATATGAAATTTTTTTGTCTGCTGTGAGGGTTTTTTCAACTCATATTATATAATTCGACCATGCTGAATTCGAAAATGACATTGGTTTTCCTCAATCAGGTCAGGTGTTTTCTCTATTGGCCATTTATTATAAGTCCAATTTTATCCCCAAATTTATTGATTTTTTTAGCTTAAACACTCTAGATACGAGTAATATTATAAGAACACTCGTGAAAAATGAAAACATTGTGTGAATAAATACTTTTATTCATACAATGAATATGGAAAAAAGTTCATTGAGGAAGGAATGAAGTTTTTTTGGCTTTCCGTCTGTGTTTTTCTTCGGGCACGTCTCGCTTCAAACACCAGCAATAGTCCGCCAGCATATTGATATCCCAGTTTCCCTGGTACCTCTCTTCCATTATTTTGATATCTTGGTGAAATCGTTCACCCTGTTCCTCACTATAATCCCCGCAATTTTCAGGAAAATAGTCCAAGTGGGACCACAAAAAGTGCATTTTTATGGACATGCGCGACCCATGAGCTTTGAAAGCTTCCATCAAGTTTTCGACAACGGACTCGTATTCTGGACTTCTACGCTTGCCAAGAAAATCAGTGACAACTGATTTGAATGCCTGCTAGGCATTCTTCTCAGTTGGAGTCATTGCGTTTTCGAACTGAGTATCCTTGATCAAAGTTCGAATTTGAGGACCATCAAAAACCCCAGCATTTAGTTTAGCATGAGATATATGAGGAAATTTACTCTCGAGATATCGGAATGCTGAACCCTCCTTATTCATTGATTTGATGAAATTTTTCATCAAGCCCAGCTTAATATGAAGTGGTGGGAGCAAAATTTTTGTTGGTGGTACAAGGGGCACTGAAACGACATTATGCGACCCAGGTTCAAAATTCTCTCTGGATGCCCATTCACGCTGTGCATAGTGCTTCTCATCCGCTCGGCTATCCCATTTGCAGAGGAAACATGGGTATTTCGTGTATCCCCTTGCATTCCCAATACAAATGCCACAATCTGAAAAAAAATGAAAATATTTAAAGAATTTAGAGAATTTGTTCTATCAGATAAAAAAATCTATGCATTGGACTGTATCACTTCTGTGGGGAAGTTAAGTGTTCTTATACGCTCTCAAATAACCTTTGGAAAAACAACATAGTCAATAGCAATAGTTTACTTATGATATTAGTATTACCTTTAAATCTCCACAGATCCTCCAGTTATGTTGGTCGTATACGAGAGCATCCAGTAAAATTTTCATGTTATCGTAGCTCTCAGTAAGTTGTACGGAATGTGCTACAGGGACTGATGCAACCCTATTCCCAATGTTGAGAAGTACTGCTTTCAAACTTCGTTTAGACGAGTTTATAAATAGCCTCCATTCTGATGCGTTATATGGCAGGCCCAAGGATTCGATTAGCCCCTCAACATTGCAGCAGTACACTAAGGAAGAGGTATTTTCGTGCACTGCAAAAAACTTGCTGAATTCTTTCTCTCGTTTCCTATACCAGGAGAATGTTGTTCCCGGAGCCAGCAAGTTGTCCTCTCGAAGTCGTGAGCCCAAGATCTCGGCAGCTAATTTGGAAAGTCCTAAATCCCTGGTAAGATCATTAAGTTTGGCCTGGTTGAGAGGCCTCAGCTCATTTGAAGCGGTATTTTGAGGTATATACGACTGGGACTGGTCATTGGCATTGGTCATTGATTCATCATCAGAATCATCGAAGTCCAGGGTTTGAGGTGGGTCGGGTATTGGAATTCCAGGACCATGGGGTACAGGTCTCATAGCAGAAGGAATGTCAGGGTATACAACAATGTGTTATTCTTCTTGTTAACTCCTGAAAATAGAAACACAGAAACATGGATATAAAACTTGCATATGAAATAGAAGAAGCATTCAGACAGTGGCGGCTCGTGAGGGAAGGCTGCAGTCTGTAAGATATGAAATAGGTCGATGGAGTTTGTATATTTTCTTTCTTTTTCATTCATATTGTCCCTTCGGGGACAATATGAATGAAAAAGAAAGAAAATATACAATCATTGTAGCCTATATGTAAATGTAACTTGTATAACAATATGTATGTGTAAATGTATTTTCTATAACAATATGTATATGTAAATGTATGATTACCATTATGGTGAATATTATGCTATATATGGTGAATATTACATTATGGTGAATATTATGTCAAGTTTCATACGAGGATTTCAAAATATTTAAGAAAAATAAATTTATAAGCCCACCTTGGAGGTTTGTCATGCAGAAATAACAATCTGTCACGTGATCCTTTCCTTCTCTCCAAATCATGGGAATTCCAAAAGGCAAAGATTTCGCTCTGCCTTTGCTCCATCTTCTCAAATTTTCAATGCACGTCTTGCAGCACATATGATGGGCGAAATTTTTGTCCTGGTCCCCTAGCTTAATTCCAAAGTATGCTCTATACATTGTCTTCACAAATTTAGTGATTTGGGACTGGTTATTTGGCATGGTAACCGTCCCACATATGTAGCAGAATCTATTGGGATCATTTTTACACGCTCTATTCATAAGGAAATATTTTATCTATATGCCTGAAAAGTAAAAAAAGATATTATACAAGTGAAACAAGTGATGATAGATGTTACTGTTCCAATTCCGCTTTGACAAAATCACAAAAAATTCTATTTTACTTATGAGGCCATAGCCGGATAACCTGAGCTGATTGAGAAAAAGGGATTGCAGATTCGAAATCAGCAGGAAAAACTCTATAAGTATCACTTACAAAACCCTTGACAGCAAAATTGATGCATACCAGTGTTATTGGATCACTTTTACATATTCCTTCCCAAAGCATTCGGGAAGCAGTATGTTAAAGTGATCCCTCCTGGGAAGCAATATGTTAAAGTGATCCCTCCTGGGAAGCAATATGCTAAAGTGATTAACACTGGGAAGCAATATGTTAAAAAGAGAAAGGTTGGTTGGTTAGAAAGAGGTTGGTAATCAAGGCTAACTAACGAAAATATCACGACCTAACCTAACCAATCGTCAAGGGCGTACAGTTGACCTAACTATTGGTTAGGTTAGGTCGTGATATTTTCGTTAGTTAGCCTTATAAGGCTAACTAAAGAAGGCTGGGGGCCCTGATCTTCAGTGATCTAAATATTTTACATTCATAAAAAATGCCAACGCATAATAAGTTAAGTTGTCCATAAATTTACATTTTCTCGACTAGCTAATCTCTAAATATTATAAACTATTGTAATGTAACTGTAATTGGTTGTATAATGTCTATTTTTGGGAAGCAATATGTTAAAGTGATTAACAATGGGAAGCAATATGTTAAAGAGAGGTTCCTGGGAAGCAATATGTTAAAGTGATCCAAATTTATTTAATAAGAATTTAATAAGTATCTAATAAGAAATAAATTTAAAAAAAATTTCCTTAAACACAGGACGAGAAGATGAGACCGTCGTTCACGGAGGACCAGAGAATGAGTAGTAGGAGTATGAGGAGGACGAGGAGTAGGAGTATGAGGAGGACGAGTAGTAGGGGTATGAGGAGGACGAGGAGTAGGAGTATGAGGAGGACGAGTAGTAGGGGTATGAGGAGGACGAGTAGTAGGGGTATGAGGAGGACGAGTAGTAGGAGTATGAGGAGGACGAGTAGAAGGAGTATGAGGAGGACGAGTATGAGGAGGACGAGTAGTAGGGATATGAGGAGGACGAGTAGTAGGAGTAGTAGGAGTATGAGGAGGACGAGTATGAGGAGGACGAGTATGAGGAGGACGAGGAGGACGAGTATGAGGAGGACGAGTAGTAGGAGTATGAGGAGGACGAGTATGAGGAGGACGAGTAGTAGGAGTATGAGGAGGACGAGTAGTAGGAGGACGAGTAGTAGGAGTATGAGGAGGACGAGTAGTAGGAGTATGAGAGGGAGGACGAGTAGTAGGAGTATGAGAGGAAGAGTAGCAGTAGTATGAGGAGGACGAGTAGCAGTAGTATGAGGAGGACGAGTAGTAGTAGTAGCAGTATGAGGAGGCCGAGTAGTAGTAGTAGTATGAGGAGGACGAGTAGTAAGAGTATGAGGAGGATGAGTAGCAGCATGAGGAGGTCATCTCAGAAATCGCGGATCCCAGTCGGGGGAAATCTAAGTCCCAGCGGTCTCCCAAACGAAGGTAGCCGTGTAGTAGGCTGGCGATACACCACCTACGTCGAGCTCAGTCCCCTTATGTAAACATGATACAACCTATTATTATTATTATTATTCGAATGTCAAAGTTAAATGAAATAAAAAATGAAACTTTTCTTTTACGATTATGTTAATAAATGTCAATAACAAAAATTTGTTTATTAAACTTTATGTAAAGATACCACCTATTATTATTCAAATCGGTCGACTCGAAAAGGTTGGGAATCATTGCGGTACTTTTGCATTATCCTCCCAACACTAATTTTTTTTTTATAATGGAAGGAAAATAAAGTACGTTAGCAAAACACTTTTAATTTTTAATCGTGAAAAGGCATGACCTAACCTAACCTAACCTAACCTAACTTGAAGCCGGCTAACTACGGCTAACGCCTGCGGCGGGCTGTTTTTACCGTAACCTAACCTAACCTAACCTAATACCAACACTAATTTTTTTTATAATGGAAGGAAAATAAAGTACCATAACCAAAACCAAACCAACATTATATAAAAAAATTAGTGTTGGGAGGATAATGCAAAAGAACCATCATTGCTCGATAAAATTTTATATATATATATATATTTATTTATATATATATATATATATATATATATTAATATTATATATATATATATATATATAACGGCAACAAGAAGTTTCAACTGGCTCAAGTTAAGTCCTGTTATAATCTAATCGAACCATATACCTGCATCCTGATTAAACAAATGTTGGACAAAAATCTTCTGCACCAAGTCTGTCGTCGTTATACCCATGAGATTATAGTTGGAAATGTATTTGGCATCCTTTTTGGTCCCTCATCAGGACTTGATATTGCTTTATTTAAGCGATTACAGCTTGCGACTTTTATGATGAACGCACTTTGGACAATCCAACGAAGGTGGTCCTTGTTGGTTACGCTCGGCATTAGTCGTAGAGCATCTGAGTAAAACAGTTTCACCAAGTTTTTTCCGAAGGAGTGAATGGAAACACTTCAGTTCTCAATGGGAGTTTTCGCTCACTCAAATCATTTTTATTACATAAAGTATACACAGAACGAGGCACTGGAGGAAGGAAATGAGTTTATAGCCTCTTACGATAACCGCTGATAGTCAGAAATTTACAGGGGCAGAGGTTCGACCTCTTGCAACAACAGTTCAAGTGGGAATTGAAAGGGAGGTTTGACTTCGGTCAATGGTTAAGCGGGAATTGTATGGTCTTAATCAAATGAAGATACAGGCAGTAATTTAAAGTGAGGAGGTTCAACCTCCTTGGTCTAAGGCCATGGCAGGAATCTACAGGGGTAGAGGTTCGACCTCTTTCGACAAAGGCTCAGGCAGGAATTTAAAGTGAGGAGGCTCGGCCTCTTCGGGTAAAGGCTAAGGCAGGAATGATTTAATCTATGTACACTACGAGAAGTAAATAAATCTAAATTTTGGGTGAGTGCAGTTGAAGGTTAAGCTCCCACTTTAACTGGAGAGTCAAAGAATTCTGACGTTAAGTATAATTTAAGCATGCAACGAAATTTAGAAAGATAAAAATTTTAACAAAAGATACTAATTTTGTAAAGTATACATTTTTGGATGGCGACATAATGTCGGGGTGCCGACATGCACCGAGTACATTAAGTACATTAATTACATCATATTATATTATTACAGTTAATTACAATTTTAGCAAATTGTTAATTGACATATCTGATACTGAAGTAATCTAAATAGGTGATACAATTTATATAATGAAGGAGAGTTATCCGTTGTTCTATACTTTAAATGGGATTAACAACAATGTTATATATATATATATATATATATATATATATATATATATATATAGACTATAGTTAACAATGATTACGCCAAATTATGTCAAATAGTACTAGAAATTGGTTGGTTATCATAGTTTGAAAGCCTAAATACCCAGCGATGAGGAAAGCGGAGGAAAGATTCGGTGTACTTCCCATTGAAAGTACATGGGCATTTATGATAACGTAACACATAAGTAACATAGAATTTGAATGACAGTTAGGTAGAAAGAATAAGTACGAGTAATGAGAACGTGGATAACTATGTGACGTAAGCATATAACTAACCAGTGGCCTGGCATTGAAACAATACAGTATATTATAGTAACATCTTAATGTTATAGATTTGTAACAGAAGCAAAAGAGATTTCGGATTCAGAAGCTCACTTTTGGCGACGTCATCGGAATTCGAACACTTGCTTCAGCATTAACGAGTATCTTGCGAGAAATTAAATAATTAAAAGAAAAACTAAAAAGAATACATGTGGCTATATTTACATGTAAGGTAACTACGTACGTAATCATGATCATCCGTGGACATGCACGAATGCATAATGTATTGTACACATATCAGTACGTCACACAATAGGTTGTGTGCGTAATATAGACGGACACGAGTAAACATGGACTGATATGTTGATAGGGCATAGGTAGACAATAGGTAGATGAAAGAATAATTAATAAAATTAATAAAAGATAGCAGTCAAGAAAGGACATGAACGTATGAATGAATATGGTCGAATAATATTTATACTGCATAACACCAGACAGGACACAACATATCAATAATGACTTATAGAGTGTGAAGTTTTTATTATTATGTTCAAGAATTTACCATACATTGAACACTAAAGATATCCACATACTAAAGACATGAGTCAGTATTCAAGATATGAATAATGTGAAGGGAATTAAGTTACTTTATGACGTCATAGTTATTTAATTCGTACGTACAGTATATAAGTCATTATTGGAAGAAATTAGAGGAAACGAATTAGAGAGATACAGTAATGGAGGGTTTACAGCCATGGTACATGAGTGAGTATATATATTAAATATATATACTTATACGAGTACACAGTAAATATTAAGGAATTGGTTACATTTGAGGAAGAACTAAGTAAATGAATAAAGAAGTACAAACAAGGGTTCAAATCATGCCACATTCAATGTCCATGCATAATCTAATAAAATTTAGGGATGAAGGTTAGATGCAAGACAACAATAATTAATTATAATAAATTTTATAACAAATGGAAAATGGAGATATGGGTAATATTCTGATGGAAATGTTAAACGATTTAAACCGTTGATTGTCTTTGTTTGTACTTTAAGGTAATGAAATTAAGGGACATTCGCTTCTCAGAGCGAACTTCTAATGGCACAAACATGGATACGGTTCAACCATAAAAATGGTAGGTCGCATGGTTGTGACATAGCTTGAATCAGTGATTCGTGATAAAGAAGTGACCTTAGATATATCTGAATGGAATGAAATAATTGAATTCTGTAAAACTAACCTAGAAGAACGTCAACCAAGAGATGATTACCGAGAAACCTTAGAATTAGCATTGTTGTTTCTGGGAAAAGTATCCCCACGAGGAAGAAGACTAACGCAATTAGGTGTTCTACATCGTGCACGTTGGCTAGTAAACGTAATTTATTCTAAAGATTTATCTCCTCCGTTCACAGGTTCGTCTAACACCAAGAGAAATATGATCTTTAACCCTACAACGCCGGAATTTTTTGTAGGGTTAAGTTATGAATGCGTGAATGCGTGTATTTGAAAAGTTAACTAAAGGCAATATGTGGCGGTAAAAGGTTTAGAAGATTCAATTTATTCACTACAAAGATTTATGTAAAAGCATGGTTCCAATGCCCTCAAGCAACTTTAGTTCCTGCAAATGACCTTGAGCGCCTTCAACAATTAAAAATTTACCCAGACACTGTCGTCTCCAAATCTGTAGGCAAGGCATTCGATAATTATTTGTGGTATTTAAGTGAACGTCTGATTGGTCTCTCTTTCTTTGATGAGCGTGTACCTTCAGAAATGAAGAGATTGATGGTCGCAGCTCTAAAAAATGGAGATAAATGCCCTCCAAATAGAATTTGTCCAACGATTGCTGAAGGAAAAGAGCTGTCATCATTTGTCACAGCAAACTCTCGACAACTGTTCTCAATTTTAGGGTTGGATGATGACTTTCTAACTTCTGTAGATCCAGCTCAGTGGGAACAGATTGCAGATTATCAAAACGCTTCCAACATTCTTAAAAGCATGAAGGTTGTCAATGATATAGCAAAAAGGGGAATAAAGGACTTTAACGCCTCTGTAACGAGAAATGAGGAACAAACAGTTTTTGCTTCAGGTCGTTGAGGAACATAGTAAAACATTCCCAGATGCAAGAAAGAAAACATTAGTTGAAGGTCTCTAAAGTTCAACCAGGCGACAATGAGTTGTTAACACCAACGAAACCTCCTCCATTGAGAGGATAATACTCACCCTTATGGGCGAGGAGGACCTGGAGATGAACGAAGAAAAGACTGTAAGCTAAAATCTTCTGGACTCTTGCGGCACCTCTAAAACATTTCAATTTGTATATAAATTGGTATTCTGAGTTTTTTAGGGAATAAGAACAATATTATGGGTTCCGAACTTAACTTTTTGAAGATTATGGTTATACAACCACCCAAATATATGTGCAGGCTCATACTAGAATAGATGACTAAAAAGATGATTCGTACTGGGCTCTTAATATTTTAGATACTTCTGTTAGATCATCAGGTAAAGCAGTTTTCTTTTTTCAAAGGTTCGATAGGCGTGTGGTTTTCGACTTCCTTTTTGCAAAATTATAGAAGTACTTTGAGTTAACCTTTATCGCTTCTATAGCGTAGTCGTCTTCTTTTTCTGTATGCTTCTCAATTAGTTCCTGTATGACGCCATCGATACTCTGCAGTTTATCATTTAATATTTTTCTGATGTTATCTTTACAGTTACTTAATTTTGCAGTCACTCTTTTTTCTTTCGGACAATTACCTCTTTTGTCTCTCGAACCTGCTTCTCTTTCCTCTTTCAAGGGCGTGCGGTGAGGGGGGGGGGGGGGTTCATGGGGTTAAAACCATGCCCGAAATTTTCAAGCTCTGCTCAGATTTCGAATAGAAGCTGGAGACTGTGCTTTAACTAATCACCTTGCAAGCTTGTCTGCAGTTGCGAAGCATACAAGTCCTCGTATTCAAAATGAACTCATTGATTTATGTGGTGAAATAATTCGAAAGGAAGTTCTTTGCAAAGTGAACAATGCAAAGTGTTTCGCTGTGCTTGCGGATGAAACTACAGATGTGGCTAATATTGAGCAAATGTCGCTGTGTTTGAGATACAGTGATGAAGAAACATTTCAAGTTAAAGAAGATTTTCTTGAGTTTATACCTGTGGAAGACCTAACCGGCCAAGCTCTTGCCACTACAATAATTGACTGTTTGAAACACAATGGAGTATGCATGGAATATATGGTCGGTCAAGAATACGATGGAGCAGCAGCTATGATGAATGATGTACGTGGTGTTCAAACTTTTGTGAGAGAGGAGTGCCCTTTAGCCATGTTCATTGTAGCGCGCATGTTTCAAATCTTGCTCTCTCTCTCATTCTTCAAAAATTGCAGCTATTCGAACGTGTTTAGGCACAGTGAAAAGTGTTGTAAATTTTTTCTCTATGTCTCCAAAGCGAACCACTATTCTTAAAGAGTTTATTCTTATTCTAAGCGAACGCTTTGTAAAACAATAATCTTTTATCTAATATCCAGAAAGTGATACCGAGCCGCTGCTTCGATACCTCAGTCACAACCTTGTCCTCTTTGTTGTATTTTTGGGACATGTCTTTCCACAATTTCTAGCTTCTTCTCCTCTAAGGTCATTAGCATCTCTTCCGTTGTTTCAGTGTTGAAGATGGTTTTCCAATCTATTACTTCCAAGCTGGACGCAACATCTTCCCAGTTTTATAGCTTTGGAGTGAAAATTAAAAATTTCGAATTTGCTTCTCTCAATTGTTCGTGTTCTTTCCTTTCCTGTTGCTTTTATATTGGCTGTTATTTCAATAATGTTGTGATCCGATATTATAGTTGGGAATATTTCTACGTTATCAATTAGGTTGCTGTTTGTGAATACCAAGTCTAGGCAGTTGTTTTTTCTTGTGTTTTCTGTTATTTCTTGTGTTAACATAAATCCATCAGCTTCAGCCAGTAGCATTTTTACCTGCTCCGGGCCTTCCCGTGCGCCCCCCTTGTCCTGATATATACATATATTTTTTCCTATCCTTTAATATTTCATAAATGGAAAATGAAAATCATCAGAGAGAAAATTATTTGGGGTTGGAGAATGAAGATCTTTTACCCAGTTTCTTACCTCTGTAATGGAATTTGAGAATTTTGAGGTTGGCGTATTCGGGGGTCTGTACATTACAATTAGTACCATATTTAATATTTAAATAGTAATACCCTTCATTGTTTTTTCCGATGTAAGGACGAAATCTCCCCTGCAATGAGCTGTTCTGTCGTTATTTGTTTACCTGCACTGAGTGTTCCCAGGGGAACTGCGTTGGCAGTACAGTTCGTTCTTTGCGGGCGAGATTTTGTTCAAATATGGGTATTAGTCATAGGACGGAGAAGGTTTTTGAGAAAAGAAGTCTGCTATCAGAAGTCATTCCATCAATTGTAAGAGTGACGTTTCTATTGAAAATTTTAAAATTCTTAAATCATTAGAATGCTCGTCCTCGCTTCGCATTTATGAATCTTTATGTAAGGGGTTCCAAAAACCTTACCCCCCACCCCCCATTTGCAGCTTACATGTTTACTTATATCGAAATAGTTTTTAGTGATTAAAAAAATATATAAAATTCTTTATTTTTTGCAGGTATTACAATTACTCTAGCTGATAAAGTGATGATATAATGGCTTCTCAATTAATTGGTGATTCGGAGAGGCAAAGTGTGATAGATCGCATACGAGCAATAACATTTCGGGAAGCTCGTGATGCTGGAGCCACCTTTATAACACGTTCATGGTTTGCCAAAAAGTTGCGAAGAAGTGAGGACTTCGTCAAAAGAAATTGGAATAAAACTTTGGATGAATGTGAAATGGATACAACGAAATCTGGGCGCCCAAATTTGCCACTCTCTCAGGAAACAAAGGATATCATTGAAAGCGGTACGTATACGAGCAATAACATTTCGGGAAGCTCGTGATGCTGGAGCCACTTTTATAACACGTTCATGGGTTGCCAAAAAGTTGCGAAGAAGTGAGGACTTCGTCAAAAGAAATTGGAATAAAACTTTGGATGAATGTGAAATGGATACAACCAAATCTGGGCGCCCAAATTTGCCACTCTCTCAGGAAACAAAAGACATCATTGAAAGCGGTACGCGTAAGCGGAAAAACAGCTGTGCTAAACTTTCTAGAGAGATCGAAGTGTTGAGAGGAAAGATCGTTAGTGGTGAGATCATTAGACTGTACCGTCATTGGCAAGGTTTAAAGCCTTGGCATGAACTTCCAAAGCCAAGAAAAACTCAACTTAACATCGATGACAGAATGTGGTTTGCCCATTATCTTGAAGATTGGGATGTGGATGATTTCATGCATTTAGCTGTCTCCGATGAATTTTTTTTTTACGTAACACGTCGGCCTAACTACCAAAATGATCGAGTGTGGGCCACAACACCAGATGAAATCAATGACAATGAACATTATCGCGAGTTATTAAAAAGTCCAGACTGTGTTGGTGTGTTTGTTTTGTTCACTACAAAGAAGCTCATGTGGGTGCTGAAGCCAAATGGTCAGAGTTGGGATGGACATTATTTTCGTGATATTATTCTATCCCAGCATGTCATTCCTTTTCTAAGAAACCCAAACAATGTTATGGATGTCGATCAGGTCACACTTCTGCACGACAAGGCCCCCTGCTTTAAGGCATTAGCCACTCAACAGTTGTTGCGGAACCATGAGATCGATTGCTTTGGAAATGAAGAATGGCCAGGAAATTCTCCTGACCTGAACGTCTGTGAACACATTGGATCAGTTATGAAGGACAAGGTTGAATGTCTCTTGTTTCAAGAACCTGTAGCAAATCGATTTTCGAAGGATACAATGACGGAACACATTGAAACTGTTTTAGCAAATTTGCGTAACGATCAAGATCTATTCACGTCACTTTTGGCAAGCTACCCAAAGCGAATTCAGGCTGTCTTGGAAGCCAATGGCGGGAACACCAAGTTTTAATTGTTTCTCATTAAATGCAGGATTAAATTCTCTTTTGTAAGGTATCTTTAGTTTTACTGTACCTCTAATGATTCAGGCCATGGGTGGGTGGGTGGGTGGGGGGGGGGGGGCTCAGGTTTATTGGAGCCCCGTATTAAGTTTTTGAACCCTAATCTAAACACTGATTCTGGCTGTTACCCCGCTTTACATTAACTAGATCAACTACCTTCTAAATTTTCTCTGCGACCCTGTCTTCATTTTCCTCAGTTTCTTGTGGCTATTCTTTGAATACAGGTGTATCGGTTTATTCTTGTAGTTTTCCGTTTAACGTTTCACTTGTGAAAGTTTTTAACAGTTTTATTTTTGAATGATTTTAATTTTAGGTTTAACATCTATCATTCCTATATTTTTTGTGTCATTTATATATTTTACTTTTGATTTGATCCTGTTTTAGCATGTTTCTAATTTGTATTTTCTATTTGAATAATTTTAATTTTGTACATTTGTTTAGGTTTTCTCGTCATTTATATATTTTGTGTCATTTATTAATTTTAGCTCTCTATTAATTAGGCCTTGAAGATGGGTAGAGTTGCCCGAAACGTCGGCTGAAGCCCAATATAATGACATTTTTGCTCTACGTCTTCGGTTTTATCCTGACTTTCATATATATATACCAAAGAAAGAGAAAACTTAGCAAAGCAAAGAAAATAGAAATAGTAATACTTTATTAAAGAAATTTTCGCATAGAGTAACCCATTTTTCACAAGCCGTCAGCGGTGGCTTTTCAGAGGAGGCATGGGAGGCCGGGCCTCCTCTGTTTTTATCACTATAAACTATGATAGAGGAAAGATCAAGGAAAGATCACGAGAAAAGGAAACGCCAAGAATGTTAAGAGAAGAGGAAGGATTGAGTTGTGTGATGAATGTAAGGAGATAGACGTGTGGAAGATTGTGACGAGTAGACAGATGGAGGTACTGAGTTTTTGAGGCAATGAAGGCCACAAGGTTTTCTCTGCCCCAATCAGAGAGAGTAGAAAGATCAGAGGTCAGGTGTTCCATAGCCGTACTACGCGAATCATGGAGTGACTGTTGAGAGGGACGGTTTGGGATGCGGGTGGAGAAGTGAAGAGTGGAATCATAGGCATAGGCGTGAATAGGACAGGAAGTGCGAATTAAAAGATCATTAATAAATAAAAGGAAAAGAGTGGGTGACAGCAGGGATGCCACTACTTGGGATTTGTCCCAAGATCTTGGCATTTTCAGCGATACCTTGGGATATTGGGATTTCTTTAAACAAATATTTTAATCTTGGGATATATATATCTTGGGATTTCTTGGGATTTTTTACAAGTGGATCTTGGGATTTTTTACAAGTGGATCTTGGGTTTTTTTAAATTTCTGAGTGGCATCCCTGGGTGACAGGACAGAACCCTGAGGAACACCACTGTTAATATCTTTAGGAGAAGAACAGTGGCCATCTACAACCGCAGCTATAGATCGGCCAGTAGGAAATTAGATATGAAGGAACAGATAGAAGGATAGAATCCGGAGGGCAGTTTCGAAATTAAAGATCTGTGCCAGACTCTATCAAAAGCTTTTGATATGTCTAGTGCAATAGCAAATGTTTCACCAAAACATCAAACGGAGGATGACCAAATGTCAGAGAGATATGTAAGAAGGTCGCCATTAGAGCATCCTTTCCGGAACCCATACTGAAGATCTGAAAGAAGACTGTGAGAAGAAAGATGTTTAAGAATCTTCGTATTAGGATAGATTCAAAGACTTTGAGAAGGCAAGAAATCAACGCAATTGGAAGGTTTGGAGGGATAAGAGCGGTCACTCTTCTTTGGGACAGGCTGAATGAAAGCGAACTTCCAACAAGAATGAAAAGTACCAGATGAGAGGCAAAGACGAAAGAGTTTGCCCTTCAGGGTGTCAGCACAGAAGCACAGTTCTTAAGAACAACAGGAGGAACACCATCAGGACCATACACCTTCTTAGAGTTGAGCCCAGACAGGGCAGAAAAAAACATCTTTAGAAGAGCTTCTAATTACAGACATAATAAAGTCAGAGGGGGAAGGAGATGGAGGAGCACCACCGGAATCGTCCAAGGTTGGATTCTAAGCGAAAGTTTGAGCGAAGAGTTCAGCTTTGACAGGAGAAGAGACGGCAACTGGCTGTCGGAATGGAAAAGAGGAGGGAAAGAAGAATCAGTAAAGTTGGTAAAGATGTTCTTAGCGAGATGCCAGAAAGAGCGAGTAGAATTAGAATTGGATAGATTTTCACATTTTTGTCGGATGAGGGAATTTTTGGCGAGTCGAAGAACAGATTTTGCACAATTCCTGGCAGAAATATAAGCTGAGTGACAGTCAGGAGTTGGATGGCAACGGTACCTTCTGAAGGCCTCCTCCCTTTTGCGGATAGCATGAGAACAAGTAAAGTTAAACCGAGGTTTTTTTGTATTAGTAGTAGGGATAGAATATACAGTAGAATGTACGCCACCATGCCCGAGAATCACCTCTCTGACGCGCTCAGCACACCCAGAAGGGCCCTGGCCTCGGATGCAGTAATCATTCCATGGGAAATCACAGAAGTACTGCCTAAGGGCATCCCAATCAGTGGCGCTGAAATGCCAAAGGCGCCTCTTCTTGGGGGAATCCAAAAGCTGTATCGGAGCGATAGGACAGGAAACAGATATAAGACTTTGATCGGTGGTGCCCAACGGAGAGAAAAGTTTCACAGAGTAAGAAGGATGAATGGTAAGAAATAAATCCAGAATATTGGGCCTATTTCCAAAGCGATCGGGGATACGAGTAGGGTACTGTGCAATGTGCTCTAGGTCATTTAGGATAGAAAAGTTGTAAGGTAGTTCACCAACGTTGTCAGTGAAATGGGTGGAAAGCCAAAGGTGGTGGTGAACATATCTATACAGTATGTCCCACAGAAAAGTACACCCAACTTTAGATTGTACTAACTCCTCCAAAAATTGAGATATTTCGGATCTGTTTGTTTGATTTAATATGGCAAATTATTCTTTGTTAACTTTCAAATTTATTCATGTTTAAACGATTTAGTGTTTAAACATCTGCTTTTAACTGAAGGGTACAGCAAAATGGGTTGCGCGGAATGATCATTTCTCCCAGCCAGATAGCTCCTCTTGCTTTAACCAATGTGCTACTCTTTACGTCGAAGGATATTGCAAATATTTTTTTTAAATAATTCGAACTTTTGTATCTAAGATACGAGTCATACATATAAATGAAGAATCTGAATTACTAAATTTATAAATAACTTTGAAACCCTTATCATGCAGTTTACACGAAGGCAGCGCGTTCTCATGGTCACAACTTATCTGCAAACTAAAAGCTTAAAACAAGTTCAGAATACCTTCGAACTGCAATTTCCCGATAGAACTTCTCCAACTAAACATACAATTTTGAAGAATGTTCGGAAATACAAAGAAGAAGGAACGGTCATCAATTTGAACAAAGGACGTTCAGGCCATCCGAAGACGGCAAGAACAGACAAGAACATTCAGCATGTTCGGCATTTATTAGAGAGACATCCAAAAGTGTCCACCAGGCGAAATGGTACAGAACTCTCACGCATGTCATTTCATCGAATAGTTCGTGAGGATTTGAATTTGTACCCATACAGAATGGAAATTCGACATCAACTCATTGAAGGAGATCTACCTCGCCGCCTAAGGTTTGCCCAGTGGTTTCTTGAAAAACCAGAAAGATTCACGGAACAATTAGTGGTTGGAGATGAGGCGGCCTTTTTTATGAATAGTCTATTGAACAGACAAATCTGCCGTCAATATGCACCAAAAAATCATCCACCTGAAAATCATATCTACGAAAAGAATAACTCTAGACAAAAACTGTCTCTCTGGGTAGGACTGTGCTGTAATGGAGCGTTAATTGGCCCGATCTTTTACGATGGTAATCTAAATGGTGAAGCTTACCTAGAAATGATAGACCGAGAAATCCTTCCACAATTACGTATTGCTTATGGAAACCGATTTAATCGTATTTGGTGGGTGCAAGACGGAGCTCCTGCTCACAGGAGAGTTATTGTGAAGGAACGCTTGCAGGAAGTCTTCCATCAAAGAGTAATTGCTACAGGCCATGACATTGAATGGCCTCCCAGAAGCCCTGACTTGATCCCGTGTGATTACTTTTTATGGGGTCATTTAAAAAATAGAGTATTTGCATCACAACCTATCAATTTAGATGATTTGAGGACTCGCATCACAGCTGAAATCAACTTGTTAAAAGACAATCCAGATCTTATCAAAAGAGTGATGGGGAAGATGAGAGCTCGACTCCAGATTTGTATCGATAGGAATGGCGGTCAACGAAACTAAGCATAACTTTTGTAAGTAATAAGGAATAAAGAAAAATCTGCTTTGTATCTTATTAAAATTATGTTAAAGTATCTATTATTATGTATTTGTCTTTTCATTACATCGATAGCACACATTATTTTTTCATCGACCAATTTTGCGCAATCCATTTTGTTGTACCCTTCATTTAAAATCAGATGCTTAAACACTAATTCGTTTAAACATGAATAAATTTGAACGTTAACAAAGAATAATTTGCTATATTAAATCAAACAAACAGATCCAAAATATCTCAATTTTTGGAGGAGTTAGTACAATCTAAAGTTGGATGTACTTTTTTGTGGGACATACTCTATATATATATATATATATATACAGGAAATTTGAAACACAAAATAAGATAGGAATGAACAGAGCAAAAGAATAACTAAGCAGATACTGAGAGCCTTTAACGAAGGGATAGGAATATAATCATTACTCTATTAAAAACTCCGATGATATCCAAGTTGGAAGCATCCAACATCTCCCGTTGCAAGGAAGTTCAAAGCGCAGCCGTCAGCAGGTAAAGTTATGCTAACACTGTTTAGGGATACACGAGGCCCTATCTTTAAACATTATCTAGAGCGTGGAACTACAGTAACAAGTGCATCGTATTCTGACATGCTTCGGGATGAGTTAAAGCAAGCAATTCGCACAAAACGGAGAGGGAGATTGTCAGAAGGTGTTATTCTGTTATACGACAATGCGTTAAAATGCAATGTTCTGTTTTCTTTGTAACAATATATAACGAAGAAATGATATACCTATTTAAAGGGGTGACGGTATGAATTCAAAATTAACGGTAAACTGAGAGCCAATATTGTTATTAGCAATGAACTAGCTTGTGTTAATTGATACATCTAGCTTGTTTCGCCCCGTTTTTAATTTTGAATGAGATTATTTATTAAAAATTACTTTTTCTTATGCGTTATTACCAGGAATTTTGCAGCATGATGTATTGATATCTTTCATCATTTAAAAAAGACATGACGCATGGTATTTTAAAATCTAATGCAGCTATTTAAAGTTATATTGCACAGAATTTGGCGTAAGTAATGAGCTGATACATAAGTTTGATGCTAGCATATCTTAAGTTTTATTTTACAGACATAATATAACCTTGAATAACAGTTAATACAGTTTAACCATCTGAACTATAGGCCTATAGCAATGAAAGAGTAAAGAATTTGGTTTTTGTACTTTTGAAATAGGAAATGTATGTACTCTGGTCTCTTTTAAAGCCAGGGTTACACTACTATATATATATATATATATATATATATATAATGTTTACCCTGAAAACAGTATGCTCTCATGTTTTAATGACGAATCTTAGAATCGCTTTCTTTTTACAGGTGATCTCGTACAGCATAGAGTTTCTGTGCTGGTGTGTTTCGTCTACCCCATTCGCCACTAGCAGCGCTGTAGTAGCTATTCAGTTAAGATGGCGTCTGTGACAGAGAAGGCACAATGTGTTGTGTGGCTTGCAGAAACAAAATCTCCTGTCAGTGTTCAGCGAAGGTTCAGAACAAAGTATGGAAAGAATCCACCTGATGTGAAGTTAATTAAGTCGTGGATGAAAAAATTCTTGGAAACTAAAAACGTGGAAAAGGGAAAGAGCAGTGGTAGTCCATCAATTTCCGATGGGACGGTGGAAAACATTCAAACTGCTTTCACACGGTCACCAAGGAAATCGGAGAGACAAGCTTCACGCCAACTAAAGATGCCGAAGTCTACGGTGCACAAGGTGTTACACAAACGTTTGAAGTTACACGCCTACAAGGTACAAATTGTTCAAGAACTGAAGCCTGGTGACCGTCCAAAAAGTGAACAATTCGCTATTGACATTTTGAACAGCATTGACGATGATAATGACTTCTTTTTACGTGTCTGCTTTTCAGACGAGGCTACGTTTCATCTTAGTGGTAGAGTCAACAGACATAATGTGCGTATTTGGGGATCGGAAAACCCACGTGCCGTAAGGGAGCATATTCGGGGCAGTCCGAAGATCAATGTCTGGTGTGGACTAATGCATGACCAGATAATTGGTCCTTTCTTCTTCGCTGAGAACACTGTTTCCGCAACTGTGTACCTGGATATGCTCACCAATTACGCCATCCCCCAGCTGCAGGACGGGCAGCCAACTGTCATCTTTCAACAAGATGGCGCACCCCCTCATTGGGCGCATGATGTTCGTGAAACTCTCGATGCAACATTTCCAAATCGATGGATTGGCAGGGACGGGCCAATCCCATGGCCCCCAAGATCACCAGACATTACTCCGCTGGATTTCTTTCTCTGGGGTCATGTTAAAGATTTGGTTTATGCAACAGTTGTTCCAGATATCAGGACATTGCGAGAACGCATTACGGATGCAATTGCAACAGTTAACCCACAAATGTTGGAAAATGTGTGGCGTGAGTGTGAATACCGTTTAGACATTTTACGTGCCACTAGGGGTGCACATGTGGAAGCTTATTAAGTTCATTAACTATGTATCAAAACTTTGTATGTTTATCTACTTATGATTAAAACTGTGTTTGAATACGAGTGTTTATTTAAAAGTTATAGCATGCTTTAATCAGGGTAATCATTTATGGACACCCTGTATATATATATTCCTTCGCCCAAACAAATTTGTTAATTATGATGATAATAACAACAATGATTATTATTATTATTCATTGTTGGAGAAAATAAGCTAGGATAATAATGATATTTGCTGATCATCATGATTGTCCCTTATATATCGGAAGATCCCGGGTTCGATTCCCAGGTGGTTACCTCATTTTTTCATTTGTTCCGTTCTCTCTCTCTCGTCTTGCGCGGAATATCTCCTACACAAGCGTCGTTTCTTTACGTTATTTATACTGCGTGTTCTTTGCAGTTGAATGTATATAATGTTACGGCATGCGGGAGGTGCCCCCTTGGGGCATTGGTTTCTGCGAGTATGTAGAAGAATTACGGCATTTGGAAGAGTGAGGTCCATGGTGTAATGGTATCGCGTCTGACCGGCAATCGGAAGATCCCGGGTTCGATTCCCAGGTGGTTACCTCATTTTTTTCATTTGTTCCGTTCTCTCTCTCTCTCGTCTTGCGCGGAATATCTCCTATACAAGCGTCGTTTCTTTACGATATATATCCCCGCAAGGGGGTTCTAAGCTCGTGCTCTTGAGTGCTCTTTGTGCTCGTTTGTACGTGCTTGTTCCTGGAGGTTTCACGTGCGCCCTCCCGGCCCTAGCACCCAAGAATGATGGGGCTCGACCCTGCAGTCCTTGTCATCCTTGGTCTTTTTCCACTTCGACTGTCCCCTCCACCCTTTCTTTTTCCTCTGTCTTTCCTCTCACTTTTTCTTTGTTTTTCCGCTGAGATATGCCCTTTAAATAGAGGCGAATCGGTTCTTCCTGAACTAAAAAAAAAAAAAAAATATATATATATATATATATACAGGGCGTCCCAAAAAATGTATACACACTTTAAATACTTATAAAGGCAGTGTTTATTAAAATACATTTCATTTTCAAAATGTAATAGAATCTACATACATTATTTAATTGTTTTGTCAACGCCTGTTTTCAAACTGACGTCCGTTCTGGTCCAGGCACTGCTGATAACGCGAAGCAATGGAATCGCAAACATCACAAAACATTTCGTTTGGTATTTGTGTGCATTCTCGTTCAATGGCTGCTCTCAATTCAGCGACTGTTGCAGGTTTTATAGCGTAGACTTTGTCTTTTAAGTATCCCCATAAAAAAAAGTCTAGTGGTGTGAGGTCTGGTGAACGCGGAGGGTATTCTACGAAACCCCTTCGTCCAATCCACATCCACATCGTGCCAAGTACCACTCGCAATACTCCACTCTTCGGTCCGGATCATCTTCATTAATAGCATGGACTAATCTTGGAATGTAACTTTTCCATTGACAGCGCTTCAAAATGCGTTGGACAGACGATTCTGAAATTCCTACCTCACGACTCGCTTGCCGCACAGATTTTCTTGGACTTTGGTGATACGTTTCCAGTACTCTTTCTTGCTTTGTGGGGCTTGTCGATGTCCGTGGTCTTCCGGAACGCTTCTTGTGGACATTCTGAACAGTTCCATCGGCTTCAAACGTGTCTCTAATTCGAGTGATGGTAAGTCGCGTTGGTGGATCTGTTTGAAACTCCCTCCTAAACTGTCTTTGCACTTCAACTGCGTTTTCACACTTCCAGTAGCATTTTAGAATGAATTTCCTTTGTTCAAAGCTTAGTCTGACTGCCATTATTAATTCTAATGGGTTTAACTTGGAAAGAAAGAAACATCAATTGAGCTATCAGCTGTTAAAGTGTGTATACATTTTTTTGGGACGCCCTGTGTATATATATATATATATTTATATCCTACCGGATTGAAATATATAAGGTACCCCTGGATTAGATAAATAAAATGTAATTTAAATGTATTTAATTAATATTTTCTGAACCAATTTTGTAATACAAATAATAGAACAAAACAAAATTTGTTTATGAGTTAAGTGTATTTATTCTAATTTTATTTTGTGTGGTATTAATTAATCTGTTAAACCGAAGCGATGAATCTACACACAGTTGGCAAAAAATTATTTTTAAGGCCTTCTGCGAAGATATTGACGTGCCCAATCTCTGCTGTATTTTTCAGACCTTACACAGCTTCGTATAGTTCTATTAGAATTTGTTAATTCGAGTAACTTCGGGTAACTATTAACCGTTTCATGCCTGAGTTATGGTATTCTATTTTAAAGTTTTTCCTATTTAAGCCAAAATAATCTCTAATATTCAGATTACAAGACTCGTTTGTCAAGATCATGAGTATTATGGGCGCAAAAGGTTAGAGTGCAAGAATGTTGCAATGGTGCAAGAGATAATGATCAATGTTGCAAAGGGGGGTATGTTGCAAAGGGAGTGGGGGTATGCGCTGAAGGGCAATGAAGTGGGGAGGGGGTTATGCAACAACTCAATGCTGAAAAGGGGGGTGGGGGGATGCTGCAGGTGCAACAAGGGGTCATGAAACTTGGAGGCGGCGTTATCCCCAAAGAGAAAGGCAGAAGGAGAGAAAGGAAGGGAGTTGTTCACCTGGCTCCTGCCAAGTGTATAATAACGCTTCAGCCGACCAGCCGTCCTCTTATAGACTCCTAATCAGACACTTGGCTTAGAAGGCGTAAATGGCTTGTTCAGGTTGAGTTAACAGATACCACTTTTTATTTTAATTGTTCAGGTATACATTATTATGGAGAATTGCCACATACCACTTTTTATTTTAAGTGTTCAGGTATACATTATTAGGTTGTCAGATTGTACCATTTATTTAATTAATTCTTAAAAGTTGGCTTAGAATTCCGCTAGTAAGTTTAGAAGGCGTAACCAGCCATTTCGTATAATTGTTTACAACCAAAAGAATTAAATAAAACAACTTTACATCATTCTGTTTATTATATATATAGAAATTAAATATACATTTGAATGATCAATTAAAAATAATAATAGTTTAAGAAATATGAACGAGGAATATGCATATAGTAAGAAAATATATCCGTCAATATAACAGTACAGGATATATATATATATATATATATATATATATATATATATATATATATATACAATTATATTATAGAAATATATAGAAAATAAATATACATTGGAATGATCAAAAAACAAAAATAAAATAAAAAAATAATATAACCATCAATATAGCAGAAATACACACACACAATTATGTTAAACAAATAAATACATACACTATCTTCTACCGCGCAAAATAAAAATAAGAACTACAAAACGTATAACCTTCAATATAACAGTACAGGAGAAATATATATATATACTGTATATATATATATATATATATGTATATATATACCCACAAATATGTTAAATATATAAACACACTCACTTTTTCAATACACTAAACTCACACGTAATCCATTCTACATTTACATCGTTATTACTCTGCATTACGCAGTATACGCGGCTTAATAATATTTCACCGCTTAAAGTATAGGGAATCCTATACTCGATATAAAGGGCCTTCATATCGTTCAGTACTATTTTTGTTCCCACTTTACAACCGGTTGGTAAGTTATCTTCAAATACGTCTAGAATACAATCAAAAGCACGCACAAAGAGTTCATCGTTAGCCAAATTATTAAACACAAGTTTATAAACACGCCTTTTCAATCGAAGGTTTATTTCTACCGACGCGAGCTTTTCAATCGTGAACTCTTCTTCACTGAACATAGCGGCAATTGAAATAATCTTCTAAGTCATTACGACAGCTGCTCGTTATATAAAGAAATAGTTCTTCAGGGTGAACGGTGTAGGTGAGCTAAACTTTTTAAATAATCTTCCAGTTCCAGACCATTCTCACCTTGTTCAACCCTACACTCGGTAAACCCATCGAGCAGAGCGGTGTATGCGTATTCAAGTACTGTATCAAAATAAAGCATATCCGTAACACGCGCGTCTAATATAGGCTTCAGCTTGCAGAATCAGACGATTTCAAACATTCTGTCGAGGATGAAACGGCTTAGCGTAGGAACAAGAGTGTTATTATCAGAAGCATTCTTCCACATCAACCGTATATCAATGTATGGACGATCGTTATTTATACACAACGTACATACAACGGCGTATGAGGGGGTGTCACTAATCTGCTCTCTTCCTGTACCTACACCTTTAGGAATTTTATAACGATCTTCACTCCACTTCTCAACTATCACGAAGATTCTCTTCATCTCCTCGACATTTAAATAAACAACATTCCGTTTGTATGTTTGTCTACAATCCGTTTCCAGTACATAGTTAACGATACCGGATTTACACCTGAACACGCGCAACGACTTCGTCACGGACACACCGTACACGGCGTTCAGAATGCTGCTCAAAGGAAGTTCCATCGTATTCGAGGAGCGCACGTCCACTCGGTTCAAGCTCTGAGATAACTATGAGGCACATGCAACGCGACGGTTCGACTGGAGGAGCGAGTCACACCATAATCTAATGAAAGGTGTACGGCGCTGATCCAACATGAATCGTTGTATCCCGTTATATTGGGCTGGTGTTTTGAGAAATCTTCCGATACAAGAATTAAGTTCGGTTTTAATGTTTTATCACTCCCACTTCCCTGAATACGCACAAGGCATTTTCCTTCAGGGTAATTTTTACGAACAAAACACATTTTATAACGGTTTATTGTTTTACCACTCACCATTTCCACAAACTAAACGTAGAGATGTATCACAAATTGGGGTATTAGCCAATCAAATGTTCCCGAATCAGCGTAAGGAGTTTTAGGAAGTTTATAAAGAAGCTACAAGCACGCGTTACAGATATTTGCTTTGCGACCTTCATCCGCGAAACACGTTTAGGGTGCTTCTAAGAACGAATATATTTCCAAATGAACCAGAAACGGTGTATATTCCAGAATGACAAAGAGAGTAAAGAAATACCGTGAATGAATAAAAATCTATCATCGACTGTCACGGGCAATGCAGCAGAGGTTTATTCAAAATATCAACTCCGACTTTTTAAAATGAATCTGTGAAATCTCTCTTAACGTTATAAATTGCAATGTATCAATGAAACCACATCAGAAGGCTCGCCTACGCCGTTACAAGAACATAATACACGCACTCGCTCGTAAAAGTCAAACTGTAGCGAGGAAAAAACGAATTATTTTACAAACAGGAGGGTCATTTCTCCCCATCTTATTTTCAGTTTTGGGTCCTCAACTGACTAGATTAATATAATAAAGAAAGTGGTAGTGATTCCATACGATGTGTACGCTTCACTGCAAAGGAATCCAGACACGGATCTAGATCCCCGTAAAAGCAGACTTAAAAGAATGGAAAGCGAATTGCTAGCCCTATTAAACAGTGAAAAAACACCTGATGAAAAAAGAGTCTTATACCAAGAAGCTCTGCAGAAATTTCTTCACGAGTACGAAAATTATAAGATTCTTATAACCCGACAGAGATTCCTGTGGTTATGAGGCACAGCACGGGGGACGATGGACATGGTGACATAGGACCTGTACCCGACGATACAGCTGACCAACCAAAGATTAAGGGATCAGCCACACAACATATGGAGCATGTATTAAAAAGCACCCTCCCACATACATTGAGGAATAAAGGTTTAAGTCTTTATAATCTATTGAATGAGGACCCAGTCATACAATGGACTGATACAGGCGAGATCATTGTGGAAGGATCAAAGGTACAGGGATCGAATATCGTAGACATTGTCCATGATCTGGTGAGAAAGTGGGATAGGCCTTCACCATCAGGATGGAAGCATATTAAAGCAAGACTACAACAAATAAATGTCCCTAAAACATTGATAGGAAATCTGAACAGGTTAAAAGACTTGGAACATGCGACGCACGAGACACAATTGAAGACGCCATCACCCCAGGCGGTAACACCTTTGAAGAGGAGAAAGAAGAGGTTAAACAACGGTCAACCCTACCCACGTTCCTCTAAAATACGCAAATGGCTAACGTATTAAGTAAACGCTATTATGACATTTCTAACCCAGCCTCCTACGGCGGCGTAGATAGACTGTATAGAGGTGTTTATGGGGTAGGAAAAAAAGATGTTGAGATTTTTGCGGGACAGGACGCGTATACACTTCAGAAGCCGGTGAGAAAAAGGTTTAAAACAGCCAAGACAACGGCTGCCTCGATTGATTCTCTTTGGCAAGCAGATTTAACAGACATGCAAAGATATTCTGTGTATAACGATGGTTACTGTTACATTCTATTCATGATAGATGTATTCTCTAGATATTTGTGGCTAGTTCCTCTGAAAAATAAATCACCTGAAACAGTTGCTAAAGCCACCAAAACGCTAATGTTAAAAGAAAACAGGGTTCCTGGCTATTTTTGTACGGATATGGGGAAGGAATTTATAGGTCGTCCTTTTCAGAACATGTTGACAGAGTTTAATATCAGTTATTACACAACCAATTCTATACATAAGGCTTCTTTAGCTGAAAGAGTTCAACGTACCATAAAGGAACGCATGCACCGCTATTTTACACATAAAAACACCTACAGATTTCTAGACATTCTGGAATCATTGGCCTCATCCTACAACCGCTCACGCCATCGCACGATTGGGACAACACCTAACGAAGTTTTAGAAAGAGGTACGCTCCCGAGAAGAGATGGACCACCAACACCACCACACTGCGCGTTTCAAAATCAATGATTATGTAAGGCTGTCGCGTTCGGGAAATAAATTCGCAAACGGATTTGAGCAAGGATGGACACGTGAGATTTTTAAAGTTAGGGCTATGAGAGCTAAAGGTGAGATAATGATGTATTACGTTGAAGATTTGAATGGGGAAGAAATCTCAGGAGGCTTTTACAGCGAGGAGTTGCAGAGAGTGGCATTTAATTTAGGAAAAAATGTGTTTCAAATTGAGAAAATTTTAGGAAGCAAAGGTTCAGGAAAGAGAAAAATGTGCCTGGTGAAATGGCTAGGGTGCCCAGAAAGCTTCAACACCTATATAAAAGCTGTTGCAATAATGAAGCTTAAATAGTATGCAACAATGCAACATGGCTCCTAACCATCTCTACGTCACACTCCCGTCCTCCTCGTCCCTGTCTGTACACCCTAACAACACACTAGCCAACTTTGTAACAGAGCTCCATGGACCCATTGAATTGGGTCGTGATTCGTATGAGGTGGGAATATGTAAACTCCAGTTAACCACCAAATTTTTAACTCTTGAAAAGGCACAGGTCACATTTCTGATCCTTAGAAGCACCGATGAATGCGAAAAATTAGGCATAATCTTAGACAATACTGTACGCTCAACCCTGTGCGGTGAGGGACGGTTCTATAGCATAAATGTTTCGCTAGGAATCGGGCATTATGATACAGCCCTGGATATTGTGGAGGGTTTAAACAAGAGTCTTGAAAATTCGTACCGACAAACGATTTACTTCTTGAAATCGTAAACATTGACACGCCCGCATGTAAACGCTTAGTAAAAATATTAGAGATAAAGAGCTGTTCACAAATGCGGCTGAGGGCCGATATAGCGCAGCCTTCCAAAGAGAGACATTTCACGAGGCACAACGTGACTTGTCCAGCTTAATGTTTCAATTGAAGATGGAAAAATTTGAAGAAAGCTCTCAGTCCCCAGACATGTGCTATATTTACAGTAATAAAGTGGAGCTTTAAGGGCACTTAATATTGTATTAATTTTTAATGAAGTTCCATCGCAGACTTTAATTTATTGAAAAAATATATTGTGCTTCTAATGGACTAAATTAAATAGTTTTAGGAAAAAACGAAACTGACTGATGCGTAAATACTTACGTATCACTCAGTTTCGTTTTTGCTTAAATATAATATTTAATTTACTCCATTACTCCAAACGATATGAAAGAAATAAAAAGGTACATCGTAATTTGGTGGCAGATGGGAAGGATGTCATCTAAATACGAATATTAAGAAAGTTTTTCTTTAATTTTTACGATGTATTCTCACTTTTTTAATGTATTTATTTATTTTAATATTTCAATTTTTTTTTAACTACAATATACGCTTAAATAAATAAAATTTTGAACATCTGGTGCTCCACCTTTTTATACTTTATATATATATATATATATATATATATATACAGGGCGTCCCAAAAAAATGTATACACACTTTAAATAACTATAAAGGCAGTGTTTATTAAAATACATTTCATTTTCAAAATGTAGTAGAATCTACAGACATTATTTAATTGTTTTGTCAACGCCTGTTTTCAAACTGACGTCCGTTCTGGTCCAGGCACTGCTGATAACGCGAAGCAATGGAATCGCAAACATCACGAAACATTTCGTTTGGTATTTGTGTGCATTCTCGTTCAATGGCTGCTCTCAATTCAGCGACTGTTGCAGGTTTTATAGCGTAGACTTTGTCTTTTAAGTATCCCCATAAAAAAAAGTCTAGTGGTGTGAGGTCTGGTGAACGCAGAGGGTATTCTACGAAACCTCTTCGTCCAATCCACATCCACATCGTGCCAAGTACCACTCGCAATACTCCACTCTTCGGTCCGGATCATCTTCATTAATAGCATGGACTAATCTTGGAATGTAACTTTTCCATTGACAGCGCTTCAAAATGCGTTGGACAGACGATTCTGAAATTCCTACCTCACGACTCGCTTGCCGCACAGATTTTCTTGGACTTTGGTGATACGTTTCCAGTACTCTTTCTTGCTTTGTGGGGCTTGTCGATGTCCGTGGTCTTCCGGAACGCTTGTTGTGGACATTCTGAACAGTTCCATCGGCTTTAAACTTATCTCTAATTCGAGTGATGGTAAGTCGCGTTGGTAGATCTGTTTGAAACTCCCTCCTAAACTGTCTTTGCACTTCAACTGCGTTTTCACACTTCCAGTAGCATTTTAGAATGAATTTCCTTTGTTCAAAGTTTAGTCTGACTGCCATTATTAATTCTAATGGGTTTAACTTGGAAAGAAAGAAACATCAATTGAGCTATCAGCTGTTAAAGTGTGTATACATTTTTTTGGGACGCCCTGTATATATATATATATATATATATGCTTACCTCCGTACATGTGACTTCTATTCTGTTAAAAACGAAAAAGTTTTTAAAATTTACGGAATTGAGTGAGCGAAAAATCCATAATAAATTTATCGAAACACAAAAATGTTTTTAAAGTAAAACTGACTTTGAGGTCGTTATTAAAAGGCACGCGTCACTTTCACTCAAAAATATGATGACACCACCAATCTTTGAAGAAGAAAGATATTATACTAAGACGGTAATGTCGAGTCAGAAAGTTCAGGAGCGACAATATCCCTTCCTATCGAAAGTCGGACACTCACTGAATCTCATCTCTCAATAATACAGTATATGAGCAATGTACTCTTTATACTGTACAGGGTGTCTCAAAAGTCGCGCACCATAGGCTTTATTCAGACTTACGAGGTTTACGAGTCGAAATGGTTTGTAAGTGATGTTTAATTACAATATATGTTCGATAATGTTCGAATAATAAAATTAATTAAATGTACAATTAATCATAAAGCTACAGTATCTTAAAATAATTAAATTGAATGTCTCAGATGTCGGGCACCATTGGCTAATATACTGTAGCTTCATTCAATTTAATTATTTTAAGTTAGCTTTTTGATTAATTGTACATACTATTAATTTTATTATTCGAACATGTATTGTAATTAAACTTCAATTATAAACCATTTCGACTCGTAAACCTCGTAAGTCTGAATAAAGTCTATGGTGCGCGACTTTTGAGACACCCTGTAGATTGGAATTGATGTGGGAACTGTAGAATATATTATTTATTGTTGGAGCCGGGAGAAGAAATCCCAGTATTTTCTTATAGGGTTCAAAAAGTGACGTTGCAATTAAAATAAATTATGAATTAACCATTTATTTATATAATATTTAGCTAAAAAGAAAACAATATTGATAATAAATTAAGTTGATTGGTTAATAAAAATTAAATTTAAAAATACTTTATTTCTCTTCAGAATTTCGTAACAAATAAATCAAAGAAAATTTAAAAGGAAACTACATAATTTTTTATCTTAAAAATTTATGCTATGCATTACTGAAGAGTCCGAGAGCATAGTTAACATCTTCATTTTATGAATACAGAATTTTACAAAACTGAAAAATATATACATTTATTTTTTTATGCAGGAAAGAGGAGCCTTGGGCGAATGCGGGCAAAAGCGCCTCCACCCCCTCATAGAAGAAGAAGAAGAGAACCAAAATCAAGGTCCAGGGTTTTGGAGATGCCTAGACGTACTGCCTTTTAAAGGTTGGAGTTCACAGAAAGGAGGAAAGATGGATTGAGCAAGAGTGTTCCAGAATTCACCGGTTGAGTAAACATTTCTAATATGGCTCGTTTTGGGGATATGGAATTATTCTCTTAATACTGCCATTAATATTATATATATATATATATATATATATATATATATATATATATATCAGGTCATCCCATAAGTAATGTCGTTCTTTACGATAGATTAAGTTTAAACTAGTTCTACTCGGTTTAAGCATAAATTTAAGAAGGTTATATCTAAGAGGAGATCTATCGTGTTTCGCCACATACTTTACAGACCTTGACCAGTGAAGACGTGTGTTTTGCTTTATGTGAACCCCTCATAAACATGGCGGTATCAGAAGAGCATATCAGGCATATAATGCTTTACGAGATCAAAAAAGGGAATAGTGCTACTGAAGCAACGCGAAACATTCAGGACGTTTATGGCAACGATATTCTGTATGTGAGGAAATGTCAAAGATGGTTTCAAAAGTTTAGGAATGGTGACTGCTGTTCGACAGATGCAGCACGCTCTGGACGCCCTGCTGAGTTTCATGATGACCTGCTGTTAGCCGCACTTGAAGAAGACTCTTCAACAACTGTTGAAGAATTGGCCCAGAAACTCAATTCATCCCCGTCCACCATCCATCGACATTTGCAACAACTCGGGAAAGTGCCTAAGTTAGGAAAGTGGGTGCCACATGAATTGTCGGTCGACAAACTGAGGGTGCGGGTAAACATTAGCACAGCTCTTCATTCCCGTGAACTCCAAGATCCGTTTTTGCACCGTTTAGTTACTGGTGATGAAAAGTGGATACTGTACCAGAATGTTAAGCGCCGTCGACAGTGGGTTTGTGCCGGAGAACCAGCGACACCACAGTCAAAACCAAATCTTCACCCTCGGAAGGTGTTGCTTAGTGTTTGGTAGGATAAAGGTGGTGTAATACACTTTGAAACCTTACCACACAACCAAACAATCACCGCTCGTCTACTGTCAACAAGTGGATCGATTGAACACTGCACTAAAAGAAAAGAGACCTTCTTTTGTTAATCGGAAAGGAATCGTGTTCCACCACGACAACGAACGTCTTCATACCGCTCGGATCACTTCTGGAAAAATTGAGGAGCTTGGGTGGGAAAAACTTCCATATCCTCCATATTCTCCAGACCTTGCGCCTTCAGATAATCATCTCTTCAGGAGTCTGCAAAACTATCTCGACGAGAAACAGTATACTTCTTTAGATGACCTGCACACCAGTCTTTGTATGTTTTTTGCCTCAAAACGCCTGAATTTTATAAACATGGCATTGAAAAGCTTGTAGGACATTGGCAGTGTCATTGATTCCGATGGAAAATATATACTAGATTAAAAAGTTTCAGCTGAGTGTTTTTTGTCCTTCAAATTCCGACCTAAAAAACGACATTACTTATGGGATGACCTGGTGTGTGTATTATATATATATATATATATATATATATATATATATATATATATATGTAAAGAACGATGCTTGTGTAGAAGAGCGCTCCGCAAGATGAGGAGGGAGAACGAACAAATGAAAAAGGTACCACCCGGGAATCGAACCCGAGATCATCCGGTTGCCGGTCAGATATGCTATCCACTACACTATGGACCTCGATCAATCAGAAGTCGTAATTCTCCTACATACGAGCAGAAACCAATGCCCTGAGGGGGCACCTTTGCATGCCGTACATATATACATTTTAACTGCAAACAACACAGTATAATTAATGTAAAGAACGACGCTTGTGTAGAAGAGCGTTCCGCACAAGATGAGGAGGGAGAACGAACAAATGAAAAATGAGGTATCACCCGGGAATCATCGGACACGGGATCATCCGATTGCTGGTCAGATATGCTATCCACTACACCATGGACTTCGATCAATCAGAAGTCGTAATTCTCCTACATACGAGCAGAAACCAATGCCCTGAGGGGGCACCTTCGCATGCCGTACACATATATTCATTTTAACTGCAAACAACACACAGTATAATTAATGTAAAGAACGAAGCTTCTGTAAAAGAGCGTTCCGCTCTTCTATACAAGCGTCGTTCTTGTACGGCATGCGAAGGTGCCCCCTCAGTCAGTGCATTGGTTTCTGCTCGTATGTAGGAGAATTACGACTTCTGACTGATCGAGGTCGATGGTGTAGTGGATAGCATATCTGACCGGCAACCGGATGATCCCGGGTTCGATTCCCGGGTGGTACCTCATTTTTCATTTGTTCGTTCTCCCTCCTCATCTTGTGCGAAACGCTCTTCTACACAAGCGTCGTTCTTTACATTAGTTATACTGTGTGTTGTTTGCAGTTAAAATATATATATATATATATATATACCTTACCTTACCTTATGTTGTTTCGTGCGTTGGTCTCTCTTTACACGAAGGTCAAGCAGATGGCCCCGCCTCTAGGTCTGGCTTGGTGGAGGAGCGAGTTGCTTTCTTGTGCTCTCCATCGTACATAGCAAGGCACGCCCGGCTCATCTGGTACCGTCCTGAGCCAGGCATCCAGTCTTCTCTTGAAAACTTCAACATTGACCCCCGTTACGTTTCTGTGGTCCTTTGGAAGCTGATTGAAAAGTCTTGGCCCCCTGACAACCAAGCTATTTTCCTTCAGAGTTGAGGAGGTCCCTTGTCGGGCCCTTAATTTGGGAACACTACACATTCTGCCTTTCCTATTTTCCAGTGTTGTTTGAATGGTAATTGGGTTTAGTTTTAGGTTTGGTACCAGTTTTTCGATCATTTTCCATATGTAGATTATGGTGTACCTCTCTCTTCTTCTTTTCAGGGAGTACAGATTTAGTTTACGCAGTCTTTCCCAGTAGTTGAATTCTTTGCAGCCATCAATCTTGGCTGTGAAATGCCTTTGCGTTTCTTCTAGTTTATTAGTTTCTTCCTTTTTATATGGGGACGTCAAAACTGAGCAGTATTTAAATTTTGGTATCATCAGTGTTTTTTAGCAGCGGAATCATTACTCTCCTGTCCCTTCTCTTGAACGTTCTTAGTACCTGTCCGGCGACTCTTTTTGCTTTATTTATCGCTACCTAACTTTGTGTTTCAAATTTCGCATCATCTGTCATTATTATCCCGAGATCGATTGCTTTCATGCTTCTCTGAATTTCCTGTCTATCTGGAGCATAATATGCAGTCTGTTTAAGTTCTTCTGTTCTACCATATCTCAAGAGCTGAAATTTCTCGGTGTTAAATGACATGATGTCGTCTGACCATTTGTATATTTTGTTCGTGTCCCTCTGCTAGGCCTCCACGTCATGTACATCGCTGATTTTTATGCTGAACTTTGTATCGTCTGCAAAGGATGTTATTATACTGTTGCTGTTTACTCCGCTGTCTATGACTGTTAGCATGATAATGAACAGGAGAGGGGCCATTACTGTCCTATGTGGTACTGAGCTGCGTACTTCCGATTCTGATGATGATATACCTTGAATTTTGACGACCTGCAGACGTTCTCTGAGGAAGTTGTAGATCCATTTTCCCACTTTGCCTGTTATTTCCATATGTTTCATTTTAAGTGCTATTATACCATGGTCACATTTGTCGAAACCTTTAGCAAAATCTGTGTATATAACATCGTAGTTGTCATTGCCTTCCAATGCATCTAGGTTATTGTTGTAGTGTTCTATTAGTTGTGATAGGCATGATCTACCTGATCGGAATCCATGCTGATTTTCGTTCAATCTTCCCCGTGTCACCAGGAAATCATAAATTTTCTCTCTAACTATTCTTTCAAATACTTTGGTGAGGTGGGACGTCAATGACACTGGTCATAGTTCTTTGCTTGAGATCTGTCCCCTCCTATATATAGGGACAATGTTCGCTCTTTTCAAGATGCTCGGTATTTCCCCAGTGTCTAGGGATCTTCTCCATATCCAGTATAATGGTGTAGCTATTTCATTTTTACAGTTTCTAATCAATAATGCGTTCCAATTGACCGGACCTGCAGCTGGATGTGGTTTCGTTTGTCCTATAGTTCTCGCTACATCTTCTGGTGTAAAATCAAAGTCTGTTATATACTCTCCTTGCAATTCCTCTTCAAAGAATGCATTTATGTCAGGTATCGCTTTGTCACTTTTTGGGGTACTGAAAACTGATTCATACTGAGCTCTCAATGTATCAGATATTTCTTTTGGATCTTTCGGTTAGTTCATATTTCTCGTCCTTAAGGGCCCAATAGTGGCGCGCGTTTTTGTTTTCCTTTTTGCATAGCTATAGAAGTATTTTGGATTTTCCTTTATTGCTTCTACCGCCTTTTCCTCTTCCCTCTCTTTATGGTCCTTAGTCAGGGCTTTTATTTCCCTATCGAAACCCTCCAGTTTTCCTTTTATTGCTTTCCTGTCATTATCTCCGCAGTTGCCTAACTTCGCCTCCACTCTCTTTCTTTTGTGGAATAATCTTCTCTTTTGCCTCTCTAGCCAGCTCCTCTTTCCTTTTGGCTGTGATTTCGGAGCATATTTTTCTAAAATTCTCAGCGTTTTTTCTTCCAAGGTTGTTAGCATTTCTTCAGTTGTTTTATTCTCGAAAATTGTTCTCCATTCTATTTGGGCCATGTTCGATCCGATTGCTTCCCAATTTATAGTCTTGCAGCTTAAGTTAAACGCCCGAATTTACTTCTATCCTCAATATGTGTATTGTCTTTTAATGCTGTCGTCATATTTGTTGATATCTCGATTAAGTTGTGGTCTGAGATAATGGTTGGGGTTATTTTTATATCAGCAATCAAGTTCGTGTTATTTGTGAATACCAGATCCAGGCAGTTATTTTTTCTGGAATTGTCAAAAAGCTTTTTATAAAGATACGCTCGGAACGTATCTTTATAAAAAGCTTTTTGACAATTCCTGGAAGTTATACAGCGTGTGTGTGTGTGTGTGTGTTTGTGTGTGTGTGTGTGTGTGTGACATCTCTCCAAATATTAAATAGTACTATCTGGCAACCCCCTCTAAGCATTGAGGACATCTCTATCTTGCCTGTAATAAATAAATAATTAAAATAAATAGTGCTATCTGGCAACTACTCCATAAATAATTAAAATAAATAGTGCTATCTGGCAAACCATCCATATAAAATAAATAAAATAAATATCTGGCAACCCCTCTACATATAAAAAATTAAAATAAATATCTGGCAACCTCCTCTAAACCAAAAACCTGCCAACCAGCTGATGCTAGGCCATTATGCGTCTGGCGGTCCTAGGTGAAGGATGCTCGCTCTCTCCCCTTCTTAGGTTAAGGTTTACCTTCGTAGGTTAGGGATACCCCCTTTGGGGGGTGAGAACATCCTACCTTCTCCCCCAAAGTTAGGGTTTAGGTCAGGGTCATCCCCTTTGGGGGAGGTCATCCTCCCTCTCTCCCCAAAGCTTCCCCTTCATGCAACATGGGTGTTACCCCTTCCCCCTTGTTGCATAAGCCCCTCCCCATTACCCACATCCCCTCTTCATGCAAATTGGGGTTAACTCCCACCTCTTGTTGCACAACCCCACCCATCTTTGCAATAGGCCTACGCATTTGCAACATTACCCCTACCCCCCATTTGCAACATTGATCAACATTGCAATTGCACTCTACTACTTTTCCCGTAGGCTAACATCCAACACGAAATTAAAAATTCATAAGCATATTGTGTATAGTATCCAAATACTCATGGTTGCATTTAATTCCAAATATTTCTTGTATGTTTCATTTGTATGGTCTTATGCGTGTCGCAGAACTAGTTCAAGCGAAGCACAAAAACGTTGATCAGTTTGTTTCTGACATGAAAAAGATATTGGTGAAGTGCAGTCGTCGAAAAAGTTTTCATCAAAAACTGGTCTTCCGCTACTTCCCGAACCAGTTCTTACACGCTGGTCGACATGGCTAAATACTTATTTCTACTATGCTGAAAACTTTAGCAAAGTTAAACCATTTGAGGGGTCGCGCGTCTTAAGGTACCTAAGCGCCACCACAGGCGAAAACGTGTTTTTGATGGATATCACTATTTTCACCCTTCCTCTATCTCGTAGTTTGGGTTATAATGACCTTACGACACTAGAAGTATGGTTGAAAACCTTATGAAGCGAACTACTTTTTTTACCTCTATCGTCAGCCAAAAGTTCACCCGAAGTTCGGCATAATAAGAAAATCAAAAATTTTAAAAAAATATATATAAAATATAAAATATGAAAATCTATTCCAAAAACTCATCAACATCTTCATTAGCATACTTAGAACTCTAATTTAGCCAAACATGAACGCTCTAGCTCAATTAATAACAGAGATACTATTGACAGAACATTGCTGAACTTTGGAGGCGATTTCTGACGAATTTTAATTTTGGCGCTTAGTTACCTTAAGACGCGGGACCCCTCAATTTTGTTTTAAGTCTAGAACCAGAATCACAAGCCATTAAAGACACGCAGGAATTGCTATGCAAAGCAGAACGATCACAAGACTTTACTTTTATTGCCACTAACTTTCCTTGTTTGACGGATTCCATTAAGAAACTAGAAAGTCTTTTACCCTTAGTTGATGCAATGCAAGTAGTAGAAGTCGTTAAGAATAGTATATCCTGTACACCATACAAAGATAAGTTGCAAGAAATTTTGGGTAAAAACCCTGATTTTGAAGTTCTCACAAAGTATGCTCAGGTTTTGGAAGGAAAATTAGTTACCAATTTTCAATGTATACGCGTTTAAGTTTGCTCCAATTGTCTCTGTGGAAGTTGAGCGCTCTCTTCGTACAAGGATTTATTGTCGCCAAAGAGTGAGTCTGACCGTAGATCATTTGAAAGGACATTATGATGCTGCAATGGAATCGGGAGCTTTAATATATGTTTATATTTCGGTAAGCATATGTTTCTACATTTTCTTTCAGTAATAAAGTGCAGAATTACATTTGTTTATTTTTTATTTGTAAGTAATGAAGTGCAGGAATACGTCTACGTTTGTTTATTTGTTTATTTTTAAGTGCTTTATGTGTTTATCAATAAATATTTTGTAATGTAGTTTTTATGAACTTTATTGAACTTTGGGATTATTTTTATGAACGTTTTAAAACTTTTTGGGACATTTTTATGAACTTTTTTGAGGGCTCTAGTTATAACCCACAAGATATACTGTATTTTGTTACTAACTTCTATATTTTGTTACTAATTTGTATATTTTGTTACTAATTTAAACTATAGACCAATATATAATTGTGATTTATCCTTATGTTCCATTACTTTTTCTTTTTTTAAAACTTGCTGTTCCCAACAACAAATTTCTTGTGAATTTCAAAACTCCGAAATGTCACTAAACTATATACATATATTAATAATTCTTTTATACTCCCTCAACAAGATTGCATTAGTACTAATGCAATAAGTTAATAGGAAGATAAACATGACACGAGTCAAAGGAATACAAATATAATAAATTTTAATTTAAAAGTTAGCCAAATTATCTTTTAAGAATTTCTTAAATTTAACTGCAGCTTTTCTCACAGGTCTTTTGTTTTGAGATTATTTAATTTGTTTCATGTTGCCCCATAGATTTATGATCATTTTCAGTTTCCTTATTGCCCTGCAGAGATTGGCTTTTGCCAGCATGGGTTATTGACAATTCGAAAGGATAGAGATGACATAACGAATGGTGTACAATTTGTTAAATTTCTTGCTTCATTTTAACACTTCTTATTTTATTATCATATCCCATCACTATCTCTAGCACTCGTCCCAACATCCAAAATAGTCTAGGTTTATTAGGCAATTTAATTAAGACAATGTTACCGACCCCAACTCTATTAGACCAATGACTTTCGTAAAGATTTCTACTGTGTCCTCTAAGGCTTAATAAATAAGACTCGTACCACGACCTTCTAAATTCTTCAAATGTTTCTTCCTGAATTTCACGAGTTTTTGATAGTCTTTCCTGACTACCTCATCAATCCAAACATTGTCTGTAGTGTCTCTTAAAATTAAGGAAGAGTTACCATGCAGTTTCGGAAAGGAATTTGGTGATATGATATTTAGTTCAGTCAGATCTATAAGTTAAAGGGCGCGAGTTGACAGCATTTTGTATGTAGACAATATGGTAAATAACTCAAAGTTAGTTAGTTTAACATGCCCAATGACTTTATACATGCAACTTTTAACAACTCTTATCAATCGTTCCGACGCAGCACCAACCAACGCGGAATAAAGAGGTATTTTCACATGCTGAACGTTATTAACCCTAACTTCTTCAGAAGTTAGATACTGATTTATAATGTCACCTCCTTCTACAAAGTTTCAGCATTGTCATTGTAAATATGGGTAGGTATAAGATACAAATTGCAAAATCTTTGAAAGGCCGATAAAAAATTATTTCGACATGTCACGAACTAATTCCAGGTGAATGGCTCTAACATTACGACAGGTGAAAAATGAGAATATGTATTTCATTACAGTTGTCATTATCAGAGTTTTTCACCCAAATTTGACCCGTAAAATCAATTCCTACATACAAAAAAGGTTCCACAAGATTCATGATGTTTAGGCATGTTTGTGTATTTAGGATAATTAAATGCAAAAGCATTAATTTTTTTGCACACAATGCAAGTAGCAATGGCATTTTTGACAGATTGTCTAGCCTTAGGAATCAAAAATCCTTTATTTCAAATAAGATTCAATGGAGTCTGCAATCCTAGGTGTTGAACGCAGTTATATGCATCAATAATTAATCAATTTGGTTAGAAGATTTTTTCCAAGCAAAACTGGATTGCAAATATCAGACAAGCTCTTAGTAATCCGACCTCTGGATCTTAAAATTCCCAAATCATCAAAGAACAGGTTAAGATCATTTACAAGAGGTGGGATAGGAATCTTGTTTTCTTAGCTGAGGAATTCAATTTCATTTGGAAAACATTCCCTTTGCATTTGTTTTATCCAATACATTTGTGCATATTTATCAGGACTAGCTTTCAGTTTGCAAGCTTTGAAATAAAATTTAAACAGAAATGCAGTCACTCTCATTAGTTTATGTAAACTAGAATATTTATGTCTAATACAGCCTTGTTTCCATAGATGTTATTTACATTTGCATTTACCAAAGTTAAATTCTTAGCCTCAGAGGGCACACTAAACATTTCATACTTTGGCCAAGAATCAGTCATTTGAAAGTCACTCGGGTCCATACAGCCAAAATTTCAAGTTTTCTTCAAATTTTTTAATGCTAAGTCCACGAGTGATCATGTCATTAGGATTCTGTTTTGTTTCCACATATCTAAAGTAAATAAGCAAATTATATTCTTTACAGATATCCAATGTGGCCACTTCTAAATCTTTAAGGCGATTTTTCACAAATTTAGATTTGACTTTAAGAACACCAGTCAAAAGCATCAACGTGCCTAGACTACACTCATCACTTCAAGTGTGGGTATACTGTAAGATTTAAGAGGAACTACTTTTTCTTTTGCAAAAATTAAATTTGAATGTGATTTATTGCAAACATCCACCACAAATCCATAGCATGTTTGAGAACTATCACAAAATATTTGAAGTCCATACAAACTCTCAGAACTCAAAGTACATCTGGGAAAAAATAAACTAGGTAGACATGAATAGTTCGATTTTAGTTTTTCCCATATCAATTTGATATCAGCTGATAACACTGGTCAACACTCATTTTATTGCCAATCATATTAGAGTGATTTTGGGGTAACTTTGTGGTGCTGATTCCGAATATGACATCTGTTTTGCTAGATTGGCTCTAATTTATGAGATAATTGGTACCCCATTGAAACACGTAAAAATGCAAAAAATTTAATGTTCAGGCGGAGCCTACTTACAAATCGCATTGAAATTTTCTCAAATCATACAAAAGTAAACACATGAAATACATAATGGCATTTTATTCGGTATAATAACAGATAAACACAGTAAGCTGATTCGCATAATTACAATTAATGTATAGTAAATCTCTGTTTGTACGATTCTCTTTTATGTGGGTTATCAGGACAATCACGTTGGAGGTTCCAGCAATAGTCTGCCATCATGTGCCTGTCCCATCTGCCTTGATACCTTTCCTCCATCACCTTGACATCTTGATGAAACCTCTCCCCTTGTTCCTCGCTAAAATCACCAAGATTATCCGGAAATCTGTGTAAGTGGCTATGGAGAAAGTGTACCTTTATGCTCATATTAGTACCCAACTTTTCATAGTTTGTGAGCATGTTTTGCACCAGTTCTTCATAATTGTCTGCTTTGTGGTTACCCAAGAAGTTCTTGACAACTGAGACATAACTACACCAGGCAGAAGCTTCAACACCATTCATAAATTTTGTGAAATTAGAATCATTGATAAGTGTACGGATTTGAGGGCCATCAAAGATTCCAGCTTTTAGTTTTTCCATACTTAGTCCAGGGAACGATCTACAAATGTATTTGAAGCAATCGCCATCTTTGTCCAAGGCCTTAACAAATTGTTTCATTAGTCCCAACTTGATATGAAGTGGTGGGAGGATGATTTTTTCCCTGTCAACCAAAGGCTCGTTAATGATGTTCGCTGCACCTACAGTCATGTTTTCTCTTGAAGGCCATGTCACTTTTTTCCATTGATCTTGCCTTGCCCTACTATCCCATAAACAGATGTGAACAAGGGTACTTCGTATATCCACTTTGCTGCCCAAGCAAGAAGTTTACCATCTTTAGATCAACACAAATAGGCATCTGGTGCTCATGATAGCAGAGTTTCTGCAGGACTATTTTGATATTTTCATATTCTTCTTTAAGTTTTGTTGAGTGAGCAATTGGAAGAGATGCATATCGGTTACCATTGTGCAATAAAACACATTTCAAGCTTCTACTGGAGCTGTCTATAAAAAGCCGCCAATCTCCTGGTCGATATTCCAGTCCCATTTGAAGAACAAGTCCAGGGATGTTATTGCAGTATACAAGTTCTTCATCTTGGCTGAAGTAAGGAAGAAGTCCCGCCTCTCTTGTCCGATAACCTGTTATTTTAGCTTCTGGCTGTAGACAGTTCTTTTCTTTTAGTCTGGATGCTAAAAGTTCAGATGCTTGCTTTGACAGACTGAGGTCCCGTATCAGATCATTGAGTTCGTCTTGGGAGAACTGCTGAGGTGTTGAAATGCTTCCTTCATAGTCACTTCCACTACTACCACCTAAGTCCTGAATTTCTTCAAATTCTGACAACGGAAGGTCGGGCAGTGTGGTAAACACTGGTATGGGAACGTCTTCGCTGTGTGACACAGGTCGCCTTGCTGATTCCAAATTGGGATAATCCCACTTGAGTTTCTTGTATCGATTGAAACCTTTCACATTAACCACACAGAAATAACAATCGTCGTGGTGGTTTTTCGGCTCTCGCCACACCATAGGCACACCGAAGTTTAAACTTTTCCTTTCTCGATTTTTCCACTGTCGTAAGCATTCTACACAGGTTTTGCAAACCTTATGGGGAGCCCATGACTTGTCTTGGTCTCCAAGCGCCACGCCAAAATACGCAAGATAAGCTTGCTTTACAAAGTCTGTGATGTTTTTTCTTTGTTTTTGCAGAGTGTATTCGCCGCAAATGTAACAGAATACATTAGGATTGTTTAAGCAGTCTCTTCGTGAAGAACTCATATTTCTCTGAAAAAAGAAAACAATAAAATTATAAGTTCATTTCATATTGACTTATGTACACTAAGTACATGTATACAAATACATTACACGGACGAGAAACACGAAAAACACAACAGACAACACGTACCGCTCCACTGCCAACTGTCAACTGACTACTGGTTGGGTGGCCGATGACTTATATACGGAGGGGGAATATTCTAGAATGATCGCGGAGTAAACACTAAGAATATTCGCGTGTCTCACCATCTAGAATGTTCCGGTAGTTTCCCATATGCACGCGTTATGGTTACGTTTCCTATTAATTGAGTGTATTCATTATCTCAAGAACTAGAGCCAAATCGGAAAAACTACTTTCATTTTGGGATTCAGCAACCCCAAATACCCTAAATTCGTACGAATTTCCTTGGCAACGAAACAAAAAAATTGGTACTTGTGGGTTATCTGTCGCCACTTTTTAATATTTTTTTTATTTATTTATTTTTATATATAAGAGAAGAGGATTCTTTATACTGTACGGCATTGACGATTGGTTAGGTTAAGTCGTGCTAGTTTGGTTAAATACCGTTTTATTTAACCAAACTAGCACGACTTAACCTAACCAATCGTCAATGCCGTACAGTATAAAGAATCCTCTTCTCTTAATATATAAAAATAACTAAATAAAAAAAATATTAAAAAGTTTTTTATTTAACCAAACTAGCACGACTTAACCTAACCAATCGTCAATGCCGTACAGTATAAAGAATCCTCTTCTCTTAATATATAAAAATAAATAAATAAAAAAATATTAAAAAGTGGCGACAGATAACCCACAAGTACCAAAAAATTTTTTTGTTGAGCTGTGTAATTCATCCCAATCAAGTTTTGGTTTAATTGACCAAATACCTCTCATTAAAATCCTACCTTTGACTGTTTCAGGTAAAACTATACCAAAGGGGTCAAATAACAGATATTTGCGATAAGATCTGTCTTTTAGTTGTGGCATTTTCCATTAATTTCAACTTTAGCTACATGAAAAGTATCATCTATCATATTGTATCTATAACCTAATATTTTCTCTTCATCACAACCATGATCTGCAAGATTTCTATCATGACTTATTACCTGATTAATTTCTTCACTGTTAGTAGTCCAAGATCGAAGTATAAAACCACCTTCAGACATCCTTTCATAGGAAGCCTTATACAGTTCTTTCATTTCCTCAATGTTATTATCAGTTATAATTAAGTTATCTACATAAAAATTGTTGGCCAATATTTGTGGACATTTGTCCTTAGGATATCTAGAAGCATGATATTTCACGACATAGTGTAATATAAAAAGAGATGAAGTAAATCCAAAAACTAATTAGTAACGATAGGTTACTATTTCATTTTTCTCTTTCCAGAAAAACAATTTATTTTTATCAAATTCAGTTTTCAGTTTAATCATCAAAAAGGCCTGTTTTATGTCAGCAAGCATCACATAGTGATTAGTCCTGAACGAAAGTAGTAGTTTCAAAAGAGAAGACACAAAATCAATTCCAGGGTAAGCTGCTTCGTTTAAAGATGGAATATTTTTTATCTACTTTCAAGGAACAATTAAAAACAGGACGTATTTTAGTGGTAATCTGTTTTTCCATTCTAATAATAGGACTATGAGGTATCCAAACAGTTATCATATTCACAAGGTGAAACATGAATTCTTTCAATTATACAATCAGATAAATGTTGATGGAATATTTCTTCTTTAGTTAAATCTTTTGTATTAAGATGATTTATTACTTTATGAAGAACCTTAAGGGCTATTTTATGGTTTGAAGGTACAAGGTTGATCTTATCTTCATAACAAGATAAATTTACAAAGTACTGATTATCCTTAAATAAAATGTTATCATTAAATTTTTTAACTTGAATTTCATCGACATTACTTAAGTCTGCACTGTAAGATTTTATGACAATATATTCCAAACTAAACAAGTTTTCTAGTCCATTGTCTATTTCACTATCAGTTAAAATATTTTCAAAAGGGTTGAAATAAGACGTTACAGGTTCCATTACCTGATTGACCAAAGTGGTGTGCACATTAGTTACTTCATGTTCTTCATTTTCCTTATGAAGAATCTTTAGTTGATCTTTGTATTAGAAATGCTCAACATTACCAAAATGAATAATTTTGTTCCCAAATCTGAAACAGCTACCATTCACACAAGATTCTAAAGCCAAGGATGGGAAAAATTGCAATATATCAGCTCCTATTAATGCCCACAATTCAAATGCCGAGTTGTCAACATTTTTAACAAACCCAAAATCTGCTAAAATGAACCCACTATGAGTTATATTATTTAAGGCTGTATTAATTTATATTATGCCAATAGTTAGTTCAATGGAAGTTTGTTTGAAAATTCTTTCTTGATTTCCTATAGAGGTTTGTATATCATATTTAACATCATGCAACTTATCAAGATGATTACATAGTGAATTAGCTACAGAGCCACTAATATATGATCGTTGACTACCTGAATCAATCAGGCATCTGACATTAACAAATTTATTTCCTTCAGCAAATTGAATTGTTAAAGTTGGAAGGATGTACAACTTAGTCTATCTTTTGATTAAAATTCAAACAGGCATTTAAAACTGAGTCTTCACTTGTACCAGAATTACTGACTTTTAGTACACAAGGCAGAAATATGAGATTTTTTATTACAATGATTGCATTCAAAGTCCAATCTATTTTGTTTACCAGGGCAGTTTTGGTAATTATGTTTATTACCGCTACATCTTATACAAAGGTTAATCTCTTGACAGCGTTTGATTCTGCTTGAATAAGCTTTATATTTGTCACATCTATTCATAGAATGACCAGAAGTTGAGCAAAATTTGCAAGGTTTATTTGTATAAAATTTAGAATGGTTTCAATTTCCACTACTTTGCTTAGGCAATGAACAACTTTAAAATTTTGCAGAGTACTACGTTTAGTTTGGTTAATTGACTTATTCTTTGATGGATCATCTTGATTTTTAGGTTTGGCATAGCTTTTAGTTTTACTTTTATTTTTCTCAAAAGTTTCATTTCTTGTTACTTTATTTGGACCCTTTCCAGTTTGTGTACCGTTTTTCATATAATTTACAGGGCTATTCAAAATGATTCAACTGATTTCAAATGAGAATATTTTTTAATGTTACAAATAGAGAGTGATTTGTGATACATCAACCAAAAGAAAAACTGTCCAAATTTTGTCTCTCATCTCATAAATGCTCTATGTGACCCCCTAGTTACACGAGCAACGTCGACACGATAGTCGAATTCCTCCCATACTCGCTCCAGCATGTCCATTGTCACTGACTCTACGGCAGTAACAATGCGAGTTCGGAGCTCATCCAAAGATGTGGGCAACGGTGGCACGTACACAGTATCCTTAACGTAGCCCCAAAGGAAGAAGTCGCACGGTGTAACATCCGGTGACCTAGGGGGCTAGCTGTGGAGCACCAAGTCATGGGACCCACTGCGACCAATCCAACGGCGAGTGAGCACTTCGTTGAGAAAACGGCGAACATCCAAATGCCAATGAGGCGGCGCCCCATCTTGTTGGAAAATGTAGTCGCCGGAATCTTCGTTCAATTGGGGAAATAACCAGTTCTGCAGCATATCCAGATAGGAGTGACCAGTCACTGTGTTTTCCATGAAAAAGAAGGGGCCGTAAACCTTTGTCCGGGAAATGGCACAGAAGGTGTTAACTTTAGGTGAGTCGCGCTCGTGCTCGATTGTTGCATGTGGTTGTTGCGTGCCCCATATGCGAAGGTTGTGACGGTTCACCTTGCCACTTAAATGAAAAGTTGCTTCGTCACTGAACACCAGGCGGGGAGCAAATTCGTCATCCTCCATAGGCTCCTGCATAAGATCGCAAAAGTTCTGTCGTTTTAACTTGTCCCCCGGCCGTAGATCCTGCAACAGTTGCAACCTGTATGGCTTCATATGCAAGCGCCGTCTCAAAACACGCCAAACAGTCGTCTGAGGAAGTCCCAATTCTCGACTGGCGCGGTTTGTTGATTTCCTCGGGCTACGTTGGAAACTCTCTGATTCTTTGCACATTATCCTCAGACACGCGCGGTCGTCCTGTGGACTTGCCTTTACACAAACATCCTGTTTCCTCGAACTGCCGATACCACCGACGGATGCTCTGAGCACCCGGTGGATCTGTTCTGTAACGTCGACGAAACTCACGCTGCACTGTGACTACCGATTTACAGCTCGAAAACTGCAACACACAAAACGCCTTCTGCTGTGCGGACGCCATTTTCACACTGACTGTTTGTTGCTAGGCTAGGCCACGGCGTGACTTTGGAGCCCTCTCGCGGTGATCTTGTAAAACTCGGAGATTTCCTCTTTCATGTGGTGTATGCCCAATTGATGCACGGTTGATAGATACGGAAGTATTCTCAGTTGAAATCGGATGAATCATTTTAAATAGCCCTGTATTTTTGAGAATATTTTTGTTAAAACTAACGAAAATATCACGACTTAACCTAACCAATTATCAAGGGCGTGCAGTTAATCTATTATTAATTATAACATTATTTGTTTCTGGAATAGTATTTACTATTTACTAGGGTTACCATACGTCCGGTTTTTCCCGGACATGTCCGGAAATTTTGAATATTTATAACATTGATTTCTGAGGCCATAACACTTGTTCTTATTTATGGGTACTCAATATAGACGACATGTAGTACACAGTGTATATATAACATTAATACAACGTGAGTTGGTAGATACTAATACAGATACACCCCTCCACCTCTGGAGTGTCCTCTTTTTTGAAAGTTCAAATATGGTAACCCTACTATTTACTAATAGATCAACTGTACGCTCTTGATAATTGGTTAGGTTAAGTCGTGATATTTTCGTTAGTTTTAACAAAAATATTCTCAAAAATAAATTATATGAAAAACGGTACACAAACTGGAAAAGGTCCCTTTATTTTTATTTAATGTTTTCAATAGTTCATTATAATTTTCAAAGATATCATTTAAGGTTCGATAGTTAGTAGCAACTTTATGCACCAATTCCCTTCTAAATGCATAGGTAACTTTCAAAAAATAATGACTCAAAATAGAGCATCCTGGTGTCTCATCTAAGAAATTAAGACCATAGTTATTCAATTCATAAATGAAGGATCTTATTTCATTTATATATATCGCAGTAGAGTGATAATTTTCATCAAAGGAAGGATAAGATGTTAATCATTTTTTGTAAATTTCATCACTCACATAAGGGACACCAAGAAGTTCTTTTAAGAGTTGTAAAGCAATAGGGTAATTTTCATCATTTATAAACAAATGTTTTATAACCTTTTAAGCATATCCTTGTAAATAGCTATGCAAATAAGCCAATTTAGCAGCCTTAGATAAGTTTTGACGAAAGTCAATTACATTTTCAAACTGACTCAGAAAGGTAGTAAATTCCAACTTATTAGATCCAGTTCCTTCAAAAACACCACATTGTAAAGGAGGGGGTTTACATTCACTTAAAGTTAACTTCGATAAAGCAGCTGCTAGCTGATCAGATAACTGTGAATTGTTTATATTTAAACTATCCACATTAACATTTTCAAAAGAAAAACCATCTAATTCTTCATAGATAAGAAACAGATATTCACTTTGAGAGTCAACTTCCTTTTCAAAATAATCTAAATGAATATCTTCAATGTCATATTTATTAAAGACGGTTAATATTTCATCATAAGTTTTAATTTGATTTAATAGGCCTTCAATTTCAATAACCTGAGTTTTATATAAAGAATGAGTGAGCTTATCAATAGCTTTTAAATTTTTAAGTTTGTTTAAGATTAAAGTAATTTTGCGCTTATTGGATCACCTGAAGATCAGGCCCCCCAGCCTTCTTTAGTTAGCCTTATAAGGCTAACTAACGAAAATATCACGACCTAACCTAACCAATCGTTAGGTCAACTGTACGCCCTTGACGATTGGTTAGGTTAGGTCGTTTAGGTCGTGATGTTTTCGTTAGTTAGCCTTATAAGGCTAACTAAAGAAGGCTGGGGGCCCTGATCTTCAGTGATCTAAATATTTTACATTCATAAAAAATGCCAAAGCATAATAAGTTAAGTTGTCCATAAATTTACATTTTCTCGACTAGCTAATCTCTAAATATTATAAACTATTGTAATGTAACTGTAATTGGTTGTATAATGTCTATTTTTGGGAAGCAATATGTTAGTGATTAACACTGGGAAGCAATATGTTAAAGAGAGGTTCCTGGGAAGCAATATGTTAAAATGATCCAAATTATTTAATAAGAATTTAATAAGTATCTAATAAGAAATAAATTTAAAAAAAATTTCCTTAAACACAGGACGAGAAGATGAGACCGTCGTTCACGGAGGACCAGAGAATGAGTAGTAGGAGTATGAGGAGGACGAGTAGTAGGAGTATGAGGAGGACGAGTAGTAGGAGTATGAGGAGGACGAGTAGTAGGGGTATGAGGAGGACGAGTAGTAGGGGTATGAGGAGGACGAGTAGTAGGAGTAGGAGGAGGACGAGTAGTAGGAGTAGGAGGAGGACGAGTAGTAGGAGTAGGAGGAGGACGAGTAGTAGGAGTATGAGGAGGACGAGTAGTGGGAGTATGAGGAGGACGAGTAGAAGGAGTATGAGGAGGACGAGTATGAGGAGGACGAGTTGTAGGGGTATGAGGAGGACGAGTAGTAGGAGTATGAGTAGGACGAGTAGTAGGAGTATGAGGAGGACGAGTAGTAGGAGTATGAGAGGACGAGTAGCAGTAGTATGAGGAGGACGAGTAGCAGTAGTATGAGGAGGACGAGCAGTAGTAGTAGTAGTAGTATGAGGAGGCCGAGTAGTAGTAGTAGTGTGAGGAGGACGAGTAGTAAGAGTATGAGGAGGATGAGTAGCAGCATGAGGAGGTCATCTCGGAAATCGCGGATCCCAGTCGGGGGAAATCTAAGTCCCAGCGGCCTCCCAAACGAAGGTAGCACGTGTAGTAGGCTGGCGATACACCACCTACGTCGAGCTCAGTCCCCTTATGTAAACATGATACAACCTATTATTATTATTATTATTATTATTCGAATGTCAAAGTTAAATGAAATAAAAATGAAACTTTTCTTTTACGATTATGTTAATAAATGTCAATAACAAAAATTTGCTTATTAAGCTTTATGTAAAGATACCACCTATTATTATTCAAATCGGTCGACTCGAAAAGGTTGGGAATCATTGTTCTATAAAAAAAATTATATATATAGGTATACTGTATATGGGAATGAACTCAGAATGGTTCCCTGAGTTTTTTATGATACACACAGACCGTGCATGGAACAAGGAACTCTTCTGCGATAATTAAATCCACTATAGTCCGAATAAGTAATGGTAAATGACAAATACCATAGTTTTTCTTTTTCATGATGCAAGCCCGACGTGGGCAACGGGTCTCTCGCAAAGAGGTCCCATAAATATAGCTTCCCTCACCAGCTATCTGCAAAGCAGACAGGATCCAGCTTTGGGACATGGATTTAGGGTTTAAAGCAGCCTAGCCCCACTACATTTAGAGCCTCAATATAAGTAAAAGACTTGTTGCATTCACGTCGGATTGAATAAATCAAAGAAAAAGGGGTAACTATTATATATTTAGGCTCTAAATGTAGTGGGGCTAGGCTGCTTTAAACCCTAGATCCATGTCCCAAAGCTGGATCCTGTCTGCTTTGCAGATAGCTGGTGAGGGAAGCTATATTTATGGGACCTCTTTGCGAGAGACCCGTTGCCCACGTCGGGCTTGCATCATGAAAAAGAAAAACTATGGTATTTGTCATTTACCATTACTTATTCGGACTATAGTGGATTTAATTATCCCAGAAGAGTTCCTTGTTCCATGCACGGTCTATGTGTATCATATATATATATATATATATATATATATATATATATATATATATTAGTGATGTAGGTCACATCCGCATCCGCATCCGCGGAACATCCGCACATTTTCTCGCATCCGCATCCGCACTTTGGACTGCGGATGTCGTGCGGATGTGGACCGTTGAGATAAAACGTCATTAATAAGCGGAAATTATCAAATTCTACTATATTAATAGAACTAGTTCATTGTGCGCAAAAGTGATGCAAGCGACAAGACGAGAGGCTGTTCTTGTATGAAGTTACTCTCTTGCAACCTACTTAGATCCACGTTACAAAGCTAAGTTATTTTCACCAAGTACATTAGAACGAGTTAAATCATCACTTGGCAAAGCAGTTGAAGAGCTTCAATCTCTCGAATCTGTCGCTTCGCCAACCACCAAAAGAATAAAAGTTTCAGTGACAGAACCAACACCTTCAACAAGCAAATCTATCACAGAATCTCTCTCTCAGTTTCTTGAGTCAAGCAGCAATGACGAGACCTACGCGATGTCAAAAGATGTAGTAAAAATGATCGAGAGCTATCACCAAGAAAAACGCCTGGCTGCATGTGACAATCCTATTAGTTGGTGGAAAAATATGCAGAATATCTATCCATACTCGAGTAAACTTGCAAGGAAACATTTAGCCTGTCCTCCAACAAACGTACCAAGCGAGAGATTATTTAGCAGTGCTGGATTAATATATGATGAAAAGAGAAACAGACTGGCAGCAGAAAAGGCAGAAAAATTAATGTTCCTTAAGCATAACCTTCCTATAATTAAGTTTGAACATTAAACGATGAACATCTTAGTTTACTTTATTTAATTACTCATTTATAAATATGCCTAATAAAACTTTAAACGTAATATAAATAGTTATCAAGCTAATTAAAGATCTCTTTCTATAAGGGTGGAGGTTGGGGAAAGAGGTCGGTGGGGTGCATTTGAGTTGGGTTCACGTCCCGCATCCTGGTAACACAATTATGGTTTCTAATTGTGGCTGAAACTCAACAAAATATAACGAATTTATTTGCAGCGAATTCACTAATTGATTTCTATATTAGTTAGATGCTTGATATTATTTTATATGTTCAGAGAAAAGTACAGCAATTATTGTACAATTAATCAATTATACTACATTATAGCTACAGCTCTCTCTATATAATAACTTATTATATACGTTAAACACAACAAATCTCGAATATATCCTAAAAAATAACGAAAATGTAGACATCCGCATCCGCATCCGCATCCGCGGATGTTCAAATCAAACATCCTCATCCGCATCCGCATCCGCGGATGTGAAAAAAACGACATCCGCTACATCACTAATATATATATATATATATATATATATATATAATATATAAAAACGGCAACAAGAAGTTTCAACTGGCTCAAGTTAACCATCTATCGCACAACTTTTTTGTAGGGTTAAGTCTAAATGCGTGTATTTGAAATGTTAAATAGATGCAACATGGTACCATAAAGGGTTAAGTCCTGTTATAATCTAATCGAGCCATATACCTGCATCCTGATTGAACAAATATTAGACAAAAATCTTCTGCGCCAAGTCTGTCGTCGTTATACCCATGAGATTATAGTTGGAAATGTATTTGGCATCCTTTTCGGTCCCTCATCAGGACTTGATATTGCTTTATTTAAGCGATTACAGCTTGCGACTTTTAGGATGAACGCACTTTGGACAATCCAACGAAGGTGGTCCTTGTTGGTTACGCTCGGCCTTAGTCGTAGAGCATCTGAGTAAAACAGTTTCATCAAGTTTTTTCCGAAGGAGTGAATGGAAACACTTCAGTTCTCAATGGGAGTTTTCGCTCACTCAAATCATTTTTATTACATAAAGTATACACAGAACGAGGCACTGGAGGAAGGAAATGAGTTTATAGCCTCTTACGATAACCGCTGATAGTCAGAAATTTACAGGGGGGAGGTTCGACCTCTTGCAACAACAGTTCAAGTGGGAATTGAAAGGGAGGTTTGACTTCGGTCAATGGTTAAGCGGGAATTGTATGGTCTTAATCAAATGAAGATACAGGCAGTAATTTAAAGTGAGGAGGTTCAACCTCCTTGGTCTAAGGCTATGGCAGGAATCTACAGGGGTAGAGGTTCGACCTCTTTCGACAATGGCTCAGGCAGGAATTTAAAGTGAGGAGGCTCGGCCTCTTCGGGTAAAGGCTAAGGCAGGAATGATGTAATCTACACTACGAGAAGTAAATAAATCTAAATTTTGGGTGAGTGCAGTTGAAGGTTAAGCTCCCATTTTAACTGGAGAGCCAAAGAATTCTGACGTTAAGTATAATTTAAGCATGCAACGAAATTTAGAAAGATAAAAATATTAACAAAAGATACTAATTTTGTAAAGTATACATTTTTGGATGGCGACATAATGTCGGGGTGCCGACATGCACCGAGTACATTAAGTACATTAATTACATCATATTAAATTATTACAGTTAATTACAATTTTAGCAAATTGTTAATTGACATATCTGATACTGAAGTAATCTAAATAGGTGATGCAATTTATATAATGAAGGAGAGTTATCCATTGTTCTATACTTTAAAGGGGATTAACAACAATGTTATATATATATATATATATATAGACTATAGTTAACAATGATTACGCCAAATTATGTCAAATAGTACTAGAAATTGGTTGGTTATCATAGTTTGAAAGCCTAAATACCCAGCGATGAGGAAAGCGGAGGAAAGATTCGGTGTACTTCCCATTGAAAGTACATGGCCATTTATGATAACGTAACACATAAGTAACATAGAATTTGAATGACAGTTAGGTAGAAAGAATAAGTACGAGTAATGAGAACGTGGATAACTATGTGACGTAAGCATATAACTAACCAGTGGCCTGGCATGGAAACAATACAGTATATTATAATAACATCTTAATGTTATAGATTTGTAACAGAAGCAAAAGAGATTTCGGATTCAGAAGCTCGCTTTTAGCGATGTCATCGGAATTCGAACACTTGCTTCAGCATTAACGAGTATCTCACGAGAAATTAAATAATTAAAAGAAAAACTAAAAAGAATACATGTGGCTATATTTACATGTAAGGTAACTACATACGTAATCATGATCATCAGTGGACATGTACGAATGCATAATGTATTGTACACATATCAGTACGTCACACAATAGGTTGTGTGCGTAATATAGACGGACACGAGTAAACATGGACTGATATGTTGATAGGGCATGGGTAGACAATAGGTAGATGAAAGAATAATTAATAAAATTAATAAAAGATAGCGGTCAAGAAAGGACATGGACGTATGAATGAATATGGTCGAATAATATTTATACTGCATAACACCAGACAGGACACAACATATCAATAATGACTTATAGAGTGTGAAGTTTTTATTATTATGTTCAAGAATTTACCATACATTGAACACTAAAGATATCCACATACTAAAGACATGAGTCAGTATTCAAGGTATGAATAATGTGAAGGGAATTAAGTTACTTTATGACGTCATAGTTATTTAATTCGTACGTACAGTATATAAGTCATTATTGGAAGAAATTAGAGGAAACGAATTAGAGAGATACAGTAATGGAGGGTTTACAGCCATGGTACAAAAGTGAGTATATATATTAAATATATATACTTATACGAGTATACAGTAAATATTAAGGAATTGGTTACATTTGAGGAAGAACTAAGTAAATGAATAAAGAAGTACAAACAAGGGTTCAAATCATGCCACATTCAATGTCCATGCATAATCTAATAAAATTTAGGGATGAGGGTTAGATGCAAGACAACAATAATTAATTATAATAAATTTTATAACAAATGGAAAATGGAGATATGGGTAATATTCTGATGGAAATGTTAAACGATTTAAACCGTTGATTGTCTTTGTACTTTAAGGTAATGAAATTAAGGGACATTCGCTTCTCAGAGCGAACTTCTAATGGCACAAACATGGTAGGTCGCATGGTTGTGACATAGCTTGAACCAGTGATTCGTGATAAAGAAGTGACCTTAGATATATCTGAATGGAATGAAATAATTGAATTCTGTAAAACTAACCTAGAAGAACGTCAACCAAGAGATGATTACCGAGAAACCTTAGAATTAGCATTGTTGTTTCTGGGAGAAGTACCCCCACGAGGAAGAAGACTAATGCAATTAGGTGCTCTACATCGTGCACGTTGGCTAGTAAACGTAATTTATTCTAAAGATTTATCTCCTCCGTTCACAGGTTCGTCTAACATCAAGAGAAATATGATCTTTAACCCTATAACTCCGGAATTTTTGTAGGGTTAAGTTATGAATGCGTGAATGCGTGTATTTGAAAAGTTAACTAGAGGCAATATGTGACGGTAAAGGGTTAAGAAGATTCAATTTATTCACTACAAAGATTTATGTAAACGCATGGTTCCAATGCCCCCAAGCAACTTTAGCTCCTGCAAATGACCTTGAGCGCCTTCAACAATTAAAAATTTACCCAGACACTGTCGTCTCCAAATCTGTAGGCAAGGCATTCGATAATTATTTGTGGTATTTAAGTGAACGTCTGATTGGTCTCTCTTTCTTTGATGAGCGTGTACCTTCAGAAATGAAGAGATTGATGGTCGCAGCTCTAAAAAATGAAGGACATAAATGCCCTCCAAATAGAATTTGTCCAACGATTGCTGAAGGAAAAGAGCTGTCATCATTTGTCACAGCAAACTCTCGACAACTGTTCTCAATTTTAGGGTTGGATGATGACTTTCTAACTTCTGTAGATCCAGCTCAGTGGGAACAGATTGCAGATTATCAAAACGCTTCCAAGATTCTTAAAAGCATGAAGGTTGTCAATGATATAGCAAAAAGGGGAATAACATTGATAAAGGACTTTAACGCCTCTGTAACGAGAAATGAGGAACAAACAGTTTTTGCTTCAGGTCGTTGAGGAACATTGTAAAACATTCCCAGATGCAAGAAAGAAAACATTAGTTGAAGGTCTCTAAAGTTCAACCAGGCGACAATGAGTTGTTAACACCAACGAAACCTCCTCCATTGAGAGGATAATACTCACACTTATGGGTGAGGGGGACCTGGAGATGAACTAAAAAAAGACTGTAAGCTAAAATCTTTTGGACTCTTGCGGCACCTCTAAAACATTTCAATTTGTATATAAATTGGTATTCTGAGTTTTTTAGGGAATAAGAACAATATTATGGGTTCCGAACTTAACTTTTTGAAGATTATGGTTATTCAGCCACCCAAATATATATATATATATATATATAATATATACATTTAACTGCAAACACGCAGTATAATTAACGTAAAGAACGACGCTTGTATAGGAGATATTCCGCGCAAGATGAGAGAGAGAGAACGAAACAAATACATTTGTTTCGTTCTCTCTCTCTCATCTTGCGCGGAATATCTCCTATACAAGCGTCGTTCTTTACGTTATATATATATATATATATATATATATATATATATATATATATATATATATAAGAATTCTAAAAATATGTGCAGGCTCATACTAGAATAGATGACTGAAAAGATGATTCGTACTGGGCTCTTAATATTTTAGATACTTCTGTTAGATCATCAAGTAAAGCAGTCTTCGTTTTTCAAAGGTTCGATAGGCGTGTGGTTTTTCGACTTCCTTTTTGCAAAATTATAGAAGTACTTTGAGTTGACCTTTATCGCTTCTATAGCGTAGTCGTCTTCTTTTTCTGTATGCTTCTCAATTAGTTCCTGTATGACGCCATCGATACTCTGCAGTTTATCATTTAATATTTTTCTGATGTTATCTTTACAGTTACTTAATTTTGCAGTCACCCTTTTTTCTTTCGGGACAATTACCTCTTTTGTCTCTCGAACCTGCTTCTCTTTCCTCTTTCAGGGGCGTGCGGTGAGGGGTGTTCATGGGGTTAAAACCATGCCCGAAATTTTCAAGCTCTGCTCAGATTTCGAATAGAAGCTGGAGACTGTGCTTTAAGCTAGAAATTGTGGAAAGACATGTCCCAAAAATACAACAAAGAGGACAAGGTTGTGACTGAGGTATCGAAGCAGCGGCGGCTCGGTATCACTTTCTGGATATTAGATAAAAGATTATTGTTTTACAAAGCGTTCGCTTAGAATAAGAATAAACTCTTTAAGAATAGTGGTTCGCTTTGGAGACATAGAGAAAAAATTTACAACACTTTCCACTGTGCCTAAACACGTTCGAATAGCTGCAATTTTTGAAGAATGAGAGAGAGAGCAAGATTTGAAACATGCGCGCTACAATGAACATGGCTAAAGGGCACTCCTCTCTCACAAAAGTTTGAACACCACGTACATCACTCATCATAGCTGCTGCTCCATCGTATCCTTGACCGACCATACATTCCATGCATACTCCATTGTGTTTCAAACAGTCAATTATTGTAGTGGCAAGAGCTTGGCCGGTTAGGTCTTCCACAGGTATAAACTCAAGAAAATCTTCTTTAACTTGAAATGTTTCTTCATCACTGTATCTCAAACACAGCGACATTTGTTCAATATTAGCCACATCTGTAGTTTCATCCGCAAGCACAGCGAAACACTTTGCATTGTTCACTTTGCAAAGAACTTTTTTTTCAAATTATTTCACCACATGAATCAATGAGTTCATTTTGAATACGAGGACTTGTATGCTTCGCAACTGCAGACGAGCTTGCAAGGTGATTAGCTTCTTCTCCTCTAAGGTCATTAGCATCTCTTCCGTTGTTTTAGTGTTGAAGATGGTTTTCCAATCTATTACTTCCAAGCTGGACGCAACATCTTCCCAGTTTTATAGCTTTGGAGTGAAAATTAAAAATTTCGAATTTGCTTCTCTCAATTGTTCGTGTTCTTTCCTTTCCTGTTGCTTTTATATTGGCTGTTATTTCAATAATGTTGTGATCCGATATTATAGTTGGGAATATTTCTACGTTATCAATTAGGTTGCTGTTTGTGAATACCAAGTCTAGGCAGTTGTTTTTTCTTGTGTTTTCTGTTATTTCTTGTGTTAACATAAATCCATCAGCTTCAGCCAGTAGCATTTTTACCTGCTCCGGGCCTCCCCTTGCGCCCCACTTGTCCTGATGTATACATATATTTTTTCCTATCCTTTAATATTTCATAAATGGAAAATGAAAATCATCAGAGAGAAAATTATTTGGGGTTGGAGAATGTAGATCTTTTACCCAGTTTCTTACCTCTGTAATGGAATTTGAGAATTTTGAGGTTGGCGTATTCGGGGGTTTGTACATTACAATTAGTACCATATTTAATATTTAAATAGTAATACCCTTCATTGTTTTTTCCGATGTAAGGACGAAATCTCCCCTGCAATGAGCTGTTCTGTCGTTTATTTGTTTACCTGCCCTGAGTGTTCCCAGGGGAACTGCGTTGACAGTACAGTTCGTTCTTTGCGGGCGAGATTTTGTTCACATATGGGTATTAGTCATAGGACGGAGAAGGTTTTTGAGAAAAGAACAGTCTGCTATCAGAAGTCATTCCATCAATTGTAAGACTGACGTTTCTATTGAAAATTTTAAAATTCTTAAATCATTAGAATGCTCGTCCTCGCTTCGCATTTATGAATCTTTATGTAAGGGGTTCCAAAAACCTTAGCCCCCCACATTTGCAGCTTACATGTTTACTTATATCGAAATAGGTTTTAGTGATTAAAAAAATATATAAAATTCTTTATTTTTTGCAGGTACTGTATTACAATTACTCTAGCTGATAAAGTGATAATATAATGGCTTCTCAATTAATTGGTGATTCGGAGAGGGAAAGTGTGATAGATCGCATACGAGCAATAACATTTCGGGAAGCTCGTGATGCTGGAGCCACCTTTATAACACGTTCATGGGTTACCAGAAAGTTGCGAAGAAGTGAGGACTTCGTCAAAAGAAATTGGAATAAAACTTTGGATGAATGTGAAATGGATACAACGAAATCTGGGCGCCCAAATTTGCCACTCTCTCAGGAAACAAAGGATATCATTGAAAGCGGTACGTATACGAGCAATAACATTTCGGGAAGCTCGTGATGCTGGAGCCACTTTTATAACACGTTCATGGGTTGCCAAAAAGTTGCGAAGAAGTGAGGACTTCGTCAAAAGAAATTGGAATAAAACTTTGGATGAATGTGAAATGGATACAACCAAATCTGAGCGCCCAAATTTGCCACTCTCTCAGGAAACAAAGGACATCATTGAAAGCGGTACGCATACGAGCAATAACATTTCGGGAAGCTCGTGATGCTGGAGCCACTTTTATAACACGTTCATGGGTTGGCAAAAAGTTGCGAAGAAGTGAGGACTTCGTCAAAAGAAATTGGAATAAAACTTTGGATGAATGTGAAATGGATACAACCAAATCTGGGCGCCTAAATTTGCCACTCTCTCAGGAAACAAAGGACATCATTGAAAGCGGTACGCGTAAGCGGAAAAACAGCTGTGCTAAACTTTCTAGAGAGATCGAAGTGTTGAGAGGAAAGATCGTTAGTGGTGAGATCATTAGACTGTACCGTCATAGGCAAGGTTTAAAGACTTGGCATGAACTTCCAAAGCCAAGAAAAACTCAACTTAACATCGATGACAGAATGTGGTTTGCCCATTATCTTGAAGATTGGGATGTGGATGATTTCATGCAATTAGCTGCCTCCGATGAATTTTTTGTTTACGTAACACGTCGGCCTAACTACCAAAATAATCGAGTGTGGGCCACAACACCAGATGAAATCGATGACAATGAACATTATCGCGAATTATTAAAAAGTCCAGACTCTGTTGGTGTGTTTGTTTTGTTCACTGCAAAGAAGCTCATGTGGGTGCTGAAGCCAAATGGTCAGAGTTGGGATGGACATTATTTTCGTGATATTATTCTATCCCAGCATGTCATTCCTTTTCTAAGAAACCCAAACAATGTTATGGATGTCGATCAGGTCACACTTCTGCACGATAAGGCCCCCTGCTTTAAGGCATTAGCCACTCAACAGTTGTTGCGGAACCATGAGATCGATTTCTTTGGAAATGAAGAATAGCCAGGAAATTCTCCTGATCTGAACGTCTGTGAACACATTGGATCAGTTATGAAGGACAAGGTTGAATGTCTCTTGTTTCAAGAACCTGTAGCAAATCGATTTTCGAAGGATACAATGACGGAACACATTGAAACTGTTTTAGCAAATTTGCGTAACGATCAAGATCTATTCACGTCACTTTTGGCAAGCTACCCAAAGCGAATTCAGGCTGTCTTGGAAGCCAATGGCGGGAACACCAAGTTTTAATTGGTTCTCATTAAATGCAGGATTAAATTTTCTTTTGTAAGATATGTTTAGTTTTACTGTATCTCTAATGGTTCAGGCCATGGGCGGGGGGGGGGGGGGGCTAAGGTTTATTGGAGCCCCGTATTAAGTTTTTGAACCCTAGTCTAAACACTGATTCTGGCTGTTACCCCGCTTTACATTAAGTAGATCAACTACCTTCTAAATTTTCTCTGCGACCCTGTCTTCATTTTCCTCAGTTTCTTGTGGCTATTCTTTGAATACAGGTGTATCGGTTTATTCTTGTAGTTTTCCGTTTAACGTTTCACTTGTGAAAGTTTTTAACAGTTTTATTTTTGAATGATTTTAATTTTAGGTTTAACATCTATCATTCCTATATTTTTTGTGTCATTTATATATTTTACTTTTGATTTGATCCTGTTTTAGCGTGTTTCTAATTTGTATTTTCTATTTGAATAATTTTAATTTTGTACATTTGTTTAGGTTTTCTCGTCATTTATATCTTTTGTGTCATTTATTAATTTTAGCTCTCTATTAATTAGGCCTTGAAGATGGGTAGAGTTGCCCGAAACTTCGGCTGAAGCCCAATATAATGACATTTTTGCTCTACGTCTTCGGTTTTATCCTGACTTTCATATATATATATATATATATATATATATATATATATATACCAAAGAAAGAAAAAACTTAGCAAAGCAAAGAAAATAGAAATAGTAATACTTTATTAAAGAAATTTTCGCATAGAGTAACCCATTTTTCACAAGCCGTCAGCGGTGGCTTTTCAGAGGAGGCATGGGAGGCCGGGCCTCCTCTGTTTTTATCACTCTAAACTATGATAGAGGAAAGATCAAGGAAAGATCACGAGAAAAGGAAACGCCAAGAATGTTAAGAGAAGAGGAAGGATTGAGTTGTGTGTTGAATGTAAGGAGATAGACGTGTGGAAGATTGTGACGAGTAGACAGATGGAGGTACTGAGTTTTTGAGGCAATGAAGGCCACAAGGTTTTCTCTGCCCCAATCAGAGAGAGTAGAAAGATCAGAGGTCAGGTGTTCCATAGCCGTACTACGCGAATTATGGAGTGACTGTTGAGAGGGACGGTTTGGGATGCGGGTGGAGAAGTGAAGAGTGGAATCATAGGCATAGGCGTGAATAGGACAGGAAGTGCGAATTAAAAGATCATTAATATATTAAAGGAAAAGAGTGGGTGACAGGAGGGATGCCACTACTTGGGATTTGTCCCAAGATCTTGGCATTTTCAGCGATACCTTGGGATATTGGGATGTCTTTAAACAAATATTTTAATCTTGGGATATATATATCTTGGGATTTCTTGGGATTTTTTACAAGTGGATCTTGGTTTTTTTTTAAATTTCTGAGTGGCATCCCTGGGTGACAGGACAGAACCCTGAGGAACACCACTGTTAATATCTTTAGGAGAAGAACAGTAGCCATCTAAAACCGCAGCTATAGATCGGCCAGTAGGAAATTAGATATGAAGGAACAGATAGAAGGATAGAATCCGAAGGGCAGTTTCGAAATTAAAGATCTGTGCCAGACTCTATCAAAAGCTTTTGATATGTCTAGTGCAATAGCAAATGTTTCACCAAAACATCAAACGGAGGATGACCAAATGTCAGAGAGCTATTCAAGAAGGTCGCCATTAGAGCATCCTTTCCGGAACCCATACTGAAGATCTGAAAGAAGACTGTGAGAAGAAAGATGTTTAAGATTCTTCGTATTAGGATAGATTCAAAGACTTTGAGAAGGCAAGAAATCAACGCAATTCGACGATAGTTGGAGGGATGAGAGCGGTCACCCTTCTTTGGGACAGGCTGAATGAAAGCGAACTTCCAACAAGAATGAAAAGTACCAGATGAGAGGCAAAGACGAAAGAGTTTGCCCTTCAGGGTGTCAGCAGAGAAGCACAGTTCTTAAGAACAACAGGAGGAACACCATCAGGACCATACACCTTCTTAGAGTTGAGCCCATACAGGGCAGAAAAAAACATCTTTAGAGGAGCTTCTAATTTCAGACATAATAAAGTCAGAGGGGGAAGGAGATGGAGGAGCACCACCGGAATCGTCCAAGGTTGGATTGTAAGCGAAAGTTTGAGCGATGAGTTCAGCTTTGACAGGAGAAGAGACGGCAAATGGGTGTCGGAATGGAAAAGAGGAGGTAAAGAAGAATCAGTAAAGTTGGTGAAGATGTTCTTAGCTAGATGCCAGAAAGAGCGAGAAGAATTAGAATTGGATAGATTTTCACATTTTTATCGGATGAAGGAATTTTTGGCGAGTCGAAGAACAGATTTTGCACGATTCCAGGCAGAAATATAAGCTGAGTGACAGTCAGGAGTTGGATGGCGACGGTACCTTCTGAAGGCCTCCTCTCTTTTGCAGGATAGCATGAGAACAAGTAAAGTTAAAGCAAGGTTTTTTTGCATTAGTAGTAGGGATAGAATATACAGTAGAATGTACGCCACAATGCCCGAGATAATCACCTCTCTGACGCGCTCAGCACACCCAGAAGGGCCCTGGCCACGGATGCAGTAATCATTCCATGGGAAATATACAGAAGTACTGCCTAAGGGCATCACAATCAGTGGTGCTGAAATGCCAAAGGCGCCTCCTCTTGGGGGAATCCAAGAGCGATAGGACAGGAAACAGATATAAGACTTTGATCGGTGGTGCCCAACGGAGAGAAAAGAAGGATGAGTGGTAAGAAATAAATCCAGAATATTGGGCCTATTTCCAAAGCGATCGGGGATACGAGTAGGGTACTGTGCAATGTGCTCTAGGTCATTTAGGATAGAAAAGTTGTAAGGTAGTTCACCAACGTTGTCAGTGAAATGGGTGGAAAGCCAAAGGTAGTGGTGAACATATATATATATATATATATTATATATATATATTAATAATATATATATATAATCACGGACTCAACGAACAAAGGAAAAAGTTTAAATGACAATAGGAATAAAAATAACAATAGGAACAACAATCGGAACACAATAAGCGAACAAGAAAATTTTTTCAACATCTCAGACACCTTACGAATGCTAAATGTCATCCACATGCAGTTGACACAGCTGGAAACCCCCGAGCCAAATCGCTACCGGGCAAGAAGCTACCAATACAAGTAGGAGGAAACGGATCTCTTTCGGAGGATCATAGAGCAACGAATCAAGCGATATCGAAGGAAAACGAACTTGAAGTGCACAAGGGGCAACGAAAAACAGAGAACATAAAAATTGTCCTGGCTAATATTCAAGAAATAAGACCAAACCAATCACTCAATAAGGTTTCGTACCTGAAAGGATTTATGGACGAAACAAGGGCGGACATCGCATGCCTCACAGAAACTCATCTTAAAGATTGCCAAGGAAATTGTGAAAACTGCGATCATTGTATTGATAAGAAAGAGATAAATATAGAGGGCTTCAACTTACTAAGAGCGGATAGAACGACGAGACGAAAAGGTGGCTGTGCTATATATGTACAGGAAGGTCATATGACAGAGACGATAATAAGTAAATCAAACAGCTATGTGGAACTCCTAGCAGTGAAAATAGAAAAACTAAACTTGATAGTAATAGTCATCTATAGACCTCCAAGCACCCCAACCGAAAAATTCTCGGAGGCCATTGATGACATTAGAAAGCTAATAAAGGCCATAAACCCTCCATCCCCCAATATAATGATCTGCGGAGACTTTAACTTCCCATTTATAAAATACAAAAAGGTGAATAGGAATATATATATTCACCAGGACAAGGGGGGCACAAGAGAAGATCAGGAACAAGCAAAAATGTTGATGGCTCTCACAAACGAGTTTATACTAGAAAAAATAACTGCCTGGATCTGGTATTCACGAATAACACGAACTTGATTGCTGATATAAAAATAACCCCAACCATTATCTCAGACCACAACTTAATCGAGATATCAACAAATATGATGGCAGCATTAGAAGACACTACACATATTGTGGAAAGAAGTAAATTCGGGGCCTTTAACTTAAACTCGAAGACTATAAATTGGGAAGCAATCAGATCGCACATGGCCCAAATAGAATGGAGAACAATTTTCGAGAATAAAACAACGGAAGAAATGCTAACAACTTTGGAGGAAAAAACGCTGAGAATTTTAGAAAAATATGCTCCGAAATCACAGCCAAAAGGAAAGAGGAGCTGGCTAGAAAGGCAAAAGAGAAGACTATTCCGCAAAAGAAAGAGAGTGGAGGCGAAGTTAGGAAACTGCGGAGATAATGGCAGGAAAATAATAAAAGAAAAACTGGAGGGTATCGATAGGGAAATACAAGCCCTGATTAAGGACCATACAGAGAGGGAAGAGGAAAAGGCGGTAGAAGCATTAAAGGAAAATCCAAAATACTTCTATAGCTATGCAAAAAGGAAAACAAAAACGCGCGCCGCTATTGGGCCCTTAAGGACGGGAAATAATGAACTAACCGATGATCCAAAAGAAATATCTGATACATTGAGAGCTCAATATGAATCAGTTTTCAGTACCCCAAAAAGTGACAAAGCGATACCTGACATAAATGCATTCTTTGAAGAGGAATTGCAAGGAGAGTATATAACAGACTTTGAGTTTACACCAGAAGATGTAGCGAGAGCTATAGAACAAATGAAACTACATTCAGCTGCAGGTCCGGACAATTGGAACGCATTATTGATTAAAAACTGTAAAAATGAAATAGCTACACCTTTATACTGGATATGGAGAAGATCCCTAGACACTGGGGAAATACCGAGCATCTTGAAAAGAGCAAACATTGTCCCTATATATAAAGGAGGGGACAGATCTCAAGCAAAGAACTATAGACCAGTGTCATTGACGTCCCACCTCACCAAAGTATTTGAAAGAATAGTTAGAGAGAAAATTTATGATTTCCTGGAGACACGGGAAAGATTCAACGAAAATCAGCATGGATTCCGATCAGGTAGATCATGCCTATCACAACTAATAGAGCACTACAACAATATCCTAGATGCATTGGAAGGCAATGACAACTACGATGTTATATACACAGATTTTGCTAAAGCTTTCGATAAATGTGACCATGGTATAATAGGACATAAAATTAAAGACATGGGAATAACAGGCAAAGTGGGAAAATGGATCTACAACTTCCTTAGTGATCGTCTGCAGGTCGTCAAAATTCAAGGTATATCATCATCAGAATCGGAAGTACGCAGCTCAGTACCACAAGGGACAGTACTGGCCCCACTCCTGTTCATTATCATGCTAACAGACATAGACAGCGGAGTAAACAGCAATAGTATAGTAACATCCTTTGCAGACGATACAAAGATCAGCAGAAAAATCAGCGATGTACATGACGTGGAGGCCTTGCAGAGGGACACGAACAAAATATACAAATGGTCAGAAGACACCAACATGTCATTCAACGCCGAGAAATTTCAGCTCTTGAGATATGGTAGAAAAGAAGAACTTAAACAGACTGCATATTATGCTCCAGATAGACAGGAAATTCAGAGAAGCATGAAAGCGATTGATCTCGGGATAATAATGACAGATGATGCGAAATTCGAAACACAAAATCAGATAGCGATAAATAAAGCAAAAAGAGTCGCCGGACAGGTTCTAAGAACGTTCAAGAGAAGGGACAGGACAGTAATGATTCACCTGCTATAAACACTGATTATACCAAAACTTGAATACTGCTCAGTTTTGACGTCCCCATATAAAAAGGAAGAAACTAATAAACTAGAAGAAACGCAAAGGTATTTCACAGCCAAGATTGATGGCTGCAAAGAACTCAACTACTGGGAAAGACTACGTAAACTAAATCTGTACTCACTGGAAAGAAGAAGAGAGAGGTACATCATAATCTACATATGGAAAATGATCGAAAAACTGGTACCAAACCTAAAACTAAACCCAATTACCATTCAAACAACACTGGAAAATAGGAAAGGCAGAATGTGTAGTGTTCCCAAATTAAAAGCACGACAAGGGACCTCCTCAACCCTGAAGGAAAATAGCTTGGTTGTCAGGGGGCCAAGACTTTTCAACCAGCTTCCTAAGGACCTCAGAAACGTAACGGGGGTCAAAGTTGAAGTCTTCAAGAAAAGACTGGATGACTGGCTCAGGACAGTACCAGATGAGCCGGGCGTGCCTGGCTATGTACGGTGGAGAGCGCAAGAAAGTAACGCGCTCCTCCACCAGGCCAGACCTAGAGGCGGGGCCACCAGCTTGACCTCCGTGTGAAGAGAGACCAACACACGAAACAACATAAGGTTCATAAGGTATATATATATATATATATATATATATATATATATATACAGGAAATTTGAAACACAAAATAAGATAGGAATGAACAGAGCAAAAGAATAACTGAGCAGATACTGAGAGCCTTTAACGAAGGGCTAGGAATATAATCATTACTCTATTAAAAACTCCGATGATATCCAAGTTGGAAGCATCCAACATCTCCCGTTGCAAGGAAGTTCAAAGCGCAGCCGTCAGCAGGTAAAGTTATGCTAACACTGTTTTGGGATACACGAGGCCCTATCCTTGAACATTATGTAGAGCAGAGCTTTCCAAACTGGTGTGTCGCGACACATTAGTGTTTTTTATATTTTGAAAATTTTGATTTTTCTATCAACAAAATCGGCTACAAGATAAACCACCTACTGAAAAATTATCTGATATTTGATATTTGATAACAAAAATTAATTAATGTGTCGTGAAAATTATTATGCTTAAATAGTTTGTCGCCAACGTTAAAAGTTTGGAAAGCTCTGATCTAGAGCGTGGAACTACAGTAACAAGTGCATCGTATTCTGACATGCTTCGGGATGAGTTAAAGCAAGCAATTCGCACAAAACGGAGAGGGAGATTGTCAGAAGGTGTTATTCTGTTATACGACAATGCGTTAAAATGCAATGTTCCGTTTTCTTTGTAACAATATATAACGAAGAAATGATATACCGATTTAAAGGGGTGACGGTATGAATTCAAAATTAACGGTAAACTGGGGGCCAATATTGTTATTATCAATGAACTAGCTGGTGTTAATTGATACATCTAGCGTGTTTCGCCCCTTTTTTAATTTTGAATGAGATTATTTACTAAAAATTACTTTTTCTTATGCGTTATTACCAGGAATTTTGCAGCATGATGGGTAAATTTATAGTATTACACCCGTCTCCCTTTGGAGGTGAAATTTATGTTTTTCCTATGGTTTTTGGTGTTTTGAACGAATCTGACCTTCAAAACCGTCGGAAATAACTCGTTCTTCAGATACCCCCCCTCCCCCCCCAGCCGGCAATCTGGGGGACCCTGGTGGGAACCGAGAGTTCTCGGGTGGGAAAAATCACAGAAAACGAGTCATTTCCGACGGTTTTGAAGGTCAGATTCGTTCAAAATACATCAAAAACCATAGGAAAAACATAAATATCACCTTCAAAATTGACCTAACCTAACTTAACCTAACCTATCCTATCCTAACCAAACCTATCCTATCCTAACCAAACCTATCCTAACCAAAACTAACCTATCTACAACGCCACAGTTTCTGGTCTTGACGATATGTACACTCCGTTTTACAATGTGGACACTTCACTACTGTCGGTAGAATACCGTGAGCACGCAGAAACTCGACACTTTTTTCTAAATTTTCGTAGAAAGCGACAATACAGCTGTAATTATCGAACGAGCACGCGTCACACGAAGCCATTCCGGTACCAAAGTAATTCAAATTCGAAATGGCTGGAGCGCAGTGATTGGGCAGACATGTAACGGTCACACAAACGAACACACAAACGAAAGTACGAACACACTAGATACACCAAAAAAATGTTTATATCTCGAAAACGAAGCATTTGCGACGGAAACGCTATAGAAGGAAAGTGTCTTAGAATTAAAGAATCTACTCAATGAATATATAATAATTGCTGGACGTTAGACGGGTGTAATACTATAATAATACCGCATGATGTATTGATATCTTTCATCATTTAAAAAAGTCATGACGCATGGTATTTTAAGATCTAATGCAGCTATTTAAAGTTATATTGCACAGAATTTGGCGTAAGTAATGAGCTGATACATAAGTTTGATGCTAGCATATCTTAAGTTTTATTTTACAGACATAATATAACCTTGAATAACAGTTAATACAGTTTAACCATCTGAACTATAGGCCTATAGCAATGAAGGAGTAAAGAATTTGGTTTTTGTACTTTTGAAATAGGAAATGTATGTACTCTGGTCTCTTTTAAAGCCAGGGTTACACTACCATATATATATATATATGAAAACAGTATGCTCTCATGTTTTAATGACGAATCTTACACCCGCTTTCTTTTTACAGGTGATCTCGTACAGCATAGAGTTTCTGTGCTGGTGTGTTTCGTCTACCGCATTCGCCACTAGCAGCGCTGTAGTAGCTATTCAGTTAAGATGGCGTCTGTGACAGAGAAAGCACAATGTGTTGTGTGGCTTGCAGAAACAAAATCTCCTGTCAGTATTCAGCGAAGGTTCAGAACAAAGTATGGAAAGAATCCACCTGATATGAAGTTAATTAAGTCGTGGATGAAAAAATTCTTGGAAACTGGAAACGGAAAAGGGAAAGAGCAGTGGTAGTCCATCAGTTTCCGATGGGACGGTGGAAAACATTCAAACTGCTTTCACACGGTCACCAAGGAAATCGGTGAGACAAGCTTCATGCCAACTAAAGATACCGAAGTCTACGGTGCACAAGGTGTTACACAAACGTTTGAAGTTACACGCCTACAAGGTACAAATTGTCCAAGAACTGAAGCCTGATGACCTTCCAAAACGTGAACAATTCGCTATTGACATTTTGAACAGCATTGACGATGATAATGACTTCTTTTTACGTGTCTGCTTTTCAGACGAGGCTACGTTTCATCTTAGTGGTAGAGTCAACAGACACAATGTGCGTATTTGGGGATCGGAAAACCCACGTGCCGTAAGGGAGCATATTCGGGGCAGTCCGAAGATCAATGTCTGGTGTGGACTAATGCATGACCAGATAATTGGTCCTTTCTTCTTCGCTGAGAACACTGTTTCCGCAACTGTGTACCTGGATATGCTCACCAATTACGCCATCCCCCAGGGACGGGCCAATCCCATGGCCCCGAAGATCACCAGACATTACCCCGCTGGATTTCTTTCTCTGGGGTCATGTTAAAGATTTGGTTTATGCAACAGTTGTTCCAGATATCAGGACATTGCGAGAACGCATTACGGATGCAATTGCAACAGTTAACCCACAAATGTTGGAAAATGTGTGGCGTGAGTGTGAATACCGTTTAGACATTTTACGTGCCACTAGGGTTCCACATGTGGAAGCTTATTAAGTTCATTAACTATGTATCAAAACTTTGTATGTTTATCTACTTATGATTAAAACTGTGTTTGAATGCGAGTGTTTATTTAAAAGTTATAGCATGCTTTAATCAGGGTAATCATTTATGGACACCCTGTATATATATATTCCTTCGCCCAAACAAATTTGTTAATTATGATGATAATAACAACAATGATTATTATTATTATTCATTGTTGGAGAAAATAAGCTAGGATAATAATGATATTTGCTGATCATCATGATTGTCCCTTATTATACTATACATATTCTACTGGATTGAAATATACAAGGTACCCCTGGATTAGATAAATAAAATGTAATTTAAATGTATTTAATTAATATTTTCTGTACCAATTTTGTAATACAAATAATAGAACAAAACAAAATTTTTTTATGAGTTAAGTGTATTTATTCTAATTTTATTTTGTGTGGTATTAATTAATATGTTAAACCGAAGCGATGAATCTACACACAGTTGGCAAAAAATTATTTTTAAGGCCTTCTGCGAAGATATTGACGTGCCCAATCTCTGCTGTATTTTTCAGACCTTACACAGCTTCGTATAGTTCTATTAGAATTTGTTAATTCGAGTAACTTCGGGTAACTATTAACCGTTTCATGCCTGAGTTATGGTATTTTATTTTAAAGTTTTTCCTATTTAATTAAGCCAAAATAATCTCTAATATTCAGATTACAAGACTCGTTTGTCAAGATCATGAGTAGTATGGGCGCCAAAGGTTAGAGTGCAAGAATGTTGCAATGGTGCAAGAGATAATTATCAATGTTGCAAAGAGGGGTATGTTGCAAATGGGGTGGGGGTATGCGCTGAAGGGCAATGAAGTGGGGAGGGGGTTATGCAACAACTCAATGCTGCAAAGGGGGGTGGGGGGATGCTGCAGGTGCAACAAGGGCTCATGAAACTTGGAGGCGGCGTTATCCCCCAAGAGAAAGACAGGAGAAGGAGAGAAAGGAAGAGAGTTGTTCACCTGGCTCCTGCCAAGTGTATAATAACGCTTCAGCCGACCAGCCGTCCTCTTATAGACTCCTAATCAGCCACTTGGCTTAGAAGGCGTAAATGGCTTGTTCAGGTTGAGTTGACAGATACCACTTTTTATTTTAATTGTTCAGGTATACATTATTATGGAGAGTTGCCAGATACCACTTTTTATTTTAATTGTTGAGGTATACATTATTAGGTTGTCAGATTGTACCATATATTTAATTAATTCTTAAAAGTTGGCTTAGAATTCCGCTAGTAGGCACAGAAGGCGTAACCAGCCATTTCGTATAATTGTTTACAACCAAAATAATTAAATAAAACAACATTACATCATTCTGTTTATTATAAATATATAGAAAATAAATATACATTTGAATGATCAATTAAAAATAATAATAGTTTAAGAAATATGAACGAGGAATATGCATATAGTAAAAAAATATATCCGTCAATATAACAGTACAGGAGAAATATATATACTGTATATATATTATATATATATATATATATATATATATATTATATATATATATTTCTCCTGTACTGTTATATTGACGGATATATTTTTTTACTATATGTATATTCCTCGTTCATATTTCTTAAACTATATATATATATATGTATATATATATATATATATATATATATATTATATATATATATATATACTGTATATATAAACACAATTATATTATAGAAATATATAGAAAATAAATATACATTAGGTATGATCAAAAAACAAAAATAAAAAATAAGAAATAATATAACCATCAATATAGGAGAAATATACAGACACAATTATGTTAAAAAATAAATACATACACTATCTTCTACCGCGCAAAAAAAAAAAGAACTACGAAACGTATAACCGTCAATATAACAGTACAGGAGAAATATATATATATACACTGTAAATATATATATATATATATATATATATATATATATATATATATATATATATATATATACCCACAAATATGTTAAATATCTGAATACACTCTCTTTTTTCAATACAGTAAACTCACACGTAATCCAGTCTACATTTACATCGTTATTACTCTGCATTACATAGTATAAGCGGCTTAATAATATTTCACCGCTTAAAGTATAGGGAAATCTATACTCGATATGAAGGGCCTTCATATCGTTCAGTACTATTTTTGTTCCCACTTTACAACCGGTTGGTAAGTTATCTTCAAATACGTCTAGAATACAATCAAAAGCACGCACAAAGAGTTCATCGTTAGACATATTATTAAACACAAGTTTATAAACACGCCTTTTCAATCGAGGGTTTATTTCTACCGACGCGAGCTTTTCAATTGTGAACTCTTCTTCACTGAACATAGCGGCAATTGAAATAATCTTCTAAGTCGTTACGACAGCTGCTCGTTATATAAAGAAATAATTCTTCATGGTGAACGGTGTAGGTGAGCTCAGCCCTGTACCGATCATTTGCTTTGTACCAAAGTTCATGATATTTCAAAGAGTCTAAACTTTTAAATAATCCTCCAGTTCCAGACCATTTTCACCTTGTTTAACCCTACACTCGGTAAACCCATTGAGCAGAGCGGTGTATGCGTATTCAAGAACTGTATCAAAATAAAGCATCGTATTCGAGCAGCGCACATCCACTCGGTTCAAGCTCTGAGATAACTATGAGGCACATGCAACGCGACGGTTCGACAAGAGGAGCGAGTCACACCATAATCTAATGAAAGGTGTACGGCGCTGATCCAACATGAATCGTTGTATCCCATTATATTGGGCAGGTGTTTTGAGAAATCTTCCGATACAAGAATTAATTTCGGTTTTACTGTTTTATCACTCCCACTTCCCTGAATACGCACAAAGCATTTTCCTTCAGGGTAATTTTTACGAACAAATCACATTTTTTAACGGTTTTATTGTTTTACCACTCACCATTTCCACAAACTAAACGTAGAGATGTATCACAAATTGGGGTATTAGCCAATCAAATGTTCCCGAATCAGCGTAAGGAGTTTTAGGAAGTTTATAAAGCTACAAGCACGCGTTACAGATATTTGCTTTGCGACCTTCATCCGCGAAACACGTTTAGGGTGCTTCTAAGAACGAATATATTTCCAAATGAACCAGAAACGGTGTATATTCAAGAATGACAAAGAGAGTAAAGAAATACCGTGAATTAATAACAATCTATCATCGACTGTCACGGGCAATGCAGCAGAGGTTTATTCAAAATATCAAATCCGACTTTTTAAAATGAATCTGTGAAATCTCTCTTAACGTTATAAATTGCAATGTATCAATGAAACCACCTCAGAAGGCTCGCCTACGCCGTTACAAGAACATAATACACGCACTCGCTCGTAGAAGTCAAACTGTAGCGAGGAAAAAACGAATTATTTTACAAACAGGAGGGTCATTTCTCCCCATCTTATTTTCAGTTTTGGGTCCTCTACTGACTAGATTAATATAATAAAGAAAGTGGTAGTGATTCCATACGATGTGTACGCTTCACTGCAAAGGAATCCAGACACGGATCTAGATCCCCTATTAAACAGTGAAAAAACACCTGATGAGAAAAGAGTCTTATACCAAGAAGCTCTGCAGAAATTTCTTCACGAGTACGAAAATTATAAGAACCCGACAGAGATTCCTGTGGTTATGAGGCACAGCACGGGGGACGATGGACATGGTGACATAGGACCTGTACCCGACGATACAGCTGACCAACCAAAGATTAAGGGATCAGCCACACAACATATGGAGCATGTATTAAAAAGCACCCTCCCACATACATTGAGGAATAAAGGTTTAAGTCTTTATAATCTATTGAATGAGGACCCAGCCATACAATGGACTGATACAGGCGAGATCATTGTGGAAGGATCAAAGGTACAGGGATCGAATATCGTAGACATTGTCCATGATCTGGTGAGAAAGTGGGATAGGCGTTCACCATCAGGATGGAAGCATATTAAAGCAAGACTACAACAAATAAATGTCCCTAAAACATTGATAGGAAATCTGAACAGGTTAAAAGACTTGGAACATGCGACGCACGAGACACAATTGAAGACGCCATCACCCCAGGCGGTAACACCTTTGAAGAGGAGAAAGAAGAGGTTAAACAACGGTCAACCCTACCCACGTGCCTCTAAAATACGCAAATGGCTAACGTATTAAGTAAACGCTATTATGACATTTATAACCCAGCCTCCTACGGCGGCGTAGATAGACTGTACAGAGGTGTTTATGGGGTAGGAAAAAAAGATGTTGAGAGATTTTTGCCGGAGCAGGACGCTTATACACTTCATAAGCCAGTGAGAAAAAGGTTTAAAACAGCCAAGACAACGGCTGCCTCGATTGATTCTCTTTGGCAAGCAGATTTAACAGACATGCAAAGTTATTCTGTGTATAACGATGGTTACTGTTACATTCTATTCATGATAGATGTATTCTCTAGATATTTGTGGCTAGTTCCTCTGAAAAGTAAATCACCTGAAGCAGTTGCTAAAGCCACCAAAACGCTAATGTTAAAAGAAAACAGGGTTCCTGGCTATTTTTGTACGGATATGGGGAAGGAATTTATAGGTCGTCCTTTTCAGAACATGTTGACAGAGTTTAATATCAGTTATTACACAACCAATTCTATACATAAGGCTTCTTTAGCTGAAAGAGTTCAACGTACCATAAAGGAACGCATGCACCGCTATTTTACACATAAAAACACCTACAGATTTCTAGACATTCTGGAATCATTGGCCTCATCCTACAACCGCTCACGCCATCGCACGATTGGGACAACACCTAACGAAGTTTTAGAAAGAGTACGCTCCCGAGAAGAGATGGACCAGTAACACCACCACTCTCTGCGCGTTTCAAAATCAATGACTATGTATGGCTGTCGCGTTCGGGAAATAAATTCGCAAACGGATTTGAGCAAGGATGGACACGTGAGATTTTTAAAGTTAGGGCTATGAGAGCTAAAGGTGAGATAATGATGTATTACGTTGAAGATTTGAATGGGGAAGAAATCTCAGGAGGCTTTTACCGCGAGGAGTTGCAGAGAGTGGCATTTAATTTAGGAAAAAATGTGTTTCAAATTGAGAAAATTTTAGGAAGCAAAGGTTCAGGAAAGAGAAAAATGTACCCGGTGAAATGGCTAGGGTACCCAGAAAGCTTCAACACCTATATAAAAGCTGTTGCAATAATGAAGCTTAAATAGTGTGCAACATGGTTCCTAACCATTTCTACGTCACACTCCCGTCCTCCTCGTCCCAGTCTGTACACCCTAACAACACAATAGCCAACTTTGTAACAGAGCCCCACGGACCCATTGAATTGGGTCGTGATTCGTATGATGTGGGAATATGTGAACTCCAGTTAACCACCAAATTTTTAACTCTTGAAAAGGTACAGGTCATATTTCTGATCCTTAGAAGCACCGATGAATGCGAAAAATTAGGCATAATCTTAGACAATACTGTACGCTCAACCCTGTGCGGTGAGGGACGGTTCTATAGCATAAATATCTCGCTAGGAATCGGGCATTATGATAGAGCCATGGATATTGTGGAGGGTTTAAACATGAGTCTTGAAAATTCGTACCAGAAAAACGATTTACTTCTTGAAATCGTAAACATTGACACGCCCGCATGTCAACGCTTAGTAAAAATATTAGAGATAAAGAGCTGTTCACAATTGCGGCTGAGGGCCGATGTAGCGCAGCCTTCCAAAGAGAGACATTTCACGAGGCACAACGTGACTTGTCCAGCTTAATGTTTCAATTGAAGATGGAAAAATTTGAAGAGAGCGCTCAGTCCCCAGACATGTGCTATATTTACAGTAATAAAGTGGAGCTTTAAGGGCGCTTAATATTGTATTAATTTTTAATGAAGTTCCATCGCAGACTTTAATTTATTGAAAAAATATATTACGCTTCTAATGGACTAAATTAAATAGTTTTAGGAAAAAACGAAACTGACTGATGCGTAAATACTTACGTATCACTCAGTTTCGTTTTTGCTTAAATATAATATTTAATTTACTCCATTACTCCAAACGATATGAAAGAAATAAAAAGGTACATCGTAATTTGGTGGCAGATGGGAAGGATGTCATCTAAATACGAATATTAGGAAAGTTTTTCTTTAATTTTTACGATGTATTCTCACTTTTTTAATGTATTTATTTATTTTAATATTTCAATTTTTTTTAACTACAATATACGCTTAAATAAATAAAATTTTGAACATCTGGTGCTCCACCTTTTTATACTTTATATATATATATATATATACGCTTACCTCCGTACATGTGACTTCTATTCTGTTAAAAACGAAAAATTTTTTAAAATTTACGGAATTGAGTGAGCGAAAAATCCATAATAAATTTATCGAAACACAAAAATGTTTTAAAAGTAAAACTGACTTTGAGGTCGTTATTAAAAGGCACGCGTCACTTTCACTCAAAAATATCATGACACCACCAATCTTTGAAGATGAAAGATATAATACTAAGACGGTAATGTCGAGTCAGAAGGTTCAGGAGCGACAATATCCCTTCCTATCGAAAGTCGGACACTCACTGAATCTCATCTCTCAATAATACAGTATATGAGCGATGTACTCTTTATACTATACAGGGTGTCTCAAAAGTCGCGCACCATAGGCTTTATTCAGACTTACGAGGTTTACGAGTCGAAATGGTTTGTAAGGGATGTTTAATTACAATATATGTTCGATAATGTTCGAATAATAAAATTAATTAAATGTACAATTAATCATAAAGCTACAGTACCTTAAAATAATTAAATTGAATGTCTCAGATGTTGCGCACCATTGGCTAATATACTGTAGCTTCATTCAATTTAATTATTTTAAGTTAGCTTTTTGATTAATTGTACATACTATTAATTTTATTATTCGAACATGTATTGTAATTAAACTTCAATTATAAACCATTTCGGCTCGTAAACCTCGCAAGTCTGAATAAAGTCTATGGTGCGCGACTTTTGAGACACCCTGTAGATTGGAATTGATGTGGGAACTGTAGAATATATTATTTATTGTTGGAGCCGGGAGAAGAAATCCCAGTTTTTCTTATAGGGTTCAAAAAGTGACGTTACAATTAAAATAAATTATGAATTAGCCATTTATTTATATAATATTTAGCTAAAAAGAAAACAATATTGATAATAAATTAAGTTGATTGGTTAATAAAAATTAAATTTAAAAATACTTTATTTCTCTTCAGAATTTCGTAACAAATAAATCAAAGAAAATTTAAAAGGAAACTACATAATTTTTTATCTTAAAAATTTCTGCTATGCATTACTGAAGAGTCCGAGAGCATAGTTAACATCTTCATTTTATGAATACAGAATTTTACAAAACTGAAAAATATATACATTTATTTTTTTATGCAGGAAAGAGGAGCCTAGGGCGAATGCGGGCAAAAACGCCTCCACCCCCTCATAGAAGAAGAAGAAGAAGAGAGCCAAAATCAAGGTCCAGGGTTTTGGAGATGCCTAGACGTACTGCCTTTTAAAGGTTGGAGTTCACAGAAAGGAGGAAAGATGGATTGAGCAAGAGTGTTCCAGAATTCACCGGTTGAGTAGATGAAAGACTGAAAATACCGATTAACCCTTGCGTGAAGAGAATTGGACTGGTAGCCAAAGGGTACGGTACCATAAGTACCAGGCACGTGGTAACGTTTCCTCTAGGTATTACGACACACTTTCGTACCCCTAATTTCCTTCACACAACCCAGCTTCTCGCCCGGAAAATTGTGGGTCCCTCCAGTCAATTGGGGCGGTTGGTCGCCCTCATCTTCCAAGCACACTAGCTCCTTCAACGAATTAAATTTAAGGATATGACGGTTCGCCTGATTAAGCGTGATGCCCTTAGCCTTCACGATATATTTTATCTCGTCCGCTACCCTCACCTCTCCCCCATAAGTTTTTGTTGAAACAAAAGAGTCGGCGTATGCGATGTCTCCATACTCATCCTTGATCTCATCAGTCAACTCTCCGAGGAATTCCCCAATCGGCGGCATGTATTCACCCTCCCTTGTTGTGAATATCACACTATATGTGTTGGTGCACAGAACCCTCCGCCCAAGAGAATGAAATAGCCCCCAAAGTTTGATGCGAGCGTATGCGGTTGTGAAGCTGGCTACAGGTATGTTTGTAACCCGTGAGGTATCTATGTTCAATTCGGTAGTGTTGTACTTTATTATGTACGTATTACCTACATTCACGATCTCAACAATCTCTTTATCGGGAGCATTGGCATAATCCCACACCTGGTTATAATTTTGGGCTAGATGAACGTTCCCCTTCCCTGTATTCTGTGAAAATTTTCCCCAAAGACTATTTAGACACGAATATACACTAAAGCGCTTCTCTGGGTTATTTACAATTTTGGAACGGTCATGTATCCCTTCACGGTCAAGGTAATGCTGAATACAAGCCGATTTTTCATCTTCGGTATCAACTGCTCGCGGATACCCTGATGCTTCTACCTTATCCTTCAAAAAAGCGTTTATATATGGCGTGAAAAGGTTGGGTAGCTTCAGGAACCTCCACACCTTATATATCTTCAATATTCTGTAGCCATGGCGAACGGCTAGTGACAGCTTAGGGCTTGTATATACGTCTATGGTTTTCCGCTGGTTGGTTGTGTGATTACAATTCCCATTGTTCTCCTCTGCGCACTTCACGCACAGGGGAAACATGAGCTTGTGGTCTATAACGACGGGTAAGATCGGCATCCTTAAATCACGAGGGGGGAGCAGGTCTACGAAAGAAAGACCGAAATAGTTCTTATTCACATTTGCTGAGAACTCCTCGATGGTGGGCAAAGCTGGTCCCACCAGCATTTCAGGGGCACCTAGACGGGGTACGGATTGTTCTTCATCACTTAGGGGTAGAAAGAGCAGAAGTCGTAGTAATGGAATTTCACGCCCTCCGTAACGCGGAAAGTATAGCTTCAAGGGATTTGTACGCCCTTCGAACAAGCTATCACCACATTTGAGAGGATCCAGCACCATTGAACGCTTGATCGTGTTTATTTCTTCACGGTACTCCTCATCTGTTTCCATCCGTGCATCATACTCATGCTCCTACAAGATTTTGTGAGTGAACTGGGTGCTACAAGCTGATCGCAGGTGCGGGGCTCATGCAAGACTGTCGGCAGGAGATCTACCGTAGATATCTTCTACGATTCCACACGCAGCCCGTCCTCGAATCAAAGGCCCTAATAGAAATTGACAGATTCAGGAATGTAGTCACTGACTTTTAAAATTGATGCGAATACACTCCAGAGAGTAATGAATAATAACCGAATCACACTTCAAATTTATCTTTATGTTTGCGAAGAATGAATCATTGAAATTACCAACTACGGAGGACTGCGGCGCACTTATTGTTAACACAGATGTTATTGGTGGAAAAGGGATTCATTGGATAGCTATGTACTTTAAAAATAGGAAAATAATGTACTACTTTAACTCGATGGGGACTCATCCTTGGAGCGACTCTATTATTGTAAAATTTCCCGAACATATGCATATCTTCAAAACTGTCTGGAATTCTTACCGATTTCAGGGAAACTTTAGTAATACCTGCGGTATGTACTGCCTTTCATTTCTTTTACACATGGCACGTGGAAAGGAATTTGTAAATTTGTAAAAATTATTCGTGTCATACTAAGTGGAATGATGAGTTGGTATGCAGGCAGATAAAAAACGTTTTCCGTTTGTGCGCACTCGATGTAATGTATGATTTTATGGGTATGTATATATATATATATTATATATTATATATATATATATATATATATATAATGTAACCTGAGTTATTGCAATAATATTGTGTAAAATGAGTAGACCTATTATTTTAATTCTGTAACTAATTTAGTTGAATATAAAGTTGTACTGTTTATAAAACATGCCTTATGATTCTACCATTTAATAAAGTGATGAAAATACACTGCGTTTTGTTCTTACCCGAAAGACAAGAAAAAGAAAAAGCTTACATTATTTCCTCGACTACCTGGCATTCGTTGGATCGGTTTGCTGTACTACCTCGCTCTCCCTATTCTGATCACTGTCCGCGACTTGCGTTTCTTCAAAACTATCACGAAAAGATTCTATAACACGATTTATTTCCTCATCGGACCTTTAAGGAGAAAGGACATGTCATTAATATGGATTTTATAAAAATAATTAACACTTGCAAGTAGTTACATGGAGTTACATGGTGAAGCTTCAAATGCCTTCGAACCACTTAGGGACTTTCGTAGTTTGTTGTTCATTTAAGAGAAAATGACGAACATCATCACATTTCAAAATGAACTTATGGAGTTTTATAAAATTAATTAATAGAAATATCAGAACAGGACTTTTACCATAATATTGAAGTTCTTTTCTAAAATATTAATTATTAATTGGTTATTACTAATTGAAACTAATTACAACAAAATCTAACGAGTTGAAAATAAATTATCACATTCCATATTATATATATATATATATACACACACACACACACACACACACATATATATATATATATATATATATATATATATATATACATATACACGAGGGTAATTCAATAAATATCCGCACTTTTTATTTTCACAATTTTATTTTCACATCTGATAGATTATAAACACATCACTTCTCAACATAGTCTCCCTGTTTCTCAACACAAGCTTCCTAATGCCATCACAAAAGAATGATTTTGACTGTGTGCGTAGCCAGTCATGAACCGCCTCATTCAGATCATCATCGCCTTGGAATCGCTGACCTCTCAAAGCGTCTTTTAGTGGTCGAAACAAGTAAAATTGCTTGCTTTAACTCATTCCGAAGCATGTCAGAAAACGATGCACTTGTTACTGTAGTTCCACGCTCTAGATAATGTTCAAGGATAGGGCGTCGTGTATCCCAAAACAGTGTTAGCATAACTTTACCTACTGACGGCTGCGCTTTGAACTTCCTTGCAACGGGAGATGTTGGATGCTTCCATTGCATGCTCTGTCGTTTGCTTTCTGATTCATAGTGATGGATCCAAGTCATCTCCAGTGATAATGCGCTCCAAAAAATTTTCACCTTCATTATGATACCGCGCCAAAAGACGAGAGCAGACGTCCATACGATTACGTTTGTGCTCTCCTGTCAACTCTTTGGGCACCCATCTTGCACAAACCTTTTGAAAGCCAAGAATGTCATGAACTATCAAATAGGCTGATGTCTAATGAAGATGCAATTTCTTTTATTGTTAATCTTCTGTCATCGAAAATCATAGCTCTGGCTTCTTCCTGTTTGTCACCACTGGTTGATGTTGACGGTCGTCCTGAGCGCTGAGCATCTTTCACACATGTCCGACCTTCCTTGAACATTTGAATCCACTCGTACACACTTCGCCGTGGTAAGGCATTTTTCCCATACTGAGCACATAAACGCGTGTGAATTTCAGCTCTTTTCACACCTTCTCCGCACAAAAAACGAACCAGGGATCTCTGTTCTTCCAGACTACAAATTGAAAGCGGCGCAGCCATGCTCACTATTCGTACGATATGTGACAGCTACGAGTAACCTAAATAAGCCTATACTGTTGCTAGCCTAAATAAGCCTATACTGTTGCTAGCCTAAATAAGCCTATGCTGTTGCTACCCTAAATAAGCCTATATATCTCAGTTTGGATCGTTATTACGAGTATATATTATAAATACTATATTACCACTAAATAAAAAGTGTGGATATTTATTGAAGTACCCTCGTATATATATATATATATATATATATATATATATATATATATATATATATATATATGATGAAATAACCGCAAAGGAAACAGAATGGTGCTCAGCTCAAGAGCTTTCGCCAAATGACATCCTCAGGAACATTAAAATAAATAAGAAGTTCGCGACTAAATATAGGACAAAAAAATGAAATAGAAATACAGGTACAAAATTTTTATACTTACATTTCTTCTGTAGTTTCTTCCGCTGGATCAAACGGAGCGTAGTGCAGACGTCAGAAACGGTTTGCGTTGAAAATAATTCGTCCCGATCGGATGCGTTAAAAAGACTAATTGTAGCACCAGTTAGGGCACACCTCTTCATACAGCTCCGATAAACTGTCAAATTTTTGTTGTAACAGGTTTGCGGTGTTCATGACGGAGGGCATGTGTGATTATTCGCTCGTAAAATAACTGCTGTGAGTTCCAGCTGAAAATACTTCCTTTCATATGCAATGATTCCCGACTGTGGCAGTCCCTTAAACTTGTTGATAGGATGTTAATGTAACTGGGCGTGTCTATGGCATATGTGTGTGCCATTCAGATGTCGTAACACTGATGTAACGGACCCACGCTTTGGGCAGTGAAGTTCTGATTGGACACCTTCACGAATAATAAAGGTGTCTTTATCAAATTTAGCTTGTTCACTCCGCAGATTTTTTCACGGTCTTCTGAGAGGTCTAGGCGAATAAAATTATATTGTAATTAAAAACTTATTTAAGTGTTTGATTTTCAACGTAAAAATGAACTTTATTTAGCATGTCTTTAAAAAAAATTTAAACGTAAATTCAAAGTTTTTAAGAGAGAGAAATTCTGAGTGCATTTATTATTATTATTATTATTATTGTTATTATTATTATTATTATTATTATTGTTATTATTATTATGAATTATTATTATTATTATTATTATTGATGAAATAGAAAATAAATTTGATGTTTTCAGATTTCCAAGTATTATATCTGTTTCAGTTTAAAAATGCCGACTGGTTAGGTTAGGTTAGGTTAACTGTAGCGCTCTTTGCATTGCACGCACTTCAGCCTATATCCATCACAGACTCCATTGTCAATAATTTAAAAAAAAAATTCGAATTATGAAGGGTTCTCTAATAAAAAATAATCACCCTTTACTTTTTCAATCATAGGCATGCTAGGCACAGCCTGCCGACACTGGGGCCCGAGACCTGGTAGAATAGCATTACACTTCAAATTGAGTTTATTATGGATTTTTATAAAAATGCGAAATACATAGACTACATGCTGTACATTGCTCAGTAAAAATAGCGTAGATCTCCTAAATTTATAAAAAGTATGAAAAATTACTAATTAGTAATGAGTGAAATTGTATTCTAAACCCCCCTCACAATATTAACAATTAGTAAGTTTTTATGCTTTGTAGAAATTGTATAATATTCTTTAAGATTTCATGAAAACTATGCGTGATACACCAAAATGAATAACATTTACGCATAAAATTAATTTTCTGTAAAGGATTTAGGAGAAATGAAAGAATACGGTGTAGGACGAGAAGGGAGAAGGGCGAGAGAACGTTTATTACCCATACATGATTTTGCTTTTTAATTGATTAAAAATTTGAACGAGAAATGGTTCCTGCCTATGAAGTGATATATATATATATAAATATATATATATATATATATATGTTAACCTCTCCGTCTATGGCCCTGGGGTGGTTCGGAATCGACGGGGGGTTCTGGTTAGGTGGCAGCAACGGATGTATGACTTGCAGTAGTTTTCTTCTATATTACTCTCCGAGTTCTTCTATAGTGGCTCGGAGGACTCTGATAGACTTACTAAAAATGCTGAAGGTTCCGGATTCTTCTTATAGCGTATCCGGAAAGTTTAATGACTAAGTTCTTCTGAAGAGAGCAAGGCTCGAAGGATAAGATAAAAACTATCTTCAACTGTAAATTTACTGCTAAAATGTACAGGTAGTGCTCAGCCTCTGAATTAGCTTCTGAATGCCAATGGAATATTTTTAGTGGGTTTATATACCCAAAAACTGCTAACATCATTATTATTAAGTGCTAAAAAGGCTGTATTATTTTTGCACAATATTCGAAAATAAAGTAAATTTTTAGCTGTGGTAAGACTTGAACGAGTAAACAAAATATTTGAAGACGAAACCATATGTTTATCTTAAACTGCGACTTTTCAGATCTGATGTTATCATGATCTGCCAAGTTAACTAAAAGTGGAAATCGGACTATGCATCTTTACACTAAAATATGCATATGAGTAAAATTTTAAGGTTTAAGATGTACAATTTTAATGCTTAGGCAAGACATGAGCTCATCTTTTATAACGAAAGGAATGTATACAAAATATGAACATTGCAAAGCTTAAGCACGATTCCTTATTAAGCGAAATCTAAAAAAATGATTATGAGATTTTAAAAAAACAACAGGTCACCAATTATTTGGCAAAGTAGAAAGCAAATCAAAAATTTTATCCAAACTCGCGTTGGGCGATTTTGGTCCTTATGTAAAAATGAATACACACACGTACATACATATGAGTATAGGCATTATATAAAGTTAAATATATAAGAATATACAGGATTATATAAATACATGAACCATATAACACATGAATTTTTAAAATGGATACTTTTTCTTAAAATGGATACAAGAACTATATAAATGAATACAAGAATTACATGAAGAATAAGATAGTATAGGAATATGGGAGTTATTTATGGTCCATTTTTACAGGGCTCTCTCCTCTAGAATGATATTAATATAATAATGTAACATCCTAACTAATGCTAACTAGTTGATAACTATTGGTTTTATAATACAGATTTATATATACAACATAAGTCGGGTGGTTAAGTCTAGTTCACGTGGTCTGGGTACGCACTCTTGGTCGTGCATAAATAGTTTCATGTTCCGTGTCACTTGGTTTTCTTTGTTCCCAGAATGATCTTTTCACCACAAATATACCGAGGATAATAGCACATACGATAATGATACTAACGGCAGATGTTGAGAAAATGGTTACCGGTTGTAGTATTTGTAAGAGGTTGTTTTGGTTATCATCTGAAATTTTAAACCGGCTCAATTGATCATTCCATTCAGGGGCATGTAGTTCGGGTAGGATGGTTACAGGTTTTATGGCGAGATTTAAGATCTCTATGACGGGTTTAAATTTAATTTGCGACGGGAATGGGTATGAGTTATTAAGGGTAACCTTATACGGGTTGTATATTTGGAGGGCTTTTGAACGCAAGGAGCAACCAATTGGTAGCCGAATAACCATAGGGATTGTAATGAGGGAATAATTCGATGGACACTCGAGAGTAGCGGCAGTCCTGTTCGCGAAGGAAACCCAGATGTCTGGTCCAATTCGTAGTTGGATGGTTTTAGACCTAGTAGTTGGAAGAATAACTGGTTTGAGTGGAGGGCAGACGAGTTGTTTATTTGGTTGCGGGAATCGGCAATGCCGGACGTCGCTATCTGACATCATAGAATAAGCTGATAGATCTTTGGTGAGGAAAAGGTAAGGTGGTACGGTGGGTAAATACAATCGATAGACATTAGAGTTATTTTGGTAGGGTGTTGGGAAAGGGTGAAATTTATATACGTCATAAGTGAGGACATCGAAAAATGGTATAATTATGAGGTATGTGTAGGGGCGTGGTCCATGTACAGTCCAGGTGTATTCTAGAAATTGAGGGTAATTAGTGTGGTTGAGTGGGAATATGGGTGATAATTTTAATTGTGACTGGGCGGTGTGAATCAAGGACTGAAGTATTTCCCATGGTATTAGGGTGGAAAGAGTGATTTTTCCATGGGCTAGCTGGGTTGCACGCAAAACCTTGGAATGAATCGTAGTTATTCGTTGTAAGTATTTATCGATTAGGGTTACTTGTAGGTTCATTATCTCTATTAATTCTAGATATCTTTTGTGTTCTTTGTATTGAGCTAACATGGATTCAAGGTATGTGAATCTGTCCGAAAGGGAGTGAAGGAAGCGATTGTTTTCGTGTAATGACCTAATAGTTTGTTCTAACATGTGTCCATTATATTGTCGATTTCGCGCGAAGAGATAATTTAAGTTCAATTCTTTTAATATCTTCGGTTGCTAATCCGAATAAAACCTTTGAACAGTTTCCCTCCTATATCTATCAGTCCCCTTTTACTTCTTTGGTTAAAGTTTTCTGAATTTTTAGTTTCAGTTTGTATCCATGGTAAGGCTAATATTTCTGATAGGGCGCGTGCTGTAGTTTGAATATTTTCGAGGGTATTTTCTAACAGAACGCGACTAATCTGATCTTTTCCTTGGAAAGAATTCTGGACTTTACTTTCAAACGTTTTTAATTGGGTTTGTATCTGAAGGAGATTGATTTTAATTCTAGCAGGGGGTTGCAAATTTATATAAAGGTCTGCGTGCCCTTTCAAAAATTTACCTTCTGCAAGTTTTTCTATAACAACTCCGGTAGAAATTTTAATGCTAGGTCTACAAGAGTAAATAATTTGGAAAATTATAAGGGGGACAATTTTATTCATTTCTACGCCTTAAGTTATACGGAGCTGGGGGTAGTTGTGTGGATACTTGTGTGGATACTTGTGTTTGTGGGCGAAGGGGTCGGCCTCGTTTTGGTGGCAATGGGGGTCGACCGTTGAGCTCGGATTCTGAGCGGGTTCGTTTCTTATGTGAAGGTTCTAGTTCACGTGGGTGATGCATTTGCGGGCGGTATGTAGGGTCCGTGCGTCGATCATCAATCGGCGAGGGTGGTGACAGAGGAGATGGTGGAGTTGGAGGAGATGGTGGAGTTCCACTGAGTGATCCTCTCGAAGGGGTTTCTCCAGGGTCTGGGTCCGATGGGACGCTTGGCTCTGGGGCCTCCTCTTGTTCAGAGATTGCCTCGAGTAATGGTGGTATTACGAGGTACCAATCTTCGTCATGGGTAGCGGTTCCCGCGGTGACCACTTCAGTTTTTTGATCCCTGCCCGATTTGTTAATATCTTGACCTTTTGAAGGATAGGCGGCTCGAACGCCTGGCAGCTGTTTTTTGGGAAGGTGTTGTTCGGAAGCTATCTTCAAATTGTCAGCGTGAATGATCTTTAGTTTGGAATGATCCCGGAGGTCGAGGATTTCATAACGATTTTTTCCGAGGTTTTCATAATCCTATATGGGCCATCCCATTTTGGGTATAATTTGCGATGAGCACCTGGCGGTTTCACGCTCTTCAGATAACATCGCATACCGACGATTATAGTCCGTTGACGGGGATGACGCCTATGTTGCTCTTGCTCCATCTGTTGGTTTCGTTGGTCGAGGGCATAGCGGATTATGTCAAAAATCTTGAAAGATCGTTCAGCTAGTTGCTGATTTGCTTCTGCCATTTCGGAAGATGTTAGACTGCCGGGTCGGTTTGGTCGGGCAAATCAAAAGGTAGACGCTTGTCGTAGTGATAGAGAACGAAATGAGGGGTGTCCCCGATGGACACATTATAGCCATTGTTGATGGCTGTTTGTACCATGGGAAGGGAATCATCCCATGTACGGGAGGATGCATCGACAACGTGGCGCAGGGCTTCCAAGATCTTTCGATTGTGCCTTTCCACTAAGCCGTTTGCCTGCGGATGGTATGCCACAATGTGTGTATTTTTAATTTTACACATGTTACAGAGTGACTCGAACAGTTTGGAAGTGAAACTAAGGGCGTTATCCGAGATTAGGATGGAAGGAGTGGTATGATTTTGGATGACGCGTTCCACTAGGGCTCTTGCCACAGTTTCCGAGGTCTGGTCTGGAATGGCGGCTACTTCGCTGTAACGCGAGAAGTGGTCCGTAAACACAATGATGTACTGATTTCCCTTTGATGTTTTGGGAAATGGTCCCAGTATATCCATTCCAGTTCTTTGCCAGGGCCTTTGGCATACTGGATATTTATGCATCGGAGCTGTGGATGGTACGTTGCCCTTATGCTTTAAACACGACGGACATTCGGCGATGTATTCTTGTACCTTTGTTCATCTCGGGAAAGTGGTATCGCTCCAAAAGACTCTTGATGGTGCGATCCGGCCCCATGTGTCCATACAAAGGTGAGTCGTGACAAAGTCCAATGGCTATATCGACGAGATCCTTTGGTATCTCCACGAGGTCGTTTCCATCTTCGTTCCTGAAATGTACGAGCCCATCTTTGAGGTTGTACTGTTCTTTTACCTTCGATGGTTCCTTTTGTTCCAGGCGCGCCCGAAGGTTTTGGGTGTGTTGGTCCTGTTGTTGGGAGTATTGCAGACACTCGTAGTCGAACACAGGAAGAATTCCTATTTTATTCACTTGGGCGTCGGGCTTGAGTCTCGACAATCCGTCTGGAATAACTTGCAGTTTTCCCGGTTTGTATACGATTTTCGCTGCAAAGTCCTGAATCAACAGAGCCCATCTACTCAATCGTCCTTCAAGTAGCTTGTCCTTGAAGAGGTACGTGAGTGGCTTATGATCAGTCTTGATGGTTACATCGTAGCCATAGACGATATTTCGGAATTTTTTCAAAGCCCAATATACCGCTAGGGCCTCTCGGTCCGTAGTGGAATAATTCCGTTGAGGTGCAGAGAGAAGTTGACTGGCATAAGCAATGGGTAATTCCACACCGTCTACGTCCTGTAACAGGACGGCTCCTAGTCCATAGGAGGAAGCATCTGTGGCTATGATGAAGGGTCTTGTGTAATCAGGATATTGTAAAATGGGATGACAGGTTAGTTTATTAATTAAAGTTTCAAAGGCATGTTGGTGATCGGATTCCCAGTTAAATTTCGAATTTTTCTGGAACAAATTAGTAATGGGTTTAGCAATATTCGAAAATTGGGGGATAAAGTTCCGATAGAATCCGACAAAACCAATAAATGCACGGGCGTCGTCGATGGTCTTGGGTACAGGGTACCTTTCCAGGGCTTCGAGTTTGGCTGGATCAGGTTTAATTCCTGTGGACGAGAGTAGGAATCCTAGGTATACCAGGGATTCTTGTAAAAAATTGCACTTTGCAAGCTTCAGTTTAAGGTGTGCTTTTCTCAAGTGTGATAGCACATTCTGAAGGCGTTGAAAGTGTGTTTTTATGTCCGAACTGTAGACGATAATATCGTCAAGATAAACGAGAGCTTCGACACCTAATAGGTCGGAAAGGACTATATTCATCAACCTAGAGAAATTAGCAGGCCCATTTCGGACTCCGAAAGGTAAAACCTGGAATTCGTAATGGCCTCGGTTAGTGGAGAAAGCAGTCAATGCCCGAGATTCGGGACTGACCTCCATTTGCCAATAACCCGATGCTAAATCGAGGGATGAAAAAAGTTCGCTTTCCCTACGTTCAGAATTGTTTCCTGCATGTTTGGAATCGGGAAACGGTCTGGGATGGTAATGTTGTTCAGGCGTCTAAAATCTATACAAGGGCGAGATGTTCCGTCCTTTTTGGAGACGAGAATCATAGGAGCGGACCAGGGACTAGCTGAAGGCTGAATGACATCCTGCTCCAACATGTCCTTGATGTGTTCCTCAATAGTGACTAACTGGGAATGTGGAACCCGATAGGGAGGAATGAAAATGGGTTTGGAATTGGGTTCCAACTTGATTTCAAAAGGGACCAAATTAGTTCGGCCCAGAGGATCTCCTTTTAGGGCAATCACATCTCTATTTCTTATCAGGAAATCGAGAAGTGATTCCATTAGTTTGGGATCCTGTAAAGCTGGTGACTCCTGAAGGGAGTGCTCCAGACATTTCTTATATTCTTCTTTTAATATTGAAGGATTTAATTCTAAGGAACTGGAAACACGATTTATCATACTGATGGGGAAATCTGAATCTACTTCTACTGTGGAAACAGTTCCTATTTTCTGATTTGAAGTTAATTCTATAGGACTTTTCCTTTGTTTAAACAAACAACAGGGATAGCTGAATTCTGACTCTGACTAAGGACTTGGGCAATAAGAACATCTCTTTTGAAATTACTTTTCTCTGTAATCAGAGTACGCTCTGACTCTAATAATTTTCCTTGACTGTTAACTACTTTTGCTAGGAAACAAATCTTCTCATAAGGTGCTACTGTTATATGCTCGGTAGGGCATATGAAAAATTGTGAATCTGATTCTGGTTCGGCGACTAAAATTTGCCTTATTGGCTGAACTGAAGCTGGCTGACTGGAAACTGGCTGACTGGAAACTGGCTGACTGGAAACTGGCTGACTGGAAACTGGCTGACTGGAAACTGACTGTCTGGAAACTGACTGACTGAAACTGGCTGTGTTGATCCAACTGGATTCAACAACTGGAACTGATTACCCTGGGGTCTGATTTCTGGAGCGGTTGTCCCTCTGGATGCAACCGGCTGACTTGATCTGCTATCAAGTGAGGGGGTTTCCTATTTCTTTCGGAAATCTGAACTGAGCTAAGTCTATTAGCATTAAGTTGTCTGTCATTCTCGCGGAGATGGTGTGTCCTATTTCGACACTTTACTAACTTTCCGGCTGGGTAAATCTCCCATTGATTCCGGTTAAAAAAATCCATACCTAGTAGGATGTCTGTCTGAAAGGTGGCGACTGTGTCCACTATACAACATTTCGCGGGGTATACCGCGTTTCCAACTTCTAAATATAACTCAATTTCTCCGTATGTGGGTATGGGTGTGCCCGTAACTCCTCTGAGTTGGCAGGATGGTGCCTTAAGTTCATATTTGTAATTTGTACTCTCTAGTAATTCATCTACACATTGTTTCTTAATTAACGTCGCGTGTGCTCCTGTATCTAGGAGAGCAGTTAAATCTTGGTTATCGGTGCTACAATTTATTATTAAATCTAGGAGGTCCGCACCTATTATCCTGATGGGGAGTTTGTGTGCGTATCTGGGTTCATTACTGTAATTTAGGAGGGAGGAGGTTGAACTGCCGCCTCCAATGTAGGGTCTAAAAAAGGGCTCGAATGGTCTTCTATGGGAGGACCTGGGTCATATTCTACGGGAATATCATACGCTGGAGGGTGTTCTTGAAAACTGTTCTCTGGGGAAAATGATTCCTCCACGGGTACTTCTACGTACCGAACTAGTTGACCTTGCTGGTTGTACTGAGGTTTGTACATGGGGTAAGAGTGTGGTTGACCCTGTGGTCGTGATCTATTGGGTTGGTAGTTCGACTGAGGCTGGGAATGGACTGGTTTCTGGGGATTGGATGACTTTTGGGATACGTTTTGGGAACGTGGTTGGTTTGGTTTCTGAAAGTGGGGTCTATACCCTGCAGGGGCTTTATCAGCACACTTTTGGCGATCGCCACGGCGATGACCATGTTCGTGACAGTGGGAGCAATACGAGGGGTAATTACATTGACTTATCATGTGCCCAAAGCTATCGCAGTTAAAACACTGTGGAGGAGGGCGTGTATTCTGGGTTTGGGGGGCTTGTTTCTGGGGTGTTCCCTGCATTGGCCTCGATTTATAGGGTTGTTGTTGTTGCTGTTGGTGTTGTGCTGCTGCTGAATATAATGTACAGGGGTTTCTCTACCCTTTCGGTAGTTTGGTTTGCTAAATCGGGGTAATGTTCCCGTGTTTTGTTTATGGCTACACTTACAGGTTTGTCAACATTTAAAAACTCCTGAAACTTTTTTTTAGGTGCTCCGGGTAGGTTTTGGTAAATGGTTGTGGCTACTATTAGATTTCTTTGTTTCGAAGTGAAAGTTATGCCACATGCATTTTCTGCGGCCCGGAGGGCTTCTCCTACAAGTTTATGTGTACGTGTAATAAAATTGTTTAAATCTTCGTGTTCCTCTTTCTTCCATTTAGCTTGGAAGACTGCTTCTAACGTGGCTAAGGGTTGTGCAAGGGTTATTTCTTTAAAAAATTCTAATAAGTTTTGTTTAAAATCGTCCCATGTTGTAGCTTCGCTAATTGATGGGACGTAAGTGACTGTGTCATGAGCATTCCCTTCTTTCGGGTCGATAAATCTTTTTGCTTCCCTAATTTTTATATCATTATCGGTAATATTTTCGCGTAAGAAATGTTGCTCTAAAGATTCAACCCAAGGTCTTACGCGTGGTTCAACAAAACGATTATCTATGGTCCCCTTAAAAATTAAAACAGTATGAGGAAGGTTTACTAGTCTGCCTAAGTTAATGTATGCTGGGGCGGGGGTTTGAGACTGAGACATATTGGCTTGTGTGTTTGGGAGTATGTTTGAAGGGCGCGGGGTAGGTGGAAAAATGGGTGTAGGTAAATTTTCGATGTCAGAAAGCGCACCGTCTGAATCGCTCATATGTGAAGGTACTTATTAATGTGTTCTAATTAGGTCTGCTTGACCGATCTTAATTTATGGAATGATCACTTAAGGGGTTTTCCTAACTACACTATCTAAAAATAAATGCACAACAATTTGCCTAACTAGGGGAAAATTTGAAAAGATTGCAAACAAAATAAAAATGTAAACAAAATTTCACTCGAATGTACGTGAAGGTATGGTAATACTATGTTTGGTACATTAAATAAAATTATACTATACTAACTAGAATAGTAAAAATAACTGAAAATAACTGAAAACAACTGTGAAAATAATTCTGTGACAATAATTCTGTGACAATAATTCTGACAATATTGTTTTCAATTAAAAAAAATGTATCACTGGTGTCTGAAGTGTTCACTGTGTTTTGTGTTAATTCTGGCTCAATATTAAATATTAACTGTTAATAATACTGACTTTTCAAATGTTTTAGAGATTATTTAAAAAAGAGTTTTGTACTTAACAAGATTCCTACGGCGAAATCCTTAGAGACGTGTCCTGAAGACGTGTCTTGCTGGCCACTTGTTCTTGGATGAAAACTAGGCGTGGAGAACTTGGAGTCGTGACGCACCGGTTCAAGGGTGGATGTGACGAACTAGAAGTCGTGACACGCCGGTTCAAGGGTGGATGTGACGAACTAGAAGTCGTGACACGCCGGTCAACTGGGTGTTGGTTCTGGTTCCAGGGTCTGGAAGACTGGAAGAATCTGGAGTCGTGAAGATCCTGGTTAAAGGGTCGCCAGTTGTTAACCCTCCGTCTATGGCCCTGGGGTGGTTCGAATCGACGGGGGTTCTGTTAGGTGGCAGCAACGGATGTGTGACTTGCAGTAGTTTTCTTCTATATTACTCTCCGAGTTCTTCTATAGTGGCTCGGAGGACTCTGATAGACTTACTAAAAATGCTGAAGGTTCCGGATTCTTCTTATAGCGTATCCGGAAAGTTTAATGACTAAGTTCTTCTGAAGAGAGCAAGGCTCGAAGGATAAGATAAAAACTATCTTCAACTGTAAATTTACTGCTAAAATGTACAGGTAGTGCTCAGCCTCTGAATTAGCTTCTGAATGCCAATGGAATATTTTTAGTGGGTTTATATACCCAAAAACTGCTAACATCATTATTATTAAATGCTAAAAAGGCTGTATTATTTTTGCAAAATATTCGAAAATAAAGTAAATTTTTAGCTGTGGTAAGACTTGAACGAGTAAACAAAATATTTGAAGACGAAACCATATGTTTATCTTAAACTGCGACTTTTCAGATCTGATGTTATCATGATCTGCCAAGTTAACTAAAAGTGGAAATCGGACTATGTATCTTTACACTAAAATATGCATATGAGTAAAATTTTAAGGTTTAAGATGTACAATTTTAATGCTTAGGCAAGACATGATCTCATCTTTTATAACGAAAGGAATGTATACAAAATATGAACATTGCAAAGCTTAAGCACGATTCCTTATTAAGCGAAATCTAAAAAAATGATTATGAGATTTTAAAAAAACAACAGGTCACCAATTATTTGGCAAAGTAGAAAGCAAATCAAAAATTTTATCCAAACTCGAGTTGGGCGATTTTGGTCCTTATGTAAAATTGAATACACACACGTACATACATATGAGTATAGGCATTATATAAAGTTAAATATATAAGAATATACAGGATTATATAAATACATGAACCATATAACACATGAATTTTTAAAATGGATACTTTTTCTTAAAATGGATACAAGAACTATATAAATGAATACAAGAATTACATGAAGAATAAGATAGTATAGGAATATGGGAGTTATTTATGGTCCATTTTTACATATATATATATATATATATATAAGTAAAATGCATTTACGCCTCATTAACGAAATGAAAGAATGGCAGATATTATCTACGAGCTTTGATGTACTTTTTAGAAAATAGACGCTCGCTCAAAATGAACAAGTTATGTTTTAAACGAAGTAATGATTTATTACCTTACCTGACGTAATGTGTATATATATATATATATATATAATATATATAATGTTATACAGTGTGTGTGTGTGTGTGCGTGTGTGTTGTGTGTGTGTGTGATTGTGCTTTATCGCAGACGCATATCATTTTTTGCCTTACCGTTAATTTTTCCTTAAAATGACAGGCTCCATTTTCCTTAACTATTTTAAATGTATTTTAGTTGTACGTTTTGAGCTTAACGAGTACACAAATTTTCTTTTAAATTATTCGCTCCATGAAACACAAGCTAATATTCCTATCGAAATATGTGGTTATTTCAAATACCCCGTACATAACTTTTAAAAAGACATTAAGAATATTGCAATAATTTCGACGTGGAGCTACAGACAAATGTTTTCACATTGTTACCTATATAGTTATACGTAACAAGGTAAAATATTTCTGAGGAAGAAGAATCGAGAGTTATTTAAACTGAAAATAGTATTTTTTGAAATTTATCAAAGTTTGAAAAATTTATTTAAGACGGTTAATTATTGCTCCTTCATGGTTAGAAAAGTGTTGTAGCGTCCAATGTATCATCTGCTCTTCACAGCGAGATTTAAGCTGCTAAGCAAAGTTGGGCTTAATGAGTGTTTTGATGAATGTTTTGATGATATAACGACTCGTAGAGAGCTGGCTCCCACATAAAGCTGTAGGTCCACTCAGCCAAATGATCTTTGTCGTTTCGAAGGAGAATAATCAGTCCCAGAACTTTTTTAATGCATGAAGGAAGGCCAAGGCGGATTCTTTATAAACGTTCAGACCATTCCTGCCGCTGGTAGCTGGAGGCGCTACCAACTGGACTGAGCCATTAATGTGTATGTGTACCGTTAACGAAATTACTCTCTCTCTTAATATGGCTATATCATGTGAACATCTCTCTGCAATATATATGTAAAGGTTAGCCGAATTGAATTTTAGTTATATAATATATTATATATATATATATATATATATAATATATATATATATAAGGAATAACTAAACATTTCTAATATGGCTCGTTTTGGGGATATGGAATTATTCTCTTAATACTGCCATTAATATTATATATATATTATATATATATCAGGTCATCCCATAAGTAATGTCGTTTTTTACGATAGATTAAGTTTAAACTAGTCCTACTCGGTTCAAGCATAAATTTTCAGAAGGTTATATCTAAGAGGAGATCTATCGTGTTTCGCTAAATACATAACAGACCTTGACCAGTGAAGACGTGTGATTTGCTTTATGTGAACCCCTCATAAACATGGCGGTATCAGACGAGCATATCAGTCAAATAATGATTTATGAGATCAAAAAAGGGAATAGTGCTACTGAAGCAACGCGAAACACTCAGGACGTTTATGGCAACGATATTCTGCATGTGAGGAAATGTCAAAGATGGTTTCAAAAGTTTAGGAATGGTGACTGCTGTTCGACAGATGCAGCACGCTCTGGACGCCCTGCTGAGTTTCATGATGACCTGCTGTTAGCCGCACTTGAAGAAGACTGTTCAACAACTGTTGAAGAATTGGCCCAGAAACTCAATTCATCCCCGTCCACTATCCATCGACATTTGCAACAACTCGGGAAAGTGCCTAAGTTAGGAAAGTGGGTGCCACATGAATTGTCGGTCGACAATCTGAGGGTGCGGGTAAACATTAGCACTGCTCTTCATTCCCGTGAACTCCAAGATCCGTTTTTGCACCGTTTAGTGACTGGTGATGAAAAGTGGATACTGTACCAGAATGTTAAGCGCCGTCGACAGTGTTGCTTAGTGTTTGGTAGGATAAAGGTGGTGTAATACACTTTGAAACCTTACCACACAACCAAACAATCACCGCTCGTCTACTGTCAACAAGTGGATCGATTGAACACTGCACTAAAAGAAAAGAGACCTTCTTTTGTTAATCGGAAAGGAATCGTGTTCCACCACGAACGAACGTCTTCATACCGCTCGGATCACTTCTGGAAAAATTGAGGAGCTTGGGTGGGAAAAACTTCCATATCCTCCATATTCTCCAGACCTTGCGCCTTCAGATAATCATCTCTTCAGGAGTCTGCAAAACTAACTCGACGAGAAACAGTATACTTCTTTAGATGACCTGCACACCAGTCTTTGTATGTTTTTTGCCTCAAAACCGCCTGAATTTTATAAACATGGCATTGAAAAGCTTGTAGGACATTGGCAGTGTCATTGATTCCGATGGAAAATATATACTAGATTAAAAAGTTTCAGCTAATTGTTTTTTGTCCTTCAAATTCCGACCTAAAAAACGACATTACTTATGGGATAACCTGGTGTGTGTGTATATATATATATATGTAAAGAACGATGCTTGTGTAGAAGAGCGTTCCGCAAGATGATGAGGGAGAACGAACAAATGAAAAATGAGGTACCACCCGGGAATCGAACCCGGGATCATCCGATTGCCGGTCAGATATGCTATCCACTACACCATCGACCTCGATCAGTCAGAAGTCGTAATTCTCCTACATATGAGCAGAAACCAATGCCCTGAGGGGGCACCTGCGCATGCCGTACATATATATTCATTTTAACTGCAAACAACACACAGTATAATTAATGTAAAGAACGACGCTTGTGTAAAAGAGCGTTCCGCTCTTCTATACAAGCGTCGTTCTTGTACGGCATGCGAAGGTGCCCCCTCAGTGCATTGGTTTCTGCTCGTATGTAGGAGAATTTCGACTTCTGACTGATCGAGGTCGATGGTGTAGTGGATAGCATATTTGACCGGCAATCGGATGATCCCGGGTTCGATTCCAGGGTGGTACCTCATTTTTCATTTGTTCCTTCTCTCTCCTCATCTTGTGCGAAACGCTCTTCTACACAAGCGTCGTTCTTTACATTAGTTATACTGTGTTGTTTGCAGTTAAAATGTATATATATATACCTTACCTTACCTTATGTTGTTTCGTGCGTTGGTCTCTCTTTACACGAAGGTCAAGCTGGTGGCCCCGCCTCTAAGGTCTGGCTTGGTGGAGGAGCGAGTTGCTTTCTTGTGCTCTCCATCGTACATAGCCAGGCACGCCCGGCTCATCTGGTACCGTCCTGAGCCAGGCATCCAGTCTTCTCTTGAAAACTTCAACTTTGACCCCCGTTACGTTTCTAGGTCCTTTGGAAGCTGATTGAAAAGTCTTGGCCCCCTGACAACCAAGCTATTTTCCTTCAGAGTTGAGGAGGTCCCTTGTCGGGCCCTTAATTTGGGAACACTACACATTCTGCCTTTCCTATTTTCCAGTGTTGTTTGAATGGTAATTGGGTTTAGTTTTAGGTTTGGTACCAGTTTTTCGATCATTTTCCATATGTAGATTATGGTGTACCTCTCTCTTCTTCTTTCCAGGGAGTACAGATTTAGTTTACGCAGTCTTTCCCAGTAGTTGAATTCTTTGCAGCCATCAATCTTGGCTGTGAAATGCCTTTGCGTTTCTTCTAGTTTATTAGTTTCTTCCTTTTTATATGGGGACGTCAAAACTGAGCAGTATTTAAATTTTGGTATCATCAGTGTTTTTTAGCAGGGGAATCATTACTCTCCTGTCCCTTCTCTTGAACGTTCTTAGTACCTGTCCGGCGACTCTTTTTGCTTTATTTATCGCTACCTAAATTTGTGTTTCAAATTTCGCATCATCTGTCATTATTATCCCGAGATCGATTGCTTTCGTGCTTCTCTGAATTTCCTGTCTATTGGAGCATAATATGCAGTCTGTTTAAGTTCTGTTCTACCATATCTCAAGAGCTGAAATTTCTCGGTGTTAAATGACATGATGTTGTCGTCTGACCATTTGTATATTTTGTTCGTGTCCTTCTGCAAGGCCTCCACGTCATGTACATCGCTGATTTTTCTGCTGAACTTTGTATCGTCTGCAAAGGATGTTATTATACTGTTGCTGTTTGCTCCGCTGTCTATGTCTGTTAGCATGATAATGAACAGGAGTGGGGCCATTACTGTCCCTTGTGGTACTGAGCTGCGTACTTCAGATTCTGATGATATACCTTGAATTTTGACGACCTGCAGACGTTCTCTGAGGAAGTTGTAGATCCACTTTCCCACTTTGCCTGTTATTTCCATATATTTCATTTTATGTGCTATTATACCATGGTCACATTTATCGAAAGCTTTAGCAAAATCTGTGTATATAACATCGTAGTTGTCATTGCCTTCCAATGCATCTAGGTTATTGTTGTAGTGTTCTATTAGTTGTGATAGGCATGATCTACCTGATCGGAATCCATGCTGATTTTCGTTGAATCTTCCCCGTGTCACCAGGAAATCATAAATTTTCTCTCTAACAATTCTTTCAAATACTTTGGTGAGGTGGGACGTCAATGACACTGGTCTATAGTTCTTTGCTTGAGATCTGTCCCCTCCTTTATATATAGGGACAATGTTCGCTCTTTTCAAGATGCTCGGTATTTCCCCAGTGTCTAGGGATCTTCTCCATATCCAGTATAATGGTGCAGCTATTTCATTTTTACAGTTTCTAATCAATAATGCGTTCCAATTGACCGGACCTGCAGCTGGATGTGGTTTCGTTTGCCCTATAGCTCTCGCTACATCTTCTAGGGGAAAATCAAAGTCTGTTATATACTCTCCTTGCAATTCCTCTTCAAAGAATGCATTTATGTCAGGTATCGCTTGGTCACTTTTTGGGGTACTGAAAACTGATTCATACTGAGCTCTCAATGTATCAGATATTTCTTTTGGATCTTCGGTTAGTTCATTATTTCTCGTCCTTAAGGGCCCAATAGTGGCGCGCGTTTTTGTTTTCCTTTTTGCATAGCTATAGAAGTATTTTGGATTTTCCTTTATTGCTTCTACCGTCTTTTCCTCTTCCCTTTCTGTATGGTCCTTAGTCAGGGCTTGTATTTCCCTATCGAAACCCTCCACTTTTACTTTTATTGCTTTCCTGTCATTACCTCCGCAGTTGCCTCTCTTTTGTGGAATAATCTTCTCTTTTGCCTCCCTAAAATTCTCAGCGTTTTTTCTTCCAAGGTTGTTAGCATTTCTTCAGTTGTTTTACTCTCGAAAATTGTTCTCCATTCTATTTGGGCCATGTTCGATCTGATTGCTTCCCAATTTATAGTCTTGCAGCTTAAGTTAAAGGCCCGAATTTACTTCTTTCCTCAATATGTGTATTGTCTTTTAATGCTGTCGTCATATTTTTTGATATCTCGATTAAGTTGTGGTCTGAGATAATGGTTGGGGTTATTTTTATATCAGCAATCAAGTTCGTGTTATTCGTGAATACCAGATCCAGGCAGTTATTTTTTCTTGTATTTTCCTGTTATATATATATATATATATATATATATATATACGGCTCGGACGTATCTTTACAAGCTTTTTGACAATTCCTGGAAGTTATACAGCGTGTGTGTGTGTGTGTGTGTGACATCTCTACAAATATTAAATAGTACTATCTGGCAACCCCCTCTAAGCATTGAGGACATCTCTATCTTGCCTGTAATAAATAAATAATTAAAATAAATAATGCTATCTGGCAACCCCTCCATAAATAATTAAAATAAATAGTGCTATCTGGCAACCCCTCCATATAAATAAATAAAATAAATATCTGGCAACCCCTCTATATATAAAAAATTAAAATATTTATCTGGCAACCTCCTCTAAACCAAAAACCTGCCAACCAGCTGATGTTAGGCCATTATGGGTCTGGCGGTCCTAGGTGAAGGATGCTCGCTCTCTCCCCTTCTTAGGTTAAGGTTTACCTTCGTAGGTTAGGGATACCCCTTTGGGGGGTGAGAACATCCTAACTTCTCCCCCAAAGTTAGGGTTTAGGTTAGGGTCATCCCCTTTGGGGGAGGTCATCCTCCCTCTCTCCCCAAAGCTTCCCCTTCATGCAACATGGTTGTTACCCCTTCCCCCTTGTTGCATAAGCCCCTCCCCATTACCCACACCCCCTCTTCATGCAAATTGGGGGTTAACTCCCACCTCTTGTTGCATAACCCCACCCATCTTTGCAATAGCCCTACGCCTTTGCAACATTACCCCTACCCCCTTTTGCAACATTGATCAACATTGCAATTGCACTCTACTACTATTCCCATAGGCTAACATCCAACACGAAATTAAAAATTCATAAGCATATTGTGTATAGTGTCCAAATACTCATGGTTGCATTTAATTCCAAATATTTCTTGTATGTTTCATTTGTATGGTCTTATGCGTGTCGCAGAACTAGTTCGAGCGAAGCACAAAAACGTTGATCAGTTTGCTTCTGACATGAAAAAGATATTGGTGAAGTGCAGTCGTCGAAAAAGTTTTCATCAAAAACTGGTCTTCCGCTCCATCCCGAACCAGTTCTTACACGCTGGACGACATGGCTAAATACTTATTTCTACCATGCTGAAAACTTTAGCAAAGTTAAACCATTTGAGGGGTCGCGCGTCTTAAGGTACCTAAGCGCCACCACAGGCGAAAACGTGTTTTTGATGGATAGCACTATTTTCACCCTTCCTCTATCGCGTGGTTTGGGTTATAATGACCTTACGACACTAGAAGTATGGTTGAAAACCTTATGAAGCGAACTACTTTTTTCACCTCTATCGTCAGCCAAAAGTTCACCTAAAGTTCGGCATAATAAGAAAATCAAAAAATTTAAAAAAATATATATAAAATATAAAATATGAAAATCTATTCCAAAAACTCATCAACATTAATAACAGAGCTACTATTGACAGAATATTGCTGAAATTTGAAGGCGATTTCTGACGAATTTTAATTTTGGCGCCTAGGTACCTTAAGACGCGGGACCCCTCAATTTTGTTTTAAGTCTAGAACCAGAATTACAAGTCATTAGACACGCAGGAATTGCTATGCAAAGCAGAACGATCACATGACTTTACTTTTATTGCCACTAACTTTCCTTGTTTGACGGATTCCATTAAGAAACCACAAAGTCGTTTACCCTTAGTTGATGCAATGCAAGTAGTAGAAGACGTTAAGAATAGTATATCCTGTACACCATACAAAGATAAGTTGCAAGAAATTTTGGGTAAAAACCCTGATTTTGTAGTTCTCACAAAGTATGCTCAGGTTTTGGAAGGAAAATTAGTTACCAATTTTCAATGTAACCCCAAAACTGTATGCGCGTTTAAGTTTGCTCCAATTGTGTCTGTGGAAGTTGAGAGCTTTTTCTCTTCGTACAAGGATTTATTGTCGCCAAAGAGTGAGTCTGACCGTAGATCATTTGAAAGATCATTATGATGCTGCAATGGAATCGGGAGCTTTAAGATATGTTTATATATCGGTAAGCATATATTTCTACATTTTCTTTCAGTAATAAAGTGCAGAATTACATTTGTTTATTTTTTATTTGTAAGTAATGAAGTGCAGGAATACGTCTACGTTTGTTTATTTGTTTATTTTTAAGTGCTTTATGCAGTGGCGGTTCCTCATATGGGCAATATGGGCAGCCGCACAGGGCGGCATTTGTGGAGGGGCGGCATGAGCGCCTGCAAAAAAAATAAATAAAAATAAGAATAAATAAATAAAGAAATAAATAAAAATAAAAATAAAATAAAATAAATAATAAAAGATCAATAAATATATTTTATTAATAAAAACCATCTATTGCATTTTCCATAAACCTTCCCATAAAGACCTAAACAATGCAAAATGCTTCCAGATTAATATTATTGGAATAAAGGCCATACTTTAACATATGTAATGTTATTTTTCTGGTTTGGTTAAATAGTGAAATGTATATTATTTATTACAGAACGAATCTTCACACTAAGCCACTAAGGTCTGTCAAATAACCGCAAATGGATAAGAAGAGGTCAAAGCTATCAGGTGCTCAGTTTAGAAAAAAGAGGAAAGAAGAAGAGGAGAAACGAGCAAAAGATAAAGGTATAGAGCTATGTCATCTACTCTTCACTGCTATATTGCACTGCTATTTTGTGATATAGCTTTCTGAGTCATTTGAAGTGTACTATTATGTATATAATTAGCCATTAACCAAGGAGGTTGTATTATTCATTTGTTTCCTATTCTAAAAGTTTAATAAATTTGTGCTTAATAACATGTTAAATTAATTGTACTAGCCTATTCATGCATTGGTCTGTTATGTTCTATTTTACTATTTGCAGGGGCACTTTTGAAATATTTTGGAACACCTCTGCCACTAGCCAGGATGAGAAGCCGTCTACTTCTGCCATTATTGAGGCTGAGGAGCCATCTACCTCCTCAGCCTCACATATGTCTCCACAAATGCAGTCTGATCCTGAGGATGAAGACCCATTTGCTTCTACTTCTCCCCGGCAGGACTCTTCAGGTGAGTTTGTGTGCACATATGTCTGTGAGTGTGTGCGTGTGTGTGTATGTGTATGTGTGTGCATCCCTGCAAAGCATTTTGCAAACAGTTATAAATTATAATGTTATTATCACTGGGTCTGGGTTACTGGGTATGTGTGGTGTTTCACCACCATAAATTCCATAACACCACACCATAACAAAGTGCTGTGAATAATGTGTTATCTAACTTAGTGTGTATACTAATGAGTAATGCTCTTGTTCTTTCTATTAGAAATGCCTGGAGCAGAATCGCCTCCTGAGGATGAGTCTCTGTCCACCGACCCTGCTAACTGGCCTTCAGTTCTGACTGAGAGAATTCGGACACAACTGGTTTCCAGGGGACCAAGTCAATTACCATCTGACTTTGTATTCCCTAGAAACGACAGTGACGGAAGAAGTTTCCACCATCAATACTTCAGGAAGTCATTGGTTAGTGGGAAAATATAACAGAAGTTGGTTGGTCTATTCCTTAAAAAACAACAGCCTTTTCTGTTTCTGTTGTACATTATTTTCCAAGAGGAAAATAAATTTAACAAGTTTGGGACTCTCGACTGGAAGCATGCAAGCTCATTGCTCACATCACATGACAACAGTTCAGAACACCTAAATTCTATGAAAATCTGGAAAGAACTGGCAGTGAGGATGAGAAAGGGGGAGACCATTGACAACAGGAGATGGCACTTCTGGAGGCTGAGAAGTTGAGATGGAGAGCGGTGCTGACACGTCTCACTGCTATTGTGCATTCTCTGGCAGTTAGGAATTTGCACTAAGGGGACATACAGAAAAATTGTTCTCACATCAAATGGCAATTTTCTGAAAGAAGTTGAACTGATGGCACAATTTGATCCTATAATGCAAGAGCACATTAACCGTGTCCAAAAGGGACCTCCGTCACACCAGCTACCTCGGCCACCACATCAAAACGAACTCATTGATTTGTCGAGCAGCAAGACCATTTCAGCAATGGTGAGCGACATCAAACAATCAAAGTTTTTTTCAATAGTTCTAGATTGCACTCCAGATATCAGCCACACTGAACAGTTGTCAGTTGTGATTCGGGTTGTGTCACTGGAGGGGAAGCCCCATATAAAGGAACATTTCATGGGTTTTGGAGGCAGAGGAGTCCACTGTCAACATTTGGCATCTCTGATTCTGAAGAGACTGGAGGAGCTAAAGTTCCTTTCATGGACTGTAGAGGACAATCATACGACAACGGGCCAACATGAGGGGAAAAAACAAGGGTGTTTCAATCCAGGCTCCTAGAAATTAATCCCAGAGCTCTGTTTGTTCCATGTGGGGCTCATTCTCTGAATTTGCTTGTGGCCGATGCTGCTAAGGGATCTATTGATGCCACAAGTTACTTTGGCATCTTGCAGAAGCTTTACAACTTGTTTTCAGCCTCCACACAACGATGGGCCATTTTGAAAAAACATGTGAACATCACATTGAAGATGTGGTCTGATACAAGGTGGGAAAGCAAGATCAAGAGTGTGGAGCCCCTGAGATATCAGGCAGCTGCAGTGAGAGATGCACTGATCGAGGTGAGGGACCACACCAAAGACTCTGTAATAAAGGTCGAGGCTCAATCTCTGTCAGAGGAGGTTGGGTCATACCGCTTCGCCATTTGTTCAGTGGTGTGGCATGACCTGTTGTGCCAAATTCAGCATGTGAGCAAGCAGATGCAGTCTCCTAGCATGCACGTTGATGTTGCAGTAAATCTCCTAAAAAAACAGAGAGAGGTCTCCGCAATTACAGGGCAACAGGTTTTGTGGCTGCACAAATGGCAGCCACAGATATCTGTGAACAAATGAATGTGGAGGCTGTGTTAAAACAAAAACGGCTGAGGTCCACAAAGCGGCACTTCTCCTATGAAGCATCTGATGAGCCCTTGATTGATGCTTTGAAGAAGCTGGAGGTGACATTTTTCAATGCAGTGGTTGATGCTGCAACATCAGCCATTCAGGAAAGATTTTCCACGTTGGAAATTGTGGAGAGAAGTTTGGAGTGCTGACACATTTCCAAAATCTCACATTTGAGGAGCTGACAGAACAATGTGTGAACCTTAGTACTACACTACACTTTAAGGGACAATCTGACTTGGATGGCAGAGAGCTTGCACAGGAGCTGAAGAACTTGCCTGACTTGCCATCAAAGACCATATCCTTGCTTGAACTGCTGACATTTATCCATGAAAGGGAGCTCTCTGAATATATCCAAATTTGTGGACTGCTCTCAGAATTGGTCTTACTCTTCCAGTCACTGTTGCTGAAGCAGAGAGGAGCTTTTCAAAGCTGAAGCTCATCAAATCCTACCTGAGGTCAACTATGTCACAGGAACGCCTTACCGGTCTGGCCGTCATCAGTATAAATCATACAATTGCTGAGCAGATTTCATATGATGATTTAATTCATGACTTTGCATCAAGGAAGGTAAGAAGAGTCAGGCTTTAGATGGCAGTTGTGCTGTGGTGCAATTTATTTTGTTTCTTGTTCAAAGTGTAGCATAATAATTACCCTCTCTTAAGTGTCTTATTCTATTTATGTGATAGAGCATTTGTACAATTTAGAAATTTGATTCTCTAGTTTATTTATGGCAGTTGTGCAATTTAATTTGTATTTTTCCTGTTCATAGTATCATAATTACATTCTCTTAAGTGAGTTATTCTATTTACGTGATGAAGGATTTGTAAAATTCAGAAATTTGAGTCTGTTTTGGTTCTGAAGTTCCAACAATTAGTCCAATAAAAGTTATTTTGTGAAAGAGTTATGTCTGTCCTTTATTTTGGGGGGATTCGAATGTGTGTGTGTTGGCGAACAGGGGGGGGGGGCGCTGAAGGTGAGGTTCGCCCAGGGCGTCATGTAAGCTAGGACCGCCACTGGCTTTATGTGTTTATCAATAAATATTTTGTAATGTAGTTTTTATGAACTTTTTTGAACTTTGGGATTATTTTTATGAACGTTTTAAAATTTTTTGGGACATTTTTATGAACTTTTTTGAGGGCTCTAGTTATAACCCACAATATATATTGTATTTTGTTACTAACTTCTATATTTTGTTACTAATTTGTATATTTTGTTACTAATTTAAACTATAGACCAATATATAATTGTGATTTATCCTTATGCTCCATTACTTTTTCTTTTTTAAAACTTGCTGTTACCAACAACAAATTTCTTGTGAATTTCAAAACTTCTAAATGTCACTAAACTATATACATATATTAATAATTCTTTTATACTCCCTCAACAAGATTGCATTAGTACTAATGCAATAAGTTAATAGAAAGATAAACATGACACGAGTCAAAGGAATACAAATATAATAAATTTTAATTTAAAAGTTAGCCACATTATCTTTTAAGAATTTCTTAAATTTAACTGCAGCTTTTCTGACAGGTCTTTTGTTTTGAGATTATTTAATTTGTTTCATGTTGGCCCATAGGTTTATGATCATTTTCAGTTTCCTTATTGCCCTGCAGAGATTGGCTTTTGCCAGCATGGGTTATTGACAATTCCAAAAGATAGAGATGACATAACGAATGGTGTACAATTTGTCCATTTTCTTGCTTCATTTTAACACTTCTTATTTTATTATCATATCCCATCACTATCTCTAGCACTCGTCCCAACTTCCAAAATGGTCTAGGTTTATTAGGCAATTTAATTAAGACAATGTTACCGACCCCAACTCTATTAGACCAATGACTTTGGTAAAGATTTCTACTGTGTTCTCTAAGGCTTAATAAATAAAACTCGTACCACGACCTTCTAAATTCTTCAAATGTTTCTTCCTGAATTTCACGAGTTTTTGATAGTCTTTCCTGACTACTTCATCAATCCAAACATTGTCTGTAGTGTCTCTTAAAATTAAGGAAGAGTTACCATGCAGTTTCAGAAAGGAATTTGGTGATATGATATTTAGTTCAGTCAGATCTATAAGTTAAAGGGCGCGAGTTGACAGCATTTTGTATGTAGACAATATGGTAAGTAACTCAAAGTTAATTAGTTTAACATGCCCAATGACTTTATACATGCAACTTTTAACAACTCTTATCAATCGTTCCCACGCAGCACCAACCAACGCGGAATAAAGAGGTATTTTCACATGCTGAATGTTATTAACCCTAACTTCTTCAGAAGTTAGAAACTGATTTATAATGTCACCTCCTTCTACAAAGTTTCAGCATTGTCATTGTAAATATGGGTAGGTATAAGATGCAAATTGCAAAATATTTGAAAGGCCGATAAAAAATTCTTTCCAGACATGTCAGGAACTAATTCCAGGTGAATGGCTCTAACATTACGACAGGTTAAAAATGAGAATATATATTTCATTACAGTTGTCATTATCAGAGTTTTTCACCCAAATTTGACCCGTAAAATCAATTCCTACATACAAAAAAGGTTCCACAAGATTCATGACGTTTAGGCATGTTTGTGTATTTAGGATAATTAACTGCAAAAGCATTAATTTTTTTGCACACAATGCAAGTAGCAATGGCATTTCTGACAGATTGTCTAGCCTTAGGAATCAAAAATCCTTTATTTCAAATAAGATTCAATGGAGTCTGCAATCCTAGGTGTTGAACGCAGTTATATGCATCAATAGCTAATTATCAATTTGGTTAGAAGATTTTTTCCAAGCAAAACTGGATTGCAAATATCAGACAAGCTCTTAGTAATCCGACCTCTGGATCTTAAAATTCCCAAATCATCAAAGAACAGGTTAAGATCATTTACAAGAGGTGGGATAGGAATTTTGTATTCTTAGCTGAGGAATTCAATTTCATTAGAAAACATTCCCTTTGCATTTGTTTTATCCAATACATTTGTGCATATTTATCAGGACTAGCTTTCAGTTTGCAAGCTTTGAAATAAAATTTAAACAGAAATGCAGTCACTCTCATTAGTTTATGTAAACTAGAATATTTATGTCTAATACAGCTTTGTTTCCATAGATGTTATTTACATGGCATTTACCAAAGTTAAATTCTTAGCCTCAGAGGGCACACTAAACATTTCATACTTTGGCCAAGAATCAGTCATTTGAAAGTCACTCGGGTCCATACAGCCAAAATTTCAGGTTTTCTTCAAATTTTTTAATGCCAAGTCCACGAGTGATCATGTCATTAGGATTCTGTTTTGTTTCCACATATCTAAAGTAAATAGGCAAATTATATTCTTTACAGATATCCAATGTGGCCACTTCTAAATCTTTAAGGCGATTTTTCACAAATTTAGATTTGACTTTAAGAACACCAGTCAAAAGCATCAACGTGCCTAGACTACACTCATCAGTTCAAGTGTGGGTATACTGTAAGATTTAAGAGGAACTACTTTTTCTTTTGCAAAAATTAAATTTGAATGTGATTTATTGCAAACATCCACCACAAATCCATAGCATGTTTGAGAACTATCACAAAATATGTGAAGTCCATACAAACTGTCAGAACTCAAAGCACATCTGGGCAAAGATAAACTAGGTAGACATGAATAGTTCGATTTTAGTTTTTCCCACATCAATTTGATATCAGCTGGTAATTCATCCCAATAAAGTTTAGGTTTAATTGACCAAATACCTCTCATTAAAATCCTACCTTTGACTGTTACAGGTAAAACTATGCCAAAGGGGTCAAATAACTTAGATATTTGCAATAAGATATCTTTTAGTAGTGGCATTTTCCATTAATTTCAACTTTAGCTATATGAAAAGTATCATCTATCATATTGTATCTATAACCTAATATTTTCTCTTCATCACAACCATGATCTGCAAGATTTCTATCATGACTTATTACCTGATTAATTTCTTCACTGTTAGTAGTCCAAGATCGAAGTATAAAACCACCTTCAGACATCCTTTCATAGGAAGCGTTATACATTTCTTTCATTTCCTCAATGTTATTATCAGTTATAATTAAGTTATCTACATAAAAATTGTTAGCCAATATTTGTGGACATTTGTCCTTAGGATATCTAGAAGCATGATATTTCACGACATAGTGTAATATAAAAGGAGATGAAGTAAATCCAAAAACTAATTAGTAACGATAGGTTACTATTTCATTTTTCTCTTTCCAGAAAAACAATTTATTTTTATCAAATTCAGTTTTCAGTTTAATCATCAAAAAGGCCTGTTTTAGGTCAGCAAGCATCACATAGTGATTAGTCCTGAACGAAAGTAGTAGTTTCAAAAGAGAAGACACAAGATCAATTCCAGGGTAAGCTGCTTCGTTTAAGGATGGAATATTTTTTATCTACTTTCAAGGAACAATTAAAAACAGGACGTATTTTAGTGGTAATCTGTTTTTCCATTCTAATAATAGGACTATGAGGTATCCAAACAGTTATCATATTCACAAGGTGAAACATGAATTCTTTCAATTATACCATCAGATAAATGTTGATGGAATATTTCTTCATATTCTTTAGTTAAATCTTTTGTATTAAGATGATTTATTACTTTATCAAGAACCTTAAGGGCTATTTTATGGTTTGAAGGTACAAGGTTGATCTTATCTTCATATCAAGATAAATTTACAAAGTACTGATTATCCTTAAATAAAATGTTATCATTAAATTTTTTAACTTGAATCTCATCGACATTACTTAAGTCTGCACTGCAAGATTTTATGACAATATATTCCAAACTAAACAAGTTTTCTAGTCCATTGTCTATTTCACTATCAGTTAAAATATTTTCAAAAGGGTTGAAATAAGACGTTACAGGTTCCATTACCTGATTGACCAAAGTGGTGTGCACATTAGTTACTTCATGTTCTTCATTTTCCTTATGAAGAATCTTTACTTGATATTTGTATAAGAAATGCTCAACATTACCAAAATGAATAATTTTGTTCCCAAATCTGAAACAGCTACCATTCACACAAGATTCTAAAGCCAAGGATGGGAAAAATTGCAATATATCAGCTCCTATTAATGCCCACATTTCAAATGCCGAGTTGTCAACATTTTTAACAAACCCAAAATCTGCTAAAATGAACCCACTATGAGTTATATTATTTAAGGCTGTATTAATTCTCGTAACTTCATACTTAAGGTTTAGATTATTATCTATCAGTAATGGCATATTTATATTATGCCAATAGTTACTTCAATGGAAGTTTGTTTGAAAATTCTTTCTTGATTTCCTATAGAGGTTTGTATATCATATTTAACATCATGCAACTTATCAAGATGATTACATAGTGAATTAGCTACAGAGCCACTAATATATGATCGTTGACTACCTGAATCAATCAGGCATCTGACATTAACAAATTTATTTCCTTTAGCAAATTGAATTGTTAAAGTTGGAAGGATGTACAACTTAGTCTGTCTTTTGATTAAAATTCAAACAGGCATTTAAAACAGAGTCTTCACTTGTACCAGAATTACTTTGACTTTTAGTACACAAGGCAGAAATATGAGATTTTTTATTACAATGATTGCATTCAAAGTCCAATCTATTTTGTTTACCAGGGCAGTTTTGGTAATTATGTTTATTACCGCTACATCTTATACAAAGGTTAATCTCTTGACAGCGTTTGATTCTGCTTGAATAAGCTTTATATTTGTCACATCTATTCATAGAATGACCAGAAGTTGAGCAAAATTTGCAAGGTTTATTTGTATAAAATTTAGAATGGTTTCAATTTTCACAACTTTGCTTAGGCAATGAACAACTTTAAAATTTTGCAGAGTACTACGTTTAGTTTGGTTAACTGACTTATTCTTTGATGGATCATCTTGACTTTTAGGTTTGGCATAGCTTTTAGTTTTACTTTTATTTTTCTCAAAAGTTCATTTCTTGTTACTTTATTTTTATTTAATGTTTTCAATAGTTCATTATAATTTTCAAAGATATCATTTAAGGTTCGATAGTTAGTAGCAACTTTATGCACCAATTCCCTTCTAAATGCATTAGGTAACTTTCAAAAAATAATGACTCAAAATAGAGCATCCTGGTGTCTCATCTAAGAAATTAAGACCATAGTTATTCAATTCATAAATGAAGGATCTTATTTCATTTATATATATCGTAGTAGAGTGATAATTTTCATCAAAGGAAGGATAAGATGTTAATAATTTTTTGTAAATTTCATCACTTACATAAGGGACACCAAGAAGTTCTTTTAAGAGTTGTAAAGCAATAGGGTAATTTTCATCATTTATAGGCAAATGTTTTATAATCTTTTAAGCATATCTTGTAAATAGCTATGCAAATAAGCCAATTTAGCAGCCTTAGATAAGTTTTGACGAAAGTCAATTATATTTTCAAACTGACTCAGAAAAGTAGCAAATTCCAACTTATTAGATCCAGTTCCTTCAAAAACACCACATTGTAAAGGAGGGGGTTTACATTCACTTAAAGTTAACTTCGATAAAGCAGCTGCTAGCTGATCAGATAACTGTGAATTGTTTACATTTAAACTATCCACATTAACATTTTCTAAAGAAAAACCATCTAATTCTTCATAGATAAGAAACAGATATTCACTTTGAGAGTCAACTTCTTTTTCAAAATAATCTAAATGAATATCTTCAATGTCATATTTATTAAAGACAGTTAATATTTCATCATAAGTTTTAATTTGATTTAATAGGCCTTCAATTTCAATAACCTGAGTTTTATACAAAGAATGAGTGAGCTTATCAGTAGCTTTTAAATTTTTAAGTTTGTTTAAGATTAAAGTAATTTTGCGCTTATTGGATCACCTGAAGATCAGGGCCCCCAGCCTTCTTTAGTTAACCTTATAAGGCTAACTAACGAAAATATCACGACCTAACCTAACCAATCGTTAGGTCAACTGTACGCCCTTGACGATTGGTTAGGTTAGGTCGTTTAGGTCGTGATGTTTTCGTTAGTTAGCCTTATAAGGCTAACTAGAGAAGGCTGGGGACCCTGATCTTCAGGTGATCCCGCTTATTTATACCTTTACTTATATTTAGAGGCTTTACTTCAGCTCAGAACATATTAAAGTTTCAATTTCAAGAGAAAATATTCAATAATGTCAAAAGATCAAAAGCAAAAATCACAATAACCGCAACCACGTATCATGTTTTTTTTTTTTTTTCTGTTACCAACAATAAATTTCTAGAGAATTTCAAAACTCGTAAATGTCACTAAACTATATACATATTAATAATAATTCTTTTAGTTACTAATTTATATATATTTTGTTACTAATTTATATTTTGTTACAGGTCGAGGAGAAGGAGTGCAGGGGGCCGACGTTGAGAAAGAAGCCGACCTCGAGTCCTGCTCTGAACGTTAGTTCAAAAGCATTTCACTGTTATACCATTGTTAATTAAATAATTATTGGATCACTTTTAGATATTCCTTCCCAAAGCATTCGGGAAGCAATATGTTAAAGTGATCCCTCGTGGGAAGCAATATGCTAAAGTGATTAACACTGGGAAGCAGTATGTTAAAGTGATCCAAATTATTTAATAAGAATTTAATAAGTATCTAATAAGAAATAAATTTAAAAAAAAATTTCCTTAAACACAGGACGAGAAGATGAGACCGTCGTTCACGGAGGACCAGAGTATGAGTTGTAGCAGTATGAGGAGGACGAGTAGTAGGAGTATGAGGAGGACGAGTAGTAGGAGTATGAGGAGGACGAGTAGTAGGGGTATGAGGGGGACGAGTAGAAGGAATATGAGGAGGACGAGTAGAAGGAGTATGAGGAGGACGAGTATGAGGACGAGTAGTAGGAGTATGAGGAGGACGAGTAGTAGGAGTATGAGGAGGACGAGTAGTAGGAGTATGAGGAAGACGAGTAGTAGGAGTATGAGGAGGACGAGTAGTAGGAGTATGAGGAGGACGAGTAGTAGGAGTATGAGAGGACGAGTAGCAGTAGTATGAGGAGGACGAGTAGCAGTAGTATGAGGAGGACGAGTAGTAGTAGTAGTATGAGGAGGCCAAGTAGTAGTAGTAGTAGTAGTATGAGGAGGCCGAGTAGTAAGAGTATGAGGAGGATGAGTAGCAGCATCAGGAGGTCATCTCAGAAATCGCGGATCCCAGTCGGGGGAAATCTAAGTCCCAGCGGTCTCCCAAACGAAGGTAGCCGTGTAGTAGGCTGGCGATACACCACCTACGTCGAGCTCAGTCCCCTTATGTAAACATGATACAACCTATTATTATTATTATTATTATTCGAATGTCAAAGTTAAATGAAATAAAAAATGAAACTTTTCTTTTACGATTATGTTAATAAATGTCAATAACAAAAATTTGCTTATTAAACTTTATGTAAAGATACCACCTATTATTATTCAAATCGGTCGACTCGAAAAGGTTGGGAATCATTGCGGTACTTTTGCATTATTCTTCCAACACTAATTTTTTTTTTATAATGGAAGGAAAATAAAGTACGTTAGCAAAACACTTTTAATTTTTAATCGTGAAAAGGCATGACCTAACCTAACCTAACTTGAAGCCGGCTAACTACGGCTAACGCCTGCGGCGGGCTGTTTTTACCGTAACCTAACCTAACCTAACCTAATACCAACACTAATTTTTTTTTATAATGGAAGGAAAATAAAGTACCATAAACAAAACCAAACCAACATTATATAAAAAAATTAGTGTTGGGATGATAATGCAAAAGAACCATCATTGCTCTATAAATTTGTATATATATATATATATATATATATAACGGTAACAAGAAGTTTCAACTGGCTCAAGTTAGGTCCTGTTATAATCTAATGGAACCATATACCTGCATCCTGATTAAACAAATGTTGGACAAAAATCTTAGGCACCAAGTCTGTCGTCGTTATACCCATGAGATTATAGTTGGAAATGTATTTGGCATCCTTTTTGGTCCCTCATCAGGACTTGATATTGCTTTATTTAAGCGATTACAGCTTGCGACTTTTATGATGAACGCACTTTGGACAATCCAACGAAGGTGGTCCTTGTTGGTTACGCTCGGCCTTAGTCGTAGAGCATCTGAGTAAAACAGTTTCACCAAGTTTTTTCCGAAGGAGTGAATGGAAACACTTCAGTTCTCAATGGGAGTTTTCGCTCACTCAAATCATTTTTATTACACAAAGTATACACAGAACGAGGCACTGGAGGAAGGAAATGAGTTTATAGCCTCTTACGATAACCGCTGATAGTCAGAAATTTACAGGGGGAGAGGTTCGACCTCTTGCAACAACAGTTCAAGTGGGAATTGAAAGGGAGGTTTGACTTCGGTTAATGGTTAAGCGGGAATTGTATGGTCTTAATCAAATGAAGATACAGGCAGTAATTTAAAGTGAGGAGGTTCAACCTCCTTGGTTCTAAGGCTATGGCAGGAATCTACAGGGGTAGAGGTTCGACCTCTTTCGACAATGGCTCAGGCAGGAATTTAAAGTGAGGAGGCTCGGCCTCTTCGGGTAAAGGCTAAGGCAGGAATGATGTAATCTACACTACGAGAAGTAAATAAATCTAAATTTTGGGTGACTGCATTTGAAGGTTAAGCTCCCACTTTAACTGGAGAGCCAAAGAATTCTGACGTTAAGTATAATTTAAGCATGCAACGAAATTTAGAAAGATAAAAATATAACAAAAGATACTAATTTTGTAAAGTATACATTTTTGGATGGCGACATAATGTCGGGGTGCCGACATGCACCGAGTACATTAAGTACATTAATTACATCATATTAAATTATTACAGTTAATTACAATTTTAGCAAATTGTTAATTGACATATCTGATACTGAAGTAATCTAAATAGGTGATACAATTTATATAATGAAGGAGAGTTATCCGTTGTTCTATACTTTAAAGGGGATTAACAACAATGTTATATATATATATATATATAGTTAATAATGATTACGCCAAATTATGTCAAATAGTACTAGAAATTGGTTGGTTATCATAGTTTGAAAGCCTAAATACCCAGCGATGAGGAAAGCGGAGGAAAGATTCGGCGTACTTCCCATTGAAAGTACATGGGCATTTATGATAACGTAACACATAAGTAACATAGAATTTGAATGACAGTTAGGTAGAAAGAATAAGTACGAGTAATGATAACGTGGATAACTATGTGACGTAAGCATATAACTAACCAGTGGCCTGGCATGGAAACAATACAGTATATTATAATAACATCTTAATGTTATAGATTTGTAACAGAAGCAAAAGAGATTTCGGATTCAGAAGCTCGCTTTTAGCGATGTCATCGGAATTCGAACACTTGCTTCAGCATTAACGAGTATCTCGCGAGAAATTAAATAATTAAAAGAAAAACTAAAAAGAATACATGTGGCTATATTTACATGTAAGGTAACTACATACGTAATCATGATCATCAGTGGACATGCACGAATGCATAATGTATTGTACACATATCAGTACGTCACACAATAGGTTGTGTGCGTAATATAGACGGACACGATTAAACATGGACTGATATTTGATAGGGCATAGGTAGACAATAGGTAGATGAAAGAATAATTAATAAAATTAATAAAAGATAGCGGTCAAGAAAGGACATGGACGTATGAATGAATATGGTCGAATAATATTTATACTGCATAACACCAGACAGGACACAACATATCAATAATGACTTATAGAGTGTGAAGTTTTTATTATTATGTTCAAGAATTTACCATACATTGAACACTAAAGATATCCACATACTAAAGACATGAGTCAGTATTCAAGGTATGAATAATGTGAAGGGAATTAAGTTACTTTATGACGTCATAGTTATTTAATTCGTACGTACAGTATATAAGTCATTATTGGAAGAAATTAGAGGAAACGAATTAGAGAGATACAGTAATGGAGGGTTTACAGCCATGGTACAAGAGTTAGTATATATATTAAATATATATACTTATACGAGTATACAATAAATATTAAGGAATTGGTTACATTTGAGGAAGAACTAAGTAAATGAATAAAGAAGTACAAACAAGGATTCAAATCATGCCACATTCAATGTCCATGCATAATCTAATAAGATTTAGGGATGAGGGTTAGATGCAAGACAACAATAATTAATTATAATAAATTTTATAACAAATGGAAAATGGAGATATGGGTAATATTCTGATGGAAATGTTAAACGATTTAAACCGTTGATTGTCTTTGTACTTTAAGGTAATGAAATTAAGGGACATTCGCTTCTCAGAGCGAACTTCTAATGGCACAAACATGGTAGGTCGCATGGTTGTGACATAGCTTGAACCAGTGATTCGTGATAAAGAAGTGACCTTAGATATATCTGAATGGAATGAAATAATTGAATTCTGTAAAACTAACCTAGAAGAACGTCAACCAAGAGATGATTACCGAGAAACCTTAGAATTAGCATTGTTGTTTCTGGGAGAAGTACCCCCACGAGGAAGAAGACTAATGCAATTAGGTGCTCTACATAAAAGCACGTTGGCTAGTAAACGTAATTTATTCTAAAGATTTATCTCCTCCGTTCACAGGTTCGTCTAACATCAAGAGAAATATCATCTTTAACCCTATAACGCCGGAATTTTTTGTAGGGTTAAGTTATGAATGCGTGAATGCGTGTATTTGAAAAGTTAACTAGAGGCAACATGTGACGGTAAAGGGTTAAGAAGATTCAATTTATTCACTACAAAGATTTATGTAAACGCATGGTTCCAATGCCCCCAAGCAACTTTAGCTCCTGCAAATGACCTTGAGCGCCTTCAACAATTAAAAATTTACCCAGACACTGTCGTCTCCAAATCTGTAGGCAAGGCATTCGATAATTTTTGTGGTATTTAAGTGAACGTCTGATTGGTCTCTCTTTCTTTGATGAGCGTGTACCTTCAGAAATTAAGAGATTGATGGTCGCAGCTCTAAAAAATGGAGATAAATGCCCTCCATATAGAATTTGTCCAACGATTGCTGAAGGAAAAGAGCTGTCATCATTTGTCACAGCAAACTCTCGACAACTGTTCTCAATTTTAGGGTTGGATGATAACTTTCTAATTTCTGGAGATCCAGCTCAGTGGGAACAGATTGCAGATTATCAAAACGCTTCCAAGATTCTTAAAAGCATGAAGGTTGTCAATGATATAGCAAAAAGGGGAATAGCATTGATAAAGGACTTTAACGCCTCTGTAACGAGAAATGAGGAACAAACAGTTTTTGCTTCAGGTCGTTGAGAAACATTGTAAAACATTCCCAGATGCAAGAAAGAAAACATTAGTTGTTAACACCAACGAAACCTCCTCCATTGAGAGGATAATACTCACCTTTATGGGTGAGGGGGACCTGGAGATGAACTAAAAAAAGACTGTAAGCTAAAATCTTCTGGACTCTTGCGGCACCTCTAAAACATTTCAATTTGTATATAAATTGGTATTCTGAGCTTTTTAGGGAATAAGAACAATATTATGGGTTCCGAACTTAACTTTTTGAAGAGCATGGTTATACAGGCACCCAAATATATATATATATATATAATATATATATAAGAATTCTAAAGATATGTGCCGGCTCATACTAGAATAGATGACTAAAAAGATGATTCGTACTGGGCTCTTAATATTTTAGATACTTCTGTTAGATCATGAGGTAAAGCAGTCTTTGTTTTTCAAAGGTTCGATAGGCGTGTGGTTTTTCGACTTCCTTTTTGCAAAATTATAAAAGTACTTTGAGTTAACCTTTATCGCTTCTATAGCGTCGTCGTCTTCTTTTTCTGTATGCTTCTCAATTAGTTCCTGTATGACGCCAGTAGTATAGCCGCAAAAGGGTAGAGTGCAGGAATGTTGCAATGGTGCAAGAGATAATGTCAAATGTTGCAAAGGGGGGGGTGTTGCAAAGGGGGTGGGGGTATGCAACAATTCAATGTTGCAAATGGGGTGGGGGTATGCAACAACTCAATGTTGCAAAGGGGGGGGGGGATGCTGCAGGTGCAACAAGGGGTCTTGAAACTTGGAGGCGGCGTTATCCCCCAAGAGAAAGAAAGGAGGAGAGGTGTTCACCTGGCAGGAGCCAAGTGCATAATAAGACTTCAGCCGAGTAGCGTTGTCTTATAGGCTCCTAATCAGCCAGTCAGTTGGCTTAGAAGGAGCCAAGGGGGGAGGGGTACACCTGAAGGGGGAGAGGGGATGGATCTTCGGGGGGAGAAGGAAGGATGACCTTCCCCAAAGGGACTGCCTTAGCCTAAGAGTGAAAAGATAGACGGAGGAGGACTTTGGGGGGACAAGGTGGGAGGTCCTAACCCCCAAAGGGAAACTAAGCTAAGTCTTAACCTAAGAAAGGAAGGAGAGAGTTCTTTATTCGGTCGAAGTTCGCATCAAACTACCAGCTCCGAAGCCAAGCGGGTCTTATATAGATGATGGTTGAGTTGCCAGATACCATTTTAATTGTACAGGTATACAGGGTTGCCAGACCGTGCTAAATTTGGCAAATATTGCCAAAAAAAAGTATTTTTTTTTTAATTTATTTTTTTATTGGCAAAATTTTTTTTGCAAAAAAAAAATGCAATTTTTTAAATATCCTTTGCCAAAAATGCCAAAAACAGCTAACGGCCCAACATTAGCAAAATACCAACGCTTAATGACTTAGGGTGTGAACATAGCAAATCCAGGTTACGTGTATACAGGTTACCTCCTCCAATCAGCCTGAAGAATTCAAATACGATCTCCAATCAGCGTGAAGAATTCAAATCATCGTATTTGAATTCTTCACGCTGATTGGAGGTCGTATTTGAATTCTTCACGCTGATTGGAGGAGGTATACATGTTCACAACTTCACACCCTTAGTGCAGACGCTGCCGGCTGAGGCGTATGATGTATCTAGACTAGTTACTCCACATGAACCCATTGTGATCAAGTTGCGTGCTAATTATTATTATCATTTATTAGCTTTTATGTGACTCATTTGTTATCAAATGCTTATTTTAAGTGTAGATTAACTACCCATAAATCATAATGGCCAAAGTGCAGAAGATCGAATACAAGTCATGGCTTATTAACTCTCCAATTGCGGATTCTGAATTATGGTGCAAATTATGCAAATGTAACATCAAAGCCAAGAAGTTTAATGCAGAAATGCATGCTCGCTCACAGAAGCACAAGAAGTCTTCTAAAGAAATTCTAAGTTCAACAAGCATTGTTAAGTTTCTCAGCCAGAATAACAAGATGAAGATATTTGATATTAAATGGAGTGTAGGCATTGCATGTCACTCGGCTATTAGATCCACCGATCATCTAACAGATATTATAAGCAGCTGTTCAGTCAAGAATGAATCTCTTCATGATCTAAAACTTCATCGTTCCAAATGCACCAGTATTTTGAATAATGTGGTCTATCCATGTCTCCAGGGAAACATAATCAACGACATTAGAACGATGCCATTTTCACTTATTACTGATGAATCGACGGATGTTTCTGTGATGAAACACTTGTGCATTTGTGTCAGATACTTCAAGGAGGATAGTGCGTCAATTATCACAACTTTTTTATCTTTACTACCTGTCCTCTCAACTACTGCATCATCAATTTTTGCTGACATCAAAAACTTTTTCGATGAAAATAAAGTGCCTCTATCTAATATCATTGGGTTGGGTACTGATGGTGCATCAAATCTTTGTGGTTGCAATAACTCTGTGTATACAAGGATCAAAGAATTTTCTTCAAATTGTGTTCTAGTCAGGTGTATTTGTCATAGTTTAAGTCTGTGTGCAAAGCGTGCTTTCGATGAACTTCCATCAAATTTAAGCTTTTTATTGTCAGAAGTTGCAAAACACTTCAAATTTAGTTCTCAAAGAAGGGGTGACTATGAAAAATTATTTGAAATAATGAATGCAAATGTCCCCAATTTTCATCCTACCAGATTTGTAACCCCTTCAGACACTCGCTGGCTTGTAACGGGAAAGGTTGTTTATGCAATTGTGACACAGTGGCATGAACTCTCTGCCTATTTCAAGTCAATAGAATGTAATAGGAATTATACCTGTAGACTGCTTCAAGAAATGCTAAATGATGTGACAAATTATCTATATTTAGTATTTGTGCTACCTCTCATAAATGAATTTGAGAAAATCAATTCTTCATTTCAGCATTCAAATGCTGATCAATGATTTAAATGTATTTTTTCTTGCATTAAGAAGTAGAATTTGTAAACAGCCATATATAAACAAGTATGAAATTATTGAAGAGCAACATTTAAAATCTCTGGATGAAATAGATTTCGGTACAAAATTTATTCGGGAACTTCATAATTCCAACTTGCCAAAAGAAACAAAAATGGGTGTCAAAAAGCAGTGCTTAAATTTTCTAATAGTTGCTTCAAATGAGGTATGTAGAAGACTGCCAGACAAGTTTCAATTTTATGAAACTCTGAAATCCTTTCATCCAGATATTTATATGTCACAGACACAATATGTAAAATTTTCTTATTTAAATTTAAGTGATTTTAATCTGCTCAATCTTGACCTTGATGAAATTGAAAACCAGTACATGAGTGCCCGCTTAATAGACTTGTCTAATTAAGGTGTTGATTTAAAAGATCAAGCGAAATTTTGGTTTCATTTATATCAGTCTAAAAATGCAATTGGCTGTTATCCATATCGATCATTAGCACAGTTTGCTATAACTAATTTATGCCTCCCCATATCAAATGCTTTTGTTGAAAGAGTATTTAGCCAAGTCTCCATTGTCAAAAATAAGCTGAGAAGTAGAATGGGTGGTAGGCTGTTGAACTTTATCTTGATGATCAGGTCTCATTGTATTCAAATTCATGCTGCAAAGATTTTAATGTAAGTGATGAAATGTTGCTTAAATTTAATAGTGATGCTATGTATAAATCAACTCAAAAAACTTCTAATGATTTGCTTGAAGATGAAGCTGAGGCTGAGCTATTATTGTCTGATGTAGTATTTGAATAAAGCACATTTGAAATGGGAAGGTGTTTTTATTTTCTTTTTTTGTCGAATTTTAATATAAGAGGTTTCAAAATGGTAACATATCCTTCCAAAATAATAATGCCAAAAAAAATGATATTTTTGAAAAATCCTTTGCCAAAAATGCCAAAAACTGGCTGAAAGTTTGCTATAAACTCTCTCAAACATCTGGCCACCCTGCCGGTATACATTATTAGGGTGAGTTGCTAGATGCCATTTTAATTCGTTACCAAAGCATACAGACTTAAATTCGAAATTGACAAAAAGAAAATGATTATTAATTAAATAAATAGACTTTGGCTTCTACTGCACAAAAATAATATAATACGTACAATCGTCAAAATATTAGTTCAGACGAAATATACACACACAAATGAGCAACTTTCTCCTTGCCTTATATATATATATATATATATATATATATATATATATATAGAAAGAATCATATTAACTATGTCTATTTAATTTTGTCATTCCTTATAGAAAGAATCATATTAACTGTCTATTTAATTTTGTCATTCCTTATATATATATATATACAGGGTGGGCGGAAAGTAGCTCCCTATTTTGGATTGGTAAAAAAACACGTATATTATCCATTTATTTCAGAAGAAATAATATGAAAAGGTAGGCATACATGGTAGGTTTTCTCTAAAATTCAATGTGGGCTCCAACTCTTTCCACCAGCTTCTGGAGCCGCCCAGGAATGGCGTCCACTGACTTTAGCAGGAACTCCGGCGGGATGGAGGACATGACTTCCCGAATCGGTCGGTCCTCCAGTTCTTCCAATGTCCTCGGTTTGGTGCGGTAGAATTCTTCCTTTACCCACCCCAAAGAAAGAAGTCGCACGGTGTCAAGTCGGGGCTCCTGGCTGGCCATTGATGTGGACCACGACGACCCATCCAACGCCCAGGGAAGTGGGCATCCAGCCACTCACGGACAACAATGGCCAGCCAGGAGCCCCGACTTGACACCGTGCGACTTCTTTCTTTGGGGAAAGGAAGAATTCTACCGCACCAAACCGAGGACATTGGAAGAACTGGAGGACCGAATTCGGGAAGTCATCGTCCTCCATCCCGCCGGAGTTCCTGCTAAAGTCAGTGGACGCCATTCCTGGGCGGCTCCAGAAGCTGGTGGAAAGAGTTGGAGCCCACATTGAATTTTAGAGAAAACCTACCATGTATGCCTACCTTTTCATATTATTTCTTCTGAAATAAATGGCTAATATACGTATTTTTTTACCAATCCAAAATAGGGAGCTACTTTCCGCCCACCCTGTATATATATATATATATATATATATATAAACGGATTTTCACCTTAAAGTGAATTAAAACAATATTAACAATTCACTAAACAATTGGCTTAGCAAAAGAAATCGTTCCATTAACATTCTCAAATCTATACACACACACACACAAACACACACACACACACACACACCTCTGTATATATTATGTGAATGAAAGTCAGAAAAAATGCCAAAAGTATATTAATTTAAAACAAATGAATTTTCTCCATTTAAGAGAATCAATTATTAAAACCAATATTAACAATATAAGAATTTAATTATTAAACGTCATTTTATTTACTTTCTTTGTTATTAAAACGAATCCAAAATATTAACTCTTAGAACATTGCGTTCAGACGAGTTGGAAACTGAACCAGGAACGAATCACACCTGTTTACCCAGAGGCCTTTTTGCCTTTTTGAAAGGTACGCGAAGGAATTTGGGTTGAACTTTCTATCTCTCTCAGACTCAATTCCTCCTCTTCTAGCTCTCGAAGCAAATGTATACCTTTTATTTAAAAAAAAATGTTTTATATTTTATCAACTCCGTTATTTTTATTTATGCGTAATTTGTATGGTGTCATATTCTTAGATAACATCTATGTTATTGAATTGGAAAGATATATTATTATACAGTTTTCAAAATTAACACACACACACACACACACACACACACAATTATATTAAATAATAAACAGCAAAAGAAATAAACACATTAACTGTGTCTAATTTCTTTTGGCAAACCTTTCTCATGTATCAAAAACAGAAAAAAAAATATTACGCACTTTTCATATTATTTCATGTCATTTCACTTCATTTCACTAATCTCATATCTTTTCACTCATCTCATTTACTTTCAGCTTCTCTGGGAAAAAAAGAAAAAAAAAATCTAAGACGAGTCTCGCTTTGACCACAAACTGACCGCAAGCTAACCTTTTTTTCACTCAGCTCGAGAAAACCTCGCTCCACTCCAAATGTTAAAAATATTGTTGTTATTATTACTTCTCCGCTGAAATAGACTCTCGAAGCGAAGAAAATAAAAAATGTTTTATACTTTATTAACTTTGTTGATTTCTGATAATTATGATTTTGATAACTAAGTTTTTTCAAAATTAATACGCATGTACTCTGAAAGTACTAACAATTGAATGTAATTACGTGTTTTCTGCATAAACGTCTGCAGAAAGATATGAGATCTTGGGTTCGACTCCCGATTACCAGACGCGTATCTCTCACGATTCCTAGTTAATGTTTTCAATGATGTAATTACTTGTTTTCTGTATAAACGTCTGCAGAAAGATATGAGATCGTGGGTTCGACTCCCGATTACCAGAAGAGTATCTCTCACGATTCCTAGTTAATGTTTTCAATAATGTAATTACATGCTTTCTGTATAAACGTCTGCAAAAAGATCAGCTTCAGAGTTCATTTACACCATGCGTACACTTCTCTCGTGTACACAGTTAGTGGGAAATAAAATGTACCAATGAAACTATAGACTCATTTTAAATACAGAATTCATTCACACCAGGCGTACACCTATCTCGTGTGTGTAATTCAAAGCTGGGCACTTGCGGTTTTTTTTGCGGTACTGCGGTACTGCGGTACTACCGCACTACCAAACCGGTACCGCATAACGCAGTACCGCAAAGGATCTCTGAAAGTACAGCAGTACCGCAAAGGATCTCTGAAAGTACAGCAGTACCGCTACCGCATTTTTTGCGGTACTGCGTTATGCGGTACCGGTTTGGTGTGCGGTAGTACCGCAGTACCGCAGTACCGCAAAAAAAACCGCAAGTGCCCAGCTTTGGTGTATATATATATATATAGAAAGAGAGAGAGAGAGAGTTTTTTCATTCTTTTATTTTTTTTTAAATAAATAAAGGAATATATATATATATATATATATATATATATATATAGGGTGGTACAAATTACAGTAGTAATAATAATAATAATTAACTCCTTTTCGCCGAATTGGAAAGATTAAGCTTTTCACTCCGACCTTAGACCTACAGTTTAACGTGGAAGCCGAATCAGAAATACATCTCGTCAGGGAATCATTGCTCACTCTTCCACATCATAATTTCAACATTTAAAATAACAGGATCATTTGATTATTGAACCGGATTTAAAATAAAAGGATCATTTGATTATTGATCCGTAAATAGTATGGCTGCAAAATGTGATATGTACAATGTAGATTTTTCTCATTAGTAATAATATTAATAACTAACTCTTCGTCGAATTGTAACAACGGTTAAGGTTTTCATTCCGCCTTAGACCCACAGTTTAAGGTGGAAACCGAATACTCTTTTCTTTTTTAAAAAATATAATTAAAGGAATGGTTATATTTATAATTTCTTTATTATAAACTCCTCTCGATTACAGTAGTGACTAATGATCCGGGAATAGTGGGGGAAAACCAAGTATTGTCGCAAATATTGACATGGTAAAGACAGCAAGGGGTAATACGAGCATTAAATCTATTGGAGAAAATATAAAGATGCCATTAGTCGTCCAAAGCATAGAACCCGTTATAGCGGTGTTACGATTTGTACACAAACTTATCATAGCTCCACCCAGCTACACTGACAACCAATCACTACGAACATCTGGTGTTGATCTTTTGGGGCGGAGCTTGGCGATTGTGCATATAAAAGGAAATATTTTTCAGTTGGGAGAAACAGTAGCTATTTTCGCGTCAGTGAATATTCATTCCCTCTGACAGTGAATAAACATTCCCTCCGCCATGGAACACGAACTTTACGCTTTTCCGGATTTGTATCAAGAAGGTGACACTGCAGCATTGACTGCAATTAATCTTTTTAATGCGATTGACCGTGACGGATTATTTCCAACGCGAACCGTTGAAGATATTTGCAGTGACGCTCCTTACTATCCGACGCAAGGGACTACCATAGAAATGTGTGTCTATAATTTTATTTTTATTTTTTATTCAGAAACTGTGAGAAAGATGATTTCATATATATGGAGGGATGTAGTATCTCGTCAAATACGTCATTTAGATACCATTATGCTAAACTCGAAATTTTTTATGGCAATCTTTTGCATGTTTTTTTTATAAATGTTATACGGAATTACCTGTTAAATGAGCTTCTCTGAGCAAACCAAAGATATCTTCACATAATGGGATCTGTCTTACAATATGTATACTCTGTATATGTTTTTATTAAAAAAAAGATTCAATATCAACATTGTTGTTTCTCCTTTAAGGTCCGATGAGGATTTGACACGTGTTATACAATCTTTTGAAGAATCTCGTGTCATGAATACGGAGGATATACTGAACAGTCAACATAATGAATGTCACATCAGGTGTAACTATCTTAAACTACAGAATATACAAACTAACGTTACAAATATACACACGAACAAAAACATTATACTATACAACGAGTACGCACAATTGGAAAACGGATTTTTATCTGTCTGCATACCATTTCATCGTTTCGTCGCTTTCGTCGCGTGTGACACGGGTCAAATAAATTTTAAAAATTTATAAATTCTTTATCACATGACATATGCATGAGAAATGAGATGCAGTACCTTCCACAAGTATTACTAAAATATCCTTGTATACGAAACGGGTTCCATACAACTTCGGGAATATGTAATTGAGCGAGAAATTTTACAATAACAGGGTCACTCCAGGGTTGAGTACCGAGTGAAGCAAAATAGTACAGGCGGTGTCTATTTTTAAAATAGACAGCTATCCAATGAATCCCTTCATGACATCTGTGTTCACAATAAGACTACCGCATTCTCGCGTACTTGGCAAACTCAATGTTTCATTCTTCGCAAACACGCCGATAAATTTGGAACGTGTGACTCGTTCACAGTTCATTACTCTCTGAAGTGTATTAGCATCCATTTTAAAAGTCAGTGATAACTAGTGATGTAGCGGATGTCATTTTTTTCACATCCGCGGATGCGGATGCGGATGAGGATGTTTGATTTCAACATCCGCGGATGCGGATGCGGATGTCTACATTTTCGTTATTTTTTAGGATATATTCGAGATTTGTTGTGTTTAACGATATAATAAGTTTATATAGAGAGAGCTGTAGCTATAATGTAATATAATTGATTAATTGTACAATAATTGCTGTACTTTTCTCTGAACATATAAAATAATATCAAGCATCTAACTAATATAGAAATCAATTAGTGAATTCGTCTGCAAATAAATTAGTTATATTTTGTTGAGTTTCAGCCACAATTAGAAACCATAATTGTGTTACCAGGATGCGGGACGTGAACCCAACTCAAATGCACTCCACCGACCTCTTTCCCCAACCTCCACCCTTATAGAAAGAGATCTTTAATTAGCTTGATAACTATTTATATTAAGTTTAAAGTTTTATTAGGCATATTTATAAATAAGTAATTAAAATAAAGTAAACTAAGATGTTCATCCTTTAATGTTCAAACTTAATTATAGGAAGGTTATGCTTAAGGAACATTAATTTTTCTGCCTTTTCTGCTGCCAGTCTGTTTCTCTTTTCATCATATATTAATCCAGCACTGCTAAATAATCTCTCGCTTGGTACGTTTGTTGGAGGACAGGCTAAATCTTTCATTGCAAGTTTACTCAAGTATGGATAGATATTCTGCGTATTTTTCCACCAACTAATAGGATTGTCACATGCAGCCAGGCGTTTTTCTAGGTGATAGCTCTCGATCATTTTTACTACATCTTTTGACATCGCGTAGGTCTCGTCATTGCTGCTTGACTCAAGAAACTGAGAGAGAGATTCTGTGATAGATTTGCTTGTTGAAGGTGTTGGTTCTGTCACTGAAACTTTTATTCTTTTGGTGGGTGGCGAAGCGACAGATTCAAGAGATTGAAGCTCTTCAACTGCTTTGCCAAGTGATGATTTAACTCGTTCTAATGTACTAAGTGAAAATAACTTAGCTTTGTAACGTGGATCTAAGTAGGTTGCAAGAGAGTAACTTCATACAAGAACAGCCTCTCGTCTTGTCGCTTGCATCACTTTTGCGCACAATGAACTAGTTCTATTAATATATTAATATAGTAGAATTTGATAATTTCCGCTTATTAATGACGTTTTATCTCAACGGTCCACATCCACACGACATCCGCAGTCCAAGGTGCGGATGCGGACGCGGATGCGGATGCGAGAAAATGTGCGGATGTTCCGCGGATGCGGATGTGACCTACATCACTAGTGATAACGCTCCTAAATCTATCTACTTCTATTAGGGCTTGCGATTCGAGATATACTAGTACACTAATAGGCGCGTCTATAGGCTTGGTGAATTCCTACCTCACTGAGATGTTTCCTCTCTGCTGTGGGCTTAAATGCGTATTTACGCTAGCAGATAACTCAGGTGTAATGTCAAACGGATAAAGGTTAAATTGATCAATGAACTCTTTCTGCGTTATCCCATTACCAAGCTCATCACAATCACCTGCAATATGGGTCAGATTACTATAGGCTCTCGCGCAAAGACGTAACACAGCGTCTGATGAATAGTCCGTATCCAATGTTCCACCCAAAGCAGTGCCATTAACGTATAGAGTTATATTTTTAAGTCCGAAATTCTCGAATTTAAAGGCACTCTTTTTATATTTTCCATTCACCGAAGCATGGTCCTGCATTCTGATTAATATCCTTTTAGGAAGATTCCCCAGGGCGATGTTTTCTATCTGCTTCGACGCCAACCCTGCAGGCACCACCGTATATAGTTTGATTTGTACTCTGTTAATAGGGTATTTCACTGTAGCGTTTAGTAAATTTTTCTCAATTTCTAGTTGTTTTGGTGAACTTAATTTCACTCGCCGTACGCGGAGGTATGTGTCCATAATGTGAACCACAACGGGGTTTCCTCCCTCTTCTTGATCAGAATCCAGATTTAAGCAGATCTCAGGATTCGTGCGGGTGAGCTTTATTTTCATATCCACCCCATTGACAAGCAACTTCTCCTGGAAAGTGAAATCTGTGTGCAGATGTCCAAAGCACTCGTATATCTTCTTTTTAGAATTTTTAAATTTGTCCTTTATGCTACTTTCGTCTTTTGTTTGATAATATCCCTCGGCCCTTAAAAAGGTGGCCTTCGCTTCTTTGGAAAAGTTGAGGACATTTTCCAGATAGGCTCGTAGATGATAGTATCCCGTGCCTGACGATATGTTGGTCTGATTTAAATATACGTCACATTGGTTGAATATGGAGTGCAGAAAGTTTGTTTCAGGGTATACAGCATATTTGTCATCGCAGACCGTTCCATCAGAATGGGCTATACGTAGCTTAGCGTACATGTGCACACAGCTTGGATCAAAAAAGTAAGGGCCTGAGCTGGGTATCACGAATTCTATAGGTGCACTCGGGGAACTAATTGTGTTTAAAGGGTTAATTCTAATAAAATCACTGTGCTCAATAGAAACTTGAGTTGGAGGCATCTTAAAAAGGGACAGCTCCGATTTGCAGCATTGTGAACTACGTGGGTGGACGAAGCGTGCCATGACGAGTTAGAAATAGTGCCTCCTCTCTCGACAAGTAGTAAACAAACTATGATTCATGAGATCAATGTCCTTAGCTTATATCAGTCAAAAAAGTGGTCAACCATAGGTTTTATTCGCTTACAGCACTTCTTTTTTGATATCCTTTTACGTTTAATATCACGTGACCCCTTCTTCCGGGCAGCCCTCTTCTTCTTCTTCCCGCCACCACGCACTTTTCTCTTTGCATCTTTGATGATTTCGTCCCGTGTACGCTTTAAATGTTTTTTTAGAGCTTCTTTAGGTTTAGCTCCAGCCAATATGTCTTCTGCAGTGTTAAGACCTAATTGTAGCACTTTCCTTCCGAGGTATCTGGCACCCCTCTTCAGCAAAGGAACAGCCGTACGTAGTATGGATGAAAAAATGGACCTAAGTGCACTACCGCGCTGGTATCTCACCCCTCGATAGACGGTGAAAGGCTTTCTATCCATTATAACTCAGTGCGTCGAAAGTGTAGCTTCACTGTTAAGCTCCCGTTACCGAATGGGAACTTTTCACCCTCAATCGTTCTTATATATATTGAGATATTGGTTATTAAATTAGTTACGACATTCACATAATTGGGTCTGCCATATGTAATACTCAAACTCCTTCCTCTATGGTTGGGGATGTGAGCAATGCGCAGCAGGCGTGCCTGGGTATCCCCAACAAACTGGTGCTCCACTATATTACTGTAAATATAGCACATGTCTGGGGACTGAGAGCTTTCAGCCAATTTCTCCATCTTCAATTGATACATTAATCTGGACAAGTCATGCTGTGCCTCGTGAAATGTGTCTCTTTGGATGGCTGCACTATATCGGGCACTGGTTAGAATTTTGAACACTCTACGATCTTTAATACGTCTGTTAGTCTTTGGTTTTAGGATTAGTGTATGTGCAGGGTTTCCTTTGTTTACGATTTCGTATACTAAATCATTCGTAAGGTTTGAGTTTCTTAAACTTACGTTTAAGTCTCTCACAACATCCTCGACCGAACCATAATGACCCGGTCCTACTCTTACTTCTGTACTGTAATACCTTGCTACCTTAGTCAGAGCGATACGTATAGTTTCATCCATAGCTACCCCAGCTTTTTCACACTCGTCAATGTCTCAAAGAATCGTAAAAACGGATTCTTTATATTCAATATTTAAAAAGAGGGTGTCCAGATGGATTTCGCATACCCCCACCTCATACGAATCACGACCCAATTCAATGGACCCGTGGAGTTGTTACAAAGTTGGCTAGTGTGTTGTTAGGGTGTACAGACAGGGACGAGGAGGACGGGAGTGTGACGTAGAAATGGTTAGGGGCCGTGTTGCATACTATTTAAGCTTCATTATTGCATCAGCTTTTATATAGGTGTTGAAGCTTTCTGGGTACCCTAGCCATTTCACCAGGTACATTTTTCTCTTTCCTGAACCTTTGCTTCCTAAAATTTTCTCAATTTTAAACACATTTTTTCCTAAATTAAATGCAACTTTCTGCAATTCCTCGCGGTAAAAGCCTCCTGAGATTTCTTCCCCATTCAAATCTTCAATGTAATACATCATTATCTCACCTTTAGGTCTCATAGCCCTAACTTTAAAAATCTCGCGTGTCCATCCTTGCTCAAAACCCTTTGCGAATTTATTCCCCGAACACGACAGCCCTACATAATCATTGATTTTGAAGCGCGCCGAGTGTGGTGGTGGTGTTGGTGATTCATCTTTTCTCGGGAGCGTACCTCTTTCTAAAACTTCGTTACGTGTTGTCCCAATCGTGCGATGGTGTGAGCGGTTGTAGGATGATGCCAATGATTCCAGAATGTCTAGAAATCTGTATGTGTTTTTATGTGTAGAATAGCGGTGCATGCGTTCCTTTATGGTGCGTTGAACTCTTTCAGCTAAAGAAGCCTTATATATAAAATTGGTTGTGTAATAGCTGATATTAAACTCTGTCAACATGTTCTGAAAAGCACGGCCTATAAATTCCTTCCCCATATCCGTACAAAAATAGCCAGGAACCCTGTTTTCTTTTAACATTAGCGTTTTGGTGGCTTTAACAACTGTTTCAGGTAATTTATTTTTCAGAGGAACTAGCCACAGATATCTAGAGAATACGTCTATTATGAATAAAATGTAGCGGTAACCATCGTTATACACAGAATATCTTTGCACGTCTGTTAAATCTGCTTGCCAAATAGAATCAATCGAGGAAGCCGTTGTCTTGGCTGTTTTAAACTTTTTTCTCACAGGCTTATGAAGCGTATAAGCGTCCTGCTCCCGCAAAAATCTTTCAACATCTTTTTTTCCTACTCCGTAAACACTTCTGTACAGTCTATCTACGTCGCCGTAGGAGGCTGGGTTAGAAATGTCATAATAGCGTTTACTTAATACGTTAGCCATTTGCATATTTTAGAGTCACCTGGGTAGGGTTGACCGTTGTTTAACCTCTTCTTTCTCCTCTTCAAAGGTGTTACCGCCAGGGGTGACGGCGTCTTCAATTGTGCCACATGCGTTGCATGTTCCAAGTCTTTTAACCTGTTCAGATTTCCTATCAACGTTTTAGGGACATTTATTTGTTGTAGTGTTGCTTTAATATACTTCCATCCTGATGGTGATGGCCTATCCCACTTTCTCGGCAGATCATGGACAATGTCTACGATATTCGACCCTGTACCTTTGATCCTTCCACAATGATCTTGCCTGTATCGGTCCATTGTATGGCTGGGTCCTCATTCAATAGATTATAAAGACTTAAACCTTTATTCCTCAATGTATGTGGGAGGGTGCTTTTTAATACATGCTCGATATGTTGTGTGGCTGATCCCTTAATTTTTGGTTGGTCAGCTGTATCGTCAGGTACAGATCCCGTGTCGCCATGTCCATCGTCCCCCGTGCTGTGCCTCATAACCACAGGAATCTCTGTCGGGTTCTTATAATTTTCGTACTCGTGAAGAAATTTCTGCAGAGCTTCTTGGTATAAGATTCTTTTCTCATCAGGTATTTTTTCACTGTTTAACAGGGTTAGCAATTCGCTTTCCATTCTTTTAAGTCTGCTTTTACGGGGATCTACAGTGTATCCCATAAGTCCGGCATCATAGGAAAAATTATAAAAAAAGGCAAAACAAAAGCTTTTATTTACAGAACGTGCTCAATATGTCCACCATTGTTTTCAATGCACAAATTCAGACGTGATACCCAGTCAGCAAGCACACGGTGAATGATGTCAGGAGTAATGGTGTTACATGCCCCAATAATGCGCTGCCACAAATGTTCAACACTCCTAATTCTCTCTGCGTATACCAGCGCTTTCAAGTGGCCCCAGAGATAAAAATCTAGTGGCGTGAGATCCGGGCTTCTAGCTGGCCATTCCACAGGCCCTCGACGTCCTATCCAATGACCAGGGAATTGTTGGTACAGGTATTCCCTTACTTGGGTGCTGTAATGTGCAGGAGCGCCGTCTTGCTGGAACCATGTTGGGAAATTTCCTTCTCCGTTCAAGACACTGGGAAGTGCTTCTTCCTTGAGCGTACGTAGGTAGGTGCCTCCAGTGACATGTTCATCGAAAAAGAGGGGAAGAGGGGGCCTATGATGCGATCCTTCCAAATGTCACACCATACCATCACCCGAGATGCACCTTGTTCCTTTGAAGAGGTATACCAGTGAGGTTTGTTTTGAGACCAGTAGCGGGTGTTCTGTCGATTTACCTCACCATTTCCATAAAAATCATCCTCGTCACTGAACAGAATGGTGGACGGGAAATTGGCATCCCGAGCATAAGAAAAATATGAATTATGGTTTGTAGAAATAGAAAAATATGAATTTCCCCTATGATGCCAGACTTATGGGACACCCTGTAGATCCGTGTCTGGATTCCTTTGCAGTGAAGCGTACACCTTGTGTGGAATCACTACCACTTTGTTCATTATATTAATCTAGTCAGTAAAGGACCCAAAACTGAAAAAAAGATGGGGAGAAATGACCCTCCTGTTTGTACAATAATTCGTTTTTTCTTCGCTACAGTTTGACTTTTACAAGCGATTGCACGTATTATGTTCTTGTAGCGGCGTAGGCGAGCCTTCTGAGGGGGTTTCATTGATACATTGCAATTTATAACGTTAAGACAGATTTCACAGATGCATTTTAAAAAGTCGGAGTCGATATTTTTAATAAACATCTGCATTGCCCGGGGCAGTCGATGATAGATTTTTATTAATTCACGGTATTTCTTTAGTCTCTTTGTCATTCTGGAATATACACCGTTTCAGGCTCGTTTGGAAATATATTCGTTTAGAAGCACACCTAAACGTGTTTCGCGGATGAAGGTCGCAAAGCAAATATCCGTAACGCGTGCTTGTAGCTTCTTTATAAACTTCCAAAAACTCCTTACGCTGATTCGGGAACATTTGATTGGCTAATACCCCAATTTGTGATACATCTCTACGTTGTGCGAATAAGACTAGATATTGTATTTAACGACACATCGCGCATGTATCTATTTTTGAAAAATAGATTCTGATTGATGAAGAACACGCTTATGTTAAGATGGTGGGAGAATACTGTAAATGTCTCGGCAAACGTTTTATCCATCTCCAACATGAGATCGTCAATTACAATGACTGTATGTTCATTTCCCTTTAACGAATTAACGTCATATACGCCTTTGTGGAACAAAATATCATCTTGGTACTCGTTGAACACTGATTGATACGTCGAATAGCACCATATAACTTTATGCACAAATTTCGAGAACATCTCTCCCTTTTCTTTAATGATTTTAAGCATAAACACAGTTTTACCACATCCTGTAGGTCCAGATATAATACATGTGGATGGGCTCGTGAATCTGAATTTTTCTACAGAGTCCATTTCTAACACGTCACACTCCTAAGTGGATCATTTACAAAATATTACAAATTTTGAGTGCTGTTCCTTATATTTTGTTTTCTTCTCCCACAGAACCGTGAATGACGATGAGGTACAGCACCCCATCATCGACATTACGGATGACCTCGACGACAGTGTAGTTGTGATCACAGAATCCTCCCCTGCCAACGAACCCTCACCAGCGATACCGGTAGCACGTCCAAAGCGGAGGTATGATGAAGAGAACCCCACGTCAGGTATAAAGCGACCGAAATACGCGCCTGTTGTTAGCCCACCAGTAATAGATCCCCAACCCTCAACCTCTTACGCAACAATCCCCCAGCAGCACCTCCGCTAATATATCCCCTTATTCATCCGCCACAGTTGCCCCCCGTTCTGTTGAGGATGATATAACGTTTGAGTTGGTGCGCTCCGCAGCCCCCACCCCAGCCTTGACTAGAAATCGGTATAGAGTCAGGGTCGACCCTAGAGCCATGTATAGCAATGGAATTGAGCGCGGGCTACGCCGGGTTGTACAGCGTATTGTAGAGTTTGCTCTTCAGAACCGCGACGAGCGTGAAGTCAGGACGAGTCTGTCCTTCGGATTCGGGTCAGATGACGGTGATGTAGATGATTATTGGGTAGTAGTGCCATTTAGACGTTTGGCGGCTGAAGATGTAGAATATATATTAGGACGTATAATGCAAGCCGCCCAAAGTAGTATAGCCTTCAATATGGACAACTTCACGGTAAATATTGATTGTATTCCGTGTTGCGGGTCATAGTGCCATACCGTATACTCTTAACTCAATTCTCAAGCTATTTATAGACGGCATATAAACGTCGATCGTGGTTGCGGCTTTATAGCAGTAGTCTTGGCGCATGTTTACTGTACAAAATACACGGCTCAAAAAATTTGGCTGCCTACGGTCGTGGAACGTGCCCGTAAACTAGCTGTAGACTGTGAACTTGAATTTGACTGTAATATGGGCCTGAAGAGCTGAGAATGGTAGAACAGGAAATGAATGTCCGTATAGTTGTATTTGGGTTGGATGATCGTCGTAGGACTGTGTATGTTTTTAAAAGCTGTGTGAGAGATCGTACAAGACCCCTACTTATTTTAGGATTGTCAGGGACAACGTATCTCCCCATCCGTAATATAAGGTGGCTTTACGCGAGTTATGACAAAAGTCGAAAATATGGGAGACATCATGATTTGTGTAAGGGGTGCCTCGAGTTTGCGGATGATATAGTGAGACATTGTAAAGAATGTCACATGGTATGTGAACAGTGTAAAAGCACCAAATGTGAAAGCCGTGTAGTTGAAGCTGAGAAGAGAGACTGTGATGTGTGTAGACGCACATTCTTCAATAATACTGCTTTGAGCTCCATAAATCAATTGGCACGTGCAGGAAAATGAGAATCTGTGAATGTGGTATGTTTCACACAATGGATAATTGGGGAAATTTAAGCACAAGTGTGACGAAATTCACTGTCCTACATGCCAGGAGGAATATAAGGCGGATGGAGTAAAGCATGTATGTTATATGAAAGATGCTAAGCCTAAAAAAACCCTTGTATAACTGTATACTACGATATAGAAACATATACGAACGCTGAAACCAAAGAGGTAATTCCACATTTACTTGTGAGCCAGACTATCTGCGATGAGTGTATGGGATCGAATGTGACGAGTGCCCCAAATGCGGTAAACGGACAAACGTTTTTAAAACGAATGTCCACGATAGTCCTGTGAAACTATTTGTGTCCTATATTGTCAAGTTAGCCGACAAGTTCAAAAAATGACTGTGTATATTCTCGCCCATAACGGGGCAAAGTTTGACACGCAGTTCCTTTATAAGGAGTTGCTTGAACACGAATCCTCTGAGATATTTACAGGTGATCCATTGAAAAGAGGCAACAAATTAATACAGATGCAAATAAGAGGCAATGTACAATTTAAAGACACTTTATTATTCACACCTTGTAAATTAGCAAAGCTACCCAAGGTGATGGGGTAGCAGCTGAAGTTTCCAAAGGATACTTCCCTTACACTTTCCTCACCAGCGAGACTTTAAACTACGTAGGCCCACCACCACCCAAACATTATTTTAACTATGACTGTATGAGTGTAGATGAACGTGAAGACTTTGATCGATACTACAACAGTTTTAATGAAAGTAACCCTTATAATATAGCTGATGAATGTGAGCGTTATTGCGTGAATGATGTGCGCGTGCTTAGAGTATGTTTCCAGGCCTTTAGAAGGATGTACATAGGCCGTTTCAAATGCGATCCGCTGCAAGTCGCAACCACCATCGCGTCATTATGTTTTACGGTGTTCAAGAATAACTTCATGCCTAAAGCCACCTTAGCCATTATTCACCGAAACAACCCCGCAGTTACGGACACAAGGCTATTTACTGGCTCATACACCTACAGCAACAGACAGGTGTATACATAAAGCACGCCCGCAACACGGGTGAAGTACCCATTAAGATTAATGGTCGTGTTTTTTGGGTTGATGGGTTAAGTGAAAACCGTGTCACTGGTGTGAAGACTGTGTACTCCTTTAACGGATGCTGGTGGCATGGATGCCCCCGTCCTGAGTGCGGAATCGCCGGAGATATCCACGGTAGATCTCCTGCCGACTGTCTTGCATGGACCCGCACCCGCGATCAACTTATAGGATCACAGTTCACTCACAAAGTCTTGTGGGAGCATGAATATGATGCACGGATGGAGACAGACGAGGTGTACCGTGAGGAAATAAACACGATCAAGCGTTCAATGGTGCTGGATCCTCTCAAATGTGGTGATAGCTTGTTTGGAGGACGTACAAATCCATTCAGACTATACTTTCCACCTACGGAGGCGTGAAGCTCCATTACTACGATTTCTGTTCTTTATACCCATACGTGATGAAGAACAATCCGTACCCCGTGGGCGCTCCTGAGAAACTGGTGGGACCTAACCTGCCCTCCATCAATGAATTTTCAAGAAATTTGAATGATCGTTACTTTGGGCTCTCTTTCGTAGACGTACTCCCCCCACGCAATTTATGGATGCCAATCTTACCTGTCGTTATCGACACAAGCTCATGTTTCCCCTGTGCGTGAAGTGCGCGGAAGAGAATAACGGCGATTGTAACCATATACCCCACCAGCGTAAGATCAGAGGCGTATATACAAGTCCTGAGCTGGCCCTAGCCGTACGCCATGGGTATAGAATACTGAAGATACATGAGGTGTGGAGGTTTCAGAAGCTACCCAACCTTTTCACACCATATATAAACGCATTTTTGAAGGATAAGGTTGAGGCATCAGGGTATCCGCGAGGAGTTGATACCGAAGATGAAAAGTCTGCCTATATTCAACGTTACCGCGACCGCGAAGGTATACAACTTGATCGTGCCCAAATTGCAAAGAATCCTGGCAAGCGCTTTAGTGCAAAGTTGTGTCTAAACAGTCTATGGGGAAAATTTGCACAGAATACCGGCAAAGGGAACATTCATTTGGCACAAAGTTATAGTGATGTCTGGGATTATGCCAATGCTCCCGATAAAGAGGTCATGGAGATCGTGAATGTAGGTAATACTTACATAATAAAGTACAACAACACTGAATTGGCCACAGATACCTCAAGGGTTACAAACATACCTGTGGCCAGCTTCACAACAGCCTACGCCCATAAAACTTTGGGGTCTATTGCATTCTCTTGGGCGGAGAGTATTGTATGATACGATACGTGATATTCACAGAGAGGGAGGGTGAATACATGCCTGCTATTGGGGAGTTCCTCGGCGAGCTCACTGATGAGATCAAGGATGAGTATGGGGACAACGCATACGCCGACTCTTTTGTCTCAACAGGACCTAAAACTTATGGGGTACGGGTGAGGGTGGGGGAGGATATGAAATATATCGTGAAGGCAAAGGGTATTACGCTCAACCATGCGAATCGGCGGGTTGTTAACTTTGAATCGTTGAAGGATCTAGTGTGTTTGGACGATGATGAGGGCGAACGACCTCCCCAACTAACTGTAGGCACCCACAATTTTCGGGCGCAGAAGCTGGGGGGCGTGAAGGAACTTAGGGGAACGAAGGTGTGCCGTAACACCTATAGGAAACGTTACCAGTTACCTGGTACCTATGATACCGTACCCTTTGGATACCATAACCTTTGATGCGTCTATTGTTAACTTACTTATCACACGTATTTGTAAATATGTATGTCTTGTATATAATCTTTGATGTATCTATTGTTAACTTATTTATTACACGTATTTGTAAATATATATAACTTGAATATCTCGTTTATTAAATCGTATTTGTAAATATATATAACTTGAATATCTCGTTTATTAAATAAATCATGTTTCAATTAGCGTTTCACTTTCTCCTTTGTGTGTGTGTGTGTGTGTGTGTGTGCACAGGTGAAAGTTTTAAGCTCCGCCCACTGTTGTGTGTGTTGTGTGTGTGTGCACAGGTGAAAGTTTTAAGCTCCGCCCACTGTTGTGTGTGTGCACAGGTAAAAGTTCTAAGCTCCGCCCACTGTAAGATCAGCAACGTGAGTCATGCTACTATCTGGGATTCCCTGCGTGGTCAGTTGACTGCAGTAAGCCCTTGAGATCAGACGTGTATTTGCCAGCGTAGAATAAAATGAGTACCTTTAATATTGCTTGTACAACGTTTATGAAATGGTATTCAGCAAAGTGTGAAGATGTGGTGGATACCGAAAAACTTCCTATTCCCCCCTCCTATGCCTCTTTTAAAACCACATTGGATCGTACGAAGGAGCAAGATGCACAAATACTCTACGGATGTTCTGGTGAGACCGTTGCAGGCTTTCGTTGCACAGACGATGTGCTGAAGTATGCTGTAGAGCTAAACTTTATAAAGTCTCACATATCCCGTGAAGTAAAAGAAACAACGCGTGCAGAAGAGAAGGAGCAGATATGGATAATGAGTCTTGTGGATGGGTGGTGTGACAAGCGGTATTATGTCATGTTACACCATGTCGATTACTCATACCCTACGACTGAAAATGTGAATCTCGTCATCATGGACAATCTTAAGTATTTTTATCACTATATTAATGTATATCATGATGAGGTTCGTAGTGAGGTTGTGGCTAGTGCCCTGCGTGAGTTTTTAGCAGACTTTAGAGACGAGTATCGTTTGCTGGGCAGAAAGGAAAAATATGAGCATATGTTCCTCTCAAATAGTGCGCCGGAGTGTGAAGATGTTTAGGAGAGATAAAACATTATAAAATGTGCCTAGTTCGTGAAAATTATCCTGAGGGAAACTGTCTGGTGCGTATTCTGGTAGTGATAAAACGTTAAAACCGAAATTAATTCTTGTACCGGAAAAAAACACCTACCGAATATAATGGGGTACAACAATTTGCCACACGTTTCATTAGATTATGGTGCTACTCGCACCTTTCGGATCATACGAGTTCGAACAAGCCCATTCACGTATCATCAGGTTGAGTCAGCCGCCCATCGAACCGTTCCTGCCTACCTGCGTGCCTCACGCGGCTCATAGTTATCTCAGAGCTTGAACCGAGTGGACGTGCGCTCCTCGAATACGATGGAACTTCCTTTGAGCAGCATTCTCAACGCCTCGTACGACGTGTCCGTGACGAAATCGTTGCGCGTGTTCAGGCGTAAATCCGGTACCGTTAGCTATGTACTGGAAACGGAATGTAGACAAACAAACAAACGGAATGTTGTTTATTTAAGTGTCGACGAGATGAATAGAATCTTCGTGATAGTTGAGAAGTGGAGTGAAGATCGTTATAAAATACCTGCTAACGTAGGTACAAGAAGAGAGCAGATTAGTGACGCACCCTCATACGCCGTTGTTGTACGTTTGTATAAATAACGATCGGCCATGCATTGATATACGGCTGATGTGGAAGAATGCTTCTGATAATAACGCTCTTGTTCCTACGCGAACCGTTTCATCCTCGACAGAATGTTTGAAATCGTCGGATTCCGCAAGCTGAAACCTATATTAGACGCGCGTGTTACGGATATGCTTTATTTTGATACAGTACTTGAATACGCATACACCGCGCTCGATGGGTTTACGAGTGTAGGGCTGAACAAGGTGAGAATGGTCTAGAGCTGGACGTTTATTTAAAAAGTTTAGACTCTTTGAAATATCATGAACTTTGGTACAAAGCAATTGATCGGTACAAGGCTGAGCTCACCTACACCGTTCACCCTGAAGAACTATTTCTTTATATAACGAGCAGTTGTCGTAACGACTTAGAAGATTATTTCAATTGCCGCTATGTTGAGTGAAGATGAGTTCACGATTGAAAAGCTCGGGTCGGTAGAAATAAACCCTCGATTGGAAAGGCGTGTTTATAAACTTGTGTTTAATAATGTAGCTAACGATGAACTCTTTGTGCGTGCTTTTGATTGTATTCTAGACGTATTTAAAGATGACTTACCAACCGGTTGTAAAGTGGGAACAAAAATAGTACTGAACGATATGAAAGCCCTTCATATCGAGTACAGGTTTCCCTATACTTTAAGCGGTGAAATATTATTAAACCGCGTATACTGCGTAATGCAGAGCAATAATGATGTAATTGTAGACTCGATTAAGTGCGAGTTTAGTATTTTGAAAAAAAAGTGAAATGTATTTATATATTTAACATATTTGTGTGTGTGTTATATATATATATATATATATATATTTTGCTATATTGATGATTATACGATTTCTTATGTTGCGCGGTAGAAGATAAAGTGTATGTATTTATTTATTTAGTTGTGTGTATATATTTCTGCTATGTTGATGATTATATTATTTCTTAGTTTTGATCATTCCAATGTATATTTATATCTATATATCTCCATAATTGTATATATATATATATATATATATATATATATATATATATATATATATATATATATTTCTCCTGTACTGTTATATTGAAGGATATATTTTTTATTATATGCATATTCCTCGTTCATATTTCTTAAAATATTATTATTTTTAATTGATCATTCAAATGTATATTTATTTTCTATATATTTATAATAAACAGAATGATGCAATGTTGTTTTATTTAATTCTTTTGGTTGTAAACAATTATATCAAATGGCTGGTTACGTCTTCTAAATCTACTAGCGGAATTCTAAACCAACTTTTAAGAATTAATTTAATAAATGGTACAATCTGGCAACTTAATAATGTATAACTGAACAATTAAAATGGTATCTGGCAACTCGCCCTAATAAGGTATACCTGAACAATTAAAATAAAAAGTGGTATCTGGCAACTCAACCAGAACAAGCCATTTACGCCTATACCTGAACAATTAAAACGGTATCTGGCAACTCGCCCTAATAATGTATACCTGAACAATTAAAATAAAAAGTGGTATCTGGCAACTCAACCTGAACAAGCCATTTACGCCTTCTAAGCCAACTGGCTGATTCAGCCAACTGGCTGATTAGGAGCCTATAAGACAACGCCTACTCGGCTGAAGTCTTATTATGCACTTGGCTCCTGCCAGGTGAACACCTCTCCTCCTTTCTCTCCTCTCTTTCTCTCCTCTCTTTCTCTTTTTTTTCCCAGAGAAGCTGAAAGTAAATGAGATGAGTGAAAAGATATGAGATTAGTGAAATGAAGTGAAATGACATGAAATAATATGAAAAGTGCGTAATATTTTTTTTTCTGTTTTTGATACATGAGAAAGGTTTGCCAAAAGAAATTAGACACAGTTAATGTGTTTATTTCTTTTGCTGTTTATTATTTAATATAATTGTGTGTGTGTGTGTGTGTGTGTGTGTTAATTTTGAAAAATGTATAATAATATATCTTTCCATTTCAATAACAGAGATGTTGTCTAAGAATAGACACCATACAAATTACGTGTAAATAAAAATAACGGAGTTGATAAAATATAAAACATTTTTTTTTATATAAAAGGTATACATTTTTTTTTTTTTTTTTTTTTTTTTTTTAAATAACCCTTATTAATAATAAAATAAATACAGTAGTCTTTTTACAACTTACAATTTTTACAATGACAAATAATTGTGAAGCTCGACTATTTATTTTTTTAATTTTTAATTTGGCCCTTAAGCTTTAGGCTTTACTGGGCTCTCATTAAAAATAAGCAGCTAGCCGTTATAAATTAATAATAATAAAATAAATAAATAAGTAAATAAGTATTATTAATAGTTAAAGCCTGTATTTCAATATTAAACAATATTAATGGACAATATAAAACATTATTAGTGGACATTAATCCAAGATTTTTGTTAGTATCCCATTATTAATCGGGATTTTAACTTGGTTTTAAACAAATTTACATTCGCAATATTTTTTATATCGGCATGCAAGTCATTCCATAGTTTCAATCCAATGAAAATGGGTAGTTTTTGAGATGAAGGCAATCTAAATTGAGGTATAACAATCTTTGATCTATTTCTGGTCTGATACGGGTGGATTTCTTGATGAGTTACAAAATATCTATTTACCCATTGCAAATTAATTATTTTGCTCTTACACTTGTAAATAAAAATAAAATGTGCCAGTTTGGTTATATCATTGAGCTTTAGTAGGTTTAGCTCTTTAAATAATGCACTAGAGTGATCAAGAAAATCAGCATCAGATAATAACCTTATTGCTCGTTTTTGGATGACAAAGATACCATTTAATGCGTTGTTAGCGGAGTTTCCCCAAACAAGGGTGCAGTATGTTATATAAGGAAGAACAAGAGTACGATAAAGAGTCAATAAAACTTGTTTAGGGACTACATTTCTAAGTTTAAACATTATAGCAACGCTCCTTGAAATCTTTTTCGCGATATAATTTACATGATCACTCCATTGCAAATTCTTATCTAGCATTACACCAAGAAATTTGTTACAGTACACTCCTTTATGGTGATTTCATTAACATTGAGTTCATCAAGATATACATTTCTTTTATTAGTAAAAATCATGAAATTTGTTTTACTGGTATTTAGGAAGAGTTTATTCGTGGTCAACCATTTCATTACACTGATGAATTCTGAATGAAATATATTCTTAGCTGTATTAACATCTTTGCAAGAAAAGGAGAGAGTTGTATCATCTGCAAACATTATGAAGTTCAGTATATCAGATGAACGTGGAAGGTCATTTATATATAATAAAAATACAGTGGACCCAGCACTGAGCCCTGTGGCACACCATGTTTGACAAGCGCTTTAGTGGAGCAAACCTTATTTACTGATACAAAATTATATCTATCGGACAAATAACTTTTAAACCAATCACTGATTGCCCCTCTAAAGCCGTAACAATACAATTTATTAAGTAGAATATTATGGTCTATTACATCAAACGCCTTACTCAAATCCATAAATATTGACATCATTATTTCTTTGTTCTCCTTAGCTATATTTACATTTTCCATAAGATTTAAAATAGCCATTTCCGTTGTTCTATTATTACGGAAGCCATATTGATTTGGAGATAATAAATTGTAAGATTCTAAATATCGCTGCATTCTACTTTTTACAATTTTTTCGAAAACTTTGCTGAACACAGATAATGAACACACCGGCCTGTAATTTGTTGCTAGTGTAGGATCACCCCTTTAAAAAGGGGTGTTATAAAACCAGTTTTTAGCATTGATGGGAATATTCCTTTGGAAATACTGTGATTGATAATTTTAGCCAAAGTTACAGATATCTTATCTTTAACAAGTTTCAATATAGGTACAGGAATGTTATGAATGTTATTTTTTGTATTTTTTAATTTACCAATAATATTCTGGACCTCAGTAGAGGTAGCAGGAACAAAAGAAAATGAATTTAGTGGGCTGGGTGGCATATATTCTAGAGGTGAGTGATCATTATTTATTAATTGTGAGCGAAGCTTATCCGCTATTGAAGTAAAATGTGCATTTAAAGAGTCTGCAATAGCAGTATCATCAGTGATTTCTTTATTATCAACATTTGATTTCTCTATTGGATTTTTCTTAATTTGTTTTCCGAGAAGATTGTTTATGGTTGTCCAAGTGTTTTTCATGTCTCCTTTATGTTTGGAAAATTGATTGTTATAATAGTTATATTTTGCAATTTTGATTATTTTAGTTAATTTGTTTCTGTTTTGAGTATATTGTATTTTAGGAATTTTGCTCTGCAATTGCAATTTGAATAATTTATCTCTATTCTTTATTGAAGTGATAATTCCTGGAGTGATCCATGGATTTGCGACCCTTTTGGGCGAAACTGTTTTTCTCCTTAAAGGAAAGTAAATATTAAAAATATGGAATAAGGTGTCATAGAAGAACTGAAACATATGATCTGGGTCATTTGAAGGTTCGTCACAGTCAAGTCGAGTATTTTCTACTGCCCCAATAAATTTTCTTTTGTTAACCTCTGAGAATATTCTGTAATCAATAGTTGTTTTGTCCGCAACCTTAACAATGTTATTGAAAATAGCGTAAGTAGGAAAATGATCACTGATGTTAGTGGTTATAATTCCAGAGTTTACAAGGGCATTGCTATTTACAAATATATTATCCATCGTACATTCTGTTATTCGATTGCCATAACTGCAGACTCGAGTGGGTTTGGTAATAGAATGACTAAGATAGAAAGAATTCATTAAGTTTAAAAATTTATGAGAGATTGTTTCAGATTGCAAATTGATGTTGAAGTCTCCCGCAACTATGGCATTCGATTTATGAAAGTTGCATAACATGTTATCTAAGTGAATTAAAAAGCTATTGATATTAGTATTAGGTGGTCTATATATTGCATGGACAGAATATACATTACTTTTGTCTTTTATATTCACAATCAGGTTTTCATTGTCACTATTACATAGAGAAAATACTTCGTTAGAGTCGTAAGTTTGATGCACATACACAGAGATACCCCCCCCCCCCCCAATCTGACCATCTCTTACAGTATGATAAGCAACGTAATTATCTATATTATATAGGTTTTTAATACTACTATTTAACCAAGTTTCCGTGAGAATTATAACACTAAATTTGACCGTAGAAGTTTTCAAAAGGGCCAATAAGTAGTTATAGTTCCTAGGTAAGCTTCGAATGTTTAGATTTAGTACTCAAAGATTTTTATAAATATCTTGGAGAGCTAGAAGAGGAGGAATTGAGTCTGAGAGAGATAGAAAGTTCAACCCAAATTCCTTCGCGTACCTTTCAAAAAGGCCTCGGGGTAAACAGGTGTGATTCGTTCCTGGTTCAGTTTCCAACTCGTCTGAACGCAATGTTCTAAGAGTTAATATTTTGGATTCGTTTTAATAACAAAGAAAGTAAATAAAACGGCGTTTAGTAATTAAATTCTTATATTGTTAATATTGGTTTTAATAATTGATTCTCTTAAAAGCAGAAAATTCATTTGTTTTAAATTAATATACTTTTGGCATTTTTTCTAACTTTCATTCACATAATATATACAGAGGTGTGTGTGTGTGTGTGTGTGTGTGTGTATAGATTTGAGAATGTTAATGGAACGATTTCTTTTGCTAAGCCAATTGTTTAGTGAATTGTTAATATTGTTTTAATTCACTTTAAGTTGAAAATCCGATTATATATATATATATATATATATATATATATAATATATATATAAGGAATGACAAAATTAAATAGACAGTTAATATGATTCTTTCTATAAGGAATGACAAAATTAAATAGACATAGTTAATATGATTCTTTCTATATATATAAGGCAAGGAGAAAGTTGCTCATTTGTGTGTGTGTGTATATTTCGTCTGAACTAATATTTTGACGATTGTACGTATTATATTATTTTTGTGCAGTAGAAGCCAAATTCTATTTATTTAATTAATAATCATTTTCTTTTTGTCAATTTCAGATTTAAGTCTGTATGCTTTGGTAACGAATTAAAATTGCATGTAGCAACTCACCCTAATAATGTATACCTGTACAATTAAAATGGTATCTGGCAACTCAACCATCATCTATATAAGACCCGCTTGGCTTCGGAGCTGGTAGTTTGATGCGAACTTCGACCGAATAAAGAACTCTCTCCTTCCTTTCTTAGGTTAAGACTTAGCTTAGTTTCCATTTGGGGGGTTAGGACCTCCCACCTTGTCCCCCCAAAGTTCTCCTCCGTCTATCCTTTCACTCTTAGGCTAAGGCAACCCCTTTGGGGGGAGGTCATCCTTCCTTCTCCCCCCGATGATCCCTCCCCTCTCCTCCTTCAGGTGTACCCCTCCCCCCTTGGCTCCTTCTAAGCCAACTGGCTGGTTAGGAGCCTATAAGACAACGCCTACTCGGCTGAAGTCTTATTATGCACTTGGCTCCTGCCAGGTGAACACCTCTCCTCCTTTGTCTCCTTCTCCTTTCTTTCTCTTGGGGGATAACGCCGCCTCCAAGTTTCATGACCGTTGTTGCACCTGCAGCATCCCCCCACCCCCCTTTGCAACATTGAGTTGCTGCATACCCCCACCCCATTTGCAACATTGAGTTGTTGCATACCCCCACCCCTTCGCAACACCCCAACCCCATTTGCAACACCCCCACCCCCTTTGCAACATTTGTTAATTATCTCTTGCAACATTGCAACATTCCTGCACTCTACCCTTTTGCGGCTATACTACTGACGCCATCGATACTCTGCAGTTTATCATTTAATATTTTTCTGATGTTATCTTTACTGTTACTTAATTTTGCAGTCACTCTTTTTTCTTTCGGGACAATTACCTCTTTTGTCTCTCGAACCTGCTTCTCTTTCCTCTTTCAAGGGCGTGCGGTGAGGGGGGTTCATGGGGTTAAAACCATTCCCGAAATTTTCGAGCTCTGCTCAGATTTCGAATAGAAGCTGGAGACTGTGCTTTAACTAATCACCTTGCAAGCTCGTCTGCAGTTGCGAAGCATACAAGTCCTCGTATTCAAAATGAACTCATTGATTTATGTGGTGAAATAATTCGAAAGGAAGTTCTTTGCAAAGTGAACAATGCAAAGTGTTTCGCTGTGCTTGCGGATGAAACTACAGATGTTGCTAATATTGAGCAAATGTCGCTGTGTTTGAGATACAGTGATGAAGAAACATTTCAAGTTAAAGAAGATATTCTTGAGTTTATACCTGTGGAAGACCTAACCGGCCAAGCTCTTGCCACTACAATAATTGATTGTTTGAAACACAATGGAGTATGCATGGAATGTATGATCGGTCAAGGATAAAATGGAGCAGCAGCTATGATGAGTGATGTTCGTGGTGTTCAAACTTTTGTGAGAGAGGAGTGCCCTTTAGCCATGTTCATTGTAGCGCGCATGTTTCAAATCTTGCTCTCTCTCTCATTCTTCAAAAATTGCAGCTATTCGAACGTGTTTAGGCACAGTGAAAAGTGTTGTAAATTTTTTCTCTATGTCTCCAAAGCGAACCACTATTCTTAAAGAGTTTATTCTTATTCTAAGCGAACGCTTTGTAAAACAATAATCTTTTATCTAATATCCAGAAAGTGATACCGAGCCGCTGCTTCGATACCTCAGTCACAACCTTGTCCTCTTTGTTGTATTTTTGGGACATGTCTTTCCACAATTTCTAGGTTCTTCTCCTCTAAGGTCATTAGCATCTCTTCCGTTGTTTTGGTGTTGAAGATGGTTTTCCAATCTATTACTTCCAAGCTGGACGCAACATCTTCCCAGTTTTATAGATTTGGAGTGAAAATTAAAAATTTCGAATTTGCTTCTCTCAATTGTTCGTGTTCTTTCCTTTCCTGTTGCTTTCATATTGGTTGTTATTTCAATAATGTTGCGATCCGCGCGTTCGGAACTTTCGCCGCAGGACTTTTCGCCGCAGGACTTTTCGCCGCAAGGAATTTTTGCCGCCGCAAAAGAATTTTTAAAAAATAAAAAATAAGTTAACTATTGGTTAGGTTAAGTCGTAATATTTTCGTTAGTTTTAACGTTTTATTTGATGGATTCATTTAAAAAATGTCTCCTAAAGATCCTAGCGTAGTTTACGTTCTATTATGTACTTTTGCAACATATCCATATTCTTTTGCCTCCATTTTCTAATATTTCTTGATGAAGTTGCAATTGATGGCATTAGATAACAACCTGCATCATCTCGGCTTGCAAAAGCATCGGCAATTAGTGATCTTGCAGATAATTGGGAGTTAGTAGCAGTCGTTTTCATACTTGCTATTGTGGCGTACACTTTAGGCTTTGATGGGTTTGCAGAATGACTATGCTCACCAAATGTTTTGCAAATTACTATTTTAGCGTCACTTTCTAAAATTGTATGCACTCTTGCCTTGCATTTTTTATTTCACACTTCCAATACGATTTTTTATCACATTTTCTGTCGATTCGGTACACGTAATTAACATCGTCAACTAATTTTTCTCCTCCTCGGCTGCTTTTAACTGTATATGGCATCCTAGAGGGCTTAAGTAATGGAATATAAATGTAAGCACTGCACCGAAATAAACTATTGTGGGCGGAGCTTAGGGGTAGACCAGTTAGCTCAAAGACAAGGGCATATAATTTTATAAAACTTTGACAGTATCTGTTATTGCATGTGCAGTATCACTTTAAACCATCAAAAATGGTTTTTAAAAACCTAAGGGTTCAAAACCTTTGAAGTACATGAAATCACTTATTTAAGAGAATGAATAAATGAAAATTTCCAAGTTATCCAAACCCGACGTATTAGAGAGTTCAGAAAATTTGGTAGGCTTATATTTATATATCTATACAAATTATATATTTTGCGGCGAAAATTCCTTGCGGCGAAAATTCCTTGCGGCGAAAATTCCTACGGCGAAATGTCCTGCGGCCAAAAGTCCTGCGGCCAAAAGTCCTGCGGCGAAAATACCTAGATTGTGTGATCCGATATTATAGTTGGGAATATTTCTACGTTATCAATTAGGTTGCTGTTTGTGAATACCAAGTCTAGGCAGTTGTTTTTTCTGTTATTTCTTGTATTAACATAAATCCATCAGCTTGAGCTAGTAGCATTTTTACCTGCTCCGGGCATTCCCGTGCGCCCCACTTGTCCTGGTGTATACATATATTTTTTCCTATCCTTTTATATTTCATAAATGGAAAATGAAAATCATCACAGAGAAAAATATTTGGGGTTGGAGAATGTAGATCTTTTACCCAGTTTCTTACCTTTGTAATGGAATTTGAGAATTTTGAGGTTGGCGTATTCGGGGTTCTGTACATTACAATTAGTACCATATTTAATATTTAAATAGTAATACCCTTCATTGTTTTTTCCGATGTAAGGACGAAATCTCCCCTGCAATGAGCTGTTCTGTCGTTTATTTGTTTACCTGCACTGAGTGTTCCCAGGGGAACTGCGTTGGCAGTACAGTTCGTTCTTTGCGGGCGAGATTTTGTTCACATATGGGTATTAGTCATAGGACGGAGAAGGTTTTTGAGAAAAGAACAGTCTGCTATCAGAAGTCATTCCATCAATTGTAAGAGTGACGTTTCTATTAAAAATTTTAAAATTCTTAAATCATTAGAATGCTCGTCCTCGCTTCGCATTTATGAATCTTTATGAGGGGTTCCACAAACCTTAGCCCCCCCCCCCCATTTGCAGCTTACATGTTTACTTATATCGAAATAATTTTTAGTGATTAAAAAAATATATAAAATTCTTTATTTATTGCAGGTATTACAATTACTCTACCTGATAAAGTGATAATATAATGGCTTCTCAATTAATTGGTGATTCGGAGAGGCAACGTGTGATACGAGCAATAACATTTCGGGAAGCTCGTGATGCTGGAGCCACCTTTATAACACGTTCATGGGTTGCCAAAAAGTTGCGAAGAAGTGAGGACTTCGTCAAAAGAAATTGGAATAAAACTTTGGATGAATGTGAAATGGATACAACCAAATCTGGGCGCCCAAATTTGCCACTCTCTCAGGAAACAAAGGACATCATTGAAAGCGGTACGCATACGAGCAATAACATTTCGGGAAGCTCGTGATGCTGGAGCCACTTTTATAACACGTTCATGGGTTGCCAAAAAGTTGCGAAGAAGTGAGAACTTCGTCAAAAGAAATTGGAATAAAACTTTGGATGAATATGAAATGGATACAACCAAATCTGGGCGCCCAAATTTGCCACTCTCTCAGGAAACAAAGGACATCATTGAAAGCGGTACGCGTAAGCGGAAAAACAGCTGTGCTAAACTTTCTAGAGAGATCGAAGTGTTGAGAGGAAAGCTCGTTAGTGGTGAAATCATTAGACTGTACCGTCATAGGCAAGGTTTAAAGCCTTGGCATGAACTTCCAAAGCCAAGAAAATCTCAACTTAACATCGATGACAGAATGTGGTTTGCCCATTATCTTGAAGATTGGAATGTGGATGATTTCATGCATTTAGCTGTCTCCGATGAATTTTTTGTTTACGTAACACGTCGGCCTAACTACCAAAATCGAGTGTGGGCCACAACACCAGATGAAATCGATGACAATGAACATTATCGCGAGTTATTAAAAAGTCCAGACTGTGTTGGTATGTTTGTTTTGTTCACTGCAAAGAAGCTCATGTGGGTGCTGAAGCCAAATGGTCAGAGTTGGGATGGACATTATTTTCGTGATATTATTCTATCCCAGCATGTCATTCCTTTTCTAAGAAACCCAAACAATGTTATGGATGTCGATCAGGTCACACTTCTGCACGATAAGGCGCCCTGCTTTAAGGCATTAGCCACTCAACAGTTGTTGCGGAACCATGAGATCGATTTCTTTGGAAATGAAGAATGGCCAGGAAATTCTCCTGACCTGAACGTCTGTGAACACATTGGATCAGTTATGAAGAACCTGTAGCAAATCGATTTTCGAAGGATACAATGACGGAACACATTGAAACTGTTTTAGCAAATTTGCGTAACGATCAAGATCTATTCAAGTCACTTTTGGCAAGCTACCCAAAGCGAATTCAGGCTGTCTTGGAAGCCAATGGCGGGAACACCAAGTTTTAATTGTTTCTCATTAAATGCAGGATTATATTCTCTTTTGTAAGGTATGTTCAGTTTTACTGTACCTCTAATGGTTCAGGCCATGGGCGGGGGGGGCTAAGGTTTATTGGAGCCCCGTATTAAGTTTTTGAACCCTAGTCTAAACACTGATTCTGGCTGTTACCCCGCTTTACATTAACTAGATCAACTACCTTCTAAATTTTCTCTGCGACCCTGTCTTCATTTTCCTCAGTTTCTTGTGGCTATTCTTTGAATACAGGTGTATCGGTTTATTCTTGTAGTTTTCCGTTTAACGTTTCACTTGTGAAAGTTTTTAACAGTTTTATTTTTGAATGATTTTAATTTTAGGTTTAACATCTATCATTCCTATATTTTTTGTCATTTATATATTTTACTTTTGATTTGATCCTGTTTTAGCGTGTTTCTAATTTGTATTTTCTATTTGAATAATTTTAATTTTGTACATTTGTTTAGGTTTTCTCGTCATTTATATCTTTTGTGTCATTTATTAATTTTAGCTCTCTATTAATTAGGCCTTGAAGATGGGTAGAGTTGCCCGAAACGTCGGCGAAGCCCAATATAATGATATTTTTGCTCTACGTCTTCGGTTTTATCCTGACCTTCATATATATATATATATAATATATATATATATATATATATATACCAAAGAAAGAAAAAACTTAGCAAAGCAAAGAAAATAGAAATAGTAATACTTTATTAAAGAAATTTTCGCATAGAGTAACCCATTTTTCACAAGCCGTCAGCGGTGGCTTTTCAGAGGAGGCATGGGAGGCCGGGCCTCCTCTGTTTTTATCACTATAAACTATGATAGAGGAAAGATCAAGGAAAGATCACGAGAAAAGGAAACGCCAAGAATGTTAAGAGAAGAGGAAGGATTGAGTTGTGTGTTGAATGTAAGGAGATAGACGTGTGGAAGATTGTGACGAGTAGACAGATGGAGGTACTGAGTTTTTGCGGCAATGAAGGCCACAAGGTTTTCTCTGCCCCAATCAGAGATAGTAGAAAGATCAGAGGTCAGGTGTTCCATAGCCGTACTACGCGATTCATGGAGTGACTGTTGAGAGGGACGGTTTGGGATGCGGGTGGAGAAGTGAAGAGTGGAATCATAGGCATAGGAGTGAATAGGACAGGAAGTGCGAATTAAAAGATCATTAATAAATAAAAGGAAAAGAGTGGGTGACAGGAGGGATGCCACTACTTGGGATTTGTCCCAAGATCTTGGCATTTTCAGCGATACCTTGGGATATTGGGATGTCTTCAAACAAATATTTTAATCTTGGGATATATATATCTTGGGATTTCTTGGGATTTTTTACAAGTGGATCTTGGGTTTTTTTTAAATTTCTGAGTGGCATCCCTGGGTGACAGGACAGAACCCTGAGGAACACCACTGTTAATATCTTTAGGAGAAGAACAGTAGCCATCTACAACCGCAGCTATAGATCGGCCAGTAGGAAATTAGATATGAAGGAACAGATAGAAGGATAGAATCCGGAGGGCAGTTTCGAAATTAAAGATCTGTGCCAGACTCTATCAAAAGCTTTTGATATGTCTAGTGCAATAGCAAATGTTTCACCAAAACATGAAACTGAGGATGACCAAATGTCAGAGAGCTATTCAAGAAGGTCGCCATTAGAGCATCCTTTCCGGAACCCATACTGAAGATCTGAAAGAAGACTGTGAGAAGAAAGATGTTTAAGAATCTTCGTATTAGGATAGATTCAAAGACTTTGAGAAGGCAAGAAATCAACGCAATTCGACGATAGTTGGAGGAATGAGAGCGGTCACCCTTCTATGGGACAGGCTGAATGAAAGCGAACTTCCAACAAGAATGAAAAGTACCAGATGAGAGGCAAAGACGAAAGAGTTTACCCTTCAGGGTGTCAGCACAGAAGCACAGTTCTTAAGAACAACAGGAGGAACACCATCAGGACCATACACCTTCTTAGAGTTGAGCCCAGACAGGGCAGAAAAAAACATCTTTAGAAGAGCTTCTAATTTCAGACATAATAAAGTCAGAGGGGGAAGGAGATGGAGGAGCACCACCGGAATCGTCCAAGGTTGGATTGTAAGCGAAAGTTTGAGCGATGAGTTCAGCTTTGACAGGAGAAGAGACGGCAAATGGCTGTCGGAATGGAAAAGAGGAGGTAAAGAAGAATCAGTAAAGTTGGTGAAGATGTTCTTAGCTAGATGCCTGAAAGAGCGAGAAGAATTAGAATTGGATAGATTTTCACATTTTTATCGGATGAAGGAATTTTTGGCGAGTCGAAGAACAGATTTTGTACGATTCCGTGCAGAAATATAAGCTGAGTGACAGTCAGGAGTTGGATGGCGACGGTACCTTCTGAAGGCCTCCTCTCTTTTGCAGGATAGCATGAGAACAAGTAAAGTTAAACCAAGGTTTTTTTGCATTAGTAGTAGGGATAGAATATACAGTAGAATGTACGCCACCATGCCCGAGAGAATCACCTCTCTGACGCGCTCAGCACACCCAGAAGGGCCCTGGCCACGGATGCAGTAATCATTCCATGGGAAATAGACAGAAGTACTGCCTAAGGGCATCCCAATCAGTGGTGCTGAAATGCCAAAGGCGCCTCCTCTTGGGGGAATCCAAGAGCGATAGGACAGGAAACAGATATAAGACTTTGATCGGTGGTGCCCAACGGAGAGAAAAGTTTCACAGAGTAAGAAGGATGAGTGGTAAGAAATAAATCCAGAATATTGGGCCTATTTCCAAAGCGATCGGGGATACGAGTAGGGTACTGTGCAATGTGCTCTAGGTCATTTAGGATAGAAAAGTTGTAAGGTAGTTCACCAACGTTGTCAGTGAAATGGGTGGAAAGCCAAAGGTGGTGGTGAACATATATATATATATATATATATATATATATACAGGAAATTTGAAACACAAAATAAGATAGGAATGAACAGAGCAAAAGAATAACTGAGCAGATACTGAGAGCCTTTAACGAAGGGATAGGAATATAATCATTACTCTTTTAAAAACTCCGATGATATCCAAGTTGGAAGCATCCAACATCTCCCGTTGCAAGGAAGTTCAAAGCGCAGCCGTCAGCAGGTAAAGTTATGCTAACACTGTTTGGGGATACACGAGGCTCTATCCTTGAACATTATCTAGAGCGTGGAACTACAGTAACAAGTGCATCGTATTCTGACATGCTTCGGGATGAGTTAAAGCAAGCAATTCGCACAAAACGGAGAGGGAGGTTGTCAGTTGTTATTCTGTTATACGACGATGCGTTAAAATGCAATTTTCCGTTTTCTTTGTAACAATATATAACGAAGAAATGATATACCGATTTAAAGGGGTGATGGTATGAATTCAAAATTAATGGTAAACTGGGAGCCAATATTGTTATTAGCAATGAACTAGCTTGTGTTAATTGATACATCTAGCTTGTTTCGCCCCGTTTTTAATTTTGAATGAGATTATTTATTAAAAATTACTTTTTCTTATGCGTCATTACCAGGAATTTTGCAGCATGATGTATTGATATCTTTCAGCATTTAAAAAAGTCATGACGCATGGTATTTTAAAATCTAATGCAGCTATTTAAAGTTATATTGCACAGAATTTGGCGTAAGTAATGAGCTGATACATAAGTTTGATGCTAGCATATCTTAAGTTTTATTTTACAGACATAATATAACCTTGAATAACAGTTAATACAGTTTAACCATCTGAACTATAGGCCTATAGCAATGAAGGAGTAAAGAATTTGGTTTTTGTACTTTTGAAATAGGAAATGTATGTACTCTGGTCTCTTTTAAAGCCAGGGTTACACTAATATATATATATATATATTATATATATATATATATATATATATATTATATATATATATATATATATATATATAATGTTTACCCTGAAAACAGTATGCTCTCATGTTTTAATGACGAATCTTACATCCGCTTTCTTTTTACAGGTGATCTCGTACAGCATAGAGTTTCTGTGCTGGTGTGTTTCGTCTACCGCATTCGCCACTAGCAGCGCTGTAGTAGCTATTCAGTTAAGATGGCGTCTGTGACAGAGAAAGCACAATGTGTTGTGTGGCTTGCAGAAACAAAATCTCCTGTCAGTATTCAGCGAAGGTTCAGAACAAAGTATGGAAAGAATCCACCTGATATGAAGTTAATTAAGTCGTGGATGAAAAAATTCTTGGAAACTGGAAACGTGGAAAAGGGAAAGAGCAGTGGTAGTCGATCAGTTTCCGATGGGACGGTGGAAAACATTCAAACTGCTTTCACACGGTCACCAAGGAAATCGGTGAGACAAGCTTCATGCCAACTAAAGATACCGAAGTCTATGGTGCACAAGGTGTTACACAAACGTTTGAAGTTACACGCCTACAAGGTACAAATTGTTCAAGAACTGAAGCCTGATGACCGTCCAAAAAGTGAACAATTCGCTATTGACATTTTGAACAGCATTGACGATGATAATGACCTCTTGTTATGTGTCTGCTTTTCAGACGAGGCTACGTTTTCATCTTAGTGGTAGAGTCAACAGACACAATGTGCGTATTTGGGGATCGGAAAAAACCGGAAAACCACTCGCCGTAAGGGAGCATATTCGGGGCAGTCGAAGATCAATGTCTGGTGTGGACTAATGCATGACCAGATAATTGGTCCTTTCTTCTTCGCTGAGAACACTGTTTCCGCAACTGTGTACCTGGATATGCTCACCAATTACGCCATCCCCTAGCTGCAGGACGGGCAGCCAACTGTTATCTTTCAACAATGATGGCGCACCCCCTCATTGGGCGCATGATGTTCGTGAAACTCTCGATGCAACATTTCAAAATCGATGGATTGGCAGGGACGGGCCAATCCCATGGCCTCCAAGATCACCAGACATTACCCCGCTGGATTTCTTTCTCTGGGGTCATGTTAAAGATTTGGTTTATGCAACAGTTGTTCCAGATATCAGGACATTGCGAGAACGCATTACGGATGCAATTGCAACAGTTAACCCACAAATGTTGGAAAATGTGTGGCGTGAGTGTGAATACCGTTTAGACATTTTACGTGGCACTAGGGGTGCACATGTGGAAGCTTATTAAGTTCATTAACTATGTATCAAAACTTTGTATGTTTATCTACTTATGATTAAAACTGTTTGAATACGAGTGTTTATTTAAAAGTTATAGCATGCTTTAATCAGGGTAATCATTTATGGACACTAGGGTGCATTAAACGCCCCATGATTTTCAAAACGTTGTTGGATTTTAATGTCTATTCTCTCAAATGTTACACTTGTTGGTAGAAGTATGTATGCAAACAATAAATCAAATCGGAGGTGGTCCTGGGTGGCCACCGGCCACTTTTATATATTTAGTAGTGATGCACCGAATATTCGGCAAATATTCGGTATTACTTATAATACTAATATACAAATATTCGGTATTACTATACTTACATTGATTGAAAGTTGAAAATGTATAAAACACAACGCCAATGTCACTACTCCAACTTTGCTCGTTTCCGCAAATTTGGCCTCGCTTTGCGGTCACATTCAACCACTTGAAGAAGATTTTGGAAGTGGTCTTCTCCTCTTGCAGCTGAGACAAAATCAGTTGTGAGCTTTACTGCTCTCTCCGCAGGGTCATTCACAACATTTAACCCATCCACAATGGACTTGGCTGCCTTGAAGTGGTCATTGTTCTGCCAATTGTCAACATCCTCTGTTAGGAAGGTCATATCCAGGTGAAGAAGGTTCACTGTAAACCACGAGTCCTCGTTCACAAGATCAGCCAGGGTTGTCGCTTCTGAAATTTTTGGAAATGACGGTTTGCCATATCCAGAACCGTAGCGGTGTTTTGGAGTGCTTGGCATTTCATCTGGTTGTATGGCCAGTAACACATCTGCAAGGGCAGGACGCTCCTTTTGAGGTACTGCATTGCTGAACAGTGCCAAAACAACCAGTTCTGGGGTTAAATACCACAAATGTCTATCAAAGGCTTTCACAGCGCTGACTGAAATGATTGAGTTGACAGCTTTATAGTTGAGCAGAGTCTTGTATAAGCACAAATCAAACCATGGGGCATTTGAAGCAGACTGACATATGAGCCACCAATCACAATAAATATAAACAACAAACAACAAACTCCTTCAGTTTTTCCTGTTGATGTTGTGTTGTTACAGTTCCTCGAGGTAGTACAGAAATTTGCTCTTCAAGTAGGCATATTTTGATGGAATAAAGAATCTTTGACATCCACCTTGCTTTATGCATGGCCCCAGGTCTGTGGAGTGTTCCTTGTTTTGTGACATCATCATCGAGGACTACCTGGCAGAGTTGTGCCATTTCCTTGTAGTCTTCCCTACAGTATGAAGCGCTTGTGCGGATTGTGCTTAAAACCTTGTTTTTGCAGGATAAAAGCAGTTGTTGTGCATCGTCATTGTACATTGAAATGTCAATTTTGGTTAAACTTTCATCCTTTGCATGCGATATGCGTTCCCAATTCTTCTGGAATCTTTGGAACAAAGATGCTTCTGGAGACTTTGATGTCTCAATTTTGAGAGCGTCAAACACATGATCCAGGATTACCTCTCCAACATGATGGCGACATGCACACCACAGAAGAGCACGGTCCAGTTTTGATTGAATGGTAACACAGGCAGCTGTAACGTGTCCAGTGTTTGATGCTGTTGTGTCAAAACATAAGTTGACAACTGACTGTTTGCACTTCCATGAATGTAGAAACGTGTAAGTGTGCTCGGCAATGATGTCACCTGATGACATATCACTTCCACGAGGATATCTAGCCACTCCCAGTAGCTTTACATCAGTGGCATTCCCAACCAACACTGGCAATCTTTCATCCTTGCCATTCTTGTTTGTGAGCGTATGCATCTGCTTGCCATCCCAGTGAAGTGTTGCAGCTGTTGGGGCGATCCAATTTTCTCGAATATCTTTGGCGATAGCACTTGTTATTGATCGTCGAGCCTTATCAGCAGTTGAATACGACTTGGCCACACGACGTGGATCACCTCCTGCCTCTTGAATTACAGCTTCGGTGAGCACAGCCTGTTGAACAGGAGTTATGTTTAGTCGAGTAGCAACAGACACGACTGAAGGCCTTTTCAGAATATCATGAGGAATAAAGGCAGACGTACCTGCATATGTTGATCTGTGGTGACTACGCTTCCTTTGAAGCTCTGGAATCGCCTCTTCTTCAGTTTCTTCCAAGCTATCTGCAGAGGCACTATCATCAGAGCATACAGAACTTTTCATCTCTTGTACACTGGATGATTCATGACGTTCTCGTCTTGAAGCTTCCGCTAAGATGCGTTTTTCTTTTCTACGATCTTTATCAGCTTTCTTCTTGTCAACACTACCAAATGAGGCTACTCTGTCAGATTTCATTGTCCATTGGACACCCTGTATATATATATTCCTTCGCCCAAACAAATTTGTTAATTATGATGATAACAACAACAATGATTACACTGACCAAAAAAAAAAAATTTTTTGCTGCTGATTTAATTCTAAGACCTGTTTCTGGATAATATTGATATGCTGATTTCAAAAATCACCTTAGATTTTGTCCATCATATCAGGTTTACGTGCAATGCAATATGCCTCTTTTGGGTGATCCACGAAGGGCGCTTATCAAAATTGATGATTTTTGAGACCTGTTAACAGCTGTTTTGCTGTTAGAATTTTATCTGTGGAATACGCAAATCTGTGCATTAAATCTAAAGGTCATGTACAACATATTAAAATCTTGGGTATCTGTGATTTCCCCAGGTGTGAGCGTGACGTCATGATCTGAGAGAGATTTCCCATTGGCGGAGTGAGAGCAGCCGGTTCCGCTAGTGACGTTACTTGTAAACTTTCAGCAGTTGGGTTGCAACATGAGCATTAAAGTTCACTATCTCAACAGTCATCTGGATAAATTTCCAGAAAATCTTGGTGATGTTAGTGAAGAGCAAGGTGAAAGGTTCCACCAAGATATCAAAGTGATGGAAGAACGATACCAAGGAAGATGGGATACCCATATGATGGCTTACTACTGCTGGAGCCTGCAAAGAGATTGTCTTGACATCTCTCATTCTAGGAAGTCCTATAAGAGAAAATTTATCAGCACTGAAAAGTAAGAAAACAAGAAAAAGACAATGTTAAGAAAACTGGTCCCGTGCTTGCTTTAATATGGATTCATGTTTTGCTTATTTAAACACTTTTAATCACTTTATGTGTCAATATTACCCAGTGTTGGGCACTAAAGCGTTAATCCGATAACAGTTAATTAACGAAGTTAACTTTTTTTAACGGACTATTAACGGAAGTTAATTTCCATTTATTGTTATCGGACCAGTTAACTTCCGATAACTCGATATTTAGTCCGTTAAAGTCCGTTAACACGTTAACTGCGAGGAGTCATTCACGGAAGATCACCGTTCCGCGAATGAATTCAAACCGCCATAACTTCAGTCTGCTTCCAGATCTCGCAAGGGGAGGTTGTGCGCTTTTTATTGAAGGTAAGAAGGTTCTTTTAACGTCAGTAAAAGTCCTATAATATTATACATATATTAATACGTATGGAGATACGTATGGTAAAATGTACGGTTGAGAAAAATTAATTTATAGTAATGGCTAATGAATAAGTATTTTTACACTGCGTTAGTAAATCTCTAAAAAAGTATATATAGTATGTAAAATTTGAATAATAGTTTTTATTCACTGATTGTAATATTGTCGTCGAATTAAATAACACAGCACCACCAGCTCTAGCGACAGCAGCATGCCTGACGACCTCTTTGCTGGGTGGACGGCCGGTGGCTCAAGTACCAGTGTCAAGCAGAAGGCCAAGAGACTTGTCGACACTTGGCTGGACACTGATGGGAAGGTAGACATGGCCGACTCTGACTTCATGGGGGAGAAGATCTTCATCAACCTCTTCCTGAAGTACAATACGCCAATTCCGTCCTCTGCCGCAGTGGAACGGCTCTTCTCTCTCGGCAAGGACATCCTGAGGCCCAAGAGGTCAAGACTGGCAGTTGGGCCTAACTTTGAGAAGTTGGTCTTTCTGAAGGGCAACCAGCACATTGTGTCATAGTCTTTAATAAATGTGCCTAAAATTTAATTTTACCGTTCAGTTCCCGCCATAATAATTCTCTGGTAAATTAAAATTTAGTTAATGGTTAGTGGTTACAAGGGTTTCAAAACATGTAAACAGTACATTTTTTATTAAAAATAAAAAAAAAGTTATTAAGCAAAAAAGTTGCAAAACTTGATAAAAATACAGTTAAATACATATTTATTGTTGGATTTTGCATAAATAAACATTTTCTATGGGTTTTAACTTTGTAGTAAAATTATCGGATTATCGTTATCGGAGTTAAAAATTGGGGTTAAAGGATTATCGTTATCGAAGTTAACTTTTTGGTTAACGGTGCCCACCACTGATATTACCATTGTATATTAAAGTTCACTCCCTGCACAATTGTTTACTTTTCCATGCTGATTCTGAGTATATAAAAACTTATTTTTTGAAAAGAAAAAAAATTGCGCATAACCCTGCCAAAATGCGATATCTCCAAAATATCCGTATTTGATTGCTCGAAAACCTGACGTGATAGGCAAAAACTAAGGTAATTTATGAAATCAGCACACCAAAGTTACCTAAAAACAGGTGTTAGAATTAAATCAGCAAAATTGGTGTTGGGCAGTGTTATTATTATTATTCATTGTTGGAGAAAATAAGCTAGGATAATAATGATATTTGCTGATCATCATGATTGTCCCTTATTATACTATACATATTCTACCGGATTGAAATATATAAGGTACCCCTGGATTAGATAAATTAAATGATATTTAAATGTATTTAATTAATATTTTCTGGATCAATTTTGTAATACAAATAATAGAACAAAACAAAATTTGTTTATGAGTTAAGTGTATATATTCTAATTTTATTTTGTGTGGTATTAATTAATATTTTAAACCGAAGCGATGAATCTACACACAGTTGGCAAAAAATTATTTTTAAGGCCTTCTGCGAAGATATTGACGTGCCCAATCTCTGCTGTATTTTTCAGACCTTACACAGCTTCGTATAGTTCTATTAGAATTTGTTAATTCGGGTAACTTCGGGTAACTATTAACCCTTTCATGCCTGAGTTATGGTATTTTATTTTAAAGTTTTTCCTATTTAAGCCAAAATAATCTCTAATATTCAGATTACAAGACTCGTTTGTCAAGATCATGAGTATTATGGGCGCAAAAGGTTAGAGTGCAAGAATGTTGCAATAGTGCAAGAGATGATCAATGTTGCAAAGGGGGTGGGGGTATGCGCTGAAGGGCAATGAAGTGGGGAGGGGGTTATGCAACAACTCAATGCTGCAAAGGGGGGTGGGGGGATGCTGCAGGTGCAACAAGGGGTCATGAAACTTGGAGGCGGCGTTATCCCCCAAGAGAAAGACAGGAGGAGAGAAAGGACGAGAGTTGTTCACCTGGCTCCTGCCAAGTGTATAATAACGCTTCAGCCGACCAGCCGTCCTCTTATAGACTCCTAATCAGCCAGTTGGCTTAGAAGGCGTAAATGGCTTGTTCAGGTTGAGTTGTCAGATACCACTTTTTATTTTAATTGTTCAGGTATACATTATTATGGAGAGTTGCCAGATACCACTTTTTATTTTAATTGTTCAGGTATACATTATTAGGTTGTCAGATTGTACCATTTATTTAATTAATTCTTAAAAGTTGGCTTAGAATTCCGCTAGTAGGTTTAGAAGGTGTAACCAGACCATTTCGTATAATTGTTTACAACCAAAAGAATTAAATAAAACAACATTACATCATTCTGTTTATTATAAATATATAGAAAATAAAGATACGTACATTTGAATGATCAATTAAAAATAATAATAGTTTAAGAAATATGAACGAGGAATATGCATATAGTAAAAAAATATATCCGTCAATATAACAGAACAGGAGAAATATATATATATATTATATATATATATATATATTATATATATATAATTATATTATAGAAATATATAGAAAATAAATATACATTGGAATGATCAAAAAACAAAAATAAAAAAAGAATAATATAGCCATCAATATAGTATAAATATACACACACAATTATGTTAAATAAATAAATACATACACTCTATCTTCTACCGCGCAAAATAAAAATAAGAACTACAAAACGTATAACCGTCGATATAACAGTACAGGAGAAATATATATATACTGTATATATATATATATATATATATATATGTATATATATACACACCCACAAATATGTTAAATATATAAATACACTCACTTTTTTCAATACACTACACTCACACGTAATCCAGTCTACATTTACATCGTTATTACTCTGCATTACGCAGTATACGCGGCTTAATAATATTTCACCGCTTAAAGTATAGGGAAACCTATACTCGATATGAAGGGCCTTCATATCGTTCAGTACTATTTTTGTTCCCACTTTACAACCGGTTGGTAAGTTATCTTCAAATACGTCTAGAATACAATCAAAAGCACGCACAAAGGGTTCATCGTTAGCCACATTATTAAACACAAGTTTATAAACACGTCTTTTCAATCGAGGGTTTATTTCTACCGACGCGAGTTTTTCAATCGTGAACTCTTCTTCACTGAACACAGCGGCAATTGAAATAATCTTCTAAGTCGTTACGACAGCTGCTCGTTATATAAAGAAATAGTTCTTCAGGGTGAACAGTGTAGGTGAGCTCAGCCCTGTACCGATCATTTGCTTTGTACCAAAGTTCATGATATTTCAAAGGGTCTAAACTTTTTAAATAATCCTCCAGTTCCAGACCATTCTCACCTTGTTCAACCCTACACTCGGTAAATCCATCGAGCAGACCGGTGTATGCGTATTCAAGTACTGTATCAAAATAAAGCATATCCGTAACACGCGCGTCTAATATAGGCTCAGCTTGCAGAATCAGACGATTTCAAACATTCTGTCGAGGATGAAACGGCTTCGCGTAAGAACAAGAGTGTTATTATCAGAAGCATTCTTCCACATCAACCGTATATCAATGCATGGCTGATCGTTATTTATACACAACGTACATGCAACGGCGTATGAGGGGGGTGTCACTAATCTGCTCTCTTCTTGTACCTACACCTGTAGGAATTTTATAACGATCTTCACTCCACTTCTCAACTATCCCGATGATTCTCTTCATCTCGACATTTAAATAAACAACATTCCGTTTGTTTGTTTGTCTACAATCCTTTTCCAGTACATAGTTAACGATACCGGATTTACGCCTGAACACGCGCAACGACTTCGTCACGGACACATCGTACACGTCGTTCAGAATGCTGCTCAAAGGAAGTTCCATCGTATTCGAGGAGCGCACGTCACTCGGTTCAAGCTCTGAGATAACTATGAGGCACATGCAACGCGACGGTTCGACAGGAGGAGCGAGTCACACCATAATCTAATGAAAGGTGTATGGCGCTGATCCAACCTGAATCGTTGTATTCCATTATATTGGGCAGGTGTTTTGAGAAATCTTCCGATACAAGAATTAATTTCGGTTTTAATGTTTTATCACTCCCACTTCCCTGAATACGCACAAGGCATTTTCCTTCAGGGTAATTTTTACGAACAAAACACATTTTATAACGGTTTATTGTTTTACCACTCACCATTTCCACAAACTAAACGTAGAGATGTATCACAAATTGGGGTATTAGCCAATCAAATGTTCCCGAATCAGCGTAAGGAGTATTAGGAAGTTTATAAAGAAGCTACAAGCACGCGTTACAGATATTTGCTTTGCGACCTTCACCCGCGAGACACGTTTAGGGTGCTTCTAAGAACGAATATATTTCCAAACGAACCAGAAACGGTGTATATTCCAGAATGACAAAGAGAGTAAAGAAATACCGTGAATTAATAAAAATCTACCATCGACTGCCACGGGCAATGCAGCAGAGGTTTATTCAAAATATCGACTCCGACTTTTTAAAATGAATCTGTGAAATCTGTCTTAACGTTATAAATTGCAATGTATCAATGAAACCACCTCAGAAGGCTCGCCTACGCCGTTACAAGAACATAATACACGCACTCGCTCGTAAAATTCAAACTGTAGCGAGGAAAAAACGAATTATTTTACAAACAGGAGGGTCATTTCTCCCCATCTTATTTTCAGTTTTGGGTCCTCTACTGACTAGATTAATATAATAAAGAAAGTGGTAGTGATTCCATACGATGTGTACGCTTCACTGCAAAGGAATCCAGACACGGATCTAGATCCCCGTAAAAGCAGACTTAAAAGAATGGAAAGCGAATTGCTAGCCCTATTAAACAGTGAAAAAACACCTGATGAGAAAAGAGTCTTATACCAAGAAGCTCTGCAGAAATTTCTTCACGAGTACGAAAATTATAAGATTCTTATAACCCGACAGAGATTCCTGTGGTTATGAGGCACAGCACGGGGGACGATGGACATGGTGACATAGGACCTGTACCCGACGATACAGCTGACCAACCAAAGATTAAGGGATTAGCCACACAACATATGGAGCATGTATTAAAAAGCACCCTCCCACATACATTGAGGAATAAAGGTTTAAGTCTTTATAATCTATTGAATGAGGACCCAGCCATACAATGGACTGATAGAGGCGAGATCATTGTGGAAGGATCAAAGGTACAGGGATCGAATATCGTAGACATTGTCCATGATCTGGTGAGAAAGTGGGATAGGCCCTCACCATCAGGATGGAAGCATATTAAAGCAAGACTACAACAAATAAATGTCCCCAAAACATTGATAGGAAATCTGAACAGGTTAAAAGACTTGGAACATGCGACGCACGAGACACAATTGAAGAAGCCATCACCCCAGGCGGTAACACCTTTGAAGAGGAGAAAGAAGAGGTTAAACGGGCAACACTACCCATGTGCCTCTAAAATACGCAAATGGCTAACGTATTAAGGAAACGCTATTATGACATTTCTAACCCAGCCTCCTACGGCGGTGTAGATAGACGGTATAGAGGTGTTTATGGGGTAGGAAAAAAAGATGTTGAGAGATTTTTGCGGGAGCAGGACGCTTATACACTTCATAAGCCTGTGAGAAAAAGGTTTAAAACAGCCAAGACAACGGCTGCCTCGATTGATTCTCTTTGGCAAGCAGATTCAACAGACATGCAAAGATATTCTTTGTATAACGATGGTTACCGTTACATTCTATTCATGATAGATGTATCCTCTAGATATTTGTGGCTAGTTCCTCTGAAAAATAAATCACCTGAAACAGTTGCTAAAGCCACCAAAACGCTAATGTTAAAAGTAAACAGGGTTCCTGGCTATTTTTGTACGGATATGGGGAAGGAATTTATAGGTCGTCCTTTTCAGAACATGTTGACAGAGTTTAATATCAGTTATTACACAACCAATTCTATACATAAGGCTTCTTTAGCTGAAAGAGTTCAACGTACCATAAAGGAACGCATGCACCGCTATTGTACACATAAAAACACCTACAGATTTCTAGACATTCTGGAATCATTGGCCTCATCCTACAACCGCTCACGCCATCGCACGATTGGGACAACACGTAACGAAGTTTTAGAAAGAGGTACGCTCCCGAGAAAAGATGGACCACCAACACCACCACACTCTGCGCGTTTCAAAATCAATGATTATGTAAGGCTGTCGCGTTCGGGAAATAAATTCGCAAACGGATTTGAGTAAGGATGGACACGTGAGATTTTTAAAGTTAGGGCTATGAAAGCTAAAGGTGAGATAATGATGTATTACGTTGAAGATTTGAATGCGGAAGAAATCTCAGGAGGCTTTTACCGCGAGGAGTTGCAGAGAGTGGCATTTAATTTAGGAAAAAATGTGTTTAAAATTGAGAAAATTTTACGAAGCAAAGGTTCAGGAAAGAGAAAAATGTACCCGATGAAATGGCTAGGGTACCCAGAAAGCTTCAACACCTATATAAAAGCTGTTGCAATAATGAAACTTAAATAGTATGCAACATGGCTCCTAACCATCTCTACGTCACACTCCCGTCCTCCTCGTCCCTGTCTGTACAACCTACAACACACTAGCCAACTTTGTAACAGGCTGGATGCTACATGGTAGCTATTGCAATGAAATAGAGGTTAATGCTCTTTTTGTTAAGATTGAGGAGAACAGCCATGGTTTGGAAAGGCATTTGAAAGCGTTTTGGGAACTTGAATCTATTGGCATAAAGGACAAACAGGCAAGTACAGTGAACAGTGATGTTTTAGAGCAATTTGAAAAAGGGATTGGGTTTAGAGATGGTTGCTATGAAGTTGGCCTCCCTTGGAAGGATTCTTGCAAACCCGTTTCAAACCTTCTGCTAGCTAATCGAAGGTTGGAGACTTCATTGTACAGGCTAAGAAAAAATGAGTTGTTAATTGAATACAATGAGCCATCCTAAGCTATGTAAGGGAGGGCTATGCTGAAAGGGTGCAAGGTGAGCTGGTGAGCCAGGAGGCACATTATCTGCCACACCATGCAGTGGTACGGCGAGACAAAACTACCACCAAACTGAGGGTAGTTTTTGATGGCTTAGCCAAGGACAAAGGTGGTGTGTCCTTGAATGACTGTTTGGATGCTGGGCCAAATTTAAATGCAGATTTATTTTCCTTGTTACTGAGATTCAGGTTTGGCAGAGTAGCATTGACTGCAGATGTGAAGCAAGCCTTTTTGCGGATAAAGTTAAAACCAGAGGACAGAGATGCAGTAAGGTATCTGTGGGTGGATACGAAAGACTTGTTGGAAAATGAACCTAAGGTTCAAGCATACAGTATAGAATGAAGTCAGTGTTGTTTGGCCTCAGCTCTAGTCCATTTCTGTTGGCAGCTACTATGTAGTACCATTTTAAGAAATATTCTGAAGTCTATCCTAACACTATTTAACACATAAGTAAAAAATTTTATGTTGATGATTTGCTGTGTTCCGTGGATAATACAGAAATGGCTAAACAGATATTCATGGAGGTTAGAGCTAGAATGAGGGAGGCTGGCATGGAGCTTAGAAAATGGCAGACCAATCATTCTCAATTACAAGAGTTTTTGAGTCAGTCCTGTGTAGTACCTGATGCAGCAGAAAGTATTGAGGATTCTGGTATTAAGGAGTTGTGGGCAATAGACGCAAAAGTGCTAGGCATTGTTTGGCAGCAAGGAGAGGATTTGTTTACCTTCAATGGGAAATCTTTAGTAGAGCTGGCTGAGAATGAGACAAGGTGGACAAAACGTACAGCTCTTAGTTTGGCTTCAAAGGTCTTTGATCCTCTTGTATTCCTGGCTCCATTTGTGATAAAGTAAAAAATTTGGTTTCAGAGCCTCTGAGAAATTGGACTTGGTTGGGACCAAGAGTTACCTGATCATATGGTGGTAAGGTGGAAATATTGGTTCAAAGAATTGGCACATCTTGGAGACATTGAAATCCCAAGATGGTACTTTGGAGAGTTGAACAATAGTCCAGACAATTTGGAGCTGCACATCTTTTGTGATGCAAGTGAGGAAGCCTATGCAACTTGTATTTATATAAGAGGCACATTGCAAGAGGAAGTAAGTTGCAGGTTGGTTGCTGCAAAGAACAGAGTAGCACCTTTGAAAAGGCTTTCTGTTCCAAGGTTGGAATTGATGGGTGCAGTTATTGCTAGTCGGCTTGCAGTTACAGTGCAAAAGTCTTTGGCCCTTTATGAAATTCCAAGCTATTCTTGGACAGACTCCACTATAGTTTGGCACTGGTTAAGAAGCCAGGCAAGGAAATGGAACCATTTGTTGCCAATAGGGTGGAGGAAATTCAAGCGCACACAGATCCCAAGCAATGGAAGCATTGTCCAGGCACCCAAAACCCCGCTGATTTACCAACACGAGGAATTTCAGTGAAAGATCTTGCACAGTCAAGTTTGTGGTGGAATGGGCCAGAGTGGCTAAAACTTGGAAGTGAAAACTGGCATTCTAATGAGCCTATTGTAGGAGAATGCCAGGCTGAAGAAGCATGGGTGAGTGAGGTGAGAAAATGCACTGTGAACAGTTGTCAAGTTATGCAGCAAGACCCCATATTGAGGCTTGAGGACATTAGCAGTCTGAAAAGGTTGTTAAGAGTGACAGCATGGGTATATAGATTTACCAACAACATTAAGGGAGAAACAAGAAGGGAAGGAATTCTGAACAGTAAGGAGATTCAGCAAGCCAGGAATACTGGGTGGTATATGTGCAGAAGGAAAAATTTGGTGAAGAGAGGGAATTGCTCACCAGCCGTCCATTACAGGTTCTACCAACAATTCTGCTCTCAAGGGTTTGGATGTGTTTTTGGATCAGGATTTATTGAGAGTAGGAGGTAGACTACAGTTTTCTGGGCTTCCAGAGGAGAAAAGACATCCAATTTTGCTACCTTCTGGGGGCACTTTGTGGAACTTTTGATCCTGGATACTCATCATAAGTTGTTACATGCTGGAGTTAGAGAAGTGATAATAGAGATCAGACAACAGTTTTGGATTCCCAAAATTAGACAAGTAGTAAAAAAGGTCTTGCATAAATGTGTGGTTTGCAAGCGTTGGAGTGCAAAGCCTTATTATGAAAAGGTGGCTCCACTTCCAAGAGAACGGTGTGTCTATACTGCCCCATTTGATGTAGTGGGAGTAGACTTCGCAGGTCCAGTCTATGTGTATGAGCAAGGGGAGTCTAACAAAGGTTATATATGTCTTTTCACATGTGCTACCACCAGAGCAATCCATTTGGAGTTGGTAAGCAACTTAAGTAGTGATGTATTTCTTTTGGCCTTTAAAAGGTTTGTGAACAGAAGGGGTTTCCCAAATAAAATCATATCGGATAATGCAAAAACCTTCAAAAGGCTGCAAAGGAACTCCAAGAAGTTTGGTCCTTGCTAAAAGAGGAAGGATTCCAATCCTACTTTTCACACCAAGGGGTACAGTGGGAGTTTATTGTTGAGAGAGCACCATGGTGGGGAGGATTTTGGGAAAGGCTAGTGAGAAGTGTAAAGTGTCCATTAAAGAAACTTTTAGCTAATGCTCATTTGAGCAAAGAAGAATTCTGCACTGTTTTGTGAAGTAGAAGCAATGGTGAACAGTAGGCCTATCACTTTGTTTATAACAGTATGCAGGATGCAGAGCCATTGACACCAAATCATTTTCTTTGTGGTAAACGATTAACATCAAGCCCCAGTTGCCAGAAGACTTACAGCCTATCCAGAGCACTCAAGGAGAGTTAACCAGAAGGTTCAGTACCTTGAAGAGCTACAAGATCAGTTATGGAAGAGGTGGCAGATGGAATACTTGCCAGAACTCAATTATTACCCATCAGGCAATGTAAAGGGCTCCAATGCAAATTGTATCAAGGTGGGAGAAGTGGTAATGATTGGGGATGAAAGACCAAGGCAATGCTGGAAGCTTGGCATAATTGAAGAGTTGTTTGTTGGCAAAGACAATTTAGTTAGGTCTGCACTGGTAAAGACTTCAGGAGGAAAATTAAAGAGACCTATACAAAAACTCTATGCTTTAGAAATCAGCAAAAACACGATAGTCAAGATGAAACATTTGAGTTACAGCCTCATGGAGAAGGCTTGGCTAACCTTGCAGAAGGTAATGACAACAATGCCTCTTCGGTGGGGAGTGTTAGAAAATCTAGAAGAGGAAGAGCCATTGTTGTCCCAAGGCGATATGATGACTAAGCTGATTGATGCAGCATTGCTTGTATATATTAAGTTAAGGTGTATATATATATATATATATATATATATATATATACCATCTCATAATTGTAAGGTTAGTGAAAAATTCACTTAATTTAGAGCTAGCATTTTTGGGCTCTTGTGGCATCATTGTTTGGGCACTCTTGTGGCATCATTTTTTGGGGCGCTGCGCGTCTTTCTACTCGTTTGTGAATGCGGTACTTACAGGGTGTGGTCTTATAGAGAGCTCTCTTGCAATTCAGTTTGGTTGTTTAGATACAAGATTGTTGCATCGTGCAATAGTGCAGGTTGTATTGTTGTTGCAAGGTTTAGAAAGAATACCATAAATAGTGCCCCTTTTGTTTTTTATCTTAAATTCATGCAACTGAGGCCTAAGGTAGGCCCACATCGAGTCAGCAACCCTGAGGTAGGACCTAATAGGACGTCCAAGTCCGTAAGTTTTTAATTCTAGCTTAACTTGGGCTGTAGGTTGAACTGGCCCTTCAGAGCTTGGCCGTTCACGGCTCAGCTGGGATTTTTAACCAAAAAAAAAATAAAATAAAATAATAACATATGTAGGTCTTTAAAGGACCTCTATGTTTATTTGCCTTCGGTATTTGCGTTGCCTAATGGTAAAGAAAGGAATTGCCTTACCTTATTATTTCGTTGAGCCTCGCTTCTGTTCGTAAGACGCGACGATCTTTTTCGATGTAGGGCCGCGGTACGATGGAGTTACACAATGAGTTGATATGATGTAACTAATATAGGCAGTCACTATTTAAATACCTGAATGAATAGGCCTATCCTCTTTTTAGTTATTAGGTTTTATATTAAGAGAATTTCACTCAGAACTTATAGGAAGATAAAGTACATCTTCCTTGCTTAAAGCATCGCTGTAACATAAGCATCTCCGATCGAGCCGATATAATATAATCTTAGTATTTTAGTATTTGCCGAATTTGAAAAGTTCGTTGACTCTTCTCTCGATGTAATTTTCATGAGTGGGCAGTGAAAGATTTTGAACACGAAATAATAAATTTGGCTTTCTTGTTGTCAAGCAGGCCCGATGCCTACATATGAGTTTTATATATGTATGGCAATTATTTTCCTCCCCAATAGGCTATGTCGCCAATCCCGAGGCAATTTTGTATATATATTTAGTTCAATTAATAATTTATATTTAATTATGAAGTAAAGGTATCACATACGATACCATGTTGTAAGCGTGTATAGTTTTTTCATACAGCATTTAATCCCACAGGTTTTGCACTTCAAATGGATGAATTCACAGATGTTGCAGGACTAGCCATTTTACTAGTCTCCATGCACTACATCTTTGAATCTTCAATTCAGAAAAGACCCACTATTTTGTAAACCTCTCAAGACCACAACAAGTGAAGAGATATTTAATATTTTCATTATTCATAAAAAAACATTAAATTAACCGGGATCTTTGTTCTTATATCTGTACTGACAGAGTGAAAGCAATGACTGAGAAAGTGGCGGATGTGGCAGCATATATTAAAATGTAGCTCCTTGTGTAAAAAGTAGACATTGTTGTTGTTGTTTTCATCGCCAATTCTTGCAGTAAAACGCATGCCACAAAATTTAAAGGGTGTATGTGATGAGATAGTGAAAATGGTAAATTATGATATATAGCTGAAAGCTAGGCCGATTAACTCCAAAATATTTTCATTATTGGGTGAAAAAAATTGGAAGTATAAACTTCATTACTTCATACACAGATTCACTGACTATCTCATGGTAAAGTTCTTATTTGTGTCTATGAATTGCAAGAAGGGATACGTCATCTTTTTTCTGACCATCCACTTGAACTTGCAGATATTTGGCTGCTACTATTTAGTTGCTATTATTTGGTTACAGAAACTAGCATATCTGGCTTATGGTTATGAAAAAACTATATAGGGCTATCGGTTGATTGCCTGTTACCTCTCATACGGTGAAATTTCTAGCAGATTACAGTGGAGAGTTAACAACAAAACCCTACGTTTTTTCGTTAGAGAGTTATGTATATGTAGGTCTTCAAAGGACCTCTTTATGTTTATTTGCCTTCGGTATTTGCGGTGCCTAATGTAAACAAAGAAATTACCTCATCTTATTATTTCGTTGGGCCTCGCTTTTGTTCATAGGGCGCGATGATCTCGTTTCGTTTATTTGCTATAGGCATTCACTACACTTAAATACCTGAAGGAATAGGCCTATCCTTTTTATAGTTATTAGGTTTTATATTAAGAGGATTTCACTCAGAACTTATTGGAAGATAAAGTACATCTTCCTGCTTAAAGTATCGCTGTAACATAAGCAGCTCAGAATGCCACCAACATAAAATCAATAGGAATCTGCTGAGTCTTCAAAGTTCATTGATTCTTCTCTTGATGTAATTTTCATGAGTCAGCAATGGAAAATGTTGAATCCGAAATAATAAATTTGGTTTTCTTGTTGTCATGCAGGCCCAGTGCCTACATATAGGGTTCTATGTATGGTAATTAATTTCATTCCCAATAGGCTATGTCGCCAATCTCGAGGAAATTTTGAAGTTAGTTAATTCAATAAATTAATAATTTGTATTTAATTAAAAAATAAAGGTATCGCATACAGTACCATATTGTTAACATCTATAGTTTTTCCATATACTGGGGATCCCGAAGGAAAAATTTGTATGTTATACATTAAATTTTTTAATAAACAGTGCGTTTTAAACCATGTGAAATGAGTTAAAAGGAACGAAGTAGGAACTTAGAAAGAAAAAGGTTACTCAAGACCTATTTAAATATAAAAGTTCAAGAGGCCAACTTCTCAAGTTTAGTTAAAATTATGTTAATCAGTCTGACTCCCCGTAGGTATAGGAAATTTATAGAATTTTAAATTTGCTCAACTTTTATAAGGTTTACAAGTCACCAGTCATAATTTTTTCTTGTAAGAGTTTTCTGGCTTCCAAAGCAGTCTTTCTTTGAGGCCTGTCCGGTTTAGTCTGAGTTACATCAGGTACATTGAGAGATTTCTCCTCAATAGTATCCTGATTCATCCATCCTCTGGGGTAATGGTTCTAACTTAGCCCCACACTCCAAAGGATATAGTAATGCGATATCTCTGGTGGTTTCACCAGTTGCTGTTTTTAGTTTTACAACCCTGGTAATTTCGTCTTCACCAGTTTTGAGTCCTATGACTTTTCCCATTGACCAATGTTGTATTGGAGTCTTGTCATGTATCAACACAATGTCCCCAATTTTGACTGAATCATTCCAATTTTGTTTTGTTAATTGTTTATGTCTTTCTCTAAGACTTGTTCAGTATTCTTCTCTCCATTTTGTTATAAACTGAGTTTTGATTTGTGTCAAATATTGGTATTTTGTGTTGAGTTCTTTGTGTCCTACTACCCAATCTGGATCCTCTATACTGTTATGTTCATATTCTGGTAGCATGTTTACTGTTTCTCCCTTAATTAGGTGGGTTGGTGTGAGAGGTTCTGGCTCATTAATACCATCTCCCACATAAGTTAATGGTCTGTTATTCATAACGCCTTCAATTTCTGACAGAATAGTCATTCGTTCAAAAAGTTGTAGATGTTTGGTCCCAATAGTCTTTTTAAGGCAGTTCTTTACAGTCTGTATGTTTCTTTCCCAAATGGAACCATGCCACGGTGTATTAACAGGAATGTACTTCCAGGTTATATTGTGTTTGATTAAATGAGTTTGTACTGTTTCACTGTCACAAATCTGATGAATAATTCTTTCACCAGATTTGAAGTATGTGGCATTGTCTGATCATATAGTTTTGGGTACAGAATTGTGTGCACAAAATCGTCTGAAAGCAGCGATAAAAGCTTCTGCTGTCAGATCTTCTACTATGTCTAAACATATAGCACGTGTTGTAGCACAGGTGAAGAGTACAATGTACACTTTGTGTTCCTTTGAGTCCATTTTGTCTTCAAAACTCACATTCACCGCTCCAGTGTAGTCAATACCCGTGGTTTCAAATGGCTGAGTAAATGTTACTCGTTCCACAGGTAGGTCTGGAGGGCTTGGGGTCTTAAAGGGTCGTGAATGGATACGTTTACAAGGAATGCATGTGTTTAAAATTTTCTTTGTTTCAGTTCTACCCTTTGGTATCGTGAATGGATACGTTTACAAGGAATGCATGTGTTTAAAATTTTCTTTATTTCAGTTCTACCCTTTGGTAGCCAGTAAGTTTTTCTCATCTCTGTCAGGGTTTGTGGGATCCCCATGTGGTGTATTTTGTTGTGGGTATCCCTGATGATGAGATTTGTGGAGTGATTCCTACTTGGAAGAAGAATTGGGTGCTTAGAGTTGTAAGTCAAAGTTGAGTTGTTAAGTCTTCCTTTACACCTTATCAGACCCTCTGTATCCAGGTACAGATTTATATCCATGACAAATGAAGGAATTCCTTTGTTTAATGTGTTACTGGACCTAAGACACTTCAACTTGTCAAATTCTGAAGCTTGTATGTGTTTGAGCCAGTATTTTGTTGCTGTTTCTGTTAAGTTAGAAAAGGCCTTCTGAAGACAGTGTTTGAGAAGGTAGCTATTGACAAACTTGCAGCAAAAGACTAATTCTCAATAGTTTGTTGAGGTCTGAATAATGTTTATAGTCAAAAATAGGTTTGTCCTCAGTGATCTTTTCAGTTGTTGTAGAGTTGAGTGTGAGGTTAACCACTTCGGCTGGCCAAAGATCCTCGCATGTTAGCCATTCAGGCCCTTCATACCAGATTTTGCTTGCTTTCAACAGTTTGTAAGAGAGCCCTCTTGTCAAAAATCTGTAGGATTCTCTTTTGTTCATATGTACCTAAATTTGATACCAAGGGATGTGTTTGCAGTTTTGTTTTCTGTTAGTCTGTTCTTCACAAATATATTTTTGCAAGAAGTTGTATCTGTGTTGGTCACCCATGTTAGACAAATTTGACTCTCTGTCCATAAATAAATGTCTGTTATGTCAACTTCTTTATACACTTGTGAGAGAAAGTCTGCTGTTTTGACTCCCAATGAAACAGCCAATAATTCAAGTTGTGATACAGTTTTCTTTTGGTTTAAGGGTGCCACTTTTGCCTTTGAATAAACCAAGTTACTTTCATTTTCACTTGTTAAATAGGCACAACACCCATAAGCTTGTGTGCTGGCATCTGTAAAAATGTGTAGTGTTTGAAGTTTCAATCTGTAACCAGCACATCTTGGTACATAGATTTTTTGAACTTTAAGTCTGTGGCCAATTTTTTCCAATGAAGTTGGTCTTCCACTGAAAGTGGTTCATCCCAATTAATTTTCTTTTTCCATAAGTCTTGTAAAAGGATTTTGGATCTTATGGTTGCTGGTAAATATAATCCAATGGGGTCAAAAATTTTGGATGACTCTGAAAGCACTTGTCTTTTTGTATTGGCATTTGGATTTAAGTTATAACTCTTTGTGCAAAGAGTGTCATTGTGTTCGGAATTCTGTTTTAAAAACCAAAGCATTCCAAGTGTTTTTGGGTATTTGTTAGGTTCAATGTTCCCAGTGTTGTCTTTTGTTATTTGTTCATTTAATTTAGGAGAATTAGAAATCCACTCTCTCAGTCCAAAATTGCCTTGCTTCATTATGGGTTGTGACATTTTGGAAATTTCAAGCAATTCCTCTTCAGTTACAGTGAAACCAATGAGGTTATCCACATAAAAATTTTGTTTTAAAAACTGAACTATTAAGTTCTCTTGAAATAAGTTTAGGTGGTTTTTAATTGTTAAAGCAAGATTTGTATGGCTATTCCATCTCCAATTTTAATGATACCTCTATGGACCAGATGAAGATAGTCAGCCCCCATGAGCATATGTCGGGTCCGGACAAAAGCCCCCTAGAACAAAAGCCCCCTAGGACAAAAGCTCCCTAGGACAAAAGCCCCCTGGACAAATTGCTGGGTAGGGCAAGTCAGGTGTCACATCTAATCTGAAAAGATCAGAAGATATTTAGGTGAAATAACTAATATTAACGTGTTATGTTAATTGAATGCCCAGTTAGGTCAACTGAATGCCCGGTTAGGCCAACTGAATGCCCGGTTAGGTCAACTGATTGCCCGGTTAGGTCAACTGAATGCCCTGTTAAGTCAACTGTACGCCCTTGATGATTGGTTAGGTTAAGTTGTGATATTTTCGTTAGTTTAAACGAAAATGACGAGAGCCAAAATACATAAACTATAAACTATAAACATAAACTGTAAATAATAAAGAATAAAAATAATGATTGAAAAAATTCTTATTATTATTTTTCCTATGGGGGCTTTTGTCTTAGGGGGCTTTTGTCCTAGGGGGCTTTTGTCCTACACTCGAGCATATGTATATCATCAACTACATCTGCATTAAGGGTTTTATCAGCTATTGTGTATTTGTTTTAAAGTTGCAGCAAAGTTTGTTTTAACCCAGCTATTTGTAATTTTTCTTGTTCTACTTTGTTCACAACAACAACCTTAAGGGTTTCAAGTGTTCCATCAAGAGTTAAAGTTACATTTACAGTTTTAAAACTGGCTTGTACTGGGTTTTTAGTAATAAATGATAAAATAGAGAGATCTTCATTTCCTTGTTGCTTCTGAAGTTCCAATTTTTCTATCAGTTGTTTGGTTACAAAAGTTTCTTGCGAGCAGGTATCTAAGAGACACCTAACGTGTACTATTTGTCCCTTTTTGTTTTGGATTTCCAAGGTTATGTTGGTAAAAGAATTTTTAAATTGTGGTTAATGCTAGATGAACTGATATGGCCATTCATAGCATTTTGAGTTTGTTTGTTTTTGTTTGATTTGGGTGTTTGTTCATAATGTTTGTAAGTTTTTCCATGTCTTTGTGTGTATTACACATGGGGGTAACATGGTCAAAACTATTGCAAAACTTACAATTGTATTTCAAATTTAATTTGCAGTCTAACTTATGGTGCCCTGACCCAGAGCACTTTTTGCATAAGTTTAGTTGTTCACAACGTTTTGACCTTGCTGTAAAGTCTGTGTATTTGGGACAATTTGTAGAACTATGTTCACTGCTAAGACAAAATTTGTATGGTATGAGGTTATACTCAAAAGTAGTTACATTAAAGTTTTGTAGAGTAAGAGTCTTTGAGTCTTTTTCTGTCACTTTATTTTCTGAAAATTGAGTTTTGCGGTTGTATTTGAATGTAACTGGTAAGTGTTGAAATTTTTTGTTAGGTTTTTGGTTTTCTGCATTGTTGGTTTTTTCTTGTGCTGTGTTAAATTTTGGGAATGTGTAACTTGATTTGTAAAGTGCAAGTACAGTTGGAAAATCTTCTCTTAGCTTATTAAGGCTTGGGTATATGTCAGTTGTTCTCTGATGAATTATCTCTTTGAAATATCTTTTTGAAAAAATTGTAAAAAGTAGAATGCAGCAATATTTAGAATTCTACAATTTATTATCTCCAAATCAATATGGCTTCCGTAATAATGAAACAACGGAAATGGCTATTTTAAATCTTATGGAAAATGTAAATACAGCTAAGGAGAACAAAGAAATAATTATATCAATATTTATGGATTTGAGTAAGGCGTTTGATGTAATAGACCATAATATTCTACTTAATAAATTATATTGTTACGGCTTTAGAGGAGCAATCAGTGATTGGTTTAAAAGTTATTTGTCCAAGAGATATCATTTTGTATCAGTAAATAAGGTTTGCTCAACTAAAGCGCTTGTCAAACATGGTGTGCCACAGGGCTTAGTTCTGGGACCGCTGTTATTTTTATTATACAGGGTGTCCCATACGTCTGGAACCATAGGGTAAAATAAGTCATTCAGGTTTTTCCGTTTATGCAAGTGCTCATGATGTCTTTGAGTAAGGAAGAACACATCCAGGTAATACTGCTCGTAGGAAATCGGAGTCAGAGGGAGGTCGCTGAGGAATTTAACAGATTGCATCCGGACCGCGCGCCGATAACACACAGCTGTGTCGGCAAACTTGTAGCAAAGTTCAGGGAAACGGGATCCATAGGAGATAAACCACGCAGTGGACCTCCGAGGACATCCACCGACGATGACATAGCCGCTACCATCCTCGCTCATTTCACAAACACTCCCCAAAAGTATCTTCGGAGTTTTTATTGCCGTTTTTATCATTTTGCCCTATGGTTCCAGACTTACGGGACACCCTGTCATATAAATGACCTTCCACGTTCATCTGATATACTGAACTTCATAATGTTTGCAGATGATACAACTGTCTCTTTTTCTTGCAAAGATGTTAATACAGCTAAGAATATATTTAATTCAGAATTCATCAGTGTAATGAAATGGTTGACCACCAATAAACTCTTCCTAAATACCAGTAAAAAAAATTTCATGATTTTTACTAATAAAAGAAATGTATATCTTGAACTTAATGTTAATGAAATCGCCATAAAGGAGTGTACTGTGACAAAATTTCTTGGTGTAATGCTAGCTAAAAATTTGCAATGGAGTGATCATGTAAATTATATCGCGTAAAAGATTTCAAGGAGCGTTGCTATAATGTTTAAACTTAGAAATGCAGTCCCTAAACACGTTTTATTGACTCTTTATCATACTCTTGTTCTTTCTTATATAACATACTGCATCCTTGTTTGGGGAAACTCCGCTAACAACGCATTAAATGGTATCTTTGTCATTCAAAAACGAGCAATAAGGTTGTTGTTGTTGTTGTTGTTGTTGTTTAGCCGATCAGCCCACCCTGATCGAGCAAGCCGGCGGCACGCAGGTAACCGATCGCCCTCTCCGGAGTGGACCAGAGGTTCAGCGCACTCGTGATGTTGTGTTGTGTTCGTTGTTGTGCTAGAGCGGTACAGTCCGTCATAATGTGTTCAATTGTTTGTGGTGTGTCTTGGCACAGGTGGCAGGTGTCGTCTATGGAGTTGTCTAGTCTGTGTTTATATGTCCGTAAGTTGGGGTGATGTCCACATCGGAATCGTGCTAAGTTAACTCGATCCGATCTGCTCAGGCTGATCTCTGACCTGTTAATGGGCGGTGGCTTCGCACCTAGGACCGCATTCGGACCGAGTCGTGTTAGTGCTTTGTGGGTTAGGTGTGTGTGTATGTGTTTTCTATTGTAAATGAGTTGAGAGAACAGAAAACTTGTTTCTCTACCACCTTAAAACAATCAGTAGAAAAAAGACCAAGAGAGACGTAATAAGAAGCTCGTAGGATTATATAAATATTTAAACAATCCTATTCATTCAATCCTATTTAATCCTATGTAATCCTATTTAATTCAACTAGTCCTAATTTTTCACTGCTTTCTAAATCAACATTACAAACAACTAGGATGTGATAGAAGATTGAGGGAAATCTTTGTTTACTGTGAAACACAAGTTATTTATGCAGAAACTTTAAATATATTTACAGTATTACGTCGATACAATATATGAGAAAGAGAAAACTTCATCAACTTGAGTAGTCTAAGCATCATCATCCTGTTTGCATATACGTTTTGTGTTTCGTATTTATCAATTATTACGAAAGAATTCTTTTATAACTTGAAGAGCCTAATCATTTTCATTAATCAGTAAAGTAACATAAATATCATCAACTGTTGCTGCAAAATAGAAGTCAACATCTTCCTTCCTTGACTAATCAATTTTAAAATTAGAGAGCCGTGTTGAGCAGAAAACTGAGATTTGTTTATAAAAAAACGTCTGAACAGGTAGCGAGAACAACGTGAAAAAAGTGTTAGCAGCTGACGAGGAAGCTTCTAAACAGTGGCTGCATCCTCCAGCGCAGGACACGTCAACGCGAAGAGGTGACGTCAAACCAAAACATCAACGCGCTGGTGGCCAAACTTCCTCAAATCTCCGTGCAGCGGGCTGTCTACGGTTGGCCAGACTGGCAGTCGACGGCCTGTTGCGTGGCACGGTCAGAGTGCCGATCGGCTCCCGGGGCCGGACCTATTCTCAGCAATAAGGTTATTATCTGATGCTGATTTCCTTGATCACTCTAGTGCATTTTTTAAAGAGCTGAACCTTCTAAAGCTCAACGATATAACCAAACTGGCACATTTTATTTTTATTTATAAGTGTAAGAACAAAATCATTAATTTGCAATGGGTAAATAGATATTTTGTAACTCATCAAGAAATCCACTCGTATCAGACCAGAAATAGATCAAAGCTTGTTATACCTCAATTTAGATTGTCTTCATCTCAAAAACTACCCATTTTCATTGGCTTGAAACTATGGAATGACTTGCATGCCAATATAAAAAATATTGTGAATGTAAATTTGTTTAAAACCAAGTTGAAATCCCGATTAATAATGGGATACTAACAAAAATCTTGGATTAATGTCCACTAATATTGTTTAATATTGTCCTTTAATATTGTTTAATATTGTAATACATGTTTTAACTCTTAACAATACTTATTTACTTATTTATTATTATTAATTAATAACAACTAGCTGCTTATTTTTAATAAGAGCCCAGTAAAACCTAAAGCTTAAGGGCCAAATTAAATAAAATAAATAGTCGAGCTTCAAAAATAGTCGATTAACCAAATAAGAAATGTGCATGTTTCCACGATAAAACATACACGTCATAAATCACGTTTATGGTCCCCAAACGTTAAATTATGAAAAACTGTAAATTTACCAGAAATTTACAATGGATAACTCTACCACGCACTTACGCTCTCATTATTCAAGTGATTAAGAAATGTAGTTTTCAGCGTATTTATGGACCTTCACGCGAGCATATTCATATATGAAGTCTATGCAGGGCTCAAGCATTGGGGGGTAAAAAAGGGGTGAAGTTTACTGAACCCCGACAGGTTTCAGAAAAGAAAACTTTTTAAACTTTAGTTTTTAGTAATGTTTTGGAATTGTTTAACCCTAAAATAGTTTAACAAAATGCCTAAACAAACGTGTGTTGGTTTCTTCTGGTTCAAAGTTCTTTCAAATACTGAACGAAGTTTCAGCAAATGGGCGCTTATCAAAACCTGCAAAAGATACAATGGACCATGATTGTCTAATATATATCGCTCTTTTGTCAACTGAATGAATAAAAAAATGACTTTAGTACTCTTATTAATGATTTTGTTTTGAAAAAGTCTAAAAAAGTGGATTTAATTGTGAAGAGGCAACTGTTTCCGTCATTTTATTTTTTGTACTTTTTGTGTTAATGATGTGTCTGTGAAATTTGATCTGATGTGGGTGTAATGCACCACTTATTTCAATAAATATATGAAAAACAAAACAAAAAAAAACAATAAAAGTCAAAGAAGTCACCATAGTTGTCTTTTGGGGTTCACATGTTCATTACTTTAAGAGCCAAATCATGTATAATTTCATCCTTATTCATGTAATTTCTGTTAAGTAATTCTTTTGCCACAGAATAAGAAGTATCTATGGCTGCGCAGTGATTCCACTAATCTGAAGGCAAGGCCTTTCAGATAGTTCACTGAATAACTAAATTTATCAACATTTGTAATGTAGTTTTTATTACCTATAAGGATATGAAATTTTTCAATAAAAGATTGAAATTTGGCTCTGTCACCCTCAAAAGTGAATACTTCAAGTGTAGGCAAATTTGATTTTTGTTCATTGCTCTCAGCCATATTGGGAGAGCTAAGTGAAGCATTTCGGATAGCTTCTAAGACGCTTTCATTTGTGTCTTGTTTTTGTACTCATCAAGTTGGCTTTGAATTTCACAAATATAGGAATTAACTTTTGTAATGTAATTTTCGTTTTCAAGTAGGAGCGTAGAATACTCATCATCTGTTAGTTCAGTTGTGTCATCATTTTCTATAATTATGTCCTCATCTAGTGTGAGAATTTCTTGTTTGTAACGAGTAATAGAATTTAATGTTTCAAGATCATATCCTGTAGGTTCTTTCTGTTTGTAATCATTGTACAGTTTGGTGATGACACCTTTATGTGCTGATTTTTTTCTCATTAATTTTTTGTAGTTCTGAGTTGGTGCCATAGCTCCAAGGTCTGTTTTTGTTTTCTTGGTCTCGGTTCTTTACCCTTTTCTCCAAGTCTTCCATAATTGTTGTTAGTGTTAAAGTTCCGAGTTTTATGGGTTAAATTGCTGTAATAAGTTTTTTATATAACCTGCACCACAGATTGGGTTATTATGTATTTTATCACACTCAGTCATTTTACACACCAAAATACATTTTTCTAGTAGTATTTGATGTGATTTGTTCAAATATGACCTCCATTTCCGTCGGAAATGAGATCCAACAAAGTTATAGTACTTTGAAGTTTGGCTCATTTTCAAGGGAAATGGAAGTCAAAATCTAAGCAAAACACATCAAATATTACTAGAAAAATGTATTTTGGTATTAATTAACCTAACCTTACCTAACCTAACCCTGGCTAAACGAGCCTAACCCTGGCTAAACGATCCTAACCCTGGCTAAACGAGCTCTCGTCTGTATCCACCACCTAATCCATAATAAGGTAATACTCTAGGCTCGTTTAGCCAGGGTTAGGCTCGTTTAGCCAGGGTTAGGATCGTTTAGCCAGGGTTAGGCTCGTTTAGCCAGGGTTAGGCTCGTTTAGCCACGGTTAGGTTAGGTTAGGTAAGGTTAGGTAAGGTTAGGTTAGGTTAATTAATACCAAAATTAAGTGAAGTTAAGGTTAGGCCTAACGAGCTAAGCCTAGCCGCTGTTTGTGTCAGTGTAAGTTTTAGAAGAGTCGGGTCCCCACATAGGCTACCATATGAAAAAACTATTTAGGGCTATGGGTTGATTGCCTGTTACCTCTCATCCGTTGAAAATTTCCAGCAGATTACAGTGGAGAGTTAACAACAAAACCCTACGTTTTTTCGTTAGTTATGTATATGTAGGTCTTCAAGGACCTCTTTATGTTTATTTGCCTTCGGTATTTGCACTGCCTAATGTAAACAAAGAAATTACCTCATCTTATTATTTCGTTGGGCCTCGCTTTTGCTCGTAAGGCGCAATGATCTCTCGGTTTATTTGCTATAGGCATTCACTACACTTAAATACCTGAAGGAATAGGCCTATCCTTTTTATAGTTATTAGGTTTTTATATTATGAGGATTTCACCCAGAACTTATAGGAAGATAAAGTACATCTTCCTGCTTAAGGTATCGCTCTAATAAGCAGCTCAGAATGCCACCAATATAAAATTATTAGGAATCTGCTGATTCTTCAAAGTTCATTGACTCTTCTCTTGATGTAATTTTCACGAGTCAGCAATGGAAAATGTTGAATAGGAAACATATAGGGTTCTATGTATGGTAATTAATTTAATTCCCAATAGGCTATGTCGCCAATCCCGAGGAAATTTTGAAGTTATTTAATTCAACAAATTAATAATTTGTATTTAATTAAGAAATAAAGGTTTCACATACGATACCATATTGTAAACATATATAGTTTTTCCATAGATATATTTTCATGTGCAAATGACTTAAATGTATCTTGACAAGGTCCAAATATGACTGGTTTGACTATTCAAGATAAATACAGGAATACTCTCATATTGAACATTTTCCTGCTCTCCATGATTCCTTAATCATCAGTGATGTTAGCCTGGAAAAATACATTAAAGAGTGTATAATTCAACATTTGTCTGATATACGAACAATTCTAATAGAATATTTTCCAGCATGAGCAACTCCTTGATATACCAATGGACACTACTGAAATTAATATTTCAATCAACAGCACAGTTAACATTTTAGTTATTATGTTTAAAGGAGGATCCTGAAATTGCTCATTGGGCAGTTAAAAGTTTGATGCCATTTGCTACAACCTATCTACGTGAGAAAGGTTTCGCATTATATGTAGCCACAAAGAGCAACTATTGAAATAGGCTGCAATCAGAAGAAGACATTTACAACTGACAAACATATCAAAGAACTTTGTGGAAAAAAGCAGGCCCATCCATCACATCAACACGAGTAATTGTAACCTTTACAGATAAAATAAATACAATTTTTACAATATTTGTTTTAATGTAACAGTGAAATTGGACTACTGTATTTCATTTGGCCCTCAAGCTTTAGGCTTTATTAGACTCTTAATTAAAAATAAAATGGTTATTATTAATTAATAATATATAAACCACGAATAAGACTTATTAATTGGAGTACAGTATATCATATATTAAATGCAAAAAACTCCACTTTTTTTCTTAACGGTCGGTCCCTGGACTGTTTTTCCCTCTTGTTTTGGTTCATTCGTGTTTCTGTATCCACCCGAGGAGGATGCCAGTGGGCGTCGAAACTGTCGTGGAAATAAACTCTGTCTATTAGAAGGGTTTTTTATTTTCATATATCATATATTGGTCTTAAGTTATTATTATTATTATTATTATTATAGATATAAAACAAATACAAAGTCATTGTTGAAGGTATGATACCAATACTGTACCAAGAAATCAATATTAAACATGAGAAATAAACAATAACAAGTAATATACAGGGTGTTCCAAAAAGGCCTGGATAACTTTGGTTGTTAATAGATGTAGAACCATAAATAATAAAATGATACCATTTGTTTTATATGATACAGAAACTCCAGTTTTCTTTATTTTCAGGTCTGGTGGTTTAATGTAAAAGGAAATGGCGACTCCACAGGAGTAAGCTCTGTGTGTTGAATGGTTCAGCGAGACGAGATCCGATACCCAAGTTCAGCGTAATTTCCGTACAAAGTATGGAAGGAATCCGCCATTGCGGACTAGTATCAGAGAGTGGTACAAGAGGTTTAAGGAGACTGGAACTGTTCTGAAACAGAAGAGTACCGGTTGACCAAGCACAAGTGCAGCAGACGTTGAATGAGTGCATAAATCATTTCAACAAAGTCCCAGAAAATCAATCCTTCGCGCATTCAGAGAATTGGCACTACCAACTACCACTGTGCACAGGATTTGGCATAAAAGTCTAAAGCTTTATGCCTATAAGGTGCAGATGCTGCAGGAACTCAAACCAGATGACAGACCCAAACGCAAGGCTTTTGCTGTGGAAATGCTCAGCCGCGTAGAAGATGATGAAGATTACTGTACCTGAAAAAAAGGTCATGTTCATAGATGAAGCTTGTTTTCATGTATCGGGGAAGGTCAACTGGCACAATGTGAGGATCTGGGGCTCTGAAAACCCCCATGTGATCATTGAACACATACGTGACAGTCCAAAGGTCAATGTGTGGTGTGGTCTTCTCCACGACCGCTTGGTGGGTCCATTTTTCTTTGCAGAGGATACAGTAACCTCAACAATTTACCTAGACACGTTGGAAAGATTCACATTCCCACAGATTGCAGACCTGCAACCCAATATCATTTTTCAACAGGATGGCACTCCCCCTCACTGGGCCTTAGTCGTTCGAGCCATCCTGAATGCCAAATTTCCAGGTTGCTGGATTGGCCGAGACGGACCAACCACCTGGCCCCCACGATCACCAGACATAACCCCCCCTTGATTTTTTTTTCTGTGGGGGTTTGTCAAAGATGTGGTCTACAAGACCAAGGTGGCAAACCTGCAGGATCTTCGTGCTCGGATCACAGCTGCATGCGCACTGGTGGACGCCAACATGCTGAGCCGAACATAGTAAGAACTCATATACCGCCTTGATATCCTGCATGTGACAAACGGAGCGCAAATTGAAGTGTATTGATGATGTGCACAAAACTTTGAGTTTCTGTATCATATAAATCAAACAGTACCATTGTATCATTTGTGGTTCTAAATACATTAACAAACAAAGTTGTTCAGGTCTTTTTGGAACACCCTGTACATTTAATACTAGATTACATAAAAAAAATTAATAAGTAATAGAGTAATGTACATTTAACCCAAGATTTTTATTAGTATTCCATTATTAATGGAGAGTTTAGCGCGTTTTTAAACAAATTTACACTCACAACATTTTTTATATTTTTTATTCTTTTACAAAAACTTACCCGTGCGTCATGTAGGCTATATTCCATTGCCGAGAGGCTGGTTCATTCACTCCATCTATCACTAATAAACTTGTATTAAGCTATCACTCATCATTCACCCTCAAAGCTTACTTCCTTAAGTATCAAGACATCCTGATACCCAGAGACATAAAAGAGCATTGAGGTACCCCCAATGCCCAAAGAAAGTAAAGAACCCACGAGGGGTCGTCAAATACAGCCCCACACATCAACATTAAAACATTGGTGTCAGAAGTGCAGACATCTGCATTGACACCACGACACCACGGTCCCTCATATCGGGGACCTCAAAAATACAATACAATGTCTCCACTGGTTCACTCTGTGAACCAGTCGAAACATTAATGAGTATCGATAAACAGTTACCCGAGCAAAAGTGTGAGAAAGATATGCAGTTGAAAGACTGAAAGTGCAAAGAAAGAGTGACTTGTGATAATTGGTCTGAGCTGGAGTATAAGCTAACGGAAATAATGCATTTGCTGAGTGGAAAATTGAATGTGTCCGTAAACATGGTGAATAGCCAGGTAGGGAGTATTATACTAAATTTATTAAATGCAGGAGTGCCAGTGGGGAAAAATGATAAGAGTACCAAAAGGGAAGATTTGGGAAACATGAGTGTAAATAAGGTTATTAGGAAGCTTGATGCCTCTCAACATCTGGTAATACCCATCATTAGGGGTCAGGTAGGGCATATGAGCCTGCTAATCCTGTTAGATTCCGGTTCAGATGCCTGTCTTATTAGTTCTAAATTAGTAAATCAATTAGGATTACAAAGTGAAGTAAAGAGCTCGAGTATAGACTGCACGGCTGTAAACAATCAGTCAATACCCATGCATGGGAGGCTCGATAGAAGCGTGAGCTTCCAAGGTAAACCCCATGACTTAACAGCATATATCATCTCCTCATTACCGGCGCGCGTAAGTGTCATTTTGGGAGCTGATTTCATGTTAAGGCATGAAGTTTGCCTGACTGCCAAACGAGGGAGATTTAAAGTATTTATAGGCCAGTTACAAGGCCCAATAGCTTCACACGCACTGAGAATGCATAACCAAGGTCATACCACTAATTCCTTAAATTGTAACAGTATTTATTTATCTTAAAAATAAAGCGGTCGGTATTGCACCGGATAACTGTGTGAGTGTACCTTTTCGTGTGGCCACTGAGCTGCGGGAAGGGGCTACCTTAATAATTGCCAACAGCTGCGTTCTCCCCAAAGTAGAAATTCCATCTCAGCTGACTTGTGTAGATGAGAACGGAGAGGTTAATGTGATTCTGCGAAATACTGTACCTCCCGAGGCAGTAAAATAAAGGTGAGGGGCGAGGATCTCCACCTCACTGGTGGGCTGTTAATGTATTGCGATTGTGAGTCAGCGACACTGTGTATGGCCTCTAAGCGGCTAATATGTAATGTAGAGCATCGAGAGGAACTGTATTATCTTCCGGAAGAGAAATTAACCCTTTAACGCCTAACGTTTTTGTAGGGTTAAGTCTAAATGCGTGTATTTGAAACGGTACGTATTCGACCCAGTCGGCGTTAGAGGGTTAAATGATATCTTAGCTGCTGAACGAGAAATGTATCGGAATGACTTATGTGAGGAGGATTACTCCAAAGAAATGACATGATTTTAGTGAAGTAAAGATAACACTAGAGGAAAAAGAAAAACAAATCAGAGATTACATCCGGAATCATCCAAATTTGGATGACAGGGAAAGGAGGTCGTTGGAGGAACTGTTGTTGGAAAGAGTAGACTCAGTGTTCGTTGAAGGCGACGACCTTGGATTAATAAAGAACTACGAATTGGACATCAAATTAAAGAAAAACCATGGCCCGGTACTAACTCCGGTGTATACGCGGCAATATCGTCTGCCCCTACAGTATCACGCGGAAGTTAACAGACAGATAGAGGATTTAGAAAAGAGAGGTTTAATTGAATGGCGTAATAACCAGTATAACAGTCCTCTACTATTGGTTAAACAAAAGAATAATTTTCGGATGGTCATTGACTCTCGAAATATAAACCAAATTATAAAGACATCCAGATTTAAACTGCCGGATTTGTACATCATCTTCAGACAGCTCTGAGGTCAAATTTACTTCACGACGGTGGACATCGCAATGGGGTACCATCAATTGGCCTTGAGTGAGAGGTCGCAGGAACTGACCGCATTTTCTTCTAACTGCGAGTTATGTTTATAAGGTCTTGCCATTTGGGCTGAAAATGGCTCCAAACGTGTTCAGCTCGATTATGGCTGAGTTGTTCAATGACATGATTGGGATAAAGGTATTTGTATTTATCAATGACATTTTGGTAATTGGCAAATCTGAGGAAGAGCAGCTTAAGAATCTGGAAGATGTACTGAGGACAGGCCTATGATATTAGGAGCAAATGTTATTATCAGGACGGACCATAAACCCTTGATTGGTTTAGTAGTCAAACAAACATCTAAGAGGCTCACTAAATGGTTTACGGCGTTGTTAGAATATGATCTGAGGGTCGATTACGTGAAAGGCCAGCTAAATGTTCTTGCTGATTTGATGAGCCGGTGCGTAGACAGCAATGCTCCGGTATTGGCCATTACCCAACAGGGAGCCACGGACCAAGGAGAGGATAAATTGATTCCTTTCCTGGAACGAGTATTAGACGAAGCTGGACATAAGGTTGGCGTCTTTCGGAAGAAGAGATCAAAAAAGCCCAGCAGGAGGATGAAGGATGCCAGTGCACGATTAAAGAGCTACGGGAGAACCGAAGTTCAAGCAAGAAAAGGCCAATACAACACACGGTTATAGATGATATCTTATACGCTGTGGACTGAGAAGGTAAGGAAGGGAAGTATACTTTCCAGTATTTCTTACCCTCTAAGAATTTGCATAGGGAAGCCCTCAGGAAAGCACATGACTCTCTTATGGGCGGACACTTTGGTCATACAAAAACCTACGAACAGCATAGATTTTTGCGTATTGGCCAAACATGATGGGTGATTCATATGAATTTGCGAAGAGTTGCGAAGTGTGTAATAAGTTCAAAAATGTTCATCCTCGGAAATCCCCCTTGGGAGAGGTGGAAACAGCCTCAAAACCCCTCGAAATCGTGTACGCGGATCTAATTGGGCCGTTTCCAAAGTCGGAAACCCTTTCCGCCTATATCTTAGTAGTCGAGGACTCGTTATCAAAATATGTTCATTTATACGCCCTAAGGAATAAAAAGGCCAGCTCAGTAGCCAGATGCATTTTCGGGAAGTATATATACAATTTAGGGTGGTCCAAAATTATACAGTAAACTTTAAAAGTATCTGAATCTTGTCTTACCCTCGGAAATTGTTACCTATATTAAAAAAACGTTACTGACCAAAACTTAGCAAAATTAATAAATATTTAGTGGTGCCACACGACTTTAAATTTCTTAATTTTCTGGTTTCAAAATTCTTTGAATTCATATTAAAAAATTTCTTTCGCAGTCCCCCTCCATATTCAACTATAATGGAGTATTAACCACTCAGAAGTGGGGGTCTCATGGGTGCCCATCTCCCACTCATTGTTGCTGCGTTCGCAGTTCCTGCTTCGTTTGATTTTTTTACATTAGGAAACTGCAGGCGATGTAGCTCCACTATTTGCAGGAAAAACTGCTTTTGACTTTCATTCTTAGTTAGATGTGCATTGAAATTTTTTATTAATGCTATTCCTCTTTCGGAGTTATCATTTGTTGTCATCATTGACTTGACATACTCAAGGGCCATTTGATAATCTTGTCTGTTCTTCCAGTTTGTTGAATCATCCTCAAGAAAGGCTATTGGGAGCCCGAGCTTAGTGAAAAATAGTCGAGACGAGCTAGTAACAAAGCTGGCTACTGTCTTGTTTTGAATATCGTTGGCAGAAAGATTCAAATTTATTCTTTTGGGCGGATGTTTAGATCCCCTTATGTCGAGTACCTTTACCATGTCTCTTTTAACATCAATGGAAATATCTTCATCAAAGAATGGAAATGAAATAAGAAATTCATTTAGGTACCAAAGATGGCGAGAAAGTGCTTGAGATGCTGCAGAAGCAATGCTTTTGTCTTCGTATACTAGCAGCAGTTGTAGTAGCGAAAGATCACTGGCAGGGGCAGAAGTAGCGATAGGTGCAGAAAACCATGCAGGAACATAGTGTCTAATGGCAAATTGTGCAAAACGTTTTATTCCATTTTGTTCCTGTAGAGTCATTTTAAACTGTGAGCAGAAAAGATTCATTTTTATTGCACAGATTATGCGAGACATCCACCTGGCACGATGCAAAGCACCTAGCTTTAGAAATTTGACTCCACGTGGTGGTACATCTCCTAGATAGATGATTGTAAGTTCCAGGACCTCTCTGTAATCATCTCGGATTTGTGTGGAGGTTAGATGTTTCTTACGAATAACAAGCAGTTCATCACGTCCTGGAGTATCAGGAAAGGTTTCAAAATTTTCTTTATTGATGGAGTTCCAGGCAGACTTAAAGCGTTTGAATATCGGAATATCAGGTCCGCTACTGGCGGAACAAAGACACACATCAAAAATATTGGATGCAATAAGTTCAATTACTTGGTGCGGGCATGCAATATGTAGTAAGCCTTCTCCAAGCTTTTGTGCTATTTGTGCAGTAGCTCCCTTTATAGGACCCGTGTTCGTGGCAGTTGTGTCAAAGCACATACCTTTAATGCGATCAATTAAGTTCCACTCCTTTAAACATTCGACAACAGCTGTTGCAATGTCTACTCCTGTGCCAGACTCGAGTTTGGGTACTGCAAGCAACTTTGATTTGCTTCCTCCTGATACCAACACTGCTAATCTTTCAACTTTTTCATTTCCAATTAAATCGATTAGCATTTTTCCATCCCAATGCACCATTAAAGAACATTCAGGATTAAAGGATTCTTTTAAATCTTTTGCGATTTTCTCACGTACATCTATTCTCTTTCGACGAACTGTACTTCTGCTTATGGACAAGTCATCAAGATCATGATCTAATGCAGAGGCAGCAGCTGATAGCACATACACGGCCTGTCTATCAGAAATATTCGATCTATCCAGTGCAACTGCAACTGCAACGTCTCGTGTTACAAGTTCCTTCTTACTTGGTTTGCTCGGAACCTCCTTGCCTGCATTATTTTTTGATGCCGTGTTAGTTTTACACAACATTGTTTCATCTTCACTACTCATGCTACTTGAAGAAGTCAATTTGGCAGACTTTGTTTCTTCCTACTTTCTCTTACTTTCCCTACGTGCTAACCGTTCTTTAGCTGACTCTCTCTTCTTTTTACGGTCTTCTTTCCCTGATAATGCTTTGTAAACGTTAACCATATATCCTTTTCTTCCCTTCTGTTTTGAGCTTGGAGGAATTCTCTGTCTTCTTTAATCATGATCATCTCGTGCGCTTTTTGGTGAGCAATATCAAAAAGATCGTTTAAACTGCCTGAAACAATCTCTCTCTCTCACTGAGTTTTGGAGCACCGGAATTTTAATTTTTGGAGCGTTCTATATTCCGTATATACTTTTTCAAAAATTGGTATAACATTATAATCAGCTCTTGTTGGAATTTTAGCTTGTTCCACATCACCTTTGGAAGGAAGTTTTCTCCCGCATATCATTTCAATTGGTTGTCCAATGAGCCATATTTCGTTATTTCTGGGAGTTTTCATTGAGGAACTTGCCATTTCTAATATGATTATTCACTATTGCAACACTGCAAACGAACTGCAATACACTGCAAACAATACACTGCAAATGAGAGGTTGGCAAAAGATGATTTACAAATCCGGCAGTTTAAATCTGGATGTCTTTATAATTTGGTTTATATTTCGATAGTCAATGACCATCCGAAAATTATTCTTTTGTTTAACCAATAGTAGAGGACTTTTATACTGGCTATTACGCCATTCAATTAAACCTCTCTTTTCTAAATCCTCTATCTGTCTGTTAACTTCCGCGTGATACTGTAGGGGCAGACGATATTGCCGCGTATACACCGGAGTTAGTACCGGGCCATGGTTTTTCTTTAATTTGATGTCCAATTCGTAGTTCTTTATTAATCCAAGGTCGTCGCCTTCAACGAACACTGAGTCTACTCTTTCCAACAACAGTTCCTCCAACGACCTCCTTTCCCTGTCATCCAAATTTGGATGATTCCGGATGTAATCTCTGATTTGTTTTTCTTTTTCCTCTGGTGTTATCTTTACTTCACTAAAATCATGTCATTTCTTTGGAGTAATCCTCCTCACATAAGTCATTCCGATACATTTCTCGTTCAGCAGCTAAGATATCATTTAACCCTCTAACGCCGACTGGGTCGAATACGTACCGTTTCAAATACACGCATTTAGACTTAACCCCACAAAAACGTTAGGCGTTAAAGGGTTAATTTCTCTTCCGGAAGATAATACAGTTCCTCTCGATGCTCTACATTACATATTAGCCGCTTAGAGGCCATACACAGTGTCGCTGACTCACAATCGCAATACATTAACAGCCCACCAGTGAGGTGGAGATCCTCGCCCCTCACCTTTATTTTACTGCTTCGGAAGGTACAGTATTTCGCAGAATCACATTAACCTCTCCGTTCTCATCTACACAAGTCAGCTGAGATGGAATTTCTACTTTGGGGAGAACGCAGCTGTTGGCAATTATTAAGGTAGCCCCTTCCCGCAGCTCAGTGGCCACACGAAAAGGTACACTCACACAGTTATCCGGTGCAATACCGACCGCTTTATTTTTAAGATAAATAAATACTGTTACAATTTAAGGAATTAGTGGTATGACCTTGGTTATGCATTCTCAGTGCGTGTGAAGCTATTGGGCCTTGTAACTGGCCTATAAATACTTTAAATCTCCCTCGTTTGGCAGTCAGGCAAACTTCATGCCTTAACATGAAATCAGCTCCCAAAATGACACTTACGCGCGCCGGTAATGAGGAGATGATATATGCTGTTAAGTCATGGGGTTTACCTTGGAAGCTCACGCTTCTATCGAGCCTCCCATGCATGGGTATTGACTGATTGTTTACAGCCGTGCAGTCTATACTCGAGCTCTTTACTTCACTTTGTAATCCTAATTGATTTACTAATTTAGAACTAATAAGACAGGCATCTGAACCGGAATCTAACAGGATTAGCAGGCTCATATGCCCTACCTGACCCCTAATGATGGGTATTACCAGATGTTGAGAGGCATCAAGCTTCCTAATAACCTTATTTACACTCTTAATGTTTCCCAAATCTTCCCTTTTGGTACTCTTATCATTTTTCCCCACTGGCACTCCTGCATTTAATAAATTTAGTATAATACTCCCTACCTGGCTATTCACCATGTTTACGGACACATTCAATTTTCCACTCAGCAAATGCATTATTTCCGTTAGCTTATACTCCAGCTCAGACCAATTATCACAAGTCACTCTTTCTTTGCACTTTCAGTCTTTCAACTGCATATCTTTCTCACACTTTTGCTCGGGTAACTGTTTATCGATACTCATTAATGTTTCGACTGGTTCACAGAGTGAACCAGTGGAGACATTGTATTGTATTTTTGAGGTCCCCGATATGAGGGACCGTGGTGTCGTGGTGTCAATGCAGATGTCTGCACTTCTGACACCAATGTTTTAATGTTGATGTGTGGGGCTGTATTTGACGACCCCTCGTGGGTTCTTTACTTTCTTTGGGCATTGGGGTACCTCAATGCTCTTTTATGTCTCTGGGTATCAGGATGTCTTGATACTTAAGGAAGTAAGCTTTGAGGGTGAATGATGAGTGATAGCTTAATACAAGTTTATTAGTGATAGATGGAGTGAATGAACCAGCCTCTCGGCAATGGAATATAGCCTACATGACGCACGGGTAAGTTTTTGTAAAAGAATAAAAAATATAAAAAATGTTGTGAGTGTAAATTTGTTTAAAAACGCGCTAAACTCTCCATTAATAATGGAATACTAATAAAAATCTTGGATTAAATGTACATTACTCTATTACTTATTAATTTTTTTTATGTAATCTAGTATTAAATGTACAGGGTGTTCCAAAAAGACCTGAACAACTTTGTTTGTTAATGTATTTAGAACCACAAATGATACAATGGTACTGTTTGATTTATATGATACAGAAACTCAAAGTTTTGTGCACATCATCAATACACTTCAATTTGCGCTCCGTTTGTCACATGCAGGATATCAAGGCGGTATATGAGTTCTTACTATGTTCGGCTCAGCATGTTGGCGTCCACCAGTGCGCATGCAGCTGTGATCCGAGCACGAAGATCCTGCAGGTTTGCCACCTTGGTCTTGTAGACCACATCTTTGACAAACCCCCACAGAAAAAAAAATCAAGGGGGGGGTTATGTCTGGTGATCGTGGGGGCCAGGTGGTTGGTCCGTCTCGGCCAATCCAGCAACCTGGAAATTTGGCATTCAGGATGGCTCGAACGACTAAGGCCCAGTGAGGGGGAGTGCCATCCTGTTGAAAAATGATATTGGGTTGCAGGTCTGCAATCTGTGGGAATGTGAATCTTTCCAACGTGTCTAGGTAAATTGTTGAGGTTACTGTATCCTCTGCAAAGAAAAATGGACCCACCAAGCGGTCGTGGAGAAGACCACACCACACATTGACCTTTGACTGTCACGTATGTGTTCAATGATCACATGGGGGTTTTCAGAGCCCCAGATCCTCACATTGTGCCAGTTGACCTTCCCCGATACATGAAAACAAGCTTCATCTATGAACATGACCTTTTTTTCAGGTACAGTAATCTTCATCATCTTCTACGCGGCTGAGCATTTCCACAGCAAAAGCCTTGCGTTTGGGTCTGTCATCTGGTTTGAGTTCCTGCAGCATCTGCACCTTATAGGCATAAAGCTTTAGACTTTTATGCCAAATCCTGTGCACAGTGGTAGTTGGTAGTGCCAATTCTCTGAATGCGCGAAGGATTGATTTTCTGGGACTTTGTTGAAATGATTTATGCACTCATTCAACGTCTGCTGCACTTGTGCTTGGTCAACCGGTACTCTTCTGTTTCAGAACAGTTCCAGTCTCCTTAAACCTCTTGTACCACTCTACATCATTAATTTGTACATCATTAATTTGTACTGAAGCACATTGTCCAAGTTTAGAAGTATTTTCGTAACCACCACCAACCTCATGTATGTACTTGGCAGTTTTTCTGAGCAACCCATTCCAAATGTTTATATCGTAGATCATATTTCTTATTTTATATTCCAGGGATGTAGATACCAAAGGTAGGCAAAAAACAATTTCAACTAAAATAAAGTTTATCAATTTCATATTCAATATTTTGAATTTGATACCGTAATTTTTAAAATGTGATCAGCATCACAAAAAACACATACTTCTGATTCTTGTTCATAACTGATTAGAGTGTAAATAAATGATTTGGTATTTTCATTCAATTTTTTAGGCCTGGCTGAAGGAGGAAGGGGGATTTTTGCCCCAGATTCCCAATGATACTCATTGGAATTCTCAGCAAGCATGTGTTGACACGTTTGTAAAGAACTTCTACAAGTACATGGAGATAGTGAATCAGCAATCGGTGGAAGAAAACATCAACGCCATTCTAAACAATGCTTCACTGTATCGCTCAGCTGTATATCTACAAGGACAACTGGACCTGGTTTCCAAAGCTCTAAATGAGGTAAGCAGTTGGAGACTAGTCCAAAAAATTGTTTGGTTATGCACATTGTGACATGCGATGATATGCTACTTGAAAAAGTATACCTACCAGTATTTCAATTTACCAGGCATATTCATTTTCAATAAATAGGCTAGTAATTGTTACATGAAAGGTAACTACAAAACAATGGCTTAGTATAGTTTGAATGAATAAATAACATTTTTAATAGTTTTCTGCATTCAGTGGCGGTCCTGGCATTTTTGGCGCCCTAGGCGAGATCATGCAAAGGTGCCCTTCCTCTGTCAACATCACACTCCCCCCCTCCCACCTCTGGTGCATAACCTCTGCTGCAATAAAACACACTGAACACATTGTCTTTAAAACACAAAGCGCCGCCTTCATTTATTGTTCTTAGCTTCAAGTAAGAACAAGTTGTCTTGAAACAAAAACAACAAAGAAATCTTGTATGAATAATAATTGAACACTCACTAAAGATTCCCAAATATATTGCAAACAAAATAAATATTCCCATGTATACTATTGCACACAAAATAGATAAATAAAAAACACTAATAAATCACACAATGTAGCTTAATAAAGGAATAAGATTGTCAGCTAGCAAATAACTGAATTTTAAATTTGGTTTGGAAGTTTTAGGTTAATTGTTTTCCTATTAAAACCTGATCCTCCTAGTCTTCCTTGATGCAAATTCATCAATGATGTCATCATAGGAAATCTGCTCAGAAACCGCATGGTTAACGCTGATGACAGCAAGACCACTGAGGCGGTCTTGCATCATGGTGGATCTCATGTAAGTCTTGATGAGCTTGAGCTTGGAAAAGCTCCTCTCCGCTCCAGCCACTGTCATTGGAATGGTGACAGCAACCCTGAGGGCGAACAAGAGGTTGGGATCTACAGAAGCTAAGGCTAACAAAGACCCTAAAATCCACTCTAAGGTTAGCCCGAGAGAAGGAAGAGAGTAGGGGGTTAAAAGAAGAGAATAAGGGGTTAAGTAAGTAGCAAAACCTATCATTCGTGAGTTAACTTTCATTCAGAAAAAGAGAAAGAAAGACTCACCATCATCATCCGCCGGCCACTGCCGACAAGTCGGAAAAATAACACTGCCCAACACCAATTTTGCTGATTTAATTCTAACACCTGTTTTTAGGTAACTTTGGTGTGCTGATTTAAAAAATCACCTTAGTTTTTGCCTATCACGTCAGGTTTTCGAGCAATCAAATACGGATATTTTGGAGATATCGCATTTTGGCAGGGTTATGCCCAATTTTTTTTCTTTTCAAAAAATAAGTTTTTACATATTCAGAATCGGCATGGAAAAGTAAACAATTGTGCAGGGAGTGAACTTTAATATACAATGGTAATATTGACACATAAAGTGATTAAAAGTGTTTAAATAAGCAAAAAATGAATCCATATTAAAGCAAGCACGGGACCAGTTTTCTTAACATTGTCTTTTTCTTGTTTTCTTACTTTTCAGTGCTGATAAATTTTCTCTTATAGGACTTGCTAGAATGAGAGATGTCAAGACAATCTCTTTGCAGGCTCCAGCAGTAGTCAGCCATCATATGGGTATCCCATCTTCCTTGGTATCTTTCTTCCATCACTTTGATATCTTGGTGGAATCTTTCACCTTGCTCTTCACTAACATCACCAAGATTTTCAGGAAATTTATCCAGATGACTGTTGAGATAGCGAACTTTAATGCTCATGTTGCAACCCAACTGCTGAAAGTTTGCAAGTAAATCCTTTACAAGATCTTTATAATTTTCAGACTTTTTGTTTCCTAGGATGTTCTTAACTACTGCCACAAAAGCATTCCAAGCTCTTGCCTCCGTTTCGGTCATTGAGTTACTGAACTGCGGATCTTTCATCAGTTTTCTTATCCACAGATAAAATTTTAACAGCCAAACAGCGGTTAACAGGTCTCAAAAATCATCAATTTTGATAAGCGCCCTTCATGGATCACCCAAAATAGGCATATTGCATTGCACGAAAACCTGATGTGATGGGCAAAATCTAAGGTGATTTTTTAAATCAGCACATCAATATTATCCAGAAACAGGTCTTAGAATTAAATCAGCAGCAAAATATTTTTTTTTGTTGGGCAGTCTAATCGAAGAGAATAGGGAAGGGGTGAAAGATAAAAAGAAGTAAAATAAGAACGCTTAGAAACCATGCAAACACAGTCTTAACTCAAGGAAACACTGTCATAGTGTCATACCATGCAAACTACAGACATGCAAGTAAGGAGAGGATAAGAAAAAAAAAAGTAGGTAAAGTTAAACAAAAAGTGGGCTAGTTTACGCTACGAGCTACATCTACGTTCGTGTTAGTCTATTTTTTTTTTAATAATAATTTCATTGCTGGCATCACACGCTGGCATGTCACAAGCTGGCATCATCGTCAACAGACTCATCCTCGACCACCACCCCCAGAGCTCCTGTTGCTAATTGTTTTTTTTATTTTAAACAACGTTAACCATTTAAAAATGCCTATCAAGATGGTTCTTAAGCATATTAACGCAGGTAGAGTTCACGACGGGCGCAGGAAGATTATTCCATTTATCAATTACTTTAAACGTAAAGAAGTTTTTAGCGATGTTAATAATGAAACGTCTGCCACGCAACTTAAATCCGTTATTACGAGTATTGCTATTATCGAAAGTGAACAGTTTGTCAAAATTTACGTTATCGATGTTATTAACGATTTTGAAAAATTAAATAAGCTTCCCCCTTAATCTCCTAGTTTCGAGTGAATGCAAGTCTAACTCTTTAATCCTATCTTCATAAGGCTTGTTGCGCAATGACGGAATTAGTTTCGTGCCACGAAGCTGAACCCTTTCTAACCTATCAATATCCTCACGCAAATACGGGCACCAAAACTGAACGGCATATTCTAAATGAGGCCTGACTAGGGACTTGTAAAGGGGCAATATAATATCATCCTTCGATTTAAATTCGAAATTACGCGCGATGAAGCCTAACATCCTATTAGCTTTTGCGTACTGGTTCCTAACCTTTAAATCCTTAGATACGCGTACGCCTAAATCTACTTCCTCGCCAACGCTCGCTAATTCTCTACCATCCATCGTGTGCGTGTAATTATTGTTACGAGAACCTATATGCAAAACTTTACATTTGTCTATATTAAATTGCATCTGCCACTTATCCGTCCACTCCATAATCCTATTTACATCGTCCTCGTTAACAACTTTACCGCCTATTTTAGTATCGTCCGCGAATTTTGACACGTTACTAGTCAATCCTACATCTATGTCGTTAATGTAAATTATGAATAGCAATGGGCCTAACACTGAACCCTGTGGGACACCGCTACCTACATCCGACCACCCCGATTCACTACCATTAACAACGACCCTCTGTCTCCTAGCACGAAGCCATTCCTCTAACCAGTTAGCTACCTGACCGCGTATACCGTGCGCTTTAACCTTCGCAATTAATCTTCTATGCGGAACTGTATCAAACGCCTTTTTAAAATCTAAATAAATAACGTCAGCCGCTCTATGCCTATCATATTCGCGCACTGTTTCGTTATAAAATTCTAACAAATTAGTTAAACAAGATCTATGACGTCGAAACCCATGCTGACTACTATTAATCAAATCTCTACTTTCTAAGTGATCGATGATACGATCCCTAACTACGGACTCCAAAAGTTTACCGACAATTGACGTTAAGCTAATGGGTCTATAATTGCTAGCTACTGTGAGGTCGCCTTTTTAAAAAATGGGCGTGACGTTAGCTAATTTGAAGTCTTCAGGAATAATCCCCGTTTCGAGTGACTGATTAAAAATCTTCGTTAAGGGGCCTACGATAACGTCTTTCAAATCTTTCAAATGTCTGGGATAAAAAGCGTTAGGGCCTGGAGCCTTGCTAACTTTTAGCCAATCGATATAATGCGCAATCTCACCCTCGTAAACAGTTATTTCATCCAAAATAGTCTCGCTATTAAATGGAACGATATCGTCCACGTCGGGGACATTATTTACGTCTTCTACGATAAAAACTGTCGCAAAAAAGTTATTGAAAATACCCGCCATCGCCTGAGCGTCAGAAGCCAAAGCGCCGTTAACATCCACTAGAGGGCCTATGTTATCTTTTATCGGCTTACGATTATTGACGGATTCAAAAAACTTTTTGGGATTATGTTTACTATCCGCAGCTATAAGTATCTCTAAATTACGCTTAGCATTCCTAACTGATCTTTTAACCTGACGTCTAAGCTCGATATATCTATTAAAGTTAGCTGCCGTGCCATTGCGCTTATTAAGTCTATACGCTCTGTTACGCTCGTTTGTGAACTCGCCTATTTCCCTAGTCCACCATTTGGGCCTACCATGATTCTAGCGCGCTTGGGCCTACGAGGAATAAACTCCCTTTCAATATTCATAAAACTTTCTTTAAACTCATCCCAATGCAAATTTGTGTCATTACCCATAAATAAGTTATCCCAGTCCACTACTCCCATCCTATCCGCAAAACTATCAAAATTAGTCCTACGAAAATCAGGTACTTCTATTACGTTACTATCCTTAGTCCAGGGCTTAGTGTTTTCTAACAATAACTTAAACCTAAGAATTTGATGATCACTACATCCTAAACTCTCGCCTACTTCTAAACCTTCGACTATATTTTCGCCGTTCGTCATCACCAAATCTAAAATATTATCACCGCGCGTTGGTTCGGTAACCATCTGTCGTAAAAAATTATCCTCCATGAACGCAATCAATCTCAAACCCTCTTCATTACCAGTAAAAATCTCGTAATTAACATTAGGGCAGTTAAAGTCTCCGACAATTATACTATTCCGATTGTGAATAAAGTTATCAAGAAGTGCGTAAAATCTAGTATCGGTATCGAGGGGTTGAACGGGAGGTCTGTAAACAACAAAATTAAAACTAATACAACGCACCCTGACTTTAACGCATATCGCATTAATTGCCGGAAAATCTATCTTAACCTCGATAGCCCTAAGGGAATTACGAATGTACAGCAAAACGCCGCCACCAAACCTATGTAACCTATCATTAGTAAAGAGTTTAAAACCCGGTATATCAAGTTCCCCCAACAAGTCCCGAGTCACGGTATTTAACCACGTTTCAGTGATAGCAACTATATCGGAGTTGCCGAAATATATTATCGCCTTAAATTCGTTTAATTTATTTCTAATACTACGCGCGTTACAATAAAAGACGTTTAAGTCATTTTTTACCACGGTCCGGCGTTTTAAACTATTTTTCACGTCGGGCCGCGTTCCCCGGACCCACAACATTTAAAGAAGGCTTCGATCTATACAGCTTTCGTACGTTTTCGTCAATTAACCTACCTAGCCTAGCATTACCTATTTCATTAAAATGCACCCCCATCTTTTATAAAAAGGCTAGGATCACTGAATTCTGAACACAGCTTTACGAAGTGTACATTTTCCTCAGCACAAATCTCTTCTAATTTATTATTCAAAAATATTGTTTTAGACGTAATTCTAAGACCCAAACCGTGCCTAGGGGTAATACCTAAAACTAAAGACCTATCTGACTTCGCCTTTAGGGACCTAATTAACCCCCTATATCTCTCCAAAAGGTCAGGAACTCTCGTATCGGGCCTATACGAGTCGTTGCCCCCTACCATCGTCACCAACATCGAGTGACGGGAGGCAACGTCAATCCTGTCCACCTCGTCTCTAACTCTGTCAACCCTGGGCCCTGGGAGACAGACCCTCCTCCTCTTGGTTGGATGCCTTTTATCGAACTCTGTGTCCATATGGCGCACTAAAGAGTTCCCAATTAAAATAGTTGGATCTTTTCCGTTTGACTGCCGCCATTCAAACATAAGAGGTGAGTGCCCCCAGCCTTCTTTACTTAGCCTTATAAGGCTAACTAACGAAAATATCACGACCTAAACGACCTAACCTAACTAATCGTTAGGTCAACTGTACGACTTTGACGATTGGTTAGGTTAGGTCGTGATATTTTTGTTAGTTAGCCTTATAAAGCTAACTAAAGAAGGCTGGAGGCCCTGATCTTCAGGTGATCCCCTTATTTTTCTGAGTACACGATTAAAACTTAAAAATTAAGCATGGATCTTGAAAGTAATTAAAATTGTTTATAAGAAACAAAATTTGAAGGGGAAATTAAGAAAAGCTTTTTTATAAAGTAACTTATTTTGTATCATCAAGACATTTCAGTTAAAATACAAAATACAAAAAGTTTAATTATGTTTCAATGGCGGCAGTCAAACGGAAAAGATCCAAATAGTTCCCCCCTCATTCACTTCACTTTCCAAATGGGCGAAAGGGTTCGAAACCTCGATAGGGGGGGGGGATTCCTATCACCTAACGTACGCGGCCTAACTCCACCCTTAACTTCTCTAAATCCCTCCCCATCTACTAATCTCGGACCAACCTTAACCCCTTCCTCAACTCTATCCAACCTTCCCGACAAGCTACCCAAACTAGAAACTAGGTTACGCACCTCACCCTTCAAATTACTAACGTCTTCAACGTTAGTATTGGTTCGGCTTTCGTCAACCGTAGCCCTACCCCTGCCCTCATCAAGCGTTGCAAGTTTTTCCGTTACCTCACGTACTCTGCGTTTTATGTCAACTATTTCCTCCATTAACTCGCAAAAGAAACAAACTGATCTCTCGGTAATCGCCATAGGACCGCCGTTATAATCTTTAAATTCCGAATACCACCGGTTTACCCCACACCTAACACACGACGCTTCCTGTGACGGCATCGCGCAGTTAAAAATTAGTTTATAACCGTCACAAGTTTAAGTTAAATTAAGCCGGCACGCTATGAAAACTTCTAAATCGCTAAAAACCACTAATATTCAATTACTTAACTATAACAATGTGAATATAAACGCAAGTATATAAAATTCAAAACTTTCCAAAAGTAAAATTCTTAGCAATATGCAAAAGTAGATGCAATATCAGAGAGCTTAGGAAATGCGTCCATTCAGTACAGAGTCTGGCTGACGAATGGGATAGATCTCTGTGAGCTGCTTTTCATGGATAAACGTCAGCAGCTGAAGTGCTGTCATGCTTGTAGATGTCAGTTCAAGCAAATTCTTTAATTCCTGTGCCAACTCCCTACCATCTAGATTAGAATGTCCTCGACAGCTTAAAGTGTTGCTGAGGGTTTCTGATTGCTCTGTCATCTCCTCATTTGACAAGTTTTGAAAGTTTGAGAGCACTCCAAACTTGTCTCTCACTTCTCCCAAGGTCTGCAATCTTCCCTGAAGTGATGAGATAGCAGCATTCACCACTACGTTGAAAAAGGTTACCTTCAAATTTTTAAGTGCGTCATTGGTGGGCTCATCAGGGGACTCATAGGAGAAGTGCCGCTTTGTGGACCTCAGCCTCTTTTGCTGGAGAACAGCCTCCACATTCATGTCTTCGCACATGTCTATGGCTGAGGTTTGTGCAGCCACAAAGCCTGTTGTTCTGTAAGTGCTGAGAGTTGTTTCAGTCTTCCTTAGCAGATTGACAGCCACATCGAACTGCATTGAAGGAGACTGGATTAGTTTGCTGACTTACTGTATGTGGCTTAGGATGTCATACCACACCACAGTGCAGATTGAAAACCGGTATTTTAGAAGTGCATCTGAAACGATATAAATAAATGTTATCATGTGAAGCAAACATGATGACACACAGTTGCTTCTGTCATTGTAAATAACTTATTACTGCCACATGCCATTTATTTTATTTGGGGTTTATATTTGTTTATTGTGTATTTTCCAGATTATTGTCACATTTTTGTTAAAGAAAAGTATAATTCAATGAAAAATTAAATCATTCGAATATTTATATAACCTTGGGAATTCTGGGGAAATTTTGTTGGCTGTTCTTGGGACAATTAAAAATGTAGAGTGGTCACACTGATAAGTACATGTTAATAACAGCAGCAGAAATCCAGTTAAGCCCAGTACTAAAACTAAATGCCTATAAACCTTACACCTAGCCATAAAGGGTAGGTTATGGTGAGGGTGAGCGTTTTAAACTAAAAACCCAAAATCTGACAACACAAACATGAAGCAAACAAATTTTAGAAGTTATTTCAGGAAAAAAGAAAAAATTGATGATTTTTGCCTAAAATAGCGGATTGCCCACTTAAAGTAGCAAACTTATCTTCATTTTACAATTTAAAAAAGTAACGTTAGATATAAAAATTAAACTTAAATAAAATGTTCATGACATACCTCTACTTTCCGATCGCATCTCCTCTTCCTCTTTTCTTCTCTTTCTTCCATGTGCACCTGACGGCTTTGTCCTCTTCAACATGATGCTCGGCCAGACATGACTCACTGTAAACTAGAACACGTACGAAATTGTGGAGTGGAGAAAAATCTGTCTCTAACTACACTCTAATTTACTCTGCTTGATTTATAAATTCATTTTTACAAGCAAAATCGATACCTATCACCAAGGATAAATATTTATCTCCAACCGGGGTTGGTGAGACCGTGAGTTGGTAAATTTCTCGAGCCCTGGACTGGAGCCTGTTTGAGAAAAAAACAAAAAACGTGCGTGCTATGTCTTCCCCGCCACCAATTGGCGCCCTAGGCGGCCGCCTATATCGCCTATGCCCAGGACCGCTACTGTCTGCATTTCTTCTTTCATCAATAGCTTCAGAGTGATTCAGCGAACCTGTCGACAGCAGTGCAGGTGTGGAATGATTTGTGCAAAGAAAAAACTTGGAGCCCTACATAACCACTCTCAACAAAAGGAAACAACAAGCACTGGCGCCATTCTTCTACGTTGCTAATTTGACGGATCCTTTCAGAATGGGTGCAGGACTTTTTCAAGAAGAGGAAGACAATGCGGAAGAGTGGATTGCAAGTAACAAACCAGATTTTCTGGTTGGGTTCATGGCCTTCAAAATTAAGGATGAATCTTACTTTCCCAAAGTGATGTGTTTTCTTCACAGGTTGTCGATGCCTACAAAGAAAATCCTGCAAAATGGTGGACATTGATGGGCATGGAGAACAGAAAAAGCTAAAAAACTACCAGTAGGTTTCTGCCCCTTCTTCTATAGTCTCTTGAGCTGTCCTCCAAGCTCAGCAGCTATAGAAAGGATTTTTTCTACTTTTGTAATAGTCTGGACAAAACTTCGTAATAGACTGGGTGTCGAGAAGGCAGGAAAACTGGTAAAGGTGCACAAATACCTGCAAAATGCCCACAATAGTCCATCTCTTGCAGAAGAGGTCCAAGAGGAAAGTACAGACTTTGAGTGGTAGGGCAGCCACCAGAATAGTAGATAAGGCATCATGGACATCCAGTTCCTAGTCATTTTCATAGCAATGCTTATGTAATTGTCTGAGGTTTTTCTTACTTGATATTAGAGTTTTCTTTTTTGAATCTCAGGAAAAATGATTTATTTTGGTTAGGCTAAGGCCTCAGTTTAAATGTTAAGGGTGGTACATTGGTATTAGTGATGGGACGATTAATCGGAATCGGAATCGAGAATCGGAAGAATCGAGCATTTTTCAGGAATCGGAATCGGAATCGAGAGAATTGTACCATGATTTCCGATTCTTAAAACGATTCTTTAACTTTTAATTGAACCAGTTTTGCAATGTAAACTTTAAAATTTAAATGAAAGAGGATAACAAATTTTATTTTTATTGTATTGTAGCTATACATTAAAAGATGTATATCCATGATGTGTAATCAAGAAGATTAAATGAATTGTTACAACTTACAGTTGATTTTTATTTTTAAACCAATCTATTATAATTTATAATTTATATTACCATACTCATAATGTAAATAGTTAATCTTACCAGAGTAAAATATGACAATTTCCAGAAAAACAAGTATAGAATTATATTTAAAAATATTGAGAATCGGAATCGGAATCGAGAATCGTATCGGAATCGAGACTTTTTAGTGGTATCGGAATCGGAATCGGAATCGTTAAAAATTTTGGTATCGTCCCATCACTAATTGTTATTTAGGGTTTTCAGTACCTATTTAGTATATCCAAGAGTAGCATATCAGTCATTATGAAAGTTAATTGCATTACATTGATGAATTTTAAAAACTTGTTTTATTTTCATCTTTCCTCGTTATATTTTTATCCTTTATCAGATAGCATTATATTTTTTAAACTAATTGGCAGTAAGTTGCTGAAAATATTTATATCTTGATTTGAAAGGACTAAAAAAGGCTTCCAAGTATTAGAATTTGCAAAATATTGAAAAAACCCAAATTCTTGAAAAAAAAAACCAAAATGTATAGGGTTTTTTCAGACGGCTTTTTCGAAAAAAACCATTGGACCCAATCTTACCAACCCTGGTAAATGGAGGACCCGGTATAGGGTCATCGGACTCTCGATGACCTTCAGTGGGAGGAGAACGATAATGCTGATTATTTCTTTATCCGTCCTGACCAAAGTGGTTCTTGCTAATGCGAAGTATTTGGGCAGCGTAACTGAGGACACTGTATATGGTAACAGCCGGCCAACTTTCGCACCTCTCTCAGTAGTTTCAGGCAGAAAGCCGGGTCAAATAGATACGTCGTTAGGTGTCCTCAGTAGGCTCCAAGAAGCGTTGCCTTAAGCATGCTAATTCTAATGTTGACACCCTCTGTGAATGAACTCAAGGATTGAGTTAGTACCTGTAGGAAGGTGATGTACGAATCTTCCTGCAACCGCTTCCTGAAGTAGGTTATGATGCTCTTCGGGAAAGAATCGAGGTTGTCTCGGAGTTCAGCGACGTATCTTCTTAATGCAGACACGTCATATATGGTGGTGTTGATAAGCGTCAGATGGTGGTTCGATGCCGCGGCTATACTTTCCTGATTCCTTTCGATTACTTGCGCATGTTGTAGTAACTCTTCCACAGTTGCGTCCCTAGCCACTCCAAAAGCCGTATGGAAGAAATTTCCCACAGCGTTGATCAGCCCCAGTGGCTGCGATCGTCGACATCCTCCCTGGGTAGAATTTCGAAGAGGGTGCAGATCTCCTTGCTTGCCCCTTTCAGTTGGTCGTAAAGATTATCGATGGTCCTCCTAATGAGTTGCAGCCCCGATACGAGTCGAGTGTTGTCCTTTAGTTCCCCATATGATCGCAACGCATGGTCACACTCGATTTGCAGTAATTCCATTTTCTTCCGGAGGGCGCGCAAGTCTTCCAGGTACGGGGTTACGCTCATCTTGACTGAGAACACGTAAGTCGGTCGACTTGGGATGAGTGCTCCTTGCCTGGCGTAGAACACTCCATTCGCGTTTATTCCTTGAAATCCGGCGACCTCGCCTCGTGTTGGCCGCATGAGGGATAGCAATATCACCAGCGAACAAAAGTCAGCCACAGTAACGTGAAAAATATAGGGGTATCAATTGGGGGACAAGTGCCCCTCCTGACAATGTTTAATTTTAATTAATTTGATTAACTAATTCCCTCTACCTACCATTGCATATCAGGTGCTACTGTAGTATGCGGTCTACCTACGATTCGGCGGTCTACCTTTTAATTATAGCTTCTTATCTTCTCATTATTTTATTATTAGTTTAATTGTACGCCCTTGACGATTGGTTAGGTTAAGTCGTGATATTTTCGTTAAAACTAACGAAAATATCACGACTTAACCTAACGAATCATCAAGGGCGTACTGTAGTATGCGGTCTACCGTTAAGTATGCGGTAGTAGTATGTTTAACTTCTTTAATAATTCCTTAATTGTGTAAATTAAATTATAATTCCTTTCAATTCATTTTCAATTCCTTTTTTAATATTTTGAACGGTAGACCGCATACTACAGTAGAAACTTAACGGTAGACCGCATACTACAGTAGAAACTTAACGGTAGACCGCATACTACAGTAGAAACTTAACGGTAGACCGAATACTACAGTAGCACCGCATATTCTCTATGGTATGTGGATTATTATTAATCTCGTCTCACTAATAAATTAATAATCTTATCTCTATTAATTTATGCAGCTTATTAAGTTAATTTTATTTCCATCTTAATTCTAATCACCTGTGGCATCCCCTTTTTGTTTCCAAGTGACCCTTCCTATAACCTTGTTCTTTCTAGCGGAACTTATGGCAGTATAAAAGCTGTATGTGGATTATAGTCAAATGGTGGACCTTGTAGATGAACATTCATATTATAACCTATGGACTAGTAAAATGAAAGAATCACACCAACGTCTACACCTACACTCATACAGATGGGGATGTTGGCAATTATTCCGCCATTTCCACATGCACACTCCCACATACACTCGCTTACTCACATGGGTCCATATATAAGCATACCATATATAACAGGTCATCCGATAAGTAATGTCGTTTTTACGGTAGATTAAGTTTAAACTAGTCCTTCTCGGCTTAAGCATAAATTTTCCGAAGGTTATATCTAAGAGGAGATCTATCGTGTTTCGCTACATACTTTACAGACCTTGACCAGTGAAGACGTGTGTTTTGCTTTATGTGAACCCCTCATAAACATGGCGGTATCAAAAGAGCATATCAGGTATATAATGCTTTACGAGTTCAAAAAAGGGAATAGTGCTACTGAAGCAACGCGAAACATTCAGGAAGTTTATGGCAACGACATTCTGCATGTGAGGAAGTGTCAAAGATGGTTTCAAAAGTTTAGGAATGGTGACTGCTGTTTGACAGATGCAGCACGCTCTGGACGTCCTGCTGAGTTCCATGATGACCTGCTGTTAGCCGCACTTGAAGAAGACTGTTCGACAACTGTCGAAGAATTGGCCCAGAAACTCAATTCATCCCCGTCCACCATCCATCGACATTTGCAACAACTCGGGAAAGTGCCTAAGTTAGGAAAATGGGTGCCACATGAATTATCGGTCGACAATCTGAGAGTGCGGGTAAACATTAGCACAGCTCTTCATTCTCGTGAACTCCAAGATCCGTTTTTGCACCGTTTAGTAACTGGTGATGAAAAGTGGATACTGTACCAGAATGTTAAGCACCGTCGACAGTGGGTTTGTGCCGGAGAACCAGCGACACCACAGCCAAAACCAAATCTTCACCCTCGGAAGGGTCAACAACTGGATCGATTGAACACTGCAATAAAAGAAAAGAGACCTTCTTTGGTTAATCGGAAAGGAATCGTGTTCCACCACGACAACGCACGTCCTCATACCGCTCGGATCACTTCTGCAAAAATTGAGGAGCTTGGGTGGAAAAAACTTCCACATCCTCCATATTCTTCAGACCTTGCGGCTTCAGATTATCATCTCTTTACAAGTCTGCAAAACTATCTTGACGAGAAACAGTATACTTCTTTAGATGACCTGCACACCAGTCTTTGTGAGTTTTTTGCCTCAAAACCGCCTGAATTTTATAAACATGGCATTGTAAAGCTTGTAGGACGTTGGCAGAGTGTCATTGATTCCGATGGAAAATATATACTAGATTAAAAAGTTTCAGTTGAGTTTTTTTTTTTGTCCTTCAAATTCCGATCTAAAAAACGACATTACTTATGGGATGACCTGATATATATATATATATATATATAATATATATGCATTGCATACCATATATACACATACCATATATACATATACCATATATACACAGACACATGCACACAGACACATGCACACATACCTACTGTACATGCATATATATTTATATATCTACGCATGCCTTTATGTATTCATGTATCCTCACACCGACACACGCACACGGAGTCATGTGCACACGCACACGGAGTCATGTGCACACGCACACGGAGTCATGTGCACACGCACACATACAAATAATTGTCCTATACCAGATCTATAATGTAGAAGGCAGACCTGCTTTTCTATTTATCTCCCTTCGACTATATACCTACCATAACTACCGTATGCTCCAATTCAGTAGTTACCAAACTATTTATTAGTATTAGAATACCATAATATGAAATATAACTTTTACAATACAGATTAACCAATTTGTTATTCGGGATTCCCAAGTTTCTCTAGAAAACATAATGCAATCCATTTCTTTCGTTCTGACCGGATGTGCAAAAACAAGCTTGTTTATTGATAACTTTTGTTGATAAGCCGCAGCTTTCGCGAATGACTCCAACTTAAGCAATACAAATAACATAATATATCAAATATATCGTATATAAAATATATACAATATACAAGTACATGATATATAAAATAAATATACGAAAATGGTATATTATGTATATCGCGCTTCGTTAGAACCGCATGATATAAATAATACATCCTCTAAGTTACTGAGTAACATTAAGAATCGATTAATAATAATAACAATGATGATAATACTTATAGCGCTAATATTGCTACTACTACTAAATAATAATATCATAACCAATAAAGATCATATTCACACTAACAATAAAATCATCCAATATTCAGAATGTTCATAATAATAAGATAAAATGTGATAATAATATGATAATGTAATATGATAATAAGAATAATGATAATAATTATGTCAATATCAACGTGAACTAGACCATAATTTGAAGAGTTATTATAAAGAATCATGGTTTGCATTGCGTTCACTCTATGGAATTAGCAGTATGGTACCATCGGCGTGTCCCTTGTGGGCCTCCACCTCATTGTCGCAAGTACTCATGTATACTCTGCAAGCAAAATTACGTACATAATCGTACATCGTCTTTTCATGTTCCCTATATCGAGGCGCTCGCTAATCGAGCACTTTCCTAATTATATTATTTATAAATCGTGCACGCTCCTTCGTCAGCTCGCAAGAGGTGGGTTTCGGCGAGTGTTCCCTCTGGGTGAAACTCATCCATTCCAACGTTCCAACAAGATCGGGTGCATTCTTCAGAAACAATTATAGAAGGATTTCTCGTTCATTTATGCCTCGATACTGCTGTAGTCAAATCCATATTCTAAGGTGTAGGGTAAGAACTAAGCTCCGCATCTACCGGACCCTTGGATCGTAACGCATAGCATGTAGGCGTTACGACAAAGCGCTTGGGACTGTTACTTGGGGCGGGTGGATCCGCATCCACTGGTCCCTTAGATCGCAACGCGTAGCATGATGGCGTTACGACCGAACGCCTGGGACCGTTACACAGTTTCGGGTCTTTTGTTGTCTTCGGGTCTTTGCGTACCGGATTTATGGGAGGCAGACTTGGCTGAAGGGGTGTTTTATTCTCAACCCAGTCTATGACTTCCGGCGTTCCGTCTAACGTGAGCGGAGTCGAATCAAATCTCATCACTTGACGTCTCTCCTTTGGTTGCACTTGTTTCATGGGAGAGACTAGACGATTCTGATGATTTTCGTACTGCTGATGTGATCGTTGTCTAGCTAGTTCCCTAATGATGTGGTCTAATTTACCTTCCACTACTTCCATTTCTGAGGGCCAACCGTGAGCCCCTTTCTTTACCACAGTTTCCACCGGTCTGTCGATGGTAGGTGGTGGCTGGCGACATGAGCCGAATAATCCTTCGTTTGACGAGAATGCTCCTGTTCCGCGTCCGAAGAACTTTCTCTGGCCTCGGATTCAGTGTCCTTTTCCGCCAATTTGTCGGTGTCTTCGTCGGGTTTGTGGTCATATTCGTGATCCTCCTTTTGTGCTGTGTTACCCTCCTTGGGCACTAAGCCATCAGTTTTTTAAGTTTTCATGTTATCGATGTGGGTTCGTCTTTCCTTTCCTGTTTCCAGGTGTTTTGTAAGGAAGACAGGAGTTGAATTTCTTAATGATTACGTAAGGCCCATCATTAGGGTGGCCCACTTTTCAATTTTTTTTGAAAAGTATAGGTGATCGTAGTTTTTCCCATTATTTGGCACTATACTAGCACATTGGTACCATTTTTACAAAAATTGATCAATATTTAGGGGTCTCGCATCGACCTTGAAATTACTAGTTTTTTTTTAAAAATGCGTACTTTTTAACTTTTTACTGAATCAAGATAAATCATAAAGTATGGATGTTTTCTGAATCCTCCTAATGAGAGAAGTCGTTTGGTGTGCCTGCCAATGTCATACGACTAACGGTTTAAAGGTTTTGCCTGTATACAGGTAATACCAATGTGCTAGTATAGTGCCAAATAATGGGAAAAACCACGATCACCTATACTTTTCAAAAAAATGAGTCACCATACCCGGGCGGAATGTATAATGTATATAGGTAATTAGAAAATGCACTATGCCTGTGCCAGGTACCTAACCTATTTCTTTTTTTGCAGATCATAACATTTTGAAATTCTGTCTGAGTTCCTCATCCTTTGTCATGGACAAATCGATGGCAACCATAACTGGAAGAACTCTTGAAGCTACAAATAGAGAGTCATCAAAAGGAAAGGCGAAAATAACATCGCTACCTTCTCTAAGATCGGCCTCGGAAATTTTTTTAGTTGGCCAACCGTCGTCCTCCATCAGTGGTAGCAAATTGCCAACAACACGGCAGGTTTTGCAATACTTCTTCAGTGTTATCCAGTACACTGCTAACAGGAAAGACGCATTCAAAGAAACCGTAAACAACGTCTTAAAGTTTTGGAACATGGCCCGCATTAAAACAATCACAAAGCTCAACTGCGAACGGAAGCTAGAGGCATTGTGGAAAGAGTGGCACTTACTCCAAAAGAGCAGAAAACGAGAAACTGACGCCAAAGGAAAACGGCAGAAGTTTTCGGACAGTGTGGACAAGCTGTGGGATATCGGAGCATCTGACGCTGTCGAAGATATAAAGAAGAATCGACTGCTGTCCGACAAGGACAAGAAAGAAGACATTGACTTCTACCTCGATCAACGTGGTCCTCGGGTGGCAACGATGAGCGGGAACGATAAAGTTTTCGCTGTAAAAAGAAAGCTACAGGAAGGAAGAAAACGTCCTCGCCAGGAGCCGCAAACCTCAAAGTGTGCATACGAACCCGGAGATGAGGCCATGGAGAATGATGATACTGGCATGTCAGGAGAGTCGGAGACAGAACTAGCGTTCCCCCTGCCGAAAGAGCCAAGTGTGTCTGTCAATCTTCCTCGCCGCATCTTTAATGCACCTGCTGTCATGGAAGTGGCTGATCGTGCGTATTGTGTATAGTGTTCATCGATAGCGTCAGTTTTAAAGTGTTCCGTAACCCACATGTATTCTTGACAGTTTCCTTTCCACTTTCCATTCTCTACATAGGTAGTAAGCATTGTGGCTGCTATCACACGTTCGGCGGATCCACCAGCAGACCTCAATCAGTTCAAAGACTTCACATACGAGAACGTCTCAGTCGACGAGATGACGCTACTCCCCGACCTGATCGACGAGTCCTCCTGGTTCTTATTTGCAGGTCTGAAGATGTATGGGTCTTCGTGGCTCACCCTGTCAACTGATAAGTGGGACGAGACCGAGGACTTTTGTCGTCTGAAGGATGTGATCTCTAATCTCCAGGTCACCAATGACGTCGCTGAAAGAGGAGTCCAACTGATACAAGACTATGCGAACACGGTCACAAAGGACGAGGCACAGCTGCAGGATCTTCTGCAAGTGGTGGAAAAGAACCGGAAAGAGCTCGGCGACTTCCTGAAGTCATCACTCGCCACGATGACATAGCACAGAGGGACAACGTTGTAGCCAGTGACGTGTGATAGTGTTCAATACAATGCAAAAGTGATTGTTTAAGTTATTGTTTCTTTCTTCCTTATTTGTCTGCTATTTGCTGATTTTTTTGAAAAGTATAGGTGATCGTGGTTTTTCCCATTATTTGGCACTATACTAGCACATTGATATTACCTGTATACAGGCACAACTTTTAAACCGTTAGTCGTATGACATTCGAAGGCACACCAAACGACTTCTCTCATCAAGAGGATTCAGAAAACATCCCTACTTAATGATTTATCTTGATTCAGTAAAAAGTTAAAAAGTACGCATTTTTAAAAAAACCCTCGTAATTTCAAGGTCGATGCAAGACCCCTAAATATTGATCAATTTTTGTAAAAATGGTACCAATATGCTAGTATAGTGCCAAATAATGGGAAAAACTACGATAACCTATACTTTAAAAAAAAATTGAAAAGTGGGCCACCCTACCCATCATAGACCTGCTGTAAGGCCTTCGGCACACCCGGGGTGAGTACCCTCCTTACGTACACTTTTACCCCTACCTGAGGCATTCGCAACTTTGTGATCGTACCTTTCGCTCATCTCCTTCCTTTTCCTCATACCTAGGACAACTCATACATAGGACCAGAAAAAAAATGAAAAATTAATGAAAACATTTATTTTGTAAAATTAAAAATTAAATTTAAACATTTAGAATTCATGCAAGTTATTAATGAAAACATTTTGAAATAAAAACATTTATTTTTAGGTTTAGTCGTGATATTTTCGTTAAAACTAACGAAAATACTACGACTTAACCTAACCAATCGTCAATATATATATATATATATATATATATATATATATATATATTTAGGTTGGTTGGTTAAAAATAGGTTATATAATTTTGTTAAATGCATCTTATTTCTAAATTTTTTATTTTGAGTTGTCCTAGGTATAAGTTGTCCGGGTCTGATTTGTCCGGTATAAGTTGTCTGGGTATGTGTTGTCCTGGTATGAGCTGTCCGGTCACACATTTTTTTGCATAATATAGATTTTTGAATGCTTATTGTGGTTAAATATTCCGAAGCACATCTTGTATGAGCGGTACTGAACACGTTGAGGCAAGAATCGCATCTGTTCTGTTGATACTTGTATTTACGTTTTTCCATGAAATAGATTTCGTCATTTTTCCCATTAAGTGCTCATCTTGCGTAAACGTGTTGAAAGGGCGTTCCTATAACAATCGTATTTTTTATTCACAAGGATTATTCGGCTCATGTCGACCAGCCATCACCTACCATCGACAGACCGGTGGAAACTGTGGTAAAGAAAAGGGCTCACGGTTGGCCCTCAGAAATGGAAGTGGTGGAAGGTAAATTAGACCACATCATTAGGGAACTAGCTAGACAACGATCACGTCAGCAGTACGAAGATCATCAGAATCGTCTAGTCTCTCCCCTGAGGCAAGTGCAACCAAAGGAGAGATGTCAAGTGATGAGATTTGATTCGACTCCTCTCACGTTAGACGGAACGCCGGAAGTCATAGACTGGGTTGAGAATAAAACACCCCTTCAGCCAAGTCTGCCTCCCATAAATCCGGTACGAAAAGACCCGAAGACAACAAAAGACCCGAAACTGTGTAACGGTCCCAGGCGTTCGGTCGTAACGCCATCATGCTACGCGTTGCTATCTAAGGGACCAGTGGATGCGGATCCACCCGCCCCAAGTAACAGTCCCAAGCGCTTTGTCGTAACGCCTACACACTATGCGTTGCGATCCAAGGGTCCGGTAGATGCGGAGCTTAGTTCTTACCCTACACCTTAGAATATGGATTTGACTACAGCAGTATCGAGGCATAAATGAACGAGATCCTTCTATAATTGTTTCTGAAGAATGCACCCGATCTTGTTGGAACGTTGGAATGGATGAGTTTCACCCAGAGGGAACACTCGCCGAAACCCACCTCTTGCGACCTGACGAAGGAGCTTGCACGATTTACAAATAATATAATTAGGAAAGTGCTCGATTAGCGAGCGCCTCGATATAGGGAATATGAAAAGACGATAACGTCATTTGTGTATATATATTATTTCGCATTTCCAGATTATGTACGTAATTTTGCTTGCAGAGTATACATGAGTACTTGCGACAATGAGGTGGAGGCCCACAAGGGACACGCCGATGGTACCATACTGCTAATTCCATTGAGTGAACGCAATGCAAACCATGATTCTTTATAATAACTCTTCAAATTATGGTCTAGTTCACGTTGATATTGACATAATTATTATCATTATTCTTATTATCATATTACATTATCATATTATTATCACATTTTATCTTATTATTATGAACATTCTGAATATTGGATGATTTTATTGTTAGTGTGAATATGATCTTTATTGGTTATGATATTATTATTTAGTAGTAGCAGCAATATTAGCGCTATAAGTATTATCATCATTGTTATTATTATTAATCGATTCTTAATGTTACTCAGTAACTTAGAGGATGTATTATTTATATCATGCGGTTCTAACGAAGAGCGATATACATAATATACCATTTTCGTATATTTATTTTATATATCATGTACTTGTATATTGTATATATTTTATATACGATATATTTGATATATTATGTTATTTGTATTGCTTAAGTTGGAGTCATTCGCAAAAGCTGCGGCTTATCAACAAAAGTTATCAATAAACAAGCTTGTTTTTGCACATCCGGTCAGAACGAAAGAAATGGATTGCATTATGTTTTCTAGAGAAACTTGGGAATCCCGAATAACAAATTGGTTAATCTATATTGTAAAAGTTATATTTCATATTATGGTATTCTAATACTAATAAATAGTTTGGTAACTACTGAATTGGAGCATACGGTAGTTATGGTAGGTATATAGTCGAAGGGAGATAAATAGAAAAGCAGGTCTGCCTTCTACATTATAGATCTGGTATAGGACAATTATTTGTATGTGTGCGTGTGCACATGACTCCGTGTGCGTGTGTCGGTGTGAGGATACATGAATACATAAAGGCATGCGTAGATATATAAATATATACGCATGTACAGTAGGTATGTGTGCATGTGTCTGTGTGCATGTGTGTCTGTATATATGGTATATGTATATATGGTATGTGTATATATGGTATGCAATGCATATATACAGTATATATATATATGTGTGTGTATATATAGATACGGCATGCGGGAGGTGCCCCCTTGGGGCATTGGTTTCTGTGCGTATGTAGAAGAATTACGGCATTTGTTCGAGTGAGGCCCGTGGTGTAATGGTTATCATATCTGACCGGCAATCGGAAGATCACGGGTTCGATTCCCGGGTGGTTACCTCATTTTTTCATTTGTTCGTTCTCTCTTCTCATCTTGCGCGGAATGTTCTCCTATACAAGCGTCGTTCTTTACGTTATTTATACTGCGTGTTCTTTGCAGTTGAAATGTGTATATATATATATATATATATCAGGTCATCCCATAAGTAATGTCGTTTTTTAGATCGGAATTTGAAGGACAAAAGAGAAACTCAACTGAAACTTTTTAATCTAGTATATATTTTCCATCGGAATCAATGACACTGCCAACGTCCTACAAGCTTTTTAATGCCATGTTTATAAAATTCAGGCGGTTTTGAGACAAAAAACTCACAAAGACTGGTGTGCAGGTCATCTAAAGAAGTATACTGTTCCTCGTCAAGATAGTTTTGCAGACTTGTAAAGAGATGATAATCTGAAGGCGCAATGTCTGGAGAATATGGAGGATGTGGAAGTTTTTCCCACCCAAGCTCCTCAATTTTTGCAGAAGTGATCCGAGCGGTATGAGGACATGCGTTGTCGTGGTGGAACACGATTCCTTTTCGATTAACCAAAGAAGGTCTCTTTTCTTTTAGTGCAGTGTTCAATCGATCTAGTTGTTGACAGTAGACTTGAGTGGTGATTGTTTGGTTGTGTGGTAAGGTTTCAAGTGTATTACACCACCTTTATCCCACCAAACACTAAGCAACACCTTCCGAGGGTGAAGATTTGGTTTTGGCTGTGGTGTCGCTGGTTCTCCGGCACAAACCCAATGTCGACGGCACTTAACATTCTGGTACAGTATCCACTTTTCATCACCAGTTACTAAACGGTGCAAAAACGGATCTTGGAGTTCACGGGAATGAAGAGCTGTGCTAATGCTTACCCGCACCCTCAGATTGTCGACCGATAATTCATGTGGCACCCATTTTCCTAACTTAGGCACTTTCCCGACTTGTTGCAAATGTCGATGGATGGTGGACGGGGATGAATTGAGTTTCTGGGCCAATTCTTCGACAGTTGTTGAACAGTCTTCTTCAAGTGCGGCTAACAGCAGGTCATCATGAAACTCAGCAGGGCGTCCAGAGCGTGCTGCATCTGTCAAACAGCAGTCACCATTCCTAAACTTTTGAAACCATCTTTGACATTTCCTCACATGCAGAATATCGTTGCCATAAACTTCCTGAATGTTTCGCGTTGCTTCAGTGGCACTATTCCCTTTTTTGAACTCGTAAAGCATTATATACCTGATATGCTCTTCTGATACCGCCATGTTTATGAGGGGTTCACATAAAGCAAAACACAAGTCTTCACTGGTCAAGGTCTGTAAAGTATGTAGCGAAACACGATAGATCTCCTCTTAGATATAACCTTCGGAAAATTTATGCTTAAACCGAGTAGGACTAGTTTAAACTTAATCTATCGTAAAAAACGACATTACTTATCGGATGACCTGTTATACAGGGTGTACATAAAGTCAGGATCTATTTTTGTGAAGCACTTGGAAATTATATGGAATTCAATCATAAAATGATAAAGTGGTAACATTTATTAAATAATTAAGAGTAGGATTCGACGTGACGTCCATCAGTATCCCTGCACAGCTAAAATCGTTCCGCAGCATTTCTAAACACATTCTGGAGCATTTGCGGGGTTATGTTATCTGCAGCAGTTCGTATACGTGTACGTAAGTTTTCAAGACTCGTAATCTTCGTCTGATAGACGTGCGATTTGATAAAGCCCCATGCAAAGAAATCTAAAGGGGTTAAATCTGGTGATCTCGCTGGCCAAGGTCTGTTGCTTCCGCGTCCGATCCAGCGATTTGGAAAACGTCCATTTAGATAATCCTGAACAATTTTGGCATAGTGACAAGGAGCACCATCATGTTGATAGACGACGGGGATAGGATTGTTAGTACCGTCGTCTATCAACATGATGGTGCTCCTTGTCACTATGCCAAAATTGTTCAGGATTATCTAAATGGACGTTTTCCAAATCGCTGGATCGGACGCGGAAGCAACAGACCTTGGCCAGCGAGATCACCAGATTTAACCCCTTTAGATTTCTTTGCATGGGGCTTTATCAAATCGCACGTCTATCAGACGAAGATTACGAGTCTTGAAAACTTACGTACACGTATACGAACTGCTGCAGATAACATAACCCCGCAAATGCTCCAGAATGTGTTTAGAAATGCTGCGGAACGATTTTAGCTGTGCAGGGATACTGATGGACGTCACGTCGAATCCTACTCTTAATTATTTAATAAATGTTACCACTTTATCATTTTATGATTGAATTCCATATAATTTCCAAGTGCTTCACAAAAATAGATCCTGACTTTATGTACACCCTGTATATGGTATGCGTGTATATGGGCCCATGTGAGTAAGCGAGTGTATGTGGGAGTGTGCCTGTGTGCATGTGGAAATGGCGGAATAATTGCCAACATCCCCATCTGTATGAGTGTAGGTGTAGACGTTGGTGTGATTCTTTCATTTTACTAGTCCATAGGTTATAATATGAATGTTCGTCTACAAGGTCCACCATTTGACTATAATCCACATACAGCTTTTATACTGCCATAAGGTCCGCTAGAAAGAACAAGGTTATAGGAAGGGTCATTTGGAAACAAAAAGGGGATGCCACAGGTGATTAGAATTAAGATGGAAATAAAATTAACTTAATAAGCTGCATAAATTAATAGAGATAAGATCATTAATTTATTAGTGAGACGAGATTAATAATAATCCACATACCATAGAGGATATGCAATGGTAGGTAGAGGGAATTAGTTAATCAAATTAATTAAAATTAAACATTGTCAGGAGGAGCACTTGTCCCCCAATTGATACCCCTATATTTTTCACGTTACTGTGGCTGACTTTTGTTCGCTGGTGATATTGCTATCCCTCATGCGGCCAACACGAGGCGAGGTCGCCGGATTTCAAGGAATAAACGCGAATGGAGTGTTCTACGCCAGGCAAGGAGCACTCATCCCAAGTCGACCGACTTACGTGTTCTCAGTCAAGATGAGCGTAACCCCGTACCTGGAAGACTTGCGCGCCCTCCGGAAGAAAATGGAATTACTGAAAATCGAGTGTGACCATGCGTTGCGATCATATGGGGAACTAAAGGACAACAATCGACTCGTATCGGGGCTGCAACTCATTAGGAGGACCATCGATAATCTCTACGACCAACTGAAAGGGGCAAGCAAGGAGATCTGCACCCTCTTCGAAATTCTACCCAGGGAGGATGTCGACGATCGCAGCCACTGGGGCTGATCAACGCTGTGGGAAATTTCTTCCATACGGCTTTTGGAGTGGCTAGGGACGCAACTGTGGAAGAGTTACTACAACATGCGCAAGTAATCGAAAGGAATCAGGAAAGTATAGCCGCGGCATCGAACCACCATCTGACGCTTATCAACACCACCATATATGACGTGTCTGCATTAAGAAGATACGTCGCTGAACTCCGAGACAACCTCGATTCTTTCCCGAAGAGCATCATAACCTACTTCAGGAAGCGGTTGCAGGAAGATTCGTACATCACCTTCCTACAGGTACTAACTCAATCCTTGAGTTCATTCACAGAGGGTGTCAACATTAGAATTAGCATGCTTAAGGCAACGCTTCTTGGAGCCTACCGAGGACACCTAACGACGTATCTATTTGACCCGGCTTTCTGCCTGAAACTACTGAGAGAGGTGCGAAAGTTGGCCGGCTGTTACCATATACAGTGTCCTCAGTTACGCTGCCCAAATACTTCGCATTAGCAAGAACCACTTTGGTCAGGACGGATAAAGAAATAATCAGCATTATCGTTCTCCTCCCACTGAAGGTCATCGAGAGTCCGATGACCTTATACCGGGTCCTCCATTTACCAGGGTTGGTAAGATTAGGTGCAATGGTTTTTTTTCGAAAAAGCCGTCTGAAAAAACCCTATACAGTTTTTTTTTTTTTTCAGGAATTTGGGTTTTTTCAATATTTTGCAAATTCTAATACTTGGAAGCCTTTTTTAGTCCTTTCAAATCAAGATATAAATATTTTCAGCAACTTACTGTCAATTAGTTTAAAAAATATAATGCTATCTGATAAAGGATAAAAATATAACGAGGAAAGATGAAAATAAAAAGTTTTTTAAATTCATCAATGTAATGCAATTAACTTTCATAATGACTGATATGCTACTCTTGGATATACTAAATAGGTACTGAAAACCCTAAATAACAATGTACCACCCTTAACATTTAAACTGAGGCCTTAGCCTAACCAAAATAAATCATTTTTCCTGAGATTCAAAAAAGAAAACTCTAATATCAAGTAAGAAAAACCTCAGACAATTACATAAGCATTGCTATGAAAATGACTAGGAACTGGATGTCCATGATGCCTTATCTACTATTCTGGTGGCTGCCCTACCACTCAAAGTCTGTACTTTCCTCTTGGACCTCTTCTGCAAGAGATGGACTATTGTGGGCATTTTGCAGGTATTTGTGCACCTTTACCAGTTTTCCTGCCTTCTCGACACCCAGTCTATTACGAAGTTTTGTCCAGACTATTACAAAAGTAGAAAAAATCCTTTCTATAGCTGCTGAGCTTGGAGGACAGCTCAAGAGACTATAGAAGAAGGGGCAGAAACCTACTGGTAGTTTTTTAGCTTTTTCTGTTCTCCATGCCCATCAATGTCCACCATTTTGCAGGATTTTCTTTGTAGGCATCGACAACCTGTGAAGAAAACACATCACTTTGGGAAAGTAAGATTCATCCTTAATTTTGAAGGCCATGAACCCAACCAGAAAATCTGGTTTGTTACTTGCAATCCACTCTTCCGCATTGTCTTCCTCTTCTTGAAAAAGTCCTGCACCCATTCTGAAAGGATCCGTCAAATTAGCAACGTAGAAGAATGGCGCCAGTGCTTGTTGTTTCCTTTTGTTGAGAGTGGTTATGTAGGGCTCCAAGTTTTTTTCTTTGCACAAATCATTCCACACCTGCACTGCTGTCGACAGGTTCGCTGAATCACTCTGAAGCTATTGATGAAAGAAGAAATGCAGACAGTAGCGGTCCTGGGCATAGGCGATATAGGCGGCCGCCTTGGGCGCCAATTGGTGGCGGGGGCGACATAGCATGCACGTTTTTTGTTTTTTTCTCAAACAGGCTCCAGTCCAGGGCTCGAGAAATTTACCAACTCACGGTCTCACCAACCCCGGTTGGAGATAAATATTTATCCTTGGTGATAGGTATCGATTTTGCTTGTAAAAATGAATTTATAAATCAAGCAGAGTAAATTAGAGTGTAGTTAGAGACAGATTTTTCTCCACTCCACAATTTCGTACGTGTTCTAGTTTACAGTGAGTCATGTCTGGCCGAGCATCATGTTGAAGAGGACAAAGCCGTCAGGTGCACATGGAAGAAAGAGAAGAAAAGAGGAAGAGGAGATGCGATCGGAAAGTAGAGGTATGTCATGAACATTTTATTTAAGTTTAATTTTTATATCTAACGTTACTTTTTTAAATTGTAAAATGAAGATAAGTTTGCTACTTTAAGTGGGCAATCCGCTATTTTAGGCAAAAATCATCAATTTTTTCTTTTTTTCCTGAAATAACTTCTAAAATTTGTTTGCTTCATGTTTGTGTTGTCAGATTTTGGGTTTTTAGTTTAAAACGCTCACCCTCACCATAACCTACCCTTTATGGCTAGGTGTAAGGTTTATAGGCATTTAGTTTTAGTACTGGGCTTAACTGGATTTCTGCTGCTGTTATTAACATGTACTTATCAGTGTGACCACTCTACATTTTTAATTGTCCCAAGAACAGCCAACAAAATTTCCCCAGAATTCCCAAGGTTATATAAATATTCGAATGATTTAATTTTTCATTGAATTATACTTTTCTTTAACAAAAATGTGACAATAATCTGGAAAATACACAATAAACAAATATAAACCCCAAATAAAATAAATGGCATGTGGCAGTAATAAGTTATTTACAATGACAGAAGCAACTGTGTGTCATCATGCTTGCTTCACATGATAATATTTATTTATATCGTTTCAGATGCACATCTAAAATACCGGTTTTCAATCTGCACTGTGGTGTGGTATGACATCCTAAGCCACATACAGTAAGTCAGCAAACTAATCCAGTCTCCCTCAATGCAGTTGGATGTGGCTGTCAATCTGCTAAGGAAGACTGAAACAACTCTCAGCACTTACAGAACAACAGGCTTTGTGGCTGCACAAACCTCAGCCATGGACATTATGGTGGCCCACTTTTCAATTTTTTTTTAAAAGTATAGGTTATCGTAGTTTTTCCCATTATTTGGTACTATACTAGCACATTGGTACCATTTTTACAAAAATTGATCAATATTTAGGGGTCTCGCATCGACCTTGAAATTACAAGTTTTTTTAAAAAAATACGTACTTTTTAACTTTTCACTGAGTCAAGATAAATCATTACGTAGGTATGTTTTCTGAATCCTCTTGATGAGAGAAGTCGTTTGGTGTGCCTTCCAATGTCATACGACCAACGGTTTAAAAGTTGTGCCTGTATACATGTAATACCAATGTGCTAGTATAGTGCCAAATAATGGGAAAAACCACGATCACCTATACTTTTAAAAAAAATCAGCAAATAGCAGACAAATAAGGAAGAAAGAAACAATAACTTAAGCAATCACTTTTGCATTGTATTGACCACTATCACACGTCAATGGCTGCAACGTTGTCCCTCTGTGCTATGTCATCGTGGCGAGTGATGACTTCTTGAAGTCGCCGAGCTCTTTCCGGTTCTTTTCCACCACTTGCAGAAGATCCTACAGCTGTGCCTCGTCCTTTGTGACCGTGTTCGCATAGTCTTGTATCAGTTGGACTCCTCTTTCAGCGACGTCATTGGTGACCTGGAGATTAGAGATCACATCCTTCAGACGACATAAGTCCTCGTTCTCGTCCAACTTATCAGTTGGCAGGGTGAGCCACGAAGACCCATACATCTTCAGACCTGCAAATAAGAACCAGGAGGACTCGTCGATCAGGTCGGGGAGTAGCGTCATCTCGTCGACTGAGACGTTCTCGTATGTGAAGTCTTTGGGTACAGGGAGGTGGGACAGCTTCTCTGCCATCTGTTGCTTCACAGTGCCATCCACCTTGTTGCTGCATAGAGCGAAGATGACGGTCTGAGGCCTCAGATACCAGAAGTGCCGCCTCATCACTGCCAGTGACGCTTCTGCCACCTCGCGGTCCACTGCCCTATACCTCAGAAAACGCTGATATAGTACCAGGTCATTCAACGGCGCATCAGCTGCTACAGGGCCCGCCAACCAAGCTGGTACGTACAGAAGAGCGATGAACACCACGATCCTGTGCAGTTTGTCGACCAGCTCGGCGTCGAGCTCCAGCTGCCAACTGAACATCAGCAGTTTTGTGTAGTAGATGACCTGAAACAGAATAGGCACCATTATAAGTAAGAGAAGGTTTATTGTTACCAATTACTTTGTTTGCGTTATAATGAAATGTTTATCTTTGAATAACATTTAAACTTATCTCTAGATTATTTTTGTTTGAAAATACTAACTTTAGCCATCCATCTTGCGTGGTGGTAGGCTCCTGGGCGCATGAGGTGAATGCCACGGCGTGGTTATGTCCCGAGTACCAGGAGCGTGATCTCTGCCACTTCCCGGTAATCGTCTAAGACGAAACCAGAAGCTGTGCTCAGGAAGCTGACCGCCGCGTCCCGGAGTTCTATTAGCCACGTACTCTCCGCCAGATTCTCGACCTGCAGCTTGCAGTAGGTCGAGAGATCGAGCTCGTCCCACCTTCAAAAATAATAAACAAGAAAATTGTGTGAGAAAACTCTGAAGTTCCGGTTTGGCTTGCTGTTTTATAAACGAGTGGAATATCATGTGTGTCCTAACTTTACCTTGCACAAAAAATGAACTAACCTTCTCTTCAACTGCTGAAACAAAGGATCAGTTGGTGCCTTAGTCCTTCCGAGCAGGGTGACGGCTACTGCCCCCACGATAAGCTCTAGGACGTGATGACGGCATCCCAGCTGGAGTAGCGGTCGCCCGAGCATGTTTTCCAGCCGGACAACTGCACCCTGTACCCTCCCCGTGTTGGTGGAAGTGGTGTCGAAGCAGAGTCCGATGACGCTCTCCTCACATCCCCAATCTTCGAGAGCATGTATGGTTGCCCGCGCCTGCGACAGTCCGGTGCGGTCAGCAACAGCTGGGACTGACAGCAACTTTCCTTCTGTGCAATGAGGAGCCCCGGAGATGAGAATTGCTTGGCGGAGCTCCGCCGTTCCAAGGAAGTTCTGAAACACATGCCATATATTTCAATTTCATGGTTGTAAAGTAACCTATTTTTGTTCACATTCAGTTCTCTTTTTAATTGACATTATGCTTCATGAATCTCATTACTAAATTGATAGCTATGAAAACTCAATCAACTGACCTTGACCATTTTTCCATCCCAGTGGACAACAGTGTGCCTCGGTGGCGTGAAGGAGTCCTTCACAGCCGTCGCCACTTAACGGCGATGTGACACTCTTCCCCGGCGAGCCGTTTCTTTCGAGATGCTGAACTGATTGAGGTCTGCTGGTGGATCCGCCGAACGTGTGATAGCAGCCACAATGCTTACTACCTATGTAGAGAATGGAAAGTGGAAAGGAAACTGTCAAGAATACATGTGGGTTACGGGACACTTTAAAACTGACGCTATCAATGAATACTATACACAATACGCACCTGATTAGTGGACATGCGGAAACGATCAGCCACTTCCATGACAGCAGGTGCATTAAGGATGCGGCGAGGAAGATTGACAGACACACTTGGCTCTTTCGGCAGGGGGAACGCTAGTTCTGTCTCCGACTCTCCTGACATGCCAGTATCATCATTCTCCATGGCCTCATCTCCGGTTTCGTATGCACACTTTGAGGTTTGCGGCTCCTGGCGAGGACGTTTTCTTCCTTCCTGTAGCTTTCTTTTTACAGCGAAAACTTTATCATTCCCGCTCATCGTTGCCACCCGAGGACCACGTTGATCGGACCACGTTGATCGAGGTAGAAGTCAATGTCTTCTTTCTTGTCCTTGTCGGACAGCAGTCAATTCTTCTTTATATCTTCGACAGCGTCAGATGCTCCAATATCCCACAGCTTGTCCACACTGTCCGAAAACTTCTGCCGTTTTCCTCCGGCGTCAGTTTCTCGTTTTCTGCTCTTTTGGAGTAAGTGCCACTCTTTCCACAATGCCTCTAGCTTCCGTTCGCAGTTGAGCTTTGTGATTGTTTTAATGCGGGCCATGTTCCAAAACTTTAAGACGTTGTTTACGGTTTCTTTGAATGCGTCTTTCCTGTTAGCAGTGTACTGGATAACACTGAAGAAGTATTGCAAAACCTGCCGTGTTGTTGGCAATTTGCTACCACTGATGGAGGACGACGGTTGGCCAACTAAAAAAATTTCCGAGGCCGATCTTAGAGAAGGTAGCGATGTTATTTTCGCCTTTCCTTTTGATGACTCTCTATTTGTAGCTTCAAGAGTTCTTCCAGTTATGGTTGCCATCGATTTGTCCATGACAAAGGATGAGGAACTCAGACAGAATTTCAAAATGTTATGATCTGCAAAAAAAGAAATAGGTTAGGTACCTGGCACAGGCATAGTGCATTTTCTAATTACCTATATACATTATACATTCCGCCCGGGTATGGTGACTCATTTTTTGAAAAGTATAGGTGATCGTGGTTTTTCCCATTATTTGGCACTATACTAGCACATTGGTATTACCTGTATACAGGCACAACCTTTAAACCGTTAGTCGTATGACATTGGCAGGCACACCAAACGACTTCTCTCATTAAGAGGATTCAGAAAACATCCATACTTTATGATTTATCTTGATTCAGTAAAACGTTAAAAAGTACGCATTTAAAAAACAAAACTAGTAATTTCAAGGTCGATGCGAGACCCCTAAATATTGATCAATTTTTGTAAAAATGGTACCAATGTGCTAGTATAGTGCCAAATAATGGGAAAAACCACGATCACCTATACTTTTCAAAAAAAATTGAAAAGTGGGCCACCCTAATGGACATGTGCGAAGACATGAATGTGGAGGCTGTTCTCCAGCAAAACAGGCTGAGGTTCACAAAGCGGCACTTCTCCTATGAGTCCCCTGATGAGCCCAACAATGACGCACTTAAAAATTTGAAGGTAACCTTTTTCAATGTGGTGGTGGATGCTGCTATCTCATCACTTCAGGGAAGATTGCAGACCTTGAGAGATGTGAGAGACAAGTTTGGAGTGCTCTCAAACTTTCAAAACTTGTCAAATGAGATGACAGAGCAATCAGAAACCCTCAGCAACACTTTAAGCTGTCGAGGACATTCTAGTCTAGATGGTAGGGAGTTGGCACAGGAATTAAAGAAGTTGCTTGAACTGACATCTACAAGCATGACAGCACTTCAGCTGCTGACGTTTATCCATGAAAAGCAGCTCACAGAGATCTATCCCATTCGTCAGCCAGACTCTGTACTGAACGGACGCATTTCCTAAGCTCTCTGATATTGCACCTACTTTTGCATATTGCTAAGAATTTTACTTTTGGAAAGTTTTGAATTTTATATACTTGCGTTTATATTCACATTGTTATGGTTAAGTAATTGAATATTAGTGGTTTTTAGCGATTTAGAAGTTTTCATAGCGTGCCGGCTTAATTTAACTTAAACTTGTGACGGTTATAAACTAATTTTTAACCGCGCGATGCCGTCACAGGAAGCGTCGTGTGTTAGGTGTCGGGTAAACCGGTGGTATTCGGAATTTAAAGATTATAACGGCGGTCCTATGGCGATTACCGAGAGATCAGTTTGTTTCTTTTGCGAGTTAATGGAGGAAATAGTTGACATAAAACGCAGAGTACGTGAGGTAACGGAAAGACTTGCAACGCTTGATGAGGGCAGGGGTAGGGCTACGGTTGACGAAAGCCGAACCAATACTAACGTTGAAGACGTTAGTAATTTGAAGGGTGAGGTGCGTAACCTAGTTTCTAATTTATGTAGCTTGTCGGGAAGGTTGGATAGAGTTGAGGAAGGGGTTAAGGTTGGTCCGAGATTAGTAGATGGGGAGGGATTTAGAGAACTTAAGGGTGGAGCTAGGCCGCGTACGTTAGGTGATAGGAATCCCCCCCCCCCTTATCGAGGTTTCGAACCCTTTCGCCCATTTGGAAAGGGACGTGAATGAGGGGGGGAACTATTTTAATTGGGAACTCTTTAGTGCGCCATATGGACACAGAGTTCGTTAAACGGCATCCAACCAAGAGGAGGAAGGTCTGTCTCCGATGGCCCAGGGTTGACAGAGTTAGAGACGAGGTGGACAGGATTGACGTTGCCTCCCGTCATTCGATGTTGGTGACGATGGTAGGGGGCAACGACTCATATAGGCCCGATACGAGAGTTCCTGACCTTTTGGAGAGATATAGGGGGTTAATTAGGTCCCTAAAGGCGAAGTCAGATAGGTCTAGTTTTAGGTATTACCCCTAGGCACGATTTGGGTCTTAGAATTACGTCTAAAACAATATTTTTGAATAATAAATTAGAAGAGATTTGTGCTGAGGAAAATGTACACTTCGTAAAGCTGTGTTCAGAATTCAGTGATCCTAGCCTTTTTATAAAAGATGGGGGTGCATTTTAATGAAATAGGTAATGCTAGGCTAGGTAGGTTAATTGACGAAAACGTACGAAAGCTCTATAGGTCGAAGCCTTCTTTAAACGTTGTGGGTCCGGGGAACGCGGGCCTGACGTGAAAAATAGTTTAAAACGCCGGACCGTGGTAAAAAATAACTTAAACGTCTTTTATTGTAACGCGCGTAGTATGAGAAATAAATTAAACGAATTTAAGGCGATAATTTATTCCGGCAACTACGATATAGTTGCTATCACTGAAACGTGGTTAAATACCGTGACTCGGGACTTGTTGGGGGAACTTGATATACCGGGTTTTAAACTCTTTACTAATGATAGGTTACATAGGTTTGGTGGCGGCGTTTTGCTGTACATTCGTAATTCCCTTAGGGCTATCGAGGTTAAAATAGATTTTCCGGCAGCAATTAATGCGATATGCATTGAAGTCAGGGTGCGTAGTATTAGTTTTAATTTTGTTGTTGTTTATAGACCTCCCGTTCAACCCCTCGATACCGATACTAGATTTTACGCACTTCTTGATAACTTTATTCACAATCGGAATAGTATAATTGTCGGAGACTTTAACTGCCCTAATGTTAATTACGAGATTTTTACTGGTAATGAAGAGGGTTTGAGATTGATTGCGTTCATGGAGGATAATTTTTTACGACAGATGGTTACCGAACCAACGCGCGGTGATAATATTTTAGATTTGGTGATGACTAGGGCGGTCAAAAGTCAATAAAGTCAAATTGTTTCCTATGGGGCACTTTTCGCTGAAACGACTGAAAATGCAATAAAAACACCTGTAGGGGGTATATTACCAAAGTTAATAGGTCAACCAAAAGTCAACTTTTACCTGTTAGGTCAAAAAATTGCAATGAGGTAAATAAAGTAAATTTTTTTGAATAAATAATTAAAATAACTAAAAATTGGCATCTTTTTGGTTAACTGGCAACTTCGCTGGCGAAGATATGTGTTCAGTCAAACAATACATTGAAACAAGACTCAAGACAAATGGTATTTGTGAAATAATTAACCTCAGTAGACCTGAAATCTCACCAACAGTTTATGGTCAGCTTTTGCAATGTCAACCAACAACTGCCGCTGTAGAGAGATCTTTCTCCATGCTTAATAAATTATTAAGTAAGGATCGCAATTTTTTGCCAGAAAATGTCGGCAAATACTTCATAATTTACCACAATCGGTCAACTGATGTAGAAGAGCAAGAATAAGTAATTAAAGTATCGTTTTTATTATTGAAAGTAAAGGCAACTTTATAAGTCAATTTTTTCAATTCGTAAGGTCAACTTTCTTAATTTTTTCGGTCAACTTTTGACTGCCCTAGTGATGACGAACGGCGAAAATATAGTCGAAGGTTTAGAAGTAGGCGAGAGTTTAGGATGTAGTGATCATCAAATTCTTAGGTTTAAGTTATTGTTAGAAAACACTAAGGATAGTAACGTAATAGAAGTACCTGATTTTCGTAGGACTAATTTTGATAGTTTTGCGGATAGGATGGGAGTAGTGGACTGGGATAACTTATTTATGGGTAATGACACAAATTTGCATTGGGAGGCGTTTAAAGAAAGTTTTATGGATATTGAAAGAGAGTTTATTCCTCGTAGGCCCAAGCGCGCTAGAATCATGGTAGGCCCAAATGGTGGACTAGGGAAATAGGCGAGTTCACAAACGAGTGTAACAGAGCGTATAGACTTAATAAGCGCAATGGCACGGCAGCTAACTTTAATAGATATATCGAGCTTAGACGTCAGGTTAAAAGATCAGTTAGGAATGCTAAGCGTAATTTAGAGATACTTATAGCTGCGGATAGTAAACATAATCCAAAAAAGTTTTTTGAATACGTCAATAATCGTAAGCCGATAAAAGATAACATAGGCCCTCTAGTGGATGTTAACGGCGCTTTGGCTTCTGACGCTCAGGCGATGGCGGGTATTTTCAATAACTTTTTTGCGACAGTTTTTATCGTAGAAGACGTAAATAATGTCCCCGACGTGGACGATATCGTTCCATTTAGTAGCGAGACTATTTTGGATGAAATAACTGTTTACGAGGGTGAGATTGCGCATTATATCGATAGGCTAAAAGTTAGCAAGGCTCTAGGCCCTAACGCTTTTTATCCCAGACATTTGAAAGATTTGAAAGACGTTATCGTAGGCCCCTTAACGAAGATTTTTAATCAGTCACTCGAAACGGGGATTATTCCTGAAGACTTCAAATTAGCTAACGTCACGCCCATTTTTTAAAAAGGCGACCTCACAGTAGCTAGCAATTATAGACCCATTAGCTTAACGTCAATTGTCGGTAAACTTTTGGAGTCCGTAGTTAGGGATCGTATCATCGATCACTTAGAAAGTAGAGATTTGATTAATAGTAGTCAGCATGGGTTTCGACGCCATAGATCTTGTTTAACTAATTTGTTAGAATTTTATAACGAAATAGTGCGCGAATATGATAGGCATAGAGCGGCTGACGTTATTTATTTAGATTTTAAAAGGCGTTTGATACAGTTCCGCATAAAAGATTAATTGCGAAGGTCAAAGCGCACGGTATACGCGGTCAGGTAGCTAACTGGTTAGAGGAATGGCTTCGTGCTAGGAGGCAGAGGGTCGTTGTTAATGGTAGTGAATCGGGGTGGTTGGATGTAGGTAGCGGTGTCCCACAGGGTTCAGTGTTAGGCCCATTGCTATTCATAATTTACATTAACGACATAGATGTAGGAATGACTAGTAACGTGTCAAAATTCGCGGACGATACTAAAATAGGCGGAAAGGTTGTTAACGAGGACGATAGAAATAGGCTCCAATACGATGTAAATAGGATTATGGAGTGGACGGATAAGTGGCAGATGCAATTTAACGTAGACAAATGTAAAATTTTGCATATAGGTTCTCGTAACAATAATTACACGTACACGATGGATGGTAGAGAGTTAGCGAGCGTTGGCGAGGAAGTAGATTTAGGCTTACGCGTATCTAAGGATTTAAAGGTTAGGAACCAGTGCCTGGAGTCTTGCGCAAAAAATAATAGGATGTTAGGCTTCATCGCGCGTAATTTCGAATTTAAATCGAAGGATATTATCTTGCCCCTTTACAAGTCCCTAGTCAGGCCTCATTTAGAATATGCCGTTCAGTTTTGGTGCCCGTATTTGCGTGAGGATATTGATAGGTTAGAAAGGGTTCAGCTTCGTGGCACGAAACTAATTCTGTCATTGCGCAACAAGCCTTATGAAGATAGGATTAAAGAGTTAGACTTGCAGTCACTCGAAACTAGGAGATTAAGGGGGAAGCTTATTGAATTTTTCAAAATCGTTAATAATATCGATAACGTAAATTTTGACAAACTGTTCACTTTCGATAATAGCAATACTCGTAATAACGGATTTGAGTTGCGTGGCAGACGTTTCATTATTAACATCGCTAAAAACTTCTCTACGTTTAAAGTAATTGATAAATGGAATAATCTTCCAGCGCCCGTCGTGAACTCTACCAGCGTTAATATGTTTAAGAACCATCTTGATAGGCATTTTAAAAATGTTAACGTTGTTTAAAATGAAAAAAAAACAATTAGCAACATGAGCTCTGGGGGTGGTGGTCGAGGATGAGTCTGTTGACGATGATGCCAGCTTGTGACATGCCAGCGTGTGATGCCAGCAATGAAATTATTATTAAAAAAAAAAAAAATAGACTAACACGAACGTAGATGTAGCTCGTAGTGTAAACTAACCCACTTTTTGTTTAATTTTACCTACTTTTTTTTTTCTTATCCTCTTCTTACTTGCATGTCTGTAACTTTCTTTACTTGCATGTCTGTAGTTTGCATGGTATGACAGTGAGTTAAGACTGTTTGCACGGTTTGTAAGCGTTCTTATTTTACTTCTCTTCATCTTTCACCCCTTTCCTATTCTCTTCGATTATTTTTCCGACTTGTCGGCAGTGGCCGGCGGATGATGATGGTGAGTCTTTTTTTCTCTTTTTCTGAATGAATGTTAACCCACGAGTGATAGGTTTTGCTACTTAGTTAACCTCTTATTCTCTTCTCTTAACCCCCTACTCTTTTCTTTCTCTCGGGCTAACCTTAGAATGGATGTTGGGGTCTTTGTTAGCCTTAGCTTCTGTCGATCTGTAGATCATTATCATCAGCAAAATTATATTTAAAGAAAAAAATTACGCTCGTAGCGTAAACTAAACCACATTTTGTTATACTCTTCGTACTTTTTTTTTGTTTGTTCTTTTCTATGACAGTGTTTCCTTGAGTTAAGACTGTGTTTGCATGGTTTGTAAGCGTTCTTATTTTACTTCTTTTTATCTTTCACCCCTTTCCTATTCTCTTCGATTATTTTTCCGACTTGTCGCGAGTGGCCGGCGGATGATGATGGTGAGTCTTTTTTCTCTTTTTCTGAATGAATGTTAACCCAGGAGTGATAGGTTTCGCTACTTACTTAACCCCTTATTCTCCTCTGTTAACCCCCTACTCTCTTCCTTCTCTCGGGCTAACCTTAGAGTGGATTTTAGGGTCTTTGTTAGCCTTAGCTTCTGTAGATCTGTAGATCCCAACCTCTTGGTCGCCCTCAGGGTTGCTGTCACCCTTCCAATGACAGTGGCTGGAGCGGAGAGGAACTTTTCCAAGCTCAAGCTCATCAAGACTTACATGAGATCCACCATGATGCAAGACCGCCTCAGTGGTCTTGCTGTCATCAGCATTAACCATGCGGTTTCTGAGCAGATTTCCTATGATGACATCATTGATGAATTTGCATCAAGGAAGACTAGGAGGATCAGGTTTTAATAGGAAAACAATTAACCTAAAACTTCCAAACCAAATTTAAAATTCAGTTATTTGCTAGCTGACAATCTTATTCCTTTATTAAGCTACATTGTGTGATTTATTAGTGTTTTTTATTTATCTATTTTGTGTGCAATATACATGGGAATATTTATTTTGTTTGCAATATATTTGGGAATCTTTAGTGAGTGTTCAATTATTATTCATACAAGATTTCTTTGTTGTTTTTGTTTCAAGACAACTTGTTCTTACTTGAAGCTAAGAACAATAAATGAAGGAGGTGCTTTGTGTTTTAAAGACAATGTGTTCAGTGTGTTTTATTGCAGCAGAGGTTATGCACCAGAGGTGGGGGGGGGAGTGTGATGTTGACAGAGGAAGGGCACCTTTGCATGATCTCGCCTAGGGCGCCAAAAATGCCAGGACCGCCACTGAATGCAGAACACTATTAAAAATGTTATTTATTCATTCAAACTATACTAAGCCATTGTTTTGTAGTTACCTTTCATGTAACAATTACTAGCCTATGTATTGAAAATGAATATGCCTGGTAAATTGAGATACTGGTAGGTATACTTTTTCAAGTAGCATATCATCGCATGTCACTATGTGCATAACCAAACAATTTTTTGGACTAGTCTCCAACTGCTTACCTCATTTAGAGCTTTGGAAACCAGGTCCAGTTGTCCTTGTAGATATACAGCTGAGCGATACAGTGAAGCATTGTTTAGAATGGCGTTGATGTTTTCTTCCACCGATTGCTGATTCACTATCTCCATGTACTTGTAGAAGTTCTTTACAAACGTGTCAACACATGCTTGCTGAGAATTCCAATGAGTATCATTGGGAATCTGGGGCAAAAATCCCCCTTCCTCCTTCAGCCAGGCCTAAAAAATTGAATGAAAATACCAAATCATTTATTTACACTCTAATCAGTTATGAACAAGACTCAGAAGTATGTGTTTTTTGTGATGCTGATCACATTTTAAAAATTACGGTATCAAATTCAAAATATTGAATATGAAATTGATAAACTTTATTTTAGTTGAAATTGTTTTTTGCCTACCTTTGGTATCTACATCCCTGGAATATAAAATAAGAAATATGATCTACGATATAAACATTTGGAATGGGTTGCTCAGAAAAACTGCCAAGTACATACATGAGGTTGGTGGTGGTTACGAAAATACTTCTAAACTTGGACAATGTGCTTCAGTACAAATTAATGATGTACAAATTAATGATGTACAAATTAATGATGTTACACAAAGTCACAATTTTGGTTTCTGTTCTATTGTATTTGAAAAATGTAATGAAGTATTGACCATTTAGGCTAATAGAGCAATTTCAGTTTAATGTCAGTGTGTTGTTGCTTGGGCTACATATAGTCATTTTGTAATGTTTATCTCATAGGAGATACAATATACTGTCAACTATTTGTTTAGTTATTTAAATGTACCTATGTTTAGCAAATTATGTTTAATACAAAAACTATCAGCTACGTACATCCTTTCCATAGGTGTTTTTTACTTGCTGAATGCTCTTGGCTGCAATTTCGCAACAGAACTCCACTGTTTTCTTTTCAGTACCGAAGTCATGAGTAGTTGGCAGGTAGGAACTTTTCCAATGTGAATTGATGACGCAATTATGGGATCATTTTGCACTGATGACCATCCATCCTGAAGGAGTGTGATTGTAGATTCACATTCACTCAAGTCATTTTTCATGTTCTCTTCAATTGTTGAATGAACTTCATCCAGCAACTTTCCTGCTAGATCCTTTCTTAATGGAGGGTGATAACCTGGTCTCAAGGAGCTCATCATTTCCTTATATTGCTTTGCAGCCACAAAGAGCAACTATTGAAATAGGCTGCAATCAGAAGAAGACATTTACAACTGACAAACATATCAAAGAACTTTGTGGAAAAAAGCAGGCCCATCCATCACATTAACAAGAGTAATTGTAACCTTTACTGATAAAATAAATACAATTTTTACAATATTTGTTTTAATGTAACAGTGAAATTGGACTACTGTATTTCATTTGGCCCTCAAGCTTTAGGCTTTATTAGACTCTTAATTAAAAATAAAATGGTTATTATAATAAGCACACCGGACAAAAAATTAGTCACCCCTCTCAGAATGTACCTAATAACGTGTGACGGCGCCTCTGGCCTTCATAACCGCACGAATCCGGCGAGGCAGAGACTCTACGAGGTTGTGCATGTACTGAACATCGATTTGCTGCCACTCGTTCATCAGCCGGTCCCGAAGTTCCGCCACAGTCCGTGGGTGTCTATTCCTGCGCTTTACTTTCTGTTTCCAGCCTGAACAACACCTTCGACGCATTCAGGATTAAAGGCTTCATTGGACCTGCGATGTACTCGTCGCCTCCCATCATTGGAGAACAAACAAAAACGGGACTCATCGGACCAAATTACACGTTTCCAATCTGCCGCAGTCCAGTTTTTGTGCCTCTGAGCCCATTTATAACGTGCCAATTTGTGACTTACTGTTAACAGCGGCCTCTTCCGTGGTACCCTGCTCCAGATGTCCATCGCATGCAGTTCTCGTCGCAATGTCCGTTCGGAAATTGGTCGCTGGAGAACCTCATTGGTTTCTTGGAGCAATTGTTCTCTGGTTTGAAAACGATTTGCAGTTACTAGACGAGAAACATGGCGGCGGTCCCTATTGTCGAGAATTGTTTTCCTGCCACAGTTACGCCGTCGATTGTCAGTTGATTGCGAACTACACCACTCTTTGTAAACTCGCTGGACAGTACGCGTTGACACACCAACAAATTGGGCTACTTCAGACATTTTGTGTCCGTGGGCTCTGCCAAACACGATGGCTCCTTTTTGCCACTGAGTAACGTCTGCCTCACGACCCATTTTGCAGACTATATCCAACACACACTTTGTTCTTCACCACCTCACGAAACAGATCTGATCCTGTGTGCTACGTCACCGCTACTTGTCACTTACCAATGCTACATCAGCGCCCTCTGTGTGACCTTGAACTTCCTACTATCGGTGCTATTAGGGGTGACTAATTTTTTGTCCGGTGTGCTTATATAAACCACGAATAAGACTTATTAATTGGAGTACAATATATCATATATTAAATGCAAAAAACTTCACTTTTTTTCTTAACGGTCGGTCCCTGGACTGTTTTTCCCTCTTGTTTTGGTTCATTCGTGTTTCTGTATCCACCCGAGGAGGATGCCAGTGGGCGTCGGAACTGTCGTGGAAATAAACTGTCTATTAGAGGGTTTTTTTTATTTTCATATATCATATATTGATCTTAAGTTATTATTATTATTATTATTATTATAGATATAAAACAAATACAAAGTCATTGTTGAAGGTATGATACCAATACTGTACCAAGAAATCAATATTAAACATGAGAAATAAACAATAACAAGTAATATACAGGGTGTTCCAAAAAGGCCTGGACAACTTTGGTTGTTAATAGATGTAGAACCATAAATAATAAAATGATACCATTTGTTTTATATGATACAGAAACTCCAGTTTTCTTTATTTTCAGGTCTGGTGGTTTAATGTAAAAGGAAATGGCGACTCCACAGGAGTAAGCTCTGTGTGTTGAATGGTTCAGCGAGACGAGATCCGATACCCAAGTTCAGCGTAATTTCCGTACAAAGTATGGAAGGAATCCGCCATTCCGGATGTAACAATTATTAGCCTATTTATTGAAAATGAATATGCCTGGTAAATTGAAATACTGGTAGGTATACGTTTTCAAGTAGCATATCATCGCATGTCACTATGTGCATAACTAAACAATTTTTTGGACTAGTCTCCAACTGCTTACCTCATTTAGAGCTTTGGAAACCAGGTCCAGTTGTCCTTGTAGATATACAGCTGAGCGATACAGTGAAGCATTGTTTAGAATGGCGTTGATGTTTTCTTCCACCGATTGCTCATTCACTATCTCCATGTACTTGTAGAAGTTCTTTACAAACGTGTCAACACATGCTTGCTGAGAATTCCAATGAGTATCATTGGGAATCTGGGGCAAAAATCCCCCTTCCTCCTTCAGCCAGGCCTAAAAAATTGAATGAAAATACCAAATCATTTATTTACACTCTAATCAGTTATGAACAAGAATCAGAAGTATGTGTTTTTTGTGATGCTGATCACATTTTAAAAATTACGGTATCAAATTCAAAATATTGAATATGAAATTGATAAACTTTATTTTAGTTGAAATTGTTTTTTGCCTACCTTTGGTATCTACATCCCTGGAATATAAAATAAGAAATATGATCTACGATATAAACATTTGGAATGGGTTGCTCAGAAAAACTGGTGAAGAAGTAGGGGATAAACGGATTTTTTATTACATATACAAGACCTACTATGTTATATATTTTGGGTAAATACAAAAATTAACTCGTTGTAGTGAATGGGCATTTTCCGAAAAGTCAGATTAAGTTTTGATATTTTATCATGAAATTCTGTTTTACGAGTATTTAGGAAGAGTTTATTGGTAGTCAGTCATTTTATTACACTGACGAATTCTGATTTAAATATATTCTTAGGTGTATTAACATATTTGCAAGAAAAAGAGGCAATTGTATCATCTGCAAACATTATGAAGTTCAGTTTACAATATGAGTAGAAGACATAATTGGCTCACATGTATAATTAAACATCCCTCGAAAGACTTTCAATTTTGGATTGGTTTTTATTGTAAACGTTAAAATATTTTTCAGCAGTAGCGACCAGAAGATGGTATATATATATATATATATATATATATACAGCCAATGTCGGACACAAACAGTAAATGAAACTCTCCCTGACCCGACCCCAGTGCTTCCTAGAGCTGGGCGGCTGTCTTCCCTGTATTTTATATCACGGTGACACAGCGGGTCATCCACCTCTGTGGAAAATTCAGCATCCTAAAAGTATATCTTTATGGCTATTCGCGGCCGTACCATAACTCAGATTCGAAAGGGTATCGAATAAATTTAACAAAAAATATGAAACTGAGAAACCTTAGTACACTTTTGCAGATTAAATAAATTCATGTATTGTATACTTTTTTTAGAAAATCAAAATAATACTTTTTACAAACTAAAAAATAAGTATTTGTACGGAGATAATATATCTTCTTATAAATTAACACAACCAAAATCACGTATTTGTAGAAAAATCACTATAATTAAAAAACAATAAAATAAACCACTCTTTTTTTGAGAATTATTTTCAGTACCGGATCGTGATTCGTCAGCGCCCAGGCATATTGAGTTTCAGAGCCTTAAGACTTTTTTAACATTTTAAATATTTCCTAATGATAAAAAAACTACAAATATAAGAATGTAGGCCTCTCGCCACAACAATAACAAATAAAATAGACACTCCTCAACAATTTCAATGTATATCAGGCGAATTTCATATTTTGGATTTTTTTTTATTCATTTATTAAGTTTTTTCCCCGTTTTATATCACCTACTTTATGTAGTAAGTAAGTAATATATGAAAATGAAAAGATTTATCAGCATTCGATAGTCCATATGACAAATATTATTAATACAATGACAGATCATATACTAAGGATCGAAATATATGCAGTTGATTAGAAATAATACAGTAATGTTGAAGTTAGACGAAGCTACAGATATATATATATATATATATATGTATAATAAACTTAGGTCTTTTCAGCGACTGATTTGTTTCTACAACCTGCGGCTAATGGGTTGGGCTCCCTCCCAAAGAATTAAATTACATAAAACTGAGAATGAGTGAAGCTTTGGATGACATCAGTCGAACTTTATTTTGACTCTCTCCTTCCCTTTTTTATTTGGGGAGGGACATTTTGCGATATTTACCCTTGCCCCTCCTTTGTGTATTAAAAATAATATAATTTTAATGTTAATGATTTTAATACGATTTCACTGGTAAATTATCTGTAAATCTGAATACACTACAGAAATTAGCACAAAAAGTGCGCAACTATATAAGCAGAACATTTCCCTCCATCATTTTACTCTCAACGGATTAAAAGGAAGAGTAATTTACACGTCGTCTACCATCACCTGGTCACGACAGAATGAACAATTCGGGGGGAAGCTAACCAAAGGACAGCAGAGGCGCCCCTATATTTGCATTGGAAAAAAGTTCATCTAAAAAATCCAGGGCGCCCTAATGGTCAAAGAAAAAAAAATAAAGTTTCCTATGAGACCGGACTTATGGAAATAAAACGCCCCAATGAAACTCTACACTCATTTAAAATAACTTATTAATACACACTTTATATATAGATAATTTAATCTCATATACAGAATCTACAATGTCTATAAGATACATAAAAAATGAGAATGCGTTGTAAGACAAAAATAACTATGTCTCTCTCTCTTTCTCTCTCTCTCGAGCATACTGGAAATTGCTGAAGGCCTGTTCCAAAAATACATCAAATTATATATATATATATATATATGATTGAAACCGTGAGGAAAAAATGAACAAATTATTCCAAAGCTTTTCGTGTGTTCAGAAATACAACTCGTCAGGGAACGAGTGCTCACTCTTTTGCATCGCAATCATTGAGACTATTCAACCTCATATTCAGGACCTACATTAACTACAAGATCTGTAGCAAGCGGAACACACAGCCTTCAGAAGATGTGAACAGTTACTCTATAGGTCAGTTCAAATAAATGATAGAGTGAATCTTGCATATTATTTGATCGTGTAGAATTTTTCCTTGGCGAGCAATGCTTTTGAGGTATTTCTTGTCCATGTAAACGTATAAATACTGCTAATAGACAAGACATTCGCATAATGGGGGCAGTCGTGCTTTTTAAAATTTGTAGTGAAATACTGTTTAAAACTCATTCTATCCACTCTCGCAAGATACAGTATATATATATATATATATATATATATATATATATATATAACTGAAGACCATTAAATTTTACATTTACTTCTGTAGCCTTTGGGACAGGACTTCTGGCACACCCTTCTAGGTCGTTCCAGATCTTCCATGTAAACGCAAAAAAAACACTTTTTTCTACGTGAAGGTCAAAATATGAAAATAAAAACCCATTCTAATAGACAGAGTTTATTTCCACGACAGTTTCGACGCCCACTGGCATCCTCCTCGGGTGGATACAGAAAAAGAGGGAATAACAGTCCAGGGACCGACCGTTAAGAAATTCGCACCTAGGTTAGATCCCATTCTCCCGACACCGGAAGGGCATTTTCATTAAGTACATTCGCGCAAATTTAAAACTATCTTCCTGTTCTAAACATACAGATTCTATTATTTATTTATTTTTTTTTTACCTAATTATTACATTTATTATTAAATTTATTACATTTAATATTGCATAATTATTTATTACACAAATTATAAATTTATTACTACATTGGTTATTACATTGTTGTTTATTATACAGAACTTATAAACCGAAAAACGAATGAAAAAAGCCGATTAGGAAACAATCCAGAGACCATTGAGAAATTCGCACCTAGGTTAGATACCGTTCTCCCGACACCGGAAGGGCATTTTATTACAGGGTCTGCTTATAAGTACATTCCCACAAATTAAAACTATCTTCTTGTTCTATACATACAGATTCTAATATTTTGACATAATTACTGCATTTATTATTGCATTTACATTTTTTTAACATTTATTATTTTTACCTTTACCCTAATTATTAAATTTATAATATTACCTTTATTATTACATCTGTTGCATTTATATTTATTTCCACATTTATTACTTCCATTATTACATTTACTAAAAGCGAGTAAGGAAACAATCCAATCCAGAGACATTTAAGAAATTCACACTTAGGTTCGAACACGTTCCCACGACTCCGTAAGGGATTTTTTGACCAAGAATCTCATTAAAGGGTCTAACTTATAAGTACCTTCGCACAAATTAAAATTATCTACTTTTTCTATACACACAGATTCTATTATTTTTCTTTTGACATAATTATTACATTTATAAAGTACCTTACTTGATTCCCAATCTATAGCATGATTATTTTGGCTGGCGTGATAAAAAATGGCATTATTAGTATTACAACTTCTGAAGGCATATTTGTGTTCTTTAATACGGGTTTCAATATTTCTTCCAGTTTCTCCCACGTATACTAAATCACAACTTTTACAGGGAATGCTGTAGACACAGGCTTGTTCCTCTTTTGCAACGTTATTCCTAACCAATTTACTTTTCACGGTAGACGAATATTTGAACGCCAAAGCAAACTTAAAATCTTTCGTCAACGGTTTTACTCTTTCTAAGCTGGCAATGTAAGGCAAACTCACATATTGTTTTTGGTTAACTGAAGGTTCCCGAGGGGCATAAAAAGATTTTCTGGCTTTAAAATACGCCTCTCTGATAAACCACTCAGGATATTTTAAATCCTTAAAAATGTTCCAAATCCTTGAATTTTCCGGGTCCAGCAAATGTGGGCTACAAATCCTGAGTGCTCTTAGAAACATGGAAGAAATAATTGAGCTTTTAACCCCTTTATCATGATATGAAAAATAAAGCGTCTTTCTGCCAAATTCAACAAAACCATCAGGAACTTATTAAAAGATGTCCCGGCGATTGATCCTAAAAGATTTCTACAGATTAACCCCAAACTCCCCCACATTTACGGCCTACCCAAAACCCATAAGATTAATATACCACTCCGTCCCATTATTTCACACAGGGGTTCCTTTAGTTACAGGTTATCTAAATTTCTTGCAGATAAATTATCCCCATTAGTTGGTAAATTTTCAGGCTCGCACATCACTAATTCCTGTGACTTTATTAACAAAGTTATGTCCTTAGATTTAAAACGCGGAAGAATGATCAGTTTTGACGTTGAGTCCTTGTTTACGAAAGTTCCCATTGATGATGTACTTAGCTTTTTAGATAGAAAATTGCCAACATGTAACGTAGAACTAGGCATGCCCACATCTGTATTTTTAGAACTGATAAAACTCTGTGTCACCAATAATGCCTACCTCCTTCGGTGAAGAATTTTATTTGCAACGTTTTGGTATGGGAATGGGGTCCCCTTTATCCCCAATACTGAGTACATTATACATGGAATATTATGAGTCGGAATTGTTGCAAACAATATGTCCCAGGAATCTAATTTGGTTTCGTTATGTAGATGATATTTTCTCATTTTGGCCTGACCACTGGAACAACTTTGACACTTTCTTTCAGTCATTAAATAATCTTGTTCCCTCTATTAAATTTAAATATGAATGGGAGAACGACAAACAATTACCTTTTCTAGATGTTTTGGCCATTAACGAAAGCGGAAAGCCCAATTTCACGGTCTATAGAAAACCTACTCATTGTAATTCGTACATTTATTATTTTTCATATCATGATAAAGGGGTTAAAAGCTCAATTATTTCTTCCATGTTTCTAAGAGCACTCAGGATTTGTAGCCCACATTTGCTGGACCCGGAAAATTCAAGGATTTGGAACATTTTTAAGGATTTAAAATATCCTGAGTGGTTTATCAGAGAGGCGTATTTTAAAGCCAGAAAATCTTTTTATGCCCCTCGGGAACCTTCAGTTAACCAAAAACAATATGTGAGTTTGCCTTACATTGCCGGCTTAGAAAGAGTAAAACCGTTGACGAAAGATTTTAAGTTTGCTTTGGCGTTCAAATATTCGTCTACCGTGAAAAGTAAATTGGTTAGGAATAACGTTGCAAAAGAGGAACAAGCCTGTGTCTACAGCATTCCCTGTAAAAGTTGTGATTTAGTATACGTGGGAGAAACTGGAAGAAATATTGAAACCCGTATTAAAGAACACAAATATGCCTTCAGAAGTTGTAATACTAATAATGCCATTTTTTATCACGCCAGCCAAAATAATCATGCTATAGATTGGGAATCAAGTAAGGTACTTTATAAATGTAATAATTATGTCAAAAGAAAAATAATAGAATCTGTGTGTATAGAAAAAGTAGATAATTTTAATTTGTGCGACGGTACTTATAAGTTAGACCCTTTAATGAGATTCTTGGTCAAAAAATCCCTTTCGGAGTCGTGGGAACGTGTTCGAACCTAAATGTGAATTTCTTAAATGTCTCTGGATTGGATTGTTTCCTTACTCGCTTTTAGTAAATGTAATAATGGAAGTAATAAATGTGGAAATAAATATAAATGCAACAGATGTAATAATAAAAGTAATATTATAAATTTAATAATTAGGGTAAAGGTAATAATAATAAATGTTAAAAAAATGTAAATGCAATAATAAATGCAGTAATTATGTCAAAATATTAGAATCTGTATGTATAGAACAAGAAGATAGTTTTAATTTGTGGGAATGTACTTATAAGCGGACCCTGTAATAAAATGTCTTTCCGGTGTCGGGAGAGCGGTATCTAACCTAGGTGCGAATTTCTCAATGGTCTCTGGATTGTTTCCTAATCGGCTTTTTTCATTCGTTTTTCGGTTTATAAGTTCTGTATAATAAACAACAATGTAATAACCAATGTAATAATAAATTTATAATTTGTGTAATAAATAATTATGCAATATTAAATGTAATAAATTTAATAATAAATGTAATAATTAGGTAAAAAAAAAAAAAAAAAATAATAGAATCTGTATGTTTAGAACAGGAAGATAGTTTTAAATTTGCGCGAATGTACTTAATGAAAATGCCCTTCCGGTGTCGGGAGAATGGGATCTAACCTAGGTGCGAATTTCTTAACGGTCGGTCCCTGGACTGTTTTTCCCTCTTGTTTTGGTTCATTCCTGTTTCTGTATCCACCCGAGGAGGATGCCAGTGGGCGTCGAAACTGTCGTGGAAATAAACTCTGTCTATTAGAGTGGGTTTTTATTTTCATATTCCATGTAAACCTTGCATTACCATCACCCATAGCTCAGTGGCAACAGAGATGAGCTTTTCAGAAATTTACGTCGTCTGCCATCTCCTGTCTCACATTTGTACCCGGAATCGTACAAAATCTGTTCTTCGATTCGCCAAAATTTCCTTCATGCAGTATAATTGTGAAAATCTATACAATTCTAAGTCTTCTCGCTCTTTCAGGCATCTAGTTAAGAACCTCTACATCAACTTTACACGTTCTTCCTCTCCTCACCTTTTCCAATCTGGCTCAGAAGTCATCTCTTCTCTTCACAAAGCTGAACTATTCGCACGAACTTTCGCTTCCAACTCAACCCTGAACGATTCCAGTGCTATTCCTCCGACATAATTACGTCTGAAACAACCACAAACGCCTCATTGTGCTTTACTGTGTTCAAGAACAAATTCATGCCTAAAGACACCTTAGCCGTGGAAAACTCTTTCGTCTTTGTGTTTCACCTGATACTATTCCTTCCTGCCCAAAGTACGCTTTCATTCAGCATGTCCTAATGAAGGGTGATCACTCTCAACCCTCCAACTATCTTCCATTTGCTTGGTTTTCTTGCCTTTGTAATGTTTTTGAAACCATCCTTAATAGGAAAAATCTTAATCACCCCTCTTCTTACAGTCTTCTTTCAGATCGTCAGTATGGGTTCTAAGGGGGGTTCCAAAAAACCTTAGCCCCCCCATTTACAGCTTACATGTTTACTTATATCGAAATAGTTTTTAGTGATTATAAAAATATATAAAATTCTTTATTTATTGCAGGTATTAAAATTACTCTAGCTGATAAAGTGATAATATAATGGCTTCTCAATTAATTGTTGATTCGGAGAGGCAACGTGTGATAGATCGCATACGAGCAATAACATTTCGGGAAGCTCGTGATGCTGGAGCCACCTTTATAACACGTTCATGGGTTGCCAAAAAGTTGCGAAGAAGTGAGGACTTCGTCAAAAGAAATTGGAATAAAACTTTGGATGAATGTGAAATGGATACAACCAAATCTGGGCGCCCAAATTTGCCACTCTCTCAGAAAACAAAGGACATCATTGAAAGCGGTACGCGTAAGCGGAAAAACAGCTGTGCTAAACTTTCTAGAGAGATCGAAGTGTTGAGAGGAAAGATCGTTAGTGGTGAGATCATTCGACTGTACCGTCATAGGCAAGGTTTAAAGCCTTGGCATGAACTTCCAAAGCCAAGAAAAACAACTTAACATCGATGACAGAATGTGGTTTGCCCATTATCTTGAAGACTAGGATGTGAATGATTTCATGCATTTAACTGTCTCCGATGAATTTTTTGTTTACGTAACACGTCGGCCTAACTACCAAAATGATCGAGTGTGGGCCACAACACCAGATGAAATCGATGACAATGAACATTATCGCGAATTATTAAAAAGTCCAGACTGTGTTGGTGTGTTTGTTTTGTTCACTGCAAAGAAGCTCATGTGGGTGCTGAAGCCAAATGGTCAGAGTTGGGATGGGCAGTATTTTCGTGATATTATTCTATCCCAGCATGTCATTCCTTTTCTAAGAAACCCAAACAATGTTATGGATGTCGATCAGGTCACACTTCTGCACGATAAGGCCCCCTGCTTTAAGGCATTAGCCACTCAACAGTTGTTGCAGAAACCATGAGATCGATTTCTTTGGAAATGAGGAATGGCCAGGAAATTCTCCTGACCTGAACGTCTGTGAACACATTGGATCAGTTATAAAGGACAAGGTTGAATGTCTCTTGTTTCAAGAACCTGCAGCAAATTGATTTTCGATGGATACAATGACGCAACACATTGAAACTCTTTTAGCAAATTTGCGTAACGATCAAGATCTATTCACGTCACTTTTGGCAAGCTACCCAAAGCGAATTCAGGCTGTCTTGGAAGCCGATGGCGGGAACACCAAGTTTTAATTGTTTCTCATTAAATGCAGGATTAAATTCTCTTTTGTAAGGTATGTTTAGTTTTACTGTACCTCTAATGGTTTAGGCTATGGGCGGGGGGGGGGGTTAAGGTTTATTGGAGCCCCGTACATGGGAAACTCTACTTGCGATCTTTTGCATATCTTTCTAACTCTCTAAAAAGGCGACCGCGCAGTAGCTAGCAATTATAGGCCCATTAGCTTAACGTCAATTGTCGGTAAACTTTTGGAATCCGTAGTTAGGGATCGTATCATCGATCACTTAGAAAGTAGAGATTTGATTAATAGTAGTCAGCATGGGTTTCGACGCCATAGGTCTTGTTTAACTAATTTGTTAGAATTTTATAACGAAATAGTGCGCGAATACGATAGGCATAGAGCGGCTGACGTTATTTATTTAGATTTTAAAAAGGCGTTTGATACAGTTCCGCATAGGAGATTAATTGCGAAGGTCAAAGCGCACGGTATACGCGGTCAGGTAGCTAACTGGTTAAAAGAATGGCTTCGTGCTAGGAGGCAGAGGGTCGTTGTTAATGGTAGTGAATCGGTGTGGTTGGATGTATGTAGCGGTGTCCCACAGGGTTTAGTGTTAGGCCCATTGCTATTCGTAATTTACATTAACGACATAGCTGTAGGATTGACTAGTAACGTGTCAAAATTCGCGGACGAAACTAAAATAGGCAGTAAGGTTGTTAACGAGGACGATAGAAATAGGCTCGAAGATGATGTAAATAGGATTATGGAGTGGACGGATAAGTGGCAGATGCAATTTAACGTAGACAAATGTAAAGTTTTGCATGTAGGTTCTCGTAACAATAATTACACGTACACGATGGATGATAGGGAGTTGGCGAGCGTTGACGAGGAAGTAGATTTAGGCGTACGCGTATCTAAGGATTTAAAGGTTAAGAACCAGTGCCTGGAGTCTCACAACATCCTCAGCCGTACCATAGCAGCCCGGACCTGGTGTTACTACTCTACTATAATACCGTGAATCCCTAATCCAGGCGATACGTATCGTTTCATCCCGAGTTACCCCGGCTTTTTCTCACTCATTACAGTCTCGAAGAATCGTAAAACGGGATTTTATAATCAATATTTAAAAAGAGAGTATAGCCAACTGAATGTCACATATCCCCACCTCATACGAATCACGACCCAATTCAATGGGTCTATGGAGTTCTGTTACAAAGTTGGCCATGGTGTTGTTAGGATTTAGAGACAGGGACGAGGAAGACGGTAGTGTGACGTAGAAATGGTTAGGGGCCATGCTGCATATTATTTAAGCTTCATTATTGCATCAGCTTTTATATAGGTGTTGAAGCTTTCTGGGTACCCTAGCCATTTCACGAGGTACATTTTTCTATTTCCTGAACCTTTGCTTCCAAACATTTTTTCAATTTTAAATACATTTTTTCCTAAATTAAATGCCACTTTTCTGCAACTCCTCGCGGTAGAAACCTCCAGCGATGTCTTCCCCATTCAAATCTTCAACGTAATACAACATTATTTCGCCTTTAGTTCTCATAGCCCTAACTTTAAAAATCTCACGTGACCAACCTTGCACAAATCCCTTCGCGAATTTATTTCCCGAACTCGACAACCTTACATAATCATTGATTTTGAAAAGTGCAGAGTGTAGCGGTGTTCTATGAACACCTTCTCACATCAGGCTCTGTGCGCGTACCTCTTTCTAAAATCTCGTTATGTGTTGTCCCAATCGTGCGATGGTGTGACCGGTGTATGATGAGGCCAATGATTCCAGAATATCTATATATCTGTATGTGTGTTTATGTGTAAAATAGGGGTGTGCGTTCCATTATGGTACGCTGAACTGTTTCAGCTAAAGAAGCCTCATGTATAGAATTGGTAGTGTAGTAGCTGATATTAAACTCTCTTAACATGTTCTGAAAAGTTCGGATAGGATGTAGCGGTAACCATCGTTATACACTGAATATCTTTGCATGTCTGTTAAATCTGCTTGCCAAATAGAGTCAATCGATGCCACTGTTGTCTTGGCTGTTTTAAACCTTTTTCGCATAGGCTTATGAAATGTATAAGCGTCCTGCTCACGCAGAAACCTCTCAACATCTTTTTACCCTACTCCATCATTGTAAACACTTCTGTACAGTCTGTCTACGCCACCGTAGGAGGCTGGGCTAGAAATGTCATAATAACGTCTTCTTAATATGTTAGCCATTTGCGTATTTTAGAGGCACGTGGGTAGGGTTGACCGTTGTTGTTTTTTGCCTCTTCTTTCTCCTGTTCAGAGGTGTTACCGCTGGTGGTGATGGCGTTCTCAATTGTGGCACATGCAATGTATGTTACAAGTCTTTTAACCTGTTTAGATTTCCTATCATTGTTTTGGGGGCATTTATTTGTTGTAGTCTTACTTTAATATGCTTCCATCTTGATGGTGAGGACCCATCCCACTTTCTCACCAGATCATGGATGATGTCTACGATATTCGATCCCTGTACCTTTCCTCCTTCCACAATGATCTCACCTGTACCGGTCCACTGTATGTTGGGATCCTCATTCAATAGATTATAAAGATTTAAACCTTTATTCCTCAATGTATGTGAGAGGGTGCTTTTTAATACATGCTCAATATGTTGTGGGGCCGACCTGTTATTCTTTGATTGGTCAGCTCTATCGACGGACACAGGTCCTATGTGACCATGCTCATCGTTGGCCGTGCTGTGCCTAATAACCACGGGGATCTGTCGGATTCTTATAATTTTCGTACTTTTGAAGAAATTTCTGCAGAGCTTCTTGGTATAAGATTCTTTTCTCTTCAGATGTTTTTTCACTATTTAATAGGGCTAACAATTCGCTTTCCATTCTTTTAAGTCAGCTTTTATGGGGTTCTGACTGATGAAGAACACGCTTATGTTAAGATGGTGGGAGAACACTGTAAATGTCTCGGCAAACGTTTTCAATCTTCAACATGAGGTCGTCAGTTACAATGTATGTATGTTCATTTCTCTTGTATAACTGTGTACTACGATATACAAACATACGAATGCTGAAACCAAAGAAGTTATCCCACATGTACTTGTAAGCCAGACTATCTGTGATGAGTGCATGGAGATCGAGTGTGATGAGTGTCACAAATGTGGTAAATGGACAAACGTTTTTAAAACGAATGCACTGGACAGTCCCGTGAAACTCTTTGTGTCCTATATTGTCAAGTTAGCGAACAAGTTAAAAAAAATGACTGTGTATATACCTTGCCCATAACGATGCAAAATTTGACACACAGTTCCTTTATAAGGAGCTGCTTGAGCACGAGTCATTTGAGATATTTACAGGCGATCCCTTAAAAAGAAGAAACAAGCTTATACAGATGCATATGAGAGGTAATGTACAGTTTAAAGACACTTTATTATTCACACATTGTAAATTAGCCAAGCTACCTAAGGTAATGGGCGTAGCCGCTGAAGTTTCAGAAGGATATTTCCCTTTCACATTCCTCACTAGCGAAACTTTAAATTACGTAGGATTACCTCCACCCAAACATTACTTTAACTATGAATGTATGAGTACAGGTGAATGTGAAGATTTTAACCGCTACTACAACAGTTTTAATGAAGATAATCCTTACAATATAGTTGACGAATGTGACCATTATAGCGCGAATTATGTGCGCGTGCTTCGAGTATGTTTCCAGGCCTTTAGAAGGATGTACATAGACCGTTTCAAATGAGATCCGTTGCAAGTTGCAACCACGATTGCCTCATTGTGCTTTACGGTGTTAGAGAACAATTTCATACCTAAAGACACCTTAGCCATCATTCATAGAAACAATCCGCGCAGTTATGGGCACAAGGCTGTTTACTGGCTCACACATATACAGTAGCAGACAGGTGTATATATAAAACATGCCCGCAACACAGGTGAAGTACCTATTAAGGTTAATGGTCGTTTTTGTGTTGATGGTCTAAGCGAAAACCGTGCCACTGGTGAGAAGACTGTGTACTCCTTTAACGGCTGCTGGTGGCATGGATTCCCACGTCCTGAGTGTGGAATCGTAGGAGATATCCACGGTAGATCTCCTGTCGACAGTCTTGCATGCACCTGCATCCGCGATGAGATTATAGGCAGTGGTGTCGTGCTAAATAAAGAAGTGAGGGAACGCATTTTGAAAGTGTTACTCAGATGCGGGGGGGGGGACAATGGCGAGCGCGGCGAGCCCATACAGCTGGGGGTCCGGGGGCACTGTAAGCCCCCCGGGAAATCTTTTGAAATCTGACCAATTTCAGGGATATTTTGAGGTCATATGCACTGGATATTAGGATATATTCCAAGGTTGAAGATGCAGTATTTCCAGTGTCATTAGATATACGACATCCAGTACGATTAATAAAAATAGCTAACAACTGGAATGATTAACTAAAAAAAAGTTAACAACTGGTACGCCGTGGTGACTGTTTCACCAGATATTTATAGGCTAGCATTGCCTCAGTCGAAGCTAAAAGAAATGAAGCAGTTAATGATTCTTTCTCATATTTCTTCTAGGGGTGGGAATTAAAATTTCATGACGTTAGAGATTTGTAAGTTCGGATTTATTTGAAATAGTGAGGGAACACCGTTCCGTCTACCAAAAAAAGTAAGGGAACGCCGTTCCCACGCGTTCCCACAGCACTACACCACTGATTATAGGCTCCCAGTTCACTCACAAGGTCTTGTGGGAGCATGAGTATAATGCACGGATGGAAACAGATGGACAGTACCGTGAAGAAATAGACACGATCAAGCGTTCAATGGTGCTGGATCCTCTCAAATGCAGTGATAGCTTGTTTCGGAGGGCATACATATCCCTTCAAGCTATATTTTCCGCGTACGGAGGGCGTGAAACTCCATTACTATGACTTCTGTTCTTTATATCCCTATGTGATGAAGAACAATCCGTACCCCTTAGATGCACCTGAAAAACTGGTGGGACCTGACCTGCTCACCATCGAAGTGTTCTCAACAAATTTGAACGGGTACTATTTCGGTGTTTCTTTCGAAGATATGCTACCCCATGCGATTTATGGATGCCGAGCTTACCCGTCATTATAGACTACAAGCTCATGTTTCCTCTGTGCGTGAAGCGCGCAGAGGAGAAGAATGGGGAATGTAATCACACAACCAACCAGCGTAAGATCAGGGGTGTATATACAAACCCTGAGCTGGACCTAGCCTTTCGCCATGGTTACAGAATAATGAAGATATATGAGGTGTGGAGGTTTCAGAAGCTACCCAACCTTTTCACGCCATATATCATATAAACACTATTTTGAAGGATAAGGTAGAGGCATCAGGGTATCCACGAGGAGTTGATACGTAAGATGAAAAATTCAACGTCACCGTGACCGTGAAGGAATACAGCTTGACCATTCCCAAATTGTAAAGAACCCAGGAAGCGCCTTAATTCAAAGTTGTGTCTAAACAGTCTTTGGGAAAAATTTGCACAGAATATTGGCAAGAGAAACGTTCATTTGGCACAGAATTATAGTGAAATCTGGGATTATGCCAACGCTCCCGATAAAGAGGTCATGGAGATCGTGAATGTAGGTAATACTTACATAATAAAGTACAACACCGAATTGGCCACAGATACCTCACGGGTTACAAACATACCTGTAGCCAGCTTCACAACGGCCTACGTACGCATCAAACTTTGGGGTCTATTGTATTCTCTTGGACGGAGTGTTCTGTTCGCCGATACAGACAGTGTGATATTCACAGGGAGGGAGGGTGAATACATGCCGCCTATTGGTGAATTCCTCGGAGAGTTAACTGATGAGATCAAGGGTGAGTATGGAGACATCGCATACGCCGATTCTTTTGTCTCAACAGGGCCAACATCTTATGGAATACGGGTGAAGGTATAGGAGGATATGAAATATATCGTGAAGGCTAAGGGTATCACGCTCAACCAGGCGAATCGGCGGGTCATTAACTTTGATTCATTGAAGGAACTAGTGTGCTTGGAAGATGAGGGCGTCCAGCCACCCCAACTAACTGTTGGTATCCACAATTTTCGGGCGCAGAAGCTGGGTGGCGTGAAGGAACTTAGGGGTATGAAGGTGTGCCGTAATACCTATAGGAAACGTTACCAGGTGCCTGGTACCTATGATACCGGACCATTTGGATACCATAATCTTTGGTTGTTCTATATATATATATATATATATATATATATATATATATATATATATATATATATATATATGTATATATATATATATATATATATATTATATATATATATATATATCTCTATTGTTAACTATATGCTTATTTTATTTATTACGCGTATTTGTAAATATATACCTTGAGTAATTCAATGATATGTTTATTAAATAAATCGTGTTTCAATTAGCGTTTCACTTTCACTTTCTACTTTGGCTACCTTTAATATTGCCTGTTCGACGTTTATGAAGTAGTATTCAGCGAAGTGTGAAGATATGGTGAACACTCAATGGCTCCATATTCCACCCTCCTTTGATACGCTACATTGAACCGTGCGAAGCTTGATGAACAAGAGGTACAAATACACTTCGGGTATTCTGGCGAGAGCATTGCAGGATTTCGTGGTACAAACAATGTATTGAACTATGTTGTGTTGTAGGAATAAACTTTATAAAAGCTTACACACACCGTGAAGTGGAAGAAATAACGTGCAGAAGAGAAGCAACGGTTATGGTTAGTGAGTCTTGTTGATGAGTGGTGTGACAAGCTATATTATGTCATGTTGCATCATACCGAGTACTCGTACCCTGCGACTGAATATGTAAATCTTGTTATAATGGAGAATCTGAAGTATTTTTTCCACTACATTAATATATACCATGACGAGGTTAGTAGTGAGGTTGTGGCTAGAGGCCTACATGAGTTTTTAACAGAATTTAAAGAAAAGTATCGCATGCTAAGCAAAAAGGAAAAATATGGGCATATGTTTCTCTCAAATAGTGCGCCGGAATGTGAATAAAATGTGCTTAGTTTGTGAAAATGAAAGGAAATGTCTGGTGCGCATTCTGGGGAGTGATAAAACATTAAAACCGATATTGCTTCATGTATCGGAAAATTTCTCAAAACACGTACCCAATATAATGGGATATAAGTGTTCCCATGAATCTTTCACGTTGGAACAACATCGCACACGATTCATTAGCTTATGGTGTGACTCACCCCTCCACACCTCCCGTCGAGCCGATCAGCCCACCCGTGGCTCATAGTCATCTCAGAGCTTGAGCCGACTGGACGTGCACTCCTCACAATAGAATACGATGGATATTCCTTTGAGGAGCATTTTCAATGCCGTGTACGATGTGTCCGTGACGTGAAACCGGTGCCATTAACTATGTACTTGAAACGACTTGTAGAGAAACAAACTCTGGTAAACGGAAGGTTGTTTATTTAAGTGTTGAGGAGATGAATAGTCTTCGTGGTAGTTGAGAAGTGGATTGAGGATCGCTAGAAAGTACCTGCAGGTGTAGGTAAAGAAGATAATAACGTTCTTATTCCAACGCGAAACCGATTCATCCTCGACAGAATGTTTGAAATCGTAGGATTCCGCAAGCTGAAGTTATATTAGACGCGCTTGTTTCGGATGTTTTATTTTGATACGTTTCTTGAATATGCATACACCGCTTTGCTCGACGGGTTTACCGAGAGTAGGACTGAACAAGGCGAGAATGGTCTAGATCTGTATGCTTATTTAAAAAGTTTAGACTCTTCGAAATATCATGAACTTTGGTACAAAGGACTTGAGTGGTACAGGGCTGAGCTCACCTGCACCGTTCACCCTGAAGAGCTGTTTCTTTACATAATGAGCAGTTGTCGTTACGACTTAGAAGATTATTTCAACTGCCGCTATGCTTTGTGAAGATGAGTTCACGATTGAAAAGTTCGGATCGGTAAAAATAAACCCTCGATTGGAAAGGAGTGTTTATAAACTTGAATTTAATAGTGATGTTGTGGCTAATGAAGACCTCTTTGTACGTACTTTTGAATGTATTCTGGCTATGTTTAAAGATAACTTGCCAACCGAATGTAAAGTGGGCACAAAAATAGTATTGAACGATATGAAGGCTATTTACATCCAGTATAGGCGTCCCTATAACTTGAGGGGTGAAATAATGTTAAATCGTATTTATTGCATAGAACAAAGCAACAATGATGTAACTGTAGACTCGATCACGTGCGAGTTTATTGTTTTAGTTTAGCGCAGTAGAACATAATGTGTATGTATTTTGAGTGTTTTGCATTATATTTATTTTCCATGTATTTAATTATTTAATATAATTGTGTGTGTATATATACACATATATTTCTCATGTACTATTATTTTGATGATTATATTCAATCGTTTAAAACTGCATTTCTTACATTATTATTTTTTTAATTTATTTTTTTATTTTATATATTTCATCGTTTAAAAATGTGTATTTCTTATATTATTATTTTTATTTTATTTTTTGATTATAGATATATTCCTCGATTAATGTGTTTCTTATACTATTTTTATTTTTTCATTGTATATATATATTCTTCGTTCGTATTTCTTATACTATTATTATTTCTTATTGCATATATTCCTCGTTTTTATAGAATGAACTATTTTTATTGTATATTTATTTTCTATATATTTCATGAAATTAATTCCAATAATTCGTCTAAATAAAGAGTGATGTAATGGTGTTTCATTTAATTCTTTTTGTTTTAATAAAAACGGTATTATTTATTTAAATATATATATATATATATAATATATATATATATATATATATATATATATATATATATATGCCAAATAGCTGGTTACGCCTTCTAAACCGACTGGCTACTTAAGAATGCTAAGCCAACTGCCAAGAATATATGCTTTAATTAAATAAATAGCGCAATCTGGCAACTCAACCCTAATAATGTACACCTGAACGAGACATTTGCGCCTTCTAAGCCAACTGGCGGATTAAGACATCTAAACCATATGTCAAGAATATATGTTTTAATTAAATAAATAGCGCAATCTAGAAACTCAACACTAATAATGTATACCTAAACAAGCCATTTACACCTTCTAAGCCAGATTAAGCCTTCTAAACCGACTGGCTGATTTACACCTTATAAGACAGCGGGCGCTCGGATGATTAAAATAAATAGTGGAATCTCGCAACCCTCCATATATATATATATAAATAAATTAAAATAGTGGTATCTGGCAACTCACTACCTACTATATAACAGCTACTGGTCTCCTGAAATCGCATAATGCGTCTGGCTGGGGCCAGGCGGACATCTCTATCCTTCTTTGGTTAAGGCTTACTTTTCTAGGTTAGGATTTCCCTTTGGGGGTGAGGACATCCCACCTTCTCCCCCAAAAGACTCTCCTCTTCATCCTTTTTCTCTCTCTCTTAGGTTATGGTTACCCCTTTGGGGAGGTCATCCCCCCTTCTTCCCCCAAGGCGCCCTCCTTCATTGCAACTTGGGAAATAACTCCTCCCCCTTGTTGCATAACTCCCCTTTTGCAGTATTCCCCTATCCCCTTTGCAACACCCCCACTACCCCCTTTGCACCATTTACCAACATTTGCAACATTGCATTTGCATTTGCACTCTCCCTTCTTGCTCCCATCCTACTGACGCCTTAAGTCCGACAACCACCTTTGAGTGGCACAAGCGTTTTCAGGAACGCTGAATGTCGACGGAGGACGATGCAAGAGTGAGACGACCTTCCATTTTAAGAACTGATGACACTGTTGCTTGTGTTCTTAAAATGATTGGAGAAGAACCGTAGACTGACAGTCAGGGAAGTCGCAGACGAAATGAACATTTCGATGGGATCATGCCACACAATACTCAGAGAGAATTTGTGGATGCGCCGTGCGTCAGCCAAATTTGTACCACGACTCTTGATTGCCGAGTAGAAAGAGCAACGTGTTGTTGTGTCTCAAGACCTCCTACAACGTGCCAATCTTGATGAAAATTTTCTCAGAAACATCGTTACGAGTGACGAGACGTGGTTGTACGGGTATGACGTTGAAACAAAACAGCAGTCATCGCAATGGAAGTGCGCGACGTCCCCGAGACCGAAAAAAGCACGGCAAGTCATATCGAATGTGAAGCCAATGCTGGTCGTTTTTTTCGATTACTATGAACTCGTTCATTACGAATTCGTCCATAGAGGTCAAACAGTTAACCAACAGTTTTATTTGGAAATACTGAAGCGCGTGCTAAACGCAGTAAGGAGAAAACGGCCTGAAAGTTGGAACGCAGGAACGTGGATGTTGCGCCATGACAATGCACCCGCACACACACGTCGTAGTCGTTTCCCAGCCCCCGTATTCTCCAGATCTGTCCCCGGCAGACTTTTTTTTTTCCCCAAACTTAAATTTGCATTGAAAGGTCGAAGATTTCAAAGTGTGGAAGAAATTATTTAAAATGCAACAAACGAATTGAAGGCGATCAAGAATACGGCCAACCACGAGTGTTTTCAAAAGCGGAAACGCCGTTGGGAGCGATGTATAGCTGCACAGTGAGACTACTTTGAAGGGGACAACATCAATTAGATAAGTGTTACGAGAAAGTTTTTGTGGGATCAGTCCGGGAACTTTTTGAACACACCTTGTACATTAGTAGGAGTTTATAAAGTGTTTGTTTAGCGAGTTGCGAAAGGAAATTTGTGATGATGCTTGTCTGACATTAATAGGTATAGCATTCCAAATATCTGCTCTTTGTTGGAGAGAGCATTTCTTGCAATTTGCATTGAATAATTCGGTTTATGTATGAAATCATTGGGAAGCCTTGTATTATGATTAATTATGGTTGATCTGATGTGGGGTAATCGCCCTATGAATGGGCGAAGTATAGTTTCTATTATTATCAACTTTGTACATACTGATACTGACAGTAAGTTTATACAGATCATTTAGTTTTAGAATATTTAAGTTTCTGAACATTGGAGAGGTATGAGATCGTCTGTTATCATTGTCTGCGAGAGTTCATAAACATTTTTTATAGATTATATCTAGTGGATATAGTATATAATTCTTTGTACTACCCCATGCTGTGATTCCTTATTGCAAGTGTGGATGGATAAATGAGTTATACAGTGTGTGGAGGGCATTTTGGGAAATTGTTTTTTGAGTTTAAACATTATGTAGAGAAATCTAGATATTTTTGATTTGATATGTTGTGTGTGGCTTTTGAAATTTAATTTTTCATCTAGCTTGATGTCAAGAACTTTAACTTCATTTACTTTCGCAGGAGGAGTGTTTCCAATTATTAATGGTGTGTGCACGATTGTATTTTTTTTTAGTTTCGAGCATAACCTATATGATGATTTTGTCAAGTTCAGTAAAAGCTTATTTGCACACATCCATTCATAGACATGATTTAATTACCTGTTCACTTCGTTTATTAGGTATTTGGGGTCACCTGAAGATCATGGCCCCCAGCCTTCGTTAGTTAGCCTTATAAGGCGTACAGTTGGCCAAACGACTGGTTAGGTTAAGTCGTGATATTTTCGTTAGTTAGCCTTATAAGGTTAACTAACGAAGCTGGGGGCCATAATCTTCAGGTGATCCAGTAATTGATATCGTGGTGTGTAGAAGTGAGTGTTGTATCATCTGCATATTGAATACAGTTTAATGTTGATCAATAAAAACCATTCAGATGCATTAAGAAGAGTAAGGGTCCAAGGATTGATCGTTGTGGAACCCCACTTTCCAATATAGCATATTCTGATGAAATGTCATTTACTTTAACATACGGGTGACGATTAGAGAGATATGATTTAAACCAGTTTTACTTATTTCCCCTTATGCCATATGTGTTTAATTTGTTTAGTAAGATATCATGTGAGTGTGTATTAAAGGCTTTCGACAGGTCAAGAAAAGATTGTGTTTTTTGTAGGTGAGGTTTTTATAGATATTTTCTAATAGCATTGTAATGGCGTCTTCTGTGGTGTGGCCTTCTCGAAATCCAAATTGTGTTTTTGTTAAGATGTCGTATTTAGTTAAGAATTTGATTAGTTTATTGCAGCGGCGTACATAAGGGGGGCATAGGGGACATATACCTCCCATTGTAAAAATTATTACTTTTCTAATTTAAAGATATTTGAAAAAGAAATTTTCAAAAATCGATAACTTTGCAACATTCACCACAAAAAATCTTGATGTCATATGGAATTTCAGTTATTTCATGTTTCATGGTTACCAAGACATGTTATTAAATCAAAATTCAAAAGCAATTTTGGCTGGCTTAGGAACGTTTATATATGTTTTTATACGTACGATTAATTTGTGCAAACTTAATTCTTTGCCCATAAATTGGAAATAAATTACAACTGAAGCCTTCTAAGATGCAATTCATTTTGATTCCAAATCAATCATCATCGATTTTGAGCTGACACACACGCGCGCGCGCGCGCGCGCGCACACACGCACACACACACACACTATATATATATATATATATTGTGTATATATATATTGTGTGTGTGTGTGTGTGCCCCCTCCCTTTAAGAAATGCTGTGTACGCCCCTGGTCTATTGTATACGATTCTTTCAAATACTTTACTATGTTTTCATCGGAATTAAACTGATATCAGCGCTTTTATTTAAATTTTTTAATGTAGCGGATGTTTCGTTTGGAAGAATTGGTTCAAAGAAGAAAGTATTTAGTGTAGGTTGTGGCATACATTGATGGTAGTGACTGTCTGATTCTGGAATGGCAGCTGCCGTATTGCTGCCTATTTTCGAAAAGAAATTGTTTAATAAATTGGCCATTAGGGCATATCATACTTTTCCGAGTCCGAATTTCACTCTGGCTAATATGTATTTTTATGTAAAATTTAATTCTAGGAGGGGTTTCTTTTCTGCAACTTTTCCCAAAAATCGCGTTATCATGTTCAAAATTGCGGTTTTCTGTTCTATGTTGAAATACCAAATATTCAATTGAACACAACCTCATATTTTTAACCCTTTGTCGTAATTTGTTGCCATTTAGACACATTAACTTACTTGGCCACAGATAGCATGAAAGTCTGGAGGGCCAAGGAGGAAGTAATGGCCTCATCAGTTGAAGCTCTCACGCAGAGGTCAGAGGAGGAGAAGATCTCTGGGATATTCTTTGATGGCAAGCAGGATAGGAACACAAAGGTGTTGAAATATGACGAAGTGACAGGGAGATTCCATCCTGGCAAAGTCATCGAGGAGTATTACACTATCACGTGGGAGCCTCAAAGAAAGTACCTCTTCCATTTCACTCTCTAGGAACCTGAAGAAGGAGAAAAGCCTGCTCATAAGATCGCTCAGGGCCTGCATGAGTGGCTTCTGAATCACGGAGCTAACGAGAGCCTTATAATGATTGGAGGAGACTCTACTAACACCAACACGGGGTGGTCTGGAGGCGCCATATCCCTATTGGAGAAGATGCTGGGTCGCAAGTGCCACTGGATGATCTGTCAGCTCCATGTGAACGAGCTCCCCCTGAGGCACTTAATCATCAAGTTGGATGGCCCTGTAACTCCCCGGTCAGGCTTCAGTGGGCCTATTGGAAAACTTCTTGAGAAAGTGAATGAGCTTGAGGTCAACTTCAACTTCAAACCAGTGGAAGGAACTGAAGATATCATAGAGCTGCCAATAGAGATAGTCAAATCTCTCTCCACAGACCAGCACAACTGCTATCTTCTGATCAAAGCCAACAAGTCTGGAAGTCTCAGTCCACAGTTGGTTGGTCTCAAGTGCGGACCTCTGAACCAATCCAGGTGGCTCACTACTGCACAGGCCATCTTGCTGTTGTGGATGAGGGAGCACGGACTGAAGGGGGAGGTGTTGAGGAGGCTCGAGGAGGTCCTCGTGAAGTTCTGCCTTAACTTCTACTTCAAAATGTACTACGACATCAAAGTGAAGCACCACCTCAAATTTGGTCCTGCATACGTTTTTTCAAGCCTGAGGCTGCTGAGGAACCAGACTACCGAGGTCAGGAACATCATCTCTGCTGCAGTGATAAGAGGAGCTTACCACGCACATCCTGAGAACATCCTGGCTTCATTCCTGTGCAATGAGGTTGAGCATCAGAGAGCTTTTGCTGTGAGCCAGATAGAGAAGATCAGAGAAGGAAGAGACTTTGGTGATACGACAGTGAGGCCCCATAAAAATCCCAAAGTCAATCTGCAAGCCACTTCACCTGAGGATCTCATCAACTGGGAATCAGAGAATATTTACGAGCCTATTTTCACCTGCAAGATGACCTTGACTGAGCTCGAGGATCTCAGGAAAACTCCACTCAAAGTGGACGCTTTCTTTGTTCATACGCAGTCCTGCGAGAGAGCTGTACAGGAAGTCTCAACTGCTTCCTAAGCTGTGTACGGTCACGAGAGGAGAGATGGGTGGGTGAGAGCCAGGATAGACCATCGAGAAATGCTCCCAGTGTTCAGATCGAAGCAGGACATACTTAAGAGCTTTTCAAGTTCGAGTGGCTGATGAAGAGGCTGAAGCCATCGTTAATGCTCATAAGAGCTGAAAGTCCTCATAAGATCATAATATAAGATCTTATGAGGCCACGCTTTTCAGGGATCCAGGAAGAACAGGCGTGTAAACCTACACGTGGGGGTGGCAAGTCTCCCGCTACTCGATCAGAGTAGAGCTGGTGAGCCGCGCCTATTCTTTGAAGAAAAACTTAAAATTCTTAAGTTTTACGTGAAATCTAAACATTTTTTCAGCACCCAGAGGTGTTGAAACACGCAAAAAAGCAAGGATGAGGTCAGAAAAGCAGCTTTTAGACTAAATCATATGCAGAACAGCTGCGCGCTTTGGTTTGGGTGCCCTGAGGCTGCGTCAGGCAGCCTTCAAATCCGAAAATCGCGATTTTGACCTTGAAAATTAGATTTTTCGGAAAATTTGCAAATAATAAACCCATCTTACAATTGCTTTTTACATAGGAATACATATTAGCCACTTTCTTTTTCCAAAATTTTAACCCTGAACCCAGAGTATGATATGTCCTATTGGCCATGTCTTTGGGATCACTGTAGGAAATTCCATCCTGTGTTAACGAAGTAACGGGATTTGTCTTTTCTTTTTTGACGTTAACTAGGTAATTTTAGAAGAATAATGGTCCACTTTTGCAATGTTTATGAGCGAATTTAGTCTGTTACAATAATTTTTATATGTTTGTTCATTGATAATATCATTCTTCCATAGTTTATATAGATGTTTACAGTTTATGCTTACAATGAGCACTGGAGTGATCCGCTGGTTGTTATAATTATTTTTTGACACGCGTTTCGACTTTATAAATTAGCACTAAATATGTCCATTAGTGTGTTTGAGAATGTTTGAAATTTTGTTTCTATTTCACAGTTACTTTCAGTTATTCTTAACCAGTCAAAACTTGTTACCTCTCTGATAAATTTCAGTTTATTATTATAGTTGTAAGGTCTATAGTCAAGTTTTATTTTCTCCTGTACTCGTAAATAGTTAATTAGCATTGTGTATGTGGGCAGATGGTCCGTAATGCGTAATAGGAATATACCTGACGTACGGGTCAAGGGAAGATCGCATCCAGATTTGGTCTAATAAATTGGAGTTTTCTATGTTACCACGTAGTCTTGTTGGCTTAGTTATAGTTAAATTGAAGCCATTTTCAGTGACGAGATTGTAGAAGAACTTAGCATTATTATTAGAGTTATTTTAGTTAGATCGATGTTTAAATCTCCGGCAATGATGCAGTTATTGTTGATGTGATTAGAAGTTAAAGTATTATCTATGCTCGCAATAAACGTTGGCAAAGTACTATTTGGTTGTCGGTAAATGCCTAATATTGAATAGAAAATGTAGTAGTATGCCCGCAAGATGGACGAGTGCAATGCAATTGCAAATGTTGCAAGTTCCAACCCTCCCCCTTTGTTGCAAGGCACCCATAGTGCCAATCCCCCTCCTCCCCTTTGTTGCAAGTCACCCATAGTGCCAACCCAACCTTCCCCCTTGCTGCAAGACACCCCCTAAAGGGGGTTATGCAACTTGGAGACGGAGTTATCCCCCAAGTTACGATGAACTGCCGCTGGGGGAGACCTCTTTTGGGGATAAGTTGGGACGGCCTCACCCCCCAAAGGGGTATACCTAGCCTAAGAGAGAGGAGAGAGAGAGGAGAGGTGTTCGCTTGAAAGGAGCCAAGCGCATATTAAGACTTCAGCCGAGCGGCCGTTCTCTTATAGGGCCCCTAATCAGCCAGTCGGCTTAATCAGGCAGTGCCTCCAGGCATCATCAGCCAGTTGGCACAGTGTATACTTCGTTTAGCACGTGCACACCCGTCTATACGCCCATAAAATATTACGATTATATGCGTCGTGCTCCGGGGACCGTGTTAAATTGTAAGTCTAAGGTGGAGTGTAGGCGGGCTCGAGACCCGGCGGCGGCGCGTCCTTCCGCGGTTGCTAGCCAGGGTGATCTAATGATCCTTGTTAAACCGTAAGTCCAAGGTGGAGTGTAAACATCCTTCCACGTTCGTAGGTGCAAACAGGTGATCCCTTTATCCTTTATTGCAATACTCGATCATGTTGTTTATCTGATTGTTTATTTCCCTGTCTCTCTCATATATATATATATATATATATATATATATAAGTGTTAAGTGTAAAGTTGATATTTCCGTTAATAACTTTAAAATTCTTAAATCATTAAAATGTCCGTCCTCTCTCCGTATTTATGAATCTTTGTGCATTAAATTTCTGAACTCCAGCTTAAATATTGATTCTAGCTGTTACCCCCTTTATATTAATTAGAATGCCTACCAACTAAATTTTTCTGTTTTTCCCCTTGACCCTGTTTCCTTTTCGCCTCAGTTGTTTGAGGATGTTAAGTGAGCATGGTATGTTTCGTGCACTTTTGCGTTTTTTCATTTAACTTTTATTAGTGAAGTTTTTAACTAATTTGTTTGAATGTTTTTAGTTTTAAAGTTTTACTTTTATGTGTTATTTGTCATGTATATAATTTTTAATTTTTGTTTTTGGCTTATGCTTGTTTTACGCTTTTTAATTTTTATTCTTTAAGTGGTTTTATTCTATGCTATGAATTAGTTTGTTTTTGACATTCGTATATTTTTTTTTTTTTTTTGTCATGCATTAATTTTAGCTTTTTATTTATTAGGCCTTGAAAATGGGTAGAGTTGCCCGAAACGTCGGCTGCAGCCAAATATAATGACTTTCTTGCTCTACGTCTTCGTTTTTATCCTAAAAGTAAAATTACGTCTCCTTAGGAGGGATCCTATTTCATATGTATATATATATATATATATATATCAGTGATGTAGGTCTCGAGATCGGTCTCGGTCTCGAGACCGATCTCGAGACCCATTTTGCAGATCTCGATCTCGATCTCGGTCTCCGCTATTTAGATCTCGGTCTCGATCTCGGTCTCGACAGACGCGGTCTCGGTTTTTCTTCCCGAGACCTTTCGAGACCGTAATGAAAAATACATGTTGAAACTGGGAAGATTTTGAACCGCAGGGAACAGTTGCGGGGGTACCTCTTAGAGATCGATGAATCTCATATTTTAGACAACTGCTCTCCAATAAAGTTTTGGCACCAGAAAAGGATAAATTCCCATCACTGGCCAATATTGCCATGACTGTTTTAACAGTGCCTGCCTCTAGTGCTCCAATTGAGCGTGTATTTAGTCATGGAGGCATAATAATGAGGCCCCACAGAAGTCGAACTTCAGCAGATCTTCTGAGCATGCTGATGTTCCTTAAGTGTAATGAGCACCTATCATGCTTTAAATAAATGCACAAGTCAAACTGGGTAATGGGTACGTTCATTAAACCTTCTGTAACAGATGTAAAAGTAAATAAATAAAAATTACGTATATATATATATATATATATATTCATTTGTTAGTTTATAGGCTACACTTTTTGCATTCAACACACTACATCTGAGAAAGTAGTTCTTAGTTTATTAATATACTTAACATAGTCTAATTTCCATAGTAGTGCAAAACAAATTGAAAGGGCATGAGCTTGGTCTCGATCTCGATCTCGGACTCGAATTTTAAGGGTCTCGATCTCGGAAGGTAGATCTCGATCTCGAACCTTTGATCTCTGTCTCGATCTTGGTCTCACAGGATCAGGTCTCGGTCTCGGTCTCGGTCTCAGACTTGGTGGTGTCGACTACATCACTGATATATATATATATTAACCCCTCCGTCTATGGCCCTGGGTTGGTTCGAAGTCGACGGGGATTCTGGTTAGGAGGCAGCAACGGATCTGTTACTTGCAGTAGTTTCTTATATACTACTCTCCGAGTTCTTCTTTAGTGGCTCGGAGGATTCTGAGAGGCTTATTAAATTCTTTGATGTTTCTCCCCGATTCTTCATGTAACGTATCGGGAGATTTTAACGACTAAGTTTCCTGAAGAGAGCACGGCTCGAAGGAGAAGATAAAGAACTTTTCTTTACTGTAATTTACTGCTAAAATATTACAGGTAATGCTCATCCTCGTAGTTGGTATCAGAATAACATGGAAGAAATTGTTGGGGTTTATATACCCAGATTCTACTAACATCATCATTATTAAATGTTGAAGAGGCTGCATTATTTTTGCACAATATTTGAAAATAAAGTAAATCTTTTAGCTGTGGTAAGGTTTAAACGAATAAAGAAGATATTTGAAGATGAAGCCATATTTTTATCTTAAACCGCGTATTTTCAGATCTGATGTTGTCATGATCTGCCAAGTTAACTAAAAGTGGAAATTGAACTATGCATCTTTACACTAAAATATGCATATGAGAAAAAATTAAAGGTTTAAGATTTACAATTAAATGCTTAGGCAAGACATGACTTCATCTTTTATAACGAAGAGAGAATGTATACAAAACATGACATGGCAAAAGTTACCTAGGATTCATTATTAAGCTAAATTTAAAAATGATTAAGAAATTTTTAAAAAGAACAAGTCATCAATTATTTGGCAAAGTAGAAAGCACATAAAAATTTATCACAACGGAAAAATAATAATAAAAAAAATAATAACAATATCGCCGCGTATACATTCCTAAATGGCGACATAGTGTCGGGTCGTGCATTGAGCACAATCTAAGTACATCACTGAGTACGCTGCACTTTTGGTTCATTACAATTATGATTACAATTACCAATTAATTCACATTCGCTTACTATCTTTAATTATCGTTATTAAAATACATTAGTTTCTTGATATTAAATTATTATTGTTAAAGTACATTAATTACATTTAAATTATTATCATTAATTACAGTTTTATTTTAAAGAACGGTCCATCAATTACATTACACTGGTATGCATATGAAATGTTTTTGTCTGCTGTGAGGGTTTTTTCAACTCATATTATATAATTCGACCATGCTGAATTCGAAAATGACATTGGTTTTCCTCAATGAGGTCAGGTTTTTTCTCTATTGGCCAATTATTATAAGTCCAATTTTATCCTCAAATTTATTGATTTTTTTAGCTTAAACACTAGATACGAGTAATATTATAAGAACACTCGTGAAAAATGAAAACATTGTGTGAATAAATACTTTTATTCATACAATGAATATGGAAAAAAGTTTATTGAGGAAGGAATGAAGTTTTTTTGGCTTTCCGTCTGTGTTTTTCTTCGGGCACGTCTCGCTTCAAACACCAGCAATAGTCCGCCAGCATATTGATATCCCAGTTTCCCTGGTACCTCTCTTCCATTATTTTGATATCTTGGTGAAATCGTTCACCCTGTTCCTCACTATAATCCCCGCAATTTTCAGGAAAATAGTCCAAGTGGGACCACAAAAAGTGCATTTTTATGGACATGCGTCACCCATGAGCTTTGAAAGCTTCCATCAAGTTTTCGACAACGGACTCGTATTCTGGACTTCTACGCTTGCCAAGAAAATCAGCGACAACTGATTTGAATGCCTGCCAGGCATTCTTCTCAGTTGGAGTCATTGCGTTTTCGAACTGAGTATCCTTGATCAAAGTTCGAATTTGAGGACCATCAAAAACCCCAGCATTTAGTTTAGCATCAGATATATGAGGAAATTTACTCTCGAGATATCGGAATGCTGAACCCTCCTTATTCATTGATTTGATGAAATTTTTCATCAAGCCCAGCTTAATATGAAGTGGTGGGAGCAAAATTTTTGTTGGTGGTACAAGGGGCACTGAAACGACATTATGCGACCCAGGTTCAAAATTCTCTCTGGATGCCCATTCACGCTGTGCATAGTGCTTCTCATCCGCTCGGCTATCCCATTTGCAGAGGAAACATGGGTATTTCGTGTATCCTCCTTGCATTCCCAATACAAATGCCACAATCTGAAAAAAAATGAAAATATTTAAAGAATTTAGAGAACTTGTTCTATCAGATAAAAAAATCTATGCATTGGACTGTATCACTTCTCTGTGGAAGTTAAGTGTTCTTATACGCTCTCAAATAACCTTTGGAAAAACAACATAGTCAATAGCAATAGTTTACTTATGATATTAGTATTACCTTCAAATCTCCACAGATCCTCCAGTTATGTTGGTCGTATACGAGAGCATCCAGTAAAATTTTCATGTTATCGTAGCTCTCAGTAAGTTGTAAGGAATGTGCTACAGGGACTGATGCAACCCTATTCCCAATGTTGAGAAGTACTGCTTTCAAACTTCGTTTAGACGAGTCTATAAATAGCCTCCATTCTGATGCGTTATATGGCGGGCCGAAGGATTCGATTAGCCCCTCAACATTGCAGCAGTACACTAAGGAAGAGGTATTTTCGTGCACTGCAAAAAACTTGCGGAATTCTTCCTCTCGTTTCCTATACCAGGAGAATGTTGTTCCCGGAGCCAGCAAGTTGTCCTCTCGAAGTCGTGAGCCCAAGATCTCGGCAGCTAATTTGGAAATTCCTAAATCCCTGGTAAGATCATTAAGTTTGGCCTGGTTGAGAGGCCTCGGCTCATTTGAAGCGGTATTTTGAGGTATATACGACTGGGACTGGTCATTGGCATTGGTCATTGATTCATCATCAGAATCATCGAAGTCCAGGGTTTGAGGTGGGTCGGGTATTGGAATTCCAGGACCATGGGGTACAGGTCTCATAGCAGAAGGAATGTCAGGGTATACAACACTGAGTTTATTCTTCTTGTTAACTCCTGAAAATAGAAACACAGAAACATGGATATAAAACTTGCATATGAAATAGAAGAAGCATTCAGACAGTGGCGGCTCGTGAGGGAAGGCTGCGGTCTGTAAGATATGAAATAGGTCGATGGAGTCTGTATATTTTCTTTCTTTTTCATTCATATTGTCCCTTCGGGGACAATATGAATGAAAAAGAAAGAAAATATACAATCATTGTAGCCTATATGTAAATGTACCTTGTATAACAATATGTATGTGTAAATGTATTTTATTTTCTATAACAATATGTATATGTAAATGTATGATTACCATTATGGTGAATATTATGCTATATATGGTGAATATTACATTATGGTGAATATTATGTCAAGTTTCATACGAGGATTTCAAAATATTTAAGAAAAATAAATTTATAAGCCCACCTTGGAGGTTTGTCATGCAGAAATAGCAATCTGTCACGTGATCCTTTCCTTCTCTCCAAATCATGGGCATTCCAAAAGGCAAAGATTTCGCTCTGCCTTTGCTCCATCTTCTCAAATTTTCAATGCACGTCTTGCAGCACATATGAGGGGCGAAATTTTTGTCCTGGTCCCCTAGCTTAATTCCAAAGTATGCTCTATACATTGTCTTCACAAATTTAGTGATTTGGGACTGGTTATTTTGCATGGTAACCGTCCCACATATGTAGCAGAATCTATTGGGATCATTTTTACACGCTCTATTCATTATGAAATATTTTATCTATATGCCTGAAAAGTAAAAAAAGATATTATACAAGTGAAACAAGTGATGATAGATGTTACTGTTCCAATTCCGCTTTGACAAAATCACGAAAAATTCTATTTTACTTATGAGGCCATAGCCGGATAACCTGAGCTGATTGAGGAAAACGGATTGCAGATTCGAAATCAGCAGGAAAAACTCTATAAGAATCACTTACAAAACCCTTGACAGCAAAATTGATGCATACCAGTGTTATTAAGTACATTAGTAACTTACAATTCTTACAGTGTTTTTATATTTATATATGGTTATTAGTACAACATAGAGTACATGGGCACATACGGTATATATTGTTAGAATTAAAAATTTTTTTTAACCCAACACAGTATTTGAATACTAAACTATTATTTATTAACACTAAATTAAGATTATGAATTACTTCCCGAATCATAAATTAAATCCTGAATAATATTATTGATTCCCGCTGATAGAAATTTTATGCTATCAGAGGGTTAAACTTGTTTATAGTTTAACACCCTCTTTAGTTGGTAGTAATTGTCTTATTCTATGGAAACAAAATAAACCATTACCTTAGTAGTTTTAATTGTAAACACTTTACCTTGATAATACTTGAATATAAAGAAGATTGATTGCCTGTTTTCTGAAAGGGAAACGTTATACCTAACAGCCTTATAACAGCCTAATTTGAAATAGATGATTGAACTTAAACATGACTGCAATTTAATGCACTTTACTATGATACACCGATCAAACCTGAAGAAAAAAAAACAGCAACACACTTAGCTGAACAAATTTGAAACAGAATTCTTCTATAACCTCACTATTCAGTGCTTTGAAACCAATTAAACCATCCAACAACTTCACTATCAAGTCTCTTTCTAAAAACCAAAAAACCAGCAGATTTAACGAGGCAGCCGGAACGGTTTATGGTTGTAGTGGTTTGAAAATACGGAAGATATATCCGTACTGAAGTCGAACCAACCTTTGTTAAATTAATATGATTGAACATAATGAGAAATAAGAAAATAAATCTAATAATATTTATATATACATGACACACACATGATTTAACATAACGCATGATAATTTTTTTTTATAAATTTGGATCAAAGCGAAAGGAGATTTTATCTTGGAAGCGTTCACTTTTGCTGTGTTATCGAATTGCGTATACTTGCATAAGCATTTTCGAGTTCATTGAAAGAGGTGAACGCACTTAAAAGAAAGAGTAAAAATAATACATGTGAACGTACTTACATGTAAGGTAATTATGTACATCCTCAGTGGACATGTACGAATGCCTAAACTATTGTACACATATTGGTAGTCACAAAATAGGTTGACAATAGGTAGCTGAATGAATAATTAATAAAATTAACAAAAGATAAAGGTCAAGAAGGGACATGGATGTATGGTGGTGGGGGGGAATATGGTCGAATAATAGTTATATTTATACTTATAGAGTGCACAGTTTTTATTATTATGTTAAAGAATTCTCATATATTGAATACTGGAGATATGATGAAGGGAAATTAATGACGGGAAAATGTGACGTCATAGTTATTCAAATTATGCCATACATACAGTATAAGTCATTTTTAGAAAAGATGAATTAGAGAAATACAGTAATGAATAAAGAAGTACAAATCGAAATTCTATCCAAAACTCGCTCAGGCGATTTTGGTTCTCATGTAAAAATGAACATTGATTATTCATTGTTAATTTTTACACACACACACACACACACACACACACACACATATATATATATATATATATATATATATATATTAGTGTGGACTAAAAAAATGAAGGTTTAAAAATCTTTGTTCCACATGAGTAATGTTATTCCTTTTGCTTACCTTAATCAAATTACAAAATTTGAAACCTCTACGTCAAGTTTTAGGGGTCCCGAGAAAATTGCACTTTTCCTTTTAATGCTGAAAAAATTAGTTTTTCCTCATTTTCATAAGTTCTGCTTTATTTTTTGTTGGAAATTCTTTACGATTCTTGAAAACTGTTTTGAGCAGGTATTGTTTGTCCTCTTCTTTAGTTGTCACTGCTTGATTAAATTTTTCAATCAATGCAACACCCCGCTCAGCTGTGTCATTTGTCACTCTAAGGGCACGAACTCTAGCACAGCCTCTTTGGTACTCAGGATCTATTCCCCATGTTGATGCAGAATTTTCAGTGAAGAGAGAATTGAGATGTAGAGCATCAAAAAGAGATTTAGTCCTTGAAGTAACAAAATCAGGAATCCTTTTTTCTTTAAAAGAAGCTAGGGTTACCTTTGCTTCTAAACGTTTCAGTCCCTTATTTCTTGGAGGCATTTTGATATTATTTCGCATTTGCTCCTTTTCTTCAAGGGATATGCTTTTGTCAAAGAAGCTTAATCCAACAAGTGTTTCTGAGAGGTACCACAGATGTCGTTTAATGGCATTTTGGGCTTGCTTGATAACACTTGATATCAAAGAATTTTCCTCCATTATTGCAAGATCTTGCAAAAATTTAAGATCAACATTTGGGGCTTCCTCTGGTTGAGAAGCTTTTGCCCAAGATTTTGCGTATACCAATGCAACAAATAAACAAATTTCTGTTATTGCATCAAGTTCTTTTTTAGTCATCTTAAATTGATTTTGGAGAAGAAAAAGCTTAAATGCATAAATTCCTTTTGCCATCCATCTTGCATGATGGTACGCTCCAGGTCTCTTCAAGGGAGTATTAGAAATGCTTTCTTCTCCAAAAAAAAGAGAACAAGTTGAAAAAATTCTTTATAATCATCTCTTGGCTGTTTAGAGTTGAGTGCCTCCTTCATGATTAAGACTGTTTGATTTTTTAAATCTTGAACTCTTTCAATTATTCTGCAGCTTTGGGAATCAACAGCAGTTGTGATTTGAGAATGATCCATAAAATCCCATTGAGTTTTGAATCTTTTGAAGATTGGAATATCAGGTTCAGAGGAATGGCCCATAGAAGTCCGGAAGACTTGAGATAGGACAATCTCATAAATATGGTGTCTGCAGGCTAAATATAAAAGCTCTTTTCCAAGTTCTTGTTCAATTTTAGTGCAAGCTCCAGCATGGATTCCGGTATTGGATGCTGTTGTGTCAAATGACAGCCCAATAATTCTCTGGGTCATATCATGTTCTTGCAGGAGAGAAATGCAAACACGAGCCATCTCCGTACCCGTGCCAGCAGTGACTTTAGGAATTCCCAGCAATTTCTCTTCACCACTCCCACTGACTAACACTGTAATCCTTTCCGTTCTTCCTTCGCCTGCAAGAAAAAGTTAAAATATATAATTTATATATAATTTATATATATTTTTTTAATATTTTATTTTATATATATTATATTATATATTTAATATTTTATTGTATATTTAATATATTTATATTTATAATTTATATATATATAATGTATAATTTTAAATTAAACGAGTTATTTTAAATTAAACTTGACTTATTTTAAATTAAACTTGATTTATTTTAATTTGAACTTGAGTTATTTTAATTTGAAGGTAAAATGGTGTAGATTGTGAAAACTAGCTTCAGACAGTGAATGTAACCTAATTAAATAGAAATTTAGCTATCAAATGTTTAATTAAAACCAACCAGATAATAACACATTGCCTAGGTGTGAAAACCAGACCCACAACTAAGTTTTTCACCTGAGAGATAAAATATAAATGTGCTAAATTAATCAGACAAAAAAACTAACCTGATATCTCTGGGAGCATTTTTCCATCCCAATGAAGAACTAAAGGCTCTCCAGGACAAAATGCTTGCTCTTGATATTCTGTTGCTATTTCTTTGCGTAACTTTTGACGAGTTCGAAGCATAGTAGATTTTGACACTGTAATGTTTTCCAAATTATGGCCCAAAGACTGAGCAACAACAGCATAAGACATAGCTGCATCTCGATTGGAAAGATTCATTCTATCATAGGCTGCTACAACATTTTTGTCAATAGGCTTTGACTTTTTAGGAGCCAACATTTTCTTTTTAAATTGCTCTTCAGAGGGACCTTGAAAATTCATTTCAAGGTTGTCGTCATTAGTTGATGGTGGTGATGATGATGACGATGTGAAATCATCTCTATTGGCAGGCAAGAATGATCTTTTAGATCGCTTCTGCTCTTTGAGGGCTCTTTCACACTCTAATTCTTCACGATGAAGCCTTCTTTTCTCTCTTTTTGCAAGAATTTGGTCTACTGTACCCATGCTACTTTGTGTAGGATATTCTTGCTGGCTTAAGTAGAAAAGCTTGTCTTCTTCATTTGACATCATCAAAAGGGCATTAGAGTGACCAATATCAAGAATTTCAGCCTTAATTTCATCTTTAAACATAGCTTCTTCAATACGGCATTTTTCCTCGGGCCTTTTCTGTTTTTCCATCAATTTATCATAACAGCTTATTAAAGAGTCAATCTTTCGGATGGCACTGTCTCTAAGCATTGTGGAATCCTGGCTTTCTCCCAGTAGGTCATCACTTCATCTAAGCAAAGATTAATGGATCTTCTTCGTCCCAATTTTTCCTCTTTTTGATGGGAGAAATATGTCTGCAAAACTTGCAGTTTTGTAGGTAAGCGGCAACAAAGTATATCTTTATTTAAATGGCCAATGAGCCAAACTTTAGTTTTAGAACGAGTAGCCATTTTTAGTTTAAAAAATTAAATTTCTGAAATAGTAAAATAAACCAGTTAAATTAGGAGATAAAAAGGATAACTAAAAGGTTCAAGCCAATTAGGCAAAGCCTTTAATTTAGAGTTGACCAATTAAGGATAATATATTTTATCCAAAATTTTTGTTTTCCTTATTAATAATTTTCTCTGAAATAATGATCTAAGATTGTTTTTATACTCTATTAACACCAAAAATTTCTTAAGAAGAAATTTTTTCATAAGTTGCAACTGAAGAGTTGAGTTGATCATTGATGTTCTAAGCGCGCCTATTCATTGGAAAATTTTTATAAGTCATTAAATCTCGGGACCCCTAAATATTCTCATATTTGACCATAATTTTGCTGACATGTCTATCTGGTCCAAAGGAACAAGGGCATTAATATGGAACAAGGATTTCTTCAACTTTATAATTTACCCCCCATTTTGGTCCACACTAATATATATTATATATTAAATATATCTATATATAATATATATAATATATATATATATATATATATATATATTTCCCCGTTTAAAAGTAGGTCTAAGGTGGAGTGTAAAGCTTGATCTTCACCAGAATGAACAATTCGGGCGGAAAGCAAAGACGAGCCTATATATGTACAATTCCGGAATAAAGTTCATCTAAAAATTCGTGTAAACATCTTTCCACGGTTGGTAGGGGTACCCTGAGCGCCCTGGCAGGGATCTCTCTCTCTCTTTCATATATATATATATTTCCCCGTATAAAAGTAGGTCTATGGTGGAGTGTAAAGATTGGCATTCGCCAGAATGAACAATTCGGGCGGAAAGCGAAGGCGGGCCTGTATATGTACAATTCCGGAAAAAAGATCATCTAAAAATTCGTGTAAGCATCTTTGTCAAACTGCATTAATTAACTCACTCTCCGGCTGACTTAAGTCTAATATTAAGGTCTTTTTCATCTGCAAATCTGTAACAATTAAAACAGGACAAATGGTGCACGTAGCATTAAAATGTGCAGCACAAATGATTAAATAGGAAGGGAATATGATAAAGGAGGGAAATGAAGGTGAAAGCGAAATAAACAGGCGCCTTCCTAAACATCTCCTAATTAAACGATGTAACTAGCTGAACAATAGAAGGACATAATATTTCTGGAAAAATAATATATATATATCTATATATTATATATATATATAAATAATTATATTAAACATCGTTCTGAAAATTGTGGAGTTTGACGGGAGCGAAAAATAATATCGAATTAAAATTCCACTAAATAAACTTTCCGCAGGAGTTTCTTTCGAGATCATAAAGATTAAAACGCTATAAATACCCTTCCATTTTGAACTTTCCTCATATATATATATATATATATATATATATATATATACATACATGTTGTTTAATTCTTTATTGCCGCTTCTCTGGTTTCCAAGATTCGAGATAAGGTACGCATTATTAAATTATACTACCCAGCGTCGGGTCAATCTTATTTCCATTCGCTCGAGATCGTGAACTTTGGTATTTATTGAAACACTACATCTCACGTCTTTGTTTTTTAAATTTATTTATTGTACCGAAAGCAAAGGCACATATGCACAAATCTCTCTCTCTCTTTATCTCTCGCTATATACATTAATCAGCGAGCTGCCTTCATGGGTAATGAAATATCTTCCACTTTTATGTTTCAATGCACCATAAACTGTAGTTTAGCGTTTCTCTCAAACATACGCGAATTGTTCCGAATATATCTTCCAATATCACGAAAACCCTTCCTTTCCCGACAAACGAGAATGTACAGGCGAGTATCATGCACCATAAAACGTTTCACATTCCAACCTCAACTCTCTCTCTCTCTCTCATGGTCAAATACAAGATCTAAAAACAAAGCGTTTCTCGTCTCTCCACGAATGGGGATATCTGACACGCCACAGATTTCACTCGGCAACCAATCACAGTCCTGTGGGCGGATCCCAGGACCTCTGTTTGGCCGCTATACAGGCCTACGTTTTAAGCTCCGTCCAAAATCCACCGCTAGCCAATAGGAAACTGACGATTGTGTTTTGTGGGTTGGTCACAAGCCCCCTTTATAAAAGGGAGCAGTTCATCTCAGAGCCTCAGTTCGTATGTTTGTTTCGCTTAGTGCTTTTCAAATATACACTATGAGTCAGTTATCGCTCTACAATTCTTCTGAGTTGATTGAAGATCAAGACTTTTATGCTCACGCAACGCTTCTAATTTGCAGAGCTATAGATCGGGGAGAACTTTTAACTACCCAGATTGTTACGGAAAATTGTGACGAAATGCGAGAACCGTTCAATGAAGACGCTGTTAAAATGTAAGTAACTTATAAGTGTCTAAACTAGCTTCATTCTGAGTTTTCCTCCAAAGAAAAATTAATCCCAGGACTCTTTCTCGTTTATAACAATATAACCTAACTGTAAAAGGCCGCAATAAAAGGCGCAAAATGAACGAGTGCAAGAATGTTGCAATGTTGCAAAGGGGGTGGGGTTTGTTGCAAAGGGGGGTATGCTGCAAAGGGGGGGGGTTCTGTTGCGAAGGGGGGTATGCAATGAAGGGGAAGGGAGTATACAATAAAGGGGGTTACGCAACAACTCAATGCTGCAAAGGGGGACGGGAATGTTGCAGGTGCAACAAGGGGTCATGAAACTTGGAGGCAGCGTTATCCGAGAGAGAAAGAGAGGAGGAGAGAAAGGAAGAGAGGTGTTCGCCTGGCAGGAGCCATGTGCACAGTAACACTTCAGCCGACCCGCCGTTGTCTTATAGGACCCCTACTCAGCCAATTGGCATCAGCCAGAGCCAACGGGCGCCACAGCCAGTTGGCCTAGAAGACGTGAATGGCTTGTACAGGTTGAGTTGCCAGATTGTGCTATTTATTTAATTTAATTGACAGTTGGATTAGAATTCCGCCAGTTGGCTTAGAAGGCGTAAATGGCTTTTTCAGGTTGAGTTGCCAGATTGTGCTATTTATTTAATTAATTCTTAACAGTTGGCTTAGAAATCCGTCAGTAGGTTTAATAGGCGTATCCAGCCATTTGGGATAATTAATTATCGTTTACAACCAAAAGAATGAAATAAAACACCATTACATCATTCTGTTTATTAAGACAAAATATTGTAAATATATAGAAAATAAATATACATTGGAATGATAAAAAAAATTGAAAAATAATAATAGCATAAGAAATATGAATTTCAGGAGAAGTATATATATATATATAATTATATTAAATAATTAACTACATCGAAAATAAATACTTACACTTTATCTTCTACTGCATAAAATAAAAAATAAGAAATACAAAACGTATAACCATCAATATAGCAGTACAGGAGAAAAAAAATATATACACACACAATTATGTTAAATATATTGAAAATAAATACACTTACTTTGTTTTACTACGCAAAACACTAAACTCACACGTAATCGAGTCTACAAACACATCGCTATTGCTTTGCATTACACAGTATACGCTGTTTAATATTATTTCACCGCTCAAGGTATAGGGAAACCTATATTCTATATAAAGGTCTTTCATATCGTTCAGTACTATTTGGTGCCCATTTTACATCCGGTTGGTAAGTTATCTTTAAATACGTCTAGAATAATCAAAAGCACGCACAAAGAAGTCATCGTTAGCCACAACGTTATTATTAAATAGAAGTTTATAAACACGCCTTTCCAATCGAGGGTTTATTTCTACCGACCCGAGTTTTTCAATCGTGAACTTTTCACACGGCATAGCGACAGTTGAAATAATATTCTAAGTCGTTACGACAGCTGCTCATTATATAAAGAAATAGTTCTTCAGGGTGAACGGTGTAGGTGAGCTCAGCCCTGTACTGCTGAAGTGCTTTGTACCAAAGCTCATGATATTTCAAGGAGTCTAAACTTTTTAAATAAGCATCCAGCTCTAGACCATTCTCACCTTGTTCAGCCACACACTCGGTAAACCCATCGAGCAGAGCGGTGTATGCGTATTCAAGAACCGTATCAAAATAAAGCATATCTGTAACACGTGCGTCTAATATAGGCTTCAACTTGCGGAATCCGACGATTTCAAACATTCTGTCGAGGATGTTATTATCAGAAGCATTCTTCCTCATCAGCCGTATATCAATGCATGGCCGATGGTTATTTATACACAACGTACAAACAACGGCATATGAGGGGGTGCCACTAATCTGCTCTCTTCTTGTACCTACACCTGCAGGAATTTTATAACGATCCTCACTCCACTTCTCAACTATCACGAAGATTCTATTCATCTCCTCGACACTTAAATAAACAACATTCCGTTTGTTTGTTTGTCTACAATCCGTTTCCAGTACAAAGTTAACGGCACCGGATTTACGCCTGAACACGCGCAACGACTTCACGGACACATCGTAAACGGCGTTGAGAATGCTGCTCAAAGGAAGTTCCATCGTATTCGAGGAGCCCACGTCCTGTCGGTTGAAGCTCTGAGATAACTATGAGCCTGTTTATAGCAATAACTGTTTCATTCGGGTTATTTCTGCATATATATATATATATATATATATATATATATATATATATATATATATGGTGTGTTTTTATTTGTACATTTCTTGTACAGGTACGATTTTAGTCTCGTTTATAACAATATAACCTAACCGTAAAAGGCCGCAATAAACGCGTTTTCAAAAATATTTGTAATTCTGTTTCCTTCGGGTTATTTCAGCATATATATATATATACACACACACACATGGTAAGTTTTTACTTGTACATTTCTTTTGCAGTTGCGATTTTAGAAATATTAAAAACTATTAAGATTTGGCTGCGGGCTTGAGACCCGTTGCAGGCAGAGGGAGTATAGCACACCCAGCTAATCTTACTATTGGAAACTGTCAGGATATCTGCTTATGGTTAAAATTTGCTGTTAGTCTAACCTAGCTTTATTCTGAATTTTTCCACAACGTAAAAATTAATCCCATTATGCTTTTAATTATTGCCTGTTTCCCTCGTGATTATTTCGGCATATATATATATATATATGTGGTGCAGCTTTAATAATATTTTTCTCGATAATTCAGCACCGCAGTAGGATTTTTAAATTACCAAAACTTTTAAGAATTATGTATTTTATTATAATTTTTTAAATTCGTGGCATTTCTATTGCTGTAGCTCTTATTTTTACTTAACCTTATAGGACCGATGCGGAACTTGATCGTGTTATAGCCACGAGATGGTAACCCCTTCTTCCTGGCAGATCTCTTCTTTCCGCCACCACGCATTTTTCTCTTTGCATCTTTAATGATTTCGTCCCGTGTACGTTTTAAATGTTTTTTTAGAGCTTCTTTAGGCTTATTTCCGCCCATTATGTCTTCTGCCGCGTTAAAACCTCTTTGTAACAGTTGGACAGTTGGACAGCGGTGCGTAGTATGGATGGAAAAATGGATCCAAGTCTACTCCCACGCTGGTATCTCATTCCTCGGTAGACTGTGAATGGCCTTCGAGTCATTATAAACGGCGAAAGTGTAGTTTCACTGTTAAGCTCCCATCACCGAATGGGAAATTTTTTCCCTGAATCGTTCTTATATATATCGAGATATTGGTTAATAGATTAGTCGCAACATTCACATAATGGGGCTTGTCATATGTAATGCACAAACTTTTCCCTCTATGGTTGGGGATGTGTGCAATGTGCAGCAGGCGCGCCTGGGTGTCCCCAACAAATTGGTGTTCTATGATATTGCTGTAAATATAGCACATGTCTGGGGGCGGAGAGCTTTCACCCAATTTCTCCATCTTCAATTGATACATTAAGCTGGACAAGTCATGCTGTGCCTCGTGAAAGGTATCTCTTTGGAGAGCTGTGCTATATCGGCCCTCAGCCACAATTGTGAACAGCTCTTTATCTTTAATATTTCTACTAAGCGTTGACTTTAACCCCTCAAAATGTCCATGGCTGTATCATAATGCCCGATTCCTAGCGATACATTTGTGCTGTAGTACCGTTCCTCACCGAACACAACTGAACGCATAGTACTGTCTAAGGTTATGCCTAAATTTTCGCACTCATCGATTCTTCTAAGGATCAGAAATATGATTTGCTCATTTTCAAGTTAAAAATTTGGTGGCTAACTGGAGTTCACATAAGCCCACCTCATACGAATCACGCTCCAATTCAATGGGTCCGTGGAGTTCTGTCACAAAGTTGGCGAGGGTGTTGTTATGATGTGCAGAGAGAGAAGAAGAGGACGGGAATGTGACATAGAAGTGGCTAGGCGCCATGTTGCATGCAAATTAAGCTTCATTATTGCAGCAGCTTTTATATAGGTGTTGATGTTTTCTGGGTAACCCAGCCATTTCGCCAGGTACATTTTTCTCTTTCCTGAACCTTTGCTGCCTAAATTTTTTTTAATTTTAAACACTTTTTCCTAAATTAAATGTCACTTTCTGCAACTCCTCGCGGTAAAAGCCTCCAGCAATCTCTTCCCCATTCAAATCTTCAACGTAATACATCTTTATCTCACCTTTAGGTCTCAGAGCACGAACTTCAAAAATCTCACGTATCCATCCTTGCTCAAATCCCTTCGCGAATTTATTTCCCGAACGTGATAGCCTTACATAATCATTGATTTTGAAATGTGTGGAGTGTGGTGGCGGTGCTCCATCTCTTCTCACCTCTGACAGCGCACCTCTTTCTAAAACTTCGTTAGGCGTTGTGCCAATCGCACGATGTTGTGAACGGTTGTATGATGAAACCAATGAACCGAGAACGTTTATATATCTGTATGTGTTTTATTGTGTAAAATAGCGATGCATGCGCTCCTTTATGGTACGTTGAACTCTTTCAGCTAAAGAAGCCTTATGTATAGAACTGCTAGTGTAGTAGTTGATATTAAACTCTGTCAGCATGTTCTGAAAAGCGCGGCCTATAAATTATTTCCCCATATACGTACAGAAATAGCCAGGAACCTTTTCTTCTTTTAATATCAACGTTTTGGTCGCTTTAGCAACTGTTTCAGGCGATTTATTTTTCAGGGGAATTAGCCACAGATATCTAGAGAATACATTTATTATAAATAGGATGTAGCGGTATCCGTCATTATACACTGAATATCTTTGCATGTCTGTTAAATGCGCCTGCCAAATAGAGTCAATCGAATCCACTGTTGTCTTGGACGTTTTAAACCTTTTCCTCACAAAATCTCTCAACATCATTTTTCCTTACCCGTAAACACCTCTGTATAGTCTATTAACGCCACCATAGGATGCGGGGCTAGAAATGTCATAATAGCGTTTACTTAATATGTTAGCCATTTGCGTATTTTAGAGACACGTGAATAAGGTTGGCCATTTGTTCTCTTCTTTCTCCTCTTCAGAGAAGCTGCTACTGTGGGCGATGGCGTAGTCAGTAGTGACACATGCAAGACTTGTTCCAAGTCTTTTAACCTATTCAGATTACCTATCAATGTTTTGGGGACATTTATTTGTTGTAGTCAAGCTTTAATATGCTTCCATCCTGTTGGCGATGGTCTGTCCCACTTTCTCACCAGATCATGAACAATATCAACGATATTGGATCCTTATACCCTTGTTCCATCAACAATGACCTCGCCTGTATTGGCCCACTGTATGATGGGGTCCTCACTCAATAGATTTTAAACACTTAAGCCTTTATTCCTCAATGTATGTGGGAGGCTGTTTTTTTATCACATTTTCGATGTGTTGTGTTCCGTTGTTCTTTGGTTGGTCATCTCTAACGTCGGGGCCAGGTTCTATGTCGCCATGCTCAGTACTACTCGGGCTGTGCCTAATAACCACGGGGAGCTCTGTCGGATTCTTATAATCTTCGTACTCATGAAGAAATTTCTGCAAAGCCTCTTGGTACAAGATCCTTTTCTCATCAGGTGACTTTTCACTGTTTAATAGGGTTGCAACTCGCTTTCCATTCTTTGAAGCCTGCTTCTACGGGGTTCTAGAGCCTTGTCTGGAATCTTTGAACTTTGCAATGAAGCATACACCACGTGCGGTTTCACAACCACCTTCTTCATTATATTAATCGTCAGTAAAGGACCCAAAATTGAAAATAAAGATGGGCAGGAATGATCCTCCTCTTTGTACAATAATTCGCTTTTTCTTACCCAGTTTGACTTTTATGAGCGAGCGCTCGTATTATGTTCTTCTAACGACGTAGGTGAGCCTTCTGAGAGGGTTTCACTGGCACATTACATTTTATAACATTAAGACAGATTTCACAGATGCATTTTAAAAAACCAGAGTCGATATTTTTAACAAACATCTGTTGCAGGGCCCGGGGCAATCGTTGATAGATTTTTATTAATTGAAGCCTATTTTTCATTCTGGAATATATGTACACCGTTTCAGGTCCGCTTGGGAATATATTCGTTCTTAGAAGCACCCTAAACTTGTTTCGCGAGTGAAGGTCAAAGCAAATATCCATAACGCTGGTTTGTGGCCTCTTTATAAACCTCCAAAAACTCCTTACGCTGATTCGGGAACATTTGATTGGCTAATACCCCAATTTGTGACACATCTCTATGTTGTGAGAATAAGACTAGATATTGTGTATTTAGCGACACATCGCGCATGTATCTATTTTTGAAAAATAGATACTGGTTGATGAAGAATACGCTTATGTTAAGATGGTGGGAGAACACTGTAAATGTCTCGGCAAACGTTTTATCCATTTCCAACATGAGATCGTCAATTACAATAACTGTATGATCATTACCTCTCAACGAGTTAACGTCATAGACCCCCTTGGAACAAAATTTCATCTTGGTACTCGTTGAACACTGAATGATACGTCGAATAGCACCATATAACTTTATGCACAAATTTTGAGAACATCTCCCCCTTATCTTTAATGATTTTAAGCATAAATACAGTTTTTCCACATCCTGTAGGGCCAGGTATAATACATGTGGAGGGGCTTGTGAACCTGAATTTTTCTACACATTCCATCTCTAACACGTCACACCCCTAAGTGGGTCATTTACAAAATATTACAAATTTTGAGTGCTGCTCCCTATATTTTGTTTTCTTCTTCCACAGAACCGTGAATGACGACGATGTACAGCACCCCATCATCGATATCACAGACGAACCCGTTGACCGTGCAGTTGTGATCACAGAATCCATCCCCGCTGACGAATCCTCACGAGCGATACCTGTAGCATGCGTCAGTTGAAAGCGAAGGCATGATGAAGAACCCACCACGTCAGGTATAAAGCGCGGCAGGATTGAGTCGGTTGTTAGACCACCAGTAATAGAGCCCCAACCTTCTACGTCTTACGACACAAACCCCACAATAGTACCTTCCTCAAATATACCCCCCTTATTCAATTCTGGGTACATCCTCCCCAGCAGCTTCTCGTTCTGTTGAGGATGGCATAACATTCGAGTTGGTGCGCATCGCTACCCCCACCCCGGCCTTGACTAGAAATCGGTATATAGTCAGGGTTGGTCCTAGATCCATGTATAGCAATGGTGTTCAACACGGACTACGGCGCAGAGTTGAACGTACTGTAGAGTTTGCCCTTCAGAACCGCGACGAACGTGATGTCAGGACGAGGCTGTCCTTCGGATTCGGGTCAGATGACGGAGATGTAGATGATTTTTGGTAGTAAGACCGTTCAGACGCTTGGCAGCAGAAGATATACAGTATATATTAGCCCGTATAATACAGGCCTCTCAAAGTAGTATAGCCTTCAATATGGACAATAGGGCGGCTCGTTTTTACACTTTTTTCGATATTTGATTTGGGGTAGTGCGGAAAAGTTGCGATTTGGAGAGAAAATAAAGTGTGTAAAATTTTTTTGATCTACGTCAATACCTTCCGGTGGCGGCGAGTCCTTAAAAATCGAAAAATAGGCCTAACGGGGTAGATTGAAAAATGGTTTTAAAGACTTACAAAATAAACAATAAAAATTTCAGCACAATCTGTTAATAACTTCCGGTGGCGTCTTAGCCGTTGAAATATCCAAAATATTGATTTAAAGCAAGTTTTAACATGATGTTATACAAATGTTAATTCCGGTATATTTCTGTGCAAACAACCCTGAGAGCACTATTATAGGCTTGAATAAATTAATAGCAGTCATTGAACAATGAACATTATATAAAAATTATATAAAATTATATAAAAATTTTGTTTTTAGGCCTATTTTTCGATTTTTAAGGACTCGCCGCTACCGGAAGGTATTGACGTAGATCACAAAAATTTTACACACTTTATTTTCTCTCCAAATCGCAACTTTTCCGCACTACCCCCAATCAAATATCGAAAAAAGTGTAAAAACGAGCCGCCCTAATGGACAACTTCACGGTAAATATTGACCGTGTATTCCGTGTTGCGGGTCATAGTGCCACACCTTATACTCTTAACTTCAATTCTCAGGCTATTTATAGACGGCATATAAACGTCGATCGTGGTTGCGGCTTTATAGCTGTAGTCTTAGCCCGTATGTTTACTGTACTAAATACATGGGTCAAAAACATTTGGTTGCCTACGGTAGTGGAGCGTGCCCGTAAACTAGCTGTAGATTGTAAACTTGAATTTGACTGTAATATGGGTCCTGAAGAGCTGAGAAGGGTAGAACAGGAAATGAATGCTCGTATAGTTGTATTTGGAATGCATGATCGTCGTAGAACTGTGTGTTTTTAAAAGCAGTGTGAGATCGTACAAGACCCTACTTGGTTTAGGGTTGTCAGGACCAACATATCTACCCATCCGTAATATGATATAAGGGACCTTTACGCTAGTTATGATAAAAGTCGAAAATATGGGCGACATCATGATTTGTGTAAGGGATGTATCGAGTTTGCGGATGATATAGTGAAACATTGTAAAGAATGCCACATGGTATGTGAGCAGTGTAAAAGCTCCAAATGTGAAAACCGTGTAGTTGAAGCTGAGAAGAGGGATTGTGATGTGTGTGGACGCACATTTTTCAATAATAAGTTTTTTGAGCTCCATAAATCAATTGGCACGTGCAGGAAAATGAGAATCTGTAAATGTGGTATGTTTCATATGATGGATAATTGGGGAAAGTTTGAGCACAAATGTGATGAAATTCACTGTTCTACATGCCATGAGAAATATAAGGCGGTTGGAGTAAAACGTGTTTTATATGAAAGACGCCAAACCCTAACACAGACCTTGTATAACTCTGTACTACGATATAGAAATATATACGAATGCTGAAACCAAAGAGGTTATTCCACCTTTACTTGAAAGCCAGACTATCTGTGATGAGTGTATGGAGAGCGAGTGTGATGAGTGTAACAAATGAAGTAAACGGATAAACGTTTTTAAAAAGAATGCTCACGATAGCCCTGTGAAACTTTGTGTCCTATTTTGTCAAGTTAGCGAACAAGTTCAAAAAAATGACTGTGTATATTCTCGCCCATAACGGGGCAAAATTTATTTATAAGGAGTTGCTTGAGCATGAGTCATCCGAGATATTTACAGGGGATCCCTTGAAAAGAGGCAACAAACTAATACAGATGCAAATAAGAGGTAATGTACAGTTTAAAGACACTTTATTATTCACACCTTGTAAATTAGCAAAGCTACCCAAGGTGATGAGCGTAGCCGCTGAAGTTTCAAAAGGATATTTCCCTTACACATTCCTCACTAGCGAAACTTTAAATTACGTTGGACTACCTCCATCCAAACATTACTTTAACTATGAATGTATGAGTACAGATAAACGTGAAGATTTTGACCGATACTACAACAACTTTAATGAACGTATTCCTTATACTATAGCTGATGAATGTGAGCGTTATTGCGTGAATGATGTGCGCGTGCTTAGAGTATGTTTCCAGGCCTTTAGAAGGATGTACATATGTCGTTTCAAATGCGATCCGCTGCAAGTCGCAACCACCATCGCCTCATTATGTTTTACGGTGTTCAAGAATAACTTCATGCCTAAAGACACCTTAGCCATTATCCACAGAAACAATCCCCGCAGTTATGGGCACAAGGCTATTTACTGGCTCATACACCTACAGCAGCAGACAGGTGTATACATAAAGCATGCACGCAACACGGGTGAAGTACCCATTAAGGTTAATGGTCGTGGTTTTTGCGTTGATGGTCTAAGTCAGGGGTCACCAACCTGGGCGGTAGCGCCCACTAGTGGGCTCACATTAAAGGTAATTAAACATTTATTTCATTATTTATTTTATCGATTATGTTGATTTATTCTTTTTGATCTAAGGTGGGCGATAAGTTTTTTAATTTTCAAAAAATTGTAAAAGTGGGCAGTGAATAAAAAAAAGTTGGTGACCCCTGGTCTAAGTGAAAACCACGCCACTGGTGAGAAGACTGTGTACTCCTTTAACGTTTGCTGGTGGCACGGGTGCCCCCGTCCTGAGTGTAGAATCGTAGGATATCCACGGGAGATCTCCTGCCGACAGTCTTGCGTTGACCCGCGCCCGCGATCAACTTACAGGCTCCCAGTTCACTGACAGTCTTGTGGGAGCATGAGTATGATACACGGATGGAAACAGATGGACAGTACCGTGAAGAAATAAACCCGATCTAACGTTCAATCGTGCTGGATCCTCTCAAATGCGGTGATAGCTTGTTCGGAGGGCGTGCAAATCCCTTCAAGCTATACTTTCCGTTTACGGAGAGCGTGAAACTCCATTACTACGACTTCTGTTCTTTATACTCCTTCGTGTTGAAGAACAATCCGTACCCCGTAGTGCACCTGAAAAAATGGTGGGTCCCACCATACCAACCATCGAGGAGTTTTCAGCTAATTTGAATGAGCGCTACTTTGGACTCTCTTTCGTAGACGTGCTCCCCCCTCGCGATTTATGGATGCCGATCTTACCCGACGTTATAGATCACAAGCTCATGTTTCCCCTGTGCGTGAAGTGCGCAGAAGAGAACAACGGCGACTGTGACCATACAACCGACCAGCGTAAGATCAGAGGTGTATATACAAGCCCTGAGCTGGCCCTACCCGTTCGCCATGGGTATAGAATAATGAAGATACATAAGGTGTGGAGGTTTCAGAAGCTACCCAACCTTTTCACACCATATATAAACGCTTTTTTGAAGGATAAGGTTGAGGCGTCAGGATATCCGCGAGGGGTTGATACCGAAGATGAAAAGACGGCTCATATTCAGCGTTACCGTGCCCTTGAAGGTATACAGCTTGACCGATCCCAAATTGATAAGAATGCTGGCAAGCGCTTTAGTGCAAAGTTGTGTCTAAACAGTCTTTGGGGAAAGTTTGCACAGAATACCGGCAAAGGGAACGTCCATTTGGCACAAAGTTATAGCGAAGTCTGTGATTAAGGCAACGCCAACGATAAAGAGGTTATGGCGATCGTGAATGTAGGTAATACTTACATAATAAAGTACAACAATACCGAATTGGCCACAGATACCTCCCGGATTACAAACATATTTGTAGCCAGTTTCACAACGGCCTACGCCCGCATCAAACTTTGGGGCCTATTGCACTCTCTTGGATGGAGGGTGTTGTACGCTGACACAGATAGCATGATATTCACAGCGAAGGAAGGTGAATACATGCCTCCTATTGGTGAATTCCTCGGAGAGTTGACTGATGAAATCAAGGATGAGTATGGAGACATCGCATACGCCGACTCTTTTGTCTCAACAGGGCCAAAAACCTATGGGGTACGGGTGAGGGTAGGGTAATGGCTACCTTTAATTGCGTGTTCAACGTTTATGAAGTGGTATTCGGCAAAGTGTCAAGATGTGGTGGATACTGAAAAAAACCCTATTCCCCCCTCCTTTGATACTTTTAAGGCAATATTGAGCCGCGCGAAGGACCAAGATGTTCAAATACTCAACGGGTATTCAGGCGAGGGCATTGTAGGATTTCTTAGTACAAACAATGTATTGAAGTATGTTGTAGACCTAACCTTTATAAAGGCTCATATATACCGCGAAGTAGAAGAAGCAACACGTTCAGAAGATAAGCAACGGCTATGGATAGTGAGTCTTTGTTGATGACTGGTGTGACAAGCGATATTGTCATGTTACACCATACCGACTACTCATACCCTACGGTTGAGAATGCAAATCTTGTCATCATGGAGAATCTTAAGTATTTTTACCACTATATTAATATATATCATGACGAGGTTTGTAGTGAGGTTGTAGCTAATGGGCTGTGTGAGTTTTTAACAGACTTTAGAGACGAGTATCGCTTGTTAAACAAAAAGGATAAATATGGGCATATGTTTTTCTCAAATAGTGCACCCGATTGTGAAGATGTTTAGTGTGTGGAAATGAACGTCTGGTGAGTGATAAAACATTAAAGCCGGTATTGCTTCATGTAGCGGAAAACTCTGCTTGTCCAAGGGCACAAGTGTTCGAACAAGCCTGTACACGCTTCAGCAGTGTGACTCGCTCACGGGCTCACCCCCAGCGAGCCGCCCACCCGTGTACCTCACGAAACACACGAGTTCGAACAAACCCACCCGTACACGTTTCATCAGCGTGATTCACTCCGCCCGTCGAGCCGATCCGTCCACCTGCGGCTCATAGTCATCTCAGGGCTTGAACCGTGAGGACGTGCGAATACGCTGGAACTTCCTTTGAGAAGCATTCTCAACGCCTCGTACGATGTCTCCGTGACGAAGTCATTGCGCGTGTTCAGGCGTGAAACCGGCACCATTAACTAAGTACTTGAAACGATTTGCAGGCAAGCAAACTCTGATAAACGTAATGTTATTTATTTCAGTGTTGAGGAGATGAATAGAATCTTCGTGATAGTTGAAAAGTGGGTAGAGGACCGCTGTAAAATACCTGCAGGTGTAGGTACAAGAAGAGAGCAGATTAGTGACGCCCCCTCATATGCCGTTGTTTGCACGTTCTGTATAAATAACGAACAACCATGCATTGATATACGACTGATGTGGAAGAATGCATCTGATAATAACGTTCTTGTCCCTACGCGAAACCGTTTCATCCTCGACCGAATGTTTGAAATCGTTGGATTCCGCAAGCTGAAGCCTATATTAGACTCTCGTGTTACGGATATGAATTATTTTGAAACGGTTCTTGAATACGCATACACCGCTCTGGTCGACGGATTTATCGAATGTAGGAATGAACAAGGTGAGAATGGTCTAGAGCTGGATGCATATTTAAAAGGTTTAGATTCTTCGAAATATCCTGAATTTTGGTACAAAAGCAATTGAGCTGTACAGAGCAGAGCTTGTCTATACTGTTCACACTGAAGAGCTGTACCTGTATATAATGAATAGCTGTCGTTACGACTTGGAAGATTACTTCAATTGCCACTATGCAGAGTGAAGAGTTCACAATTGAAAAGCTCGGGACGGTAAGAAAAAAACCCTCGATCGGAAAGGCGTGTTTATAAACTTGTATTTAATAATGATGTTGTGGTTAACGATGACCTCTTTGTGCGTGCTTTTGATTGTATTCTAGCCGTGTTTAAAGGTAACTTGCCAACCGAGTGTAAAGTAGGCACAAAAATAGTATTGAACGATATGAAACTCATTTATGTCGAGTATAGGCATCCGTACAAGTTAAACGATGAAGTGTTGCTTGGACGGTTTTACCGCGTAGTACAAAGTAATAACGATGTGCGTTTTGCGCCGTAGAACATAAAGGATGTATATTTATTTATTTAATTGTGTGTGTGTATACATATATATATATATTTCCTGTACTAATACGCAATTGATTATATGTTTCGTATATTATTATTTTAATTATTTAATATACCCCGTAGAACATAAGGGATATATATTTATTTATTTAATTGTATATATATATATATATATATATTTCCTGTACTAATATGCATTTGATTATACGTTTCGTATATTATTTTTAATATATTTAATTATTTAATATAACTCTATGTATATCTATTTTTCATGTACTAATATATTGATAATACAACGTTTTGCATATTTTTTATTATATATTTGTCGTTCGTGTTTCTTATGCTAGTATTATTTTTGATCATATATATATTTCATTGTATATTTATTATATATTCATCGTCCGTATGCTATTATTTTTTTTTACCATATACAGGGTGTTTCAGGAGGAAAGGTCAATACTTCGGGAGGTGATAGTATCGGTCAATGTAAGTAAAAAAGTTCATATGAACATGTGTCTAATTCTGAATGGTTAGGGAGATAGAGCTGTTTGAATCTACAAATACAAAAGCATTGTTAATGGTAATCAAGAAAGAGAAACCAATTACTGTTTCTAACATTTAATGTTTAAACATTGGCATTTTGAATGGTATCAGATACAGAAATGACAAATTTGTTACAGTTTACAATACTTTTTCGAAAATCCCACCGCCAACCTCAATGCACTTTGCAACTCGTGTGCGAAGATCGCGTGTTGTTCGTCTGAGTTGATCTTGATGTTCCTTTATGCGGGCAGGAGCATCCAAAATGCGCTGGAGCAATTCGTCTCGTGTATCCACCTTTCTTTTGTAAGCTTGACTTTTCATCCACCCCCACAAACAATAATCTAATGGAGAGAGGTCTCGAGACCTTGGTGGCCATTGAATGGGACCACTGCGGCCGATCTATCAACCAGGGAAAGTTTGATTTAGGTATTGCATCACCAGACGGGTAGAATGTGGAGGAGCTCCGTCATGCTGAAAGTACATACCAGCGCGTGTAGCCAAAGGAACATCCTCCAATAGTCCTGGCAATTCATTTTGCAGAAATTCTAGGTAACTTTGTCCTGTCAGACGATTCTCTAAAGTAACAGGGCCAATCAGCTGATCATCGATTATACCGCACCACACATTGGCAGAGAAGCGATGTTGAAATTTTTTTTCCTCAGTGGCATTTGGATTTTCGTCTGACCACCGATGAGAGTTACGAGTGTTGTTGATACCGTTGCGGGTGAAAGTAGCTTCATCGGCGAAGAGTATTAATCGAAGCAATCGGCGATTAGCATTTACCCAATGACAAAATTCCAGTCGCATGGCAGCGTCTCCTGGTTGAAGGTGTTGTACAAGATGTACATGATATGGATGCAAGCCTTCCTCACGTAATGTTCGCCATACTTGTGTGTGGTACACCGAGACGTGTAGAAATTCTACGTGAGCTAGTAGTTTGACTATGCTCTACCAACTGGAAGAATGTTTTCCACTTCATTCACATCTTCTTGACCTTCACGTTCAGATGAAACATGAGCGCTGGGAAGTGTACCAATCTCACGCAATGTGTTGAAAACCCTGGTAAACACTCTTCGATCCGGAATTCTACAGTTCGGAAACCGTCGACGGTATTCTGCAACAGCAGTTGTTGCACTTCCATCGCAAAAACCGTCGACATACACCATATCTGCATATTCGGCATGTGTGAAGGTGTGGCATTCTTAACACTGCTTCAAACACCAAACAATGTCACTCACAACAGTCAGCTGTCGATTGGCTTATGTTACATGCTTACATTACAGCTTACATGGTTCAAGGTTATAGGGGAGGGAAGGGGGAGGAAGGGCTGCGCGCCATCAGATTCAAACAGCTCTATCTCCGTAACCATTCAGAATTAGACACATGTTCATATTAACTTTTTTTCTCACAATGACCGATACTATCACCTCCCGAAGTATTGACCTTTCCTCCTGAAACACCCTGTATATTCCAATGTATATTTGTTTTCTATATATTTCCATTAATTCGCCTAAATAAACAGAATGATGTAATGGTGTTTTATTTAATTCTTTTGGTTGTACACGGTATTTATTTATATCAATTGGCTGGCTTCTAAAGCTGATTTCTAAACCAGAATATATGCATTAATTAAATAAATAGTGTTATCTGGCAACATGTCAAGTCATTTACGCCTTCTAAGTCAACTGGCGGATTAAGCCAGAATATATGCTTTAAATAAATAGTGCAAACTGGCAACTCAGCCTTCTAAGCTATCTGGCTGATTAAGCCAGAATATATGTTTTAATTAAATAAATAGTGCAAACTGGTAACTCAGCCTTCTAAGCCAACTGGCTGATTAAGCCAGAATATATGCTTTAATTAAATAAATAGCGCAAACTGGCAACTCAGCCAGATAAGCCAGCTGGCTGATTAGGGGCCCTATAAGACAAAGACCGCTCGGCTGAAGTCTTAATATGCGCTTGGCTCCTGACAGGCGAACACCTCTCTTCCTTTCTCTCCTTCTCCTCTCTCTTTCTCTTGGGGGATAACTCCGCCTCCAAGTTGCATAACCCCTTGTTGCTCTTGGAACATTCCCTCTCCTCTTTGTTACATAACAACTTGCAACATTCCCCATTGTTGCATAACAACTTGCAATATTATTATTTGTTGTATAACCATTTTGCAACATTGATCAATATTGTATCGCGACATTGCAATTGCATTGCACTCGTCCATTTTGCGGGCATACTACTGATGTTATGCGCCTCAGTGGTGTAGTGGTTAGTGTCGCTGACTACGATTCCATCGGCCCCGGGATGGAGACCCGGTGACGGCAAGCGGAGCGCAGCAAAACCCAGCTGTTAATCCTTCCACACAATAAAGAAATTGGTTGGTAGATAAGTGGGTACCCTGGGTAGCTTAGTATTTAAGACGCTGGGTTCCTGTGGGGCGTGGTTCGGATTCCACGTTAAACTGTAGTTCTAAGGTGGAGTGACAAGCTTGACCTTCGTCAGAATGAACAATTCAGGCGGAAGCAAAACCAAGGTTAACGAAGGTTATGCAGTATACACCTCAACTGATAGAGTTTCAGAATGATTATTTAGGCCTGTTAAGTGTTCAATACTTTTACTTTTATGATTAGTGTCTATGCAGTAGAAATGGTTACTCCGCCGCCTCTGCTATTATTTCTACATATGTGGTGGCGCGTGTAGCCCGGTATATTAAAAAAAATGACTTATTATTATCATTTAACCAGGTCTCGGTCAATATGATACATGTGAATTTATATTATAACAATTTTAGATTGGCTGTCAACTCATCAAAGTGATTTGGAAGGCTTTTATTATTTAAGTTCAAAATAGATATGTTTCCGTTACTGTGTTGCTCGTTTGCGAAGGTATCCACTGACACATAGTTGCTATTTATTGTATTTTGAGACTCAATGATTTCATTCACAGATCTAAGAGTACACATATATATATATATATATATATATATATATATATATATTATATATATATATATATATATATATAGGTGTGTGAGAGAGAGAGAGAGAGAGAGAGAGAGAGAGAGAGAAGAGAGAGAGAGAGAGAGATTCTGTAATTGTCACTTATTCAAAATTGATCGAATGTTTTAAATTTTTTCATGAATTTTCTCCGTTTTAATTTTAGATTGAAATTTTTTATTTTTGAACAAAAAATGGCTGTAAATTGTTCGACAAATTAACAGTGAAAATAATTCTTTATTTCTTATTTAATTTTAGTACAGTCAGAAAGTGTTAATTCAGAAAAAGATTAATTCACTGGAGCAGTCGTGTCCTTCTTGCTCGGGACACACGAGCCCAGAGACGCCCGATTGGCTCTTTCACCGGACCAGTCAATTATCTCCATTTCTTGGCCACACCCACTGCATGAAACGAAATGACAAAAATGTCACGCATGAATCATTTATTTCTTAAATTTTAGCCGAAATGGTTATCCTTCCTCTGGGAACCCCTTTCAAATTCGTTAATGTAAAATAAACTTTTTACCAGTAACAAATCTTTCTTTTTACTGGAAACGAGGGTTCCGGAACTCTCAAACAAACAATATTTATTCAGAATAAGAATACTGATTGTGCATATTTAAGTGTCGTTTTTCAGTTTTATACTTAACCTAACTTAACAGATTTCCACTGGCAAACTTTATACACTTAAATTTGCTTTACCCAAACTAAACAAGTGTTAACAAGTGAACTAAGAACATTTATCTTTTTATAAAGTATTAACATTTACACTTTACCTTCTATTGGGTACGTATCTGGATTCGCGGCCACGCAGGCACTTATCCACGGCCACTGTTCAATGGAGCTAAGGCTGGCATAAAAAACTCGCACAGCTGCGCCATGATAATAGCATGGACGCAAATATGTCGAATGCAATACAATTACATACATTGCAATATTGGATACAACGAACAATTTCACCATTGCTGGAAGAGGTGTGTCAAACCCAGGAAAGGGGCTAGGGGGCTAACCTAAACAATACACTGAACAAAACGTTTTTCAAAATACATCAGAAAGTAAACTGTTTCAAAATACAAAATCAGTATTTTTATATACAAATACAAGCTGACTCACGCATCTAATATACTATTTCAGAAATGAAGCCTTATATAGATAGATAGATATATAGATAGATATATATATATATATATACATATATATATATATATGTGTGTAAGTTTTTTGCGCACACCTACAAGTCACTACAATTGGTGTAGAACAATGCGGTTTTCACCATTCGATGCGTCTTTTTATTGTGCAGTGCCCATGCTAAAAAAATCCCTAACATAATTCCTTCCCCTCTTTTAGGGGCACAGTTCTTGCCATGCCTGTACACGCATTTTTTTAATTTTTCATTTTTAATAATTTTGGCACAAAATAGGTCAATATTTACTAAACATTTAATATCATTCGATTCACAAAAGATTTATTTATCGATTCAATTTAAAAAAAGTATATATTTTTAAAATTCATAAAGAACTTTTTGCAAAAAACTAAAAACAAACGCATTTTTAAAATTCAATGATTTTTATAAATATTTTGATATTTTTAAAATTCGATGATTTTTATACAAAATATTTTGATATTTGTTATAATTTTAACATTTTTCGATTCACAAAAGATTTCTTTATCGATTCAATACAAAAAATTACATAATTAAAACGGGCAATTTAAATAAACATGAGTTTAAACGTGACTTTTGTGCGTTTTATTACTGTGGCTTTTGTACAAATAATTTTACGTATACACAAACAATTTGATAGGATATTGACTTATTCTATTTTTTATGACAGAACAAGTGGGGAGGATGGAAGTGAGTCGTGCTCTGAATAGGATGAAAAATAACAAAGCGACTGGCCCAGACGAGGCATGGAAGGCACTGGGAGATGAGGGGGTGGATCTGGTGTGGGGTCTAATGCAGAAGTTGTTTGACCAGGAGGTGATTCCGGATGAGTGGCGGACCAGCATCATAGTGCATATATTCAAAGAGAAGGGAGATGTACAAGATTGCACGAATTCTAGAGGGATCAAGCTAATATCACATACAATGAAGATATGGGAGCGAATAGTGGAGAGTAGGTTGAGAGACGAAGCGGAAGTGTCAGTGGAACAGTTTGGATTTATGCCGGGAAGGAGAACGACAGATGCAGTTTTTGGATTGAAACAGTTGGCAGAGAGGTACAGAGAGGGGCAGAAGGCGTTGCACATGGTTTTTATTGACTTGGAGAAGGCATATGATAGGATACCACGGCAGGAAGTTTGGAGATGCTTAAGGGAAAAGATGGTACCGGAGAAGTATGTTAAACTGATCAAGGGGATGTACACTGTACAGGGGAATAACAACTAAGGTGAGGAGTAGCGTGGTTGTGTCAGAGAGTTTTGGGGTGGAAGTTGGTCTGCACCAAGGATCAGCTTTGAGCCCCTTCCTTTTCAATGTGGTATTCGATGTGTTGACGGACAGGATTAGAGGGGAGGCGCCGTGGTGCATGATGTATGCAGACGATGTTGTGTTGAGTGGGGAGACAAAAGAGGAGGTGGAGCAGCAGTTGGAAAATTGGAGAGAGGCGTTGGAAAGTAGGGGGATGAGAATTAGCCGAAAGACCGAATATATGAGATGTGATCTGCAGCAGGACCGAGGAGGGGAAGTGACATTGAGTGGAGAGCGTGTTAAGACGGTGGAGTATTTTAAATACTTGGGGTCAACAGTGGATGCAGAGGGGGAGCAGAGAGAGAGATAAACTGCAGAATACAGTCGGGATGGAAGAACTGGAGAGACGTATCATGGGTGCTCTGTGATAAGAGGGTCCCAGTGAAACTGAAGGGAAAGGTGTTCAAAACAGTGGTGAGGCCGGCAATGTTGTATGGAATGGAGACTGTGCCAATGAAGAAGAGCAAAGAAAGAAAAATCGATGTGGCTGAAATGAAGATGTTGAGATGGATGTGTGGAGTGACGAGGAGGGATAGGGTCAGAAATGAGCATATAAGAGGAACAGTGAAGGTGGCGGAAGCATCTAAGAAGGTGCAGGAGGCCAGGCTGAGGTGGAATGGACACGTCAGGAGAAGAGAGGAGGAGTATGTGGGGCGCAGAGTGCTGGAGATGGAGTTGCCGGGACGGAGAAGAAGAGGAAGACCGAAGACGAGATGGAGGGACTGTGTGGTGGCGGACATCAGGGAGAAGGACTTGGAGGAGGACGTGGTATACGACAGAGGAGAGTGGAGAAGACGAACCAAAAACAGCGACCCCATGTAAAGATGGGATAATAAGCTGCGGAAGAAGATTCTATTTTTTAGTTGTCATAGAAATACGTTAATTAAGTTATCTGATTAGATGCGCTTTTATAGTTGAAGATCATTTTTAGAAAATTATTTATTTTCCCCCCTTTAAAATATTACAAAATTTCTATTAGGTATCCTAATATCAATATGCCTGTCGCTGTAAGTAAGAAAATAGCAATTAAATAATTAATTTTAAAACATCAAATGACGTCATCAAGATCATTACGAAACCTATGGTAAAATTAATGAATACCCGGTTAGGTTCATTGAATGCCAGGTTAGGTCATCTGTACGCTCTTGACGATTGGTTAGGTTAAGTCGTGATATTTTCGTTGGCTTTAACGAAAATATCATGACTTAACCTAACCAATCGTCAAGGGTGTACAATTAACCTAACCGGGCATTCAATTAACGTACCCGGGCATTCAATTAATCTAATCGGGCATTCAGTTGACCTAACCGGCCATTTAATTAACCTAATCGGGCATCATTACTACTGTAATTTAGCAAAAATGTGTCTGCCTGTCTGTCCGCAGAAAAAACTTTTACGTTTCTGAACCGATTTCGACCAAACTTCGTATGGTGGATGGGGGTGATGAGTAATGAAGTATAACGAAAATATATGTGTGCCCCCCACCACCACCACCACCAATTACTGGGCCCGAGGGCCCCCAGCACCGCGATAAAACTATAGAAAAGAACGCAGCAATGAAAATCTTGAGCTTCACATTGTGTCAATATTTGTGAAGCTTAAGATTTTCATGACTACAGTTTTATTGACCAAATAATTGAACCCCCAGTAATTAGGGGCCTGCGACCCCCCAAATACTGTCGGTTCAATTATTTGGTCAATAAAACTATAGAAAAGAACGTAGTCATGAAAATCTTGAGCTTCACATCCGAGTTCATCGTATCAAGATTTGTGAAGTTTTAGATTTTCATGGCTGCGTTCTTTTCTGTAGTTTTATTGACCGAATAATTGGTTCGCCAGTAATTGGAGGGTCACAGGCACCCCAATTACTGAGGCCCAAGGTGAGAGGCATGGGAACGAAATCCAGATAAAGGGCTATTGATGTTCAAAATAAAATACGCCGTAGGCCCACAATTCGGTTTGGGTCGAAGGTCCAAGCACCGCAGATCTAGCAAAATCGGCGCGTAGCACCGATCTTTTGCTAGTGAACTTCTATTTCATAAAACATTAATGATTATTTCAGCAAAGAGTAATTTAAAAATTCTTGCAATACTCCAAACCGATGCAAGGTGATTCTACTGCTTCGGGTGCCAATAGTGCGCGCTGTGGACGTATGATATTACTCGCGTTAAATGCGCTGAAATGCCTCTCCGACTCGCTAATGCATATCTGCATCACGAACACAGACCTAGCTACTCCACTCAGTACAGGAAGAGCAGCCTTCTTCGATTGCCACCACTCCAGTAAATTATTCCCTGATGAACACATCTGAGCTTAGTAGTATCTGATTTAATTTTGTTATTTCAGCGTGGATAGCTGCATCGGTAGCTCAGTAAAGTTGTATACGCTGGCTGCTTCACATGTGTACGATAACACAAGAGCACAGTCGATAAGCTAACTGAATAGTGTGAACACTGCTCGTCTGGTACACATTAGTATTGCCAGTTATTGCTTTTATGGTATAATCTTTACTGCATAATTGCATCTCAGCTTTTAGTGTAAAGTCATCCCAGTAAGCTATAACAAACTGATATGTAACTATAACTACAAGCTGTCGACACGCAAAAACAAAAAAAATTTAAATTCGACTAGAAATTTGTGCCCCACCTTATCACGGCATTGAGCCGCCTTGACCAGCTCCCGGGTCAAGCGGGTCAACCTCATGACGCGTAACCCACTTCGGCCTGTCTTGAATTCACTCCCAAGTGACCCGCCGACCCATTTCTAACTCTGGACACGACTACAATCTTTGAAACACTACTTTCTGGAAAGAAGATGGAAAATACTATCAGAATACGAGGCACAATCGACTAGGGCAGTACTACTTTGGGGGACATTACAGTAGGTAGGAGACAGGAAGTGCTGGAACTCCAGTTTCTCCTGTCACTCTCCTCCTTAGCTGAACTTTTTTTTCCGATTCTCATCTACCCTATGAACAGTCCAGTATACTCTCAAACACACGCATCATCAATAATGCCAAGAAATACATACCCGAGGGCAACATTAGGAAATACAACCCAAATTACACTAGAGAAATAGCTCATCTCATAAGGCAACGTAACAACCTCAAACACAATACACAAACACCACACACAGAAGCCATAAAACAGCATATACAACAGCTCAACACAGTAATAAACAACAAACTTAAAGAAAAACAAACAGAAACATTTAGGAATTCATAACAACACTAAACCACTCCACAGATACATCCAGGCTATACAAGACTATAAACAGTATTACACACTCTAACAGCGGCATTCACACCTCACACCGGCTATCTGTCGCAGCCAAAATAATATCCCAACATATACACAACAAGGTAGCATTCTAGTTAATCAATACGCAAAGATAAGTCACTTAAACAGAGACAACAACCAGAAACACGCAGACAGACAAACAGCCAGACACAAGAAAACCTACGGACTCGGCACAGTTTCGAAGGCTACTGGACCAGACAACATATCTAACATACACCTTAAACATTTGGATGCACAGGGAATACTAGCTCTCACAAACATCGGCACATATTCATACCAACACTGGATTATTCCTGACATATGGAAACAAGGTAAAATTATTACACTACTCAAACCAAACAAAAATCCAACAGAACCAGCTTCCTATAGACTCATTACTTTACTATGCACACCCTCCAAAGTAACAAAAAGACTAATCTTACAAATCACCAACCCACATATACCACTATCGCCTACTCAACATGGATTCAGACCTCACCACTCAACCACGACATTACTCACTAACCTCACGCAGCACATCATGGCTAGCATCAACTCCAGACGACCAGCTCAATGTAAACTATTAGCAACAATAGACATTAGTAAAGCATTTGATGCTATCCCTCGCTTCCCTCATAAACAAAATACTCAACACAAACATGCACAATAACACCAAAAGGTGGCTGAGCAACTATCTTTCAGGAAGATACTCACATGTCACATTTAATGGCAAGTCATCCAAAAACAAGCTTTTTCCGAACGGGGTCCCTCAAAGCTCTGTTCTCTCACCAACACTATTCAACTTATGCATGCATGACATTCCAACACCCATAGATAACAAGCTTACCTTATCATTATATGCAGATGACATCACTCTAATATCCACCCACAACAACATCGACACCGCTACAAATATCCTACAAACATACATAAACAGTATACAAGACTGGCTCTCACATAATAGATTCAAAGAAGCGCCCACAAAATCAATCATCACCTTGCTAACAAGTAACACAAAAGAACACAAGATAACTCCACAGCTTACACTAAACAACACCAACATTCCACACACTCAGAGGACCAAAATACTTGGGGTCACATACACACATCATTATCTTTTGCAAACCACATTTAGAACATTAAATGTACGTCAAGACTTAACACGCTTAGGGTACATAACAGGCACAAACTTTGGACACCAGCAAGAAACAACATCACTCATATACAAACAATATATTCGCTGTTATGGACTATGCTAGCCCATGCTGGGCACCCATTATCTCAAACACACACATAAACACGTTACAGACAATGCAAAACAATGCACTTCGTATCATTACAAGATGTACTCAAACAACATCAATAGAACACCTGCACACTGAAACAAAAATACTGAAAATGAGGGAACATTTAAACATGAGGGGAATACAATTCTTGGCAGCAGCGACAATTAAGCCACAACACCCTTGCCACTACATGTACAATCATGCACCAACACCTCGCACCATTAAGGTAACACCAGAGAGACATTATAACCAAATACTCCATTCTATACCACGCCCCACAGACATCACACAATACAGAAAATACACACACACCTAACCCACAAAGCACTGACACGACTCGGTCTGAATGCGGTCGTAGGTGCGAAGCCACCACCCATTGACAGGTCAGAGACCAGCCTGAGCAGATCGGATCGAGTTAAGTTAGCACGATTCCGATGTGGACATCACCCCAACTTCCAGACATATAAACAGAGACTACACAACTCCACAGACGACACCTGCCACCTGTGCTAGGACACACCACAAACAATTGAACACATTATGAGAGACTGTACCGCTCTAGCACAAAATAGAGCACAACACAAGATCACTAGTGCGCTGAACCTCTGGTCCACTCCGGAGAGGGCGATCGTTTGACCCCGTGCCGCCGGCTTGTTCGATCAGGGTGGGCTGATTGGCTAACCAACAACAACAGCAGCAGCAACAACACACGCTTCTCCCTCTATTCTTCACTAAATATACATGCATCTTACACACTTTTAAAATTAAAAAAATAAGAATAAAATTTTTATTTTGGCTCTCTTCTCCTTCCTGCATAAAAAAAACTCTTTAACATGCTCTCAAAAGAACTGAGGAACCTCCAGCACACCAATCTGTATAGTTTCAAGAATCATCTCGACAACCATTTGAGTAGCCCCGGGTAGCTGGTTATGAGGACAGGATGAGCACTGAAAACAACTCTCTCCTGTGGAAAATCCTCCAAGTGAGGCGGAATGTTGCACATGATTCGAATACAGATACAAACTGAAGATCTATTTGAAGCTATCAAAAGTAAGTGTGTGTGTATATATATATATATATATATATATATACACACCTTTGGTTTAGCTTCCGCCCGAATTGTTCAGTATGACGAAGGTCAAACTTGTCACTCCACCTTAGACCTAGAGTTCAATGTGGAATCCGAACCACGCCCCACCAGAAGCCCAGCGTCTCAATTACTAAGGTACCTAGGGTACCCATTTATCTACCAACCAATTTCTTTATTGTGTTGAAGGATGAACAGCTGGGTTTTGCTGCGCGCCGCCTGCCGTCACCGGGTCTCGATCCCAGGGCCGATGGATTCATAGTCAGCGACGCTAACCACTACACTACCGAGGCATATATATTCTAAAAACGAGAATACCCTGAAAGACATTATAAATAAAGTGTCGACTCTCCGGGATAATGAGAATAATATTACCTTTCACGTTACTAACTTCCATAGAATACCGGTAATCTCTATGGGTGACGTAAACGTCTCGGTGCTCCTCAAACAGTATAATGAGGTACAAAAGTCGATAGTTGAACTGAAACACCAACACGTGGTGTCAAATCAGAAAAACGCGATTTCGATAGAACAGTTCCGATCAGAGTTAGATGCGTTGAAAGAGACGCTCCTCCCAAAGCCCAGTTACTCGGAAGAAGTTCAGCAAGCCAGATCTCCAAGAAGCGCGTCGGGCAGCGAGGGAAACGAAATCCTCGCCTCCAACTCCCCCCCTGAAGGTGGGGTGGAAACGCAGCATGCAGGAGTAGCGGTCAACCCCCCTCCCGTTCAGGAAAGGACTCCTGCTCCCGATCTCACAATGAGGAACAGGGACGGTCCAATGCCGAGAGTCGAGGCATCATTGCCCTCTTCCCTGCCTCCCACTGCAGAGGAGAGGTGTTCGATTACGCCTCGCTCGGTACGCAGTTCCCCCCGTTCCCACCGAAGAAGGAGAGGCACGCGCGGCCGTCAGGGTATAAACACCGCTAACAGACCCTCACCAAGCCACAGAGTAAGGGAGGGGCCTCCTATCCCCCAAAGGTTGTGCCACCCATCCCCCAGGCAGGCGAACCCTGCCTGAGGGAGATCGAGGGAGCAGGACGGGTGGGTAACTGTTAATAGGCGCCCGTCCCAAAGGTCTCCTCAACCGGTCTCCGCGGCGAGGCTACCGATGGAGAATCTCACCCTATTTGTGTCGCGAATTCAGCTCTCGAACGAGGCAAGCGATATTCGACACATGATAGAAGAAATCATTGGTGAACACAGTAGTGATAGTTAATAACTAAACACGAAATCTCCGTATTATAACTCTTTTAAAGTAATAATTAAACGTGTAAATGCGCATTTCAACCCATATAATATGAGTCAATGGCCAGACGGTATTATTGTTAAGGAGTTTATTCACTTTTCCAGGAGATTTGATAAAGGCAAAAAAAAATAAAAAAATATAATAATAATAGGCGCCCTAACGGTAATGCCTGAAAGTTGTACTGTGTACAATAATAATAATTTTACTAATAATAAATTTTCTATCAGTCATGGCAGATAACTTGTTGAAAATAGTCTCATATAATGTAAGGTCAGTGAGGAATTCAACTGTAGATGTTCATAAAATCTGCGACAGTGCAGATTTGATACTCCTGCAGGAGCACTGGCTACCTAAGCAAGAGCTAAAATTCTCTCTACCATCCATGATGACTTTATGTACCATGCGTCATCAGTAGTAGACTTGTCAGATGAATTAATGTACGGTAGGCCTTTTGGTGGTGTTGTTTTCTTATTAAGGAAAAATTTGTCAAAACATATAAGATTTTTAACAAGCGATAACGTAAGGTTGTTAGGCATTGAATTACAAGTGAACAATGATTGCATATTAATTGTAAACTGCTATTTAACATACAACAACGGCAGTAATCTAGATGAATACATTGATTTGCTGTACAAAATTAAGTCATTATCAGATAACCCCAAATATTCTCACTGTATAATAATGGGGGACTTTAACGCACATGTGAACTCGGAATTCTTTGGAGAATTGGGTAACATGTGCGAATCAGCCAATTTAAGTATAAGTTATGTAGATGTATTAGAGGTAGCCAGTGGTAATTTTACATACGTTAGCGATATGAGTGGTACCACCAGGTGGATTGATCATTGTCTCACTAGTAATAATCTAAAGGATCGAATTGTTAGAGTTCATATTTTGCATGATTTCCTTCTTTCTGATCATAGATCATTAGAAATATTAATTAACGTTACCAATTTATGCGCAACACGACTTAACAAGAACTCAATAGGTAAGAATAATCGCGTCGATTGGTCTAATGTTAATATGCAGCAGAGAATAGAATACAAAGACAGAACATGTCACCTCTTTAATAATTTAGAAATTTTGCACCTTGCCTGTAATAATCCTTGCTCAAATGATTCTCACTGTAAACTCATAGATAGGTATTATAGTAAGATAATATCCCTGGTACGAGAAGCAGGAAGCCCCCTGATTAAATCTTGCAACTATCATACTAAGAGTATTCCTGGATGGAATGATTTTATTGCCTCTCCTGAAGAGAGAATCGAAAGACGCCTATGATTTATAGTGCTTTCATGGTAGACCTAGATTAGGACCAGTATACATAAATATGTGTAGAAGTCAGGGTCAGTATAAGGCGGCCATAAGGCGATGTAAACAGGAAGAAGAGTCTATTCGAGCATCAAAAGCCTGTGAAGCTCGCATAAATAACGATAACAACAAATTTTGGAAATTTGTTAAGAATCAAACGGGTGTCAAAAATGTCCTCCCTCCGACAATCGATAGGGTGTCGGGGGAGGATGAAATTGCAAAGCTGTGGAAAAACCACTACTCTAACATTCTTAATAGTGTGAGTAGGGATAATCTTAAGATAGATTGCAGCGAAACGATTGTGGGAGGGACAAGGGAAAATATTTTGATATCATTTTCTGAAGTAAAGAGGTTAATTAAAGAGTTAAAGACTGGTTCTGCGTCAGGGGTAGATAACTTATCGAATGAGCACTAAAAATATGCAAATGACGTAGTATGTCTGCATATATCATTGCTCCTATCAGCCATGCTTGCTCATAGCTATATCCCTGCAGAGTTCATGAGGGTATATATCTTGCCCCTGGTCAAAAATAAGTACGGAGACATTCTGTCCAACAATAATTACAGGCCTATTACTGTCGCTTCCTGCTTCTCGAAACTACTAGAAAACTCTTGTTACTCCGATTAAATGATTTCCTATGGACATCTCCTAATCAGTTTGGCTTTAAAAGGTCCCACTCAACTGACCTGTGTATCTATGTACTTAAAGAAACAATATCTAAATACATTGACAGTAATTCAACCATTTATAGCTGTTTCCTTGATATAAGTAAGGCATATGATAGGGTGAACCACAATATTTTATTTGCAAAACTAGAAGACAGGAAGGTTCCCATGTACATATTAAATTTATTGAAATTTTGGTATTCCCACTAATCTTTCACTGTTAGGTGGGGCAATGTACTATCCGCGGTCCTATTCAAAGGAGTGACATAACGAAGGAGTGACATAACAAAGGAGTGACAAATCGGAGATAAAATTCAAAGGAGTGACATAACAAAGGAGTGACAAATCGGAGATAAAATTCAAAGGAGTGACATAACAAAGGAGTGACAAATCGGAGATAAAATTCAAAGGAGTGACACGAAAATACCAACAAAGAAGAAAGAACAAATCCAGAGGGAAGAGAGGCTTGCAACTGTTAGGTTAGGTTAGGTTAGGTTTCTAGTTTTTGAAATAAAATCTTAATTTTAACAATTCTAACAAATTTTTTTTAAATAAAATTTTAATAATTATACTCCTTTGAATTTTATCTCCGATTTGTCACTCCTTTGTTATGTCACTCCTTCGTTACGGTATTTATGTCACTCCTTTGTTATGTCACTCCTTTGAAATGTCACTCCTTCGATACAGACCCACTATCCGAGTGTTTTGGCTCCTCTTGCGGGGTGAGACAAGGCTCCTTGCTCTCCCCTATGCTGTTTAATTTGTATATTGACGGATTAATTGCTTCACTTAATGAGGCAACCGTAGGATGTTGTATAGATAACACAAGGATAAATAACTTAGTTTATGCCGATGATATGGTGTTAATAAGTCCCTCTGTTAAAGGTCTGGATCGGCTTCTAAATGTCTGCGAAGTGTATTCGTAGAAACATGATATTCTTTTTAATGTTACAAAAACTAAGGTTATGCAATTTCATCCTAAAAGCTGTAATCAGCCAGCTGATATAAGGTTTAAAATGAATGGTGAAGTAATTGAGGAAGTACAAGAGTTTAAGTATTTGGGTCAAACTATTACCAGCTCCTTGAGTGATGACTCGGATATAAGAAAACAATCTCGAAGCCTGTGTGCTAAAGCGAATATGACCATAAGGTACTTTCGTTTCTGTACAAGTGATGCTAAAGACACACTCTTTCGTACTTTTTGCAGTAATATATACGGTCAGCAACTCTGGGTGAATTATAAAAAAGGTTCTGGCAGAACCCTAAATTTGCTGTACAACAGGTCTTTTAGACTCTTACATAAATTACCCCCGAGATGCTCAGCTTCGCAAATGTTTGCTACCCGCAATGTCCCGAGCTTCCCTGAGGTAACAAGACGTGCTCAACACAGTCTAATGCAAAGAATTAAAAAATCAACCAACCCGATCATCCAAGCTATCCATGAGTCCTGCCATTTATTCTCTAAGCTATGGACTTCTTGGTACGGAAACGTCTGTCTGTAGCCCCACTTAACTTCAACAGTACCGTGTTAATTCTAATCAATTGTATATATTTCTATCCTTAGTATATGAACTGTCATTGTATTAATAATATTTGTCATATGGATTATAGTCTGCCAATAAACCTTTTCATTTTCATTTTCATATATATATATACATATGGGATGAATTTCACAATTAAACACGTGAAATGACTGAATGAATGATGCAAACCCACAAGGAGAAATAAAAATGATTCCAAGGTCTTTCGTGTATTCAGAAGTGCACCTCGTCAGGGAATGAAGGGAGAAGACGAGATGACAAAAATATATACCTATGTACAGCGGGACAGAAAAATAAAAAGATTAGCACATGATTAACAAGAGTTAATTAGAGGCAAAAGGTATTTTAACAGGATATTGTCAATTTTATACATTCCCGCACTGTTACTGAATTTTTTTTAAAATGGATAAATGCACATTCTAAAATATTCCTTTCAATTATATCTGTGTTTTTAAAGAGCGCTTTAGAACTATCCCACTTCGTACTATGATTACATCTATACATATGGTTAAACAATGCATTAGAGTTATTTGCTGTTCTCCTTGCATATTTATGCTGTTTTACCCTAATATCTAACGTTTTTCCCGTTTGACCTATATATACACAGTACTGAGTTACATTGTGTGCATCCGATCGAATAAACACAACCAACCGCATTATCCGGGATATTCTTTATTAGGCATGATTTTACAGTATTATTATACTAAAAGTCACTTAAAGTGACCGGAAATACGACTCGTTGGTGATTCCATTGTTCGACGGCAGCTCGAGGAATTCTGTGGGAGAAACCATCGTCGTACACGCCGTTTCTGCTACCCTGGTGCAAGGGTGAAGGATATAACTAATAGTGTTGACCATTTTACAGACGATACCTCTGAGGACACAACGTATGTTATTTATGTCGGTACTAATAACGTTTTAAATTCTAGATCGGAAGAACTGCTGGCTAGGTACAGGTACTTACAGAGCGATTAAAGGAAAAATCTAATAGGATTCTTTTAACAGGTATACTTCCTCGAATTATCCAACGTAGCGATTTCTACAGCAAGGCGACCTATATCAACAATAACCTAAAGTCTCTTTGCCAACAGGAAGGAGTGCATTTTGCGAATTTTTGGAACAGTTTTTACGGCAGGAGGGACTTGTTCTCGGAGATGGACTTCATCTTAATGACGTTGGAGCTGCGCGTTTACGAAGACTATTTCATAATACTGTCTCTTCTTTTCAGGCTGCCGTAACTTGAACGGTCCCAGCGTAATTTCCACAAATTTCCCCTGCGCTTGCGAAGGTGGCGCAATTACAAACAATTTGAAGGTTCTATCCTTAAATGCTCGTAGCCTACGAAGTAAAATAAACGATTTCTTTTCTTTAATTGCTTGTAAAGACTATTATTTAATTGCGATAAATGAATCGTTGCTTAGCACTGAAACACGTGACTTTGTAGTGGAGTATCAAATTAGAGGTTATAGACTTTTTGTTAAAAACAGAATAGGTAGGCGAGGAGGCGGTGTTATGTTGTATATCAAAGATAATATTGCGAACGTTATAGAAGTAAAGCACACAATTCCAGAACCGATAGATTCGACTATAGCAGAACTTAAATTGAACGATTTCAAACTTGTTGCGGTTATATATAGGCCCCCTAACCAAACAGCTGATACGAACGAAGCGTTATATCGTGAACTAAAGAGAATAATAGGTAGTGAGCAGGCATTAGTTATGGGTGACTTTAATTGCGCCAACGTGAATTACGATACAATGCAGGGAGACGCGGAAGGTAATCGTTTAGTTAATTTTCTCGAGGATAGCTTTCTTATTCAAAAGGTTGGGGAACCTAAGAGGTTGGATAGTATTTTAGATTTAGTAATAACTACGGATGATAGGCTAATCACTGATCTTCAAGTAATAGAACCGTTCAGCAATAGCGATCACAATATGGTAGAGTTTGTCCTCTCAGTAAGTCACTCGAAACCAACTAACTCGACTAAAATTCCTAACTTCCAGCACGCAGACTTTTGTAAATTTCGAAATAAATTGTCACACGTCATTTGGGAAAACGTAATGGGGAACTCCAACGCAAAACTAATGTGGGAATCGTTTGAAACAGTATTTAGGACTATAAATGAGGAGTGTACCGTACAAAATTAAGCGTGCGAAAGTAAACAACAAGCCCTTGTGGTTTACTTCTAGAGTAGGATATTATAAAGAGTAGAGATAGGGCTTATAGGCTACATAAGTGCGATGAAGATAATTTGTGGTTACGAAACAAATACATATCTCTAAGACGTGAAGCGAAAAGTGTAATAAAAAAGTCCAAGTGCGAATTTGAAATCTCCATAGCTCGTGACGGTAAAGAAAACCCCAAGCGATTCTTTCAGTACGTCAACAATAGAAATCCAGTGAAAAGTGTCTTGGAGCCGTTGAAAAATGTTAACAGAGATCTAGTTTCTGAAAACAAGAAAATGGCTACCTTGCTAAACGAATTTTTTACGTCACTTTTTACTATAGAAGATGTAACGAATATCCCTACGGTCATAGACATAATACCTTTTGATAATGGTAATATTTTGGATAATATTGTGGATAGTGAAGGGGTGGTAATGCGCTTTAGTGATAAAATGAAAATGCGTAAATCACCGGGACCGGATTCCATATATCCCATACAACTAAAATAATTAAAAGATAGCATTGTTGTGCCGCTAACAAAGATTTTTAATGCGTCTATTTCTGAGGGGTGCGTACCAGATAATTTCAAGTTAGCAAACGTAACACCTATCTTCAAGAAAGGCGATAAAGGTGCGACGGGAAATTATAGGCGAAACAAATCTTGCTTAACTAATCTTTTAGAATTTTTTCAAAGCGTGGTTGACGTTTTCGATAGTCATCGGGCGGTTGATGTAGTGTATTTAGATTTTCAAAAAGCGTTTGACACCGTACCGCAGAGGGTGGTCGAGGGTGGTCGTTGATGGAGCGGAGTCGTGTTGGGCTAATGTAGCGAGTGGCGTTTCTCAGGGTTCTGTATTTGGCCCCTTGCTTTTTCTTATATATATTAACGATTTAGATGTCGGCCTAGTCAGTACAATTTCAAAGTTTGCGGATGACACGAAGCTGGGTGGTAGGGCGATTAATGACGAAGATAGAGGTAAAATCCAGGAAGATCTGAATAAAATCGTTGATTGGTCAGTCACATGACAAATGAGATTTAACGTCGATAGGTGCAAAATTTTACATATAGGTTCGCGTAACGGTAATTTTGCGTATAGTATGTCAGGGAAGGAGTTAACAAGCGTAGAGCAGGAAAAAGATTTAGGAGTTATAGTCACTGGTGATTTAAAAGTAGCGAAACAAAGTACAGCAGCGGTCAATAAAGCGAACAAAGTGTTAAGTTTTATAGCTCGGAATTTTGAGTACAAATCGTGCGATATTATAGTTCCTCTTTATAAATCATTAGTTAGACCCCATTTGGAGTACGCGATCCAGTTTTGGAATGCGCATATGCGAAAAGATATAGACAAACCGAAAGAGTTCAAAGACGAGCAACTAAGATGAATAACTAAGATGATTCCGTCGCTTAGGTCAAAGTCGTTCGAGAGGCTTAAGGAGTTAAAATTGACTACACTCGAGACTAGGAGGCTAAGGGGTGATCTAATGCAGGTTTTCAAAATTATGAATGGGTTCGATAACGTAGATAGAGATAGCTTTTTCGAAATATCTCAACATAATAGGACTAGAAATAACGGGTGTAAGTTGACAAGTAGAAGGTTCGAGACAGCAGATGCCAAAAACTTTTTTACGCATAGAATAGTAAATAGCTGGAATTGTTTGCCGGTAGAAGTAACACTGGTCTACAAATTTTGAAAAAGTTTGTGCTTCGGAGATAAAATGTGTTTCCTATTATGGATTTTGGGGTGCTGAAGACGAATATGACCATAAAAACAGTCAATTGGCTACAGTTTCCAAGAAAATTTAAGTTACATATTTTGCGTATATGTATACTATATATTAGTAACATACCTGTATAATGCAGTCACTTATATTGATTCAACCCGTCGCTTCTTTGCTTGTCTCTTGTATTCAACTTTTGGAACATCTCTTGTTATTGTCCAGCAGTAGTCTGCTAACAATGATGGACTCCATTTCCCCTGGTAGCGTTTCTCCATCGCTGAGATATCCTGGTGGAAACGTTCACCATGATCATCGCTGACTGCTCCGCAGTTGGCCGGAAGAAATTCCAGGTGCGAATGGAGGAAATGTATCTTTAAAGACATATTGCAGCCCATTTTTTGATAGGACAACAGCAGGTTTTGCACTAGCTCCCTGTAATTGTCAGCTTTGGTATTTCCGAGAAAATTGGTTGCTACTAACCGGAAAGCATTCCACGCTGTCTTCTCCTCACCACCTAGGATACGGTCGAACTCCTCATCTCTAAGAAGCTCGCGGATCTGTGGACCAACAAATACACCCTCCTTGATTTTTGCTTCACTGAGCTTTGGGAATTTACCACTGAGATACTTAAAAGCTGCCCCCGTTTTATCCAGAGCCTTAACAAAATTTTTCATGACGTCCAGTTTGATGTGTAAGGGTGGCAACAAAATCTTGCTCGATTCTACAAGTGGAGGATACTGAACATTTTTTGTTCCAGGTTCCGATGAGTGTCGGAGTGGCCAATCCTTCTTGATGTAATGAGAAGTCCTAGCCCGACTATCCCATTCACAAAGAAAATAGCAATACTTAGTGTAGCCCGGCTGCAGTCCAAGCACGATAGCAACAACTTTCAAGTCACCACAAACCTGCCACTGATGTTTGTCATAGTTTATGCAGTTCAAAAGTTGCTTCATGTTGTCATGTTTCTTTCATGTAGACTGCATGACCAACTGTAATTGATGGCAATACGTTGCCAACATGCAACAAAACAGCTTTTAGACTCAACTTCGATGAATCAATGAACAGTCTTCAGTCATCAGGATTGTGAATAATGTTGAGAGCTGCCATCAGACCATCGATATCGTTGCAAGCTACAAGGTCACCTTCCATGATGAAGAATGGGACAAAATCCTTTTGACGGTCACGAAACTTACACACTCTAACATTTTCAGCGGGGAGATTCCACTGCTGCAATCTTGAGCCCAACAGCTCTGCCTTACTCTTTGGCAGTTCTAAATCTCTGATAACGTCGTTTAATTCATTCTGGGTTATCATGTGCGGTTTAGAAGATGTCAAGTTATAAACAAATTCAGGGTCTTGTGAAGTTGAATGCTCACAAGTTTCGCAGGTTCCTTCATTCTCCTCGTCCTCTGACTCCAGGGAGAATGAGTGTGGGGGCTCAGGAACGGGTAGTCCTTCGCCGTGAGGTACCGGGCGTATAGCAGAGGGTATATTCGGATATTGTAAAATCCACTTTTTCTTCTTGCAAATACCTCTCTTGACTGGAGGCACCATGCAGAAGTAACAATTGCTGACATGATCTGTTGGTTCCCTCCACACCATTGGCACTGCAAAAGGCATAGATTTCCTTTTCCGATTCAACCACTGGCGAAGGTTTGTTGCACAAGTATTGCAGCATATGTGTGGGGCCCAGTTCTTGTCCTGATCTCCAATCTTACAGCCAAAATAAAGATGATAGGCTTTCCTAATCATGGCGGTTATAGCACGCTTTTGTGATGGAAAAGTCAATTCTCCACAAACATAACAGAAGTTATCTACACTGTTCACGCAATTACGAGGCATCTTTGTTCAAATTAGGCTGAAAAAAATTCAGTTTCAAAAGCAAACACTATAAAGAGTTTGACAAGGGTGCACTCTATGACTTCCGCGAATGAACTGATGCTGTGGCGCAATATGTAGACGCCTGTGATACATCGACGCCTTGACTCTACTGCGCATGCGCAGTTATATTTTTTTTTATTTTAATAAATTAATGTAATTACATTGCATTTCAATAATTTTAAATTAGGTAAGGTTAAGTTAGGTTAGTATTCCATTTATATTAATATCAAAAACATTATGGGAAGCAATATGTTAAAATGATCCAATCTATTTTTTAATAAATAATTTACAAATACATAATGTAATAGATAAATTTAAAATTACATTTTATTGTGTATATATATATATATGTATATATTTACATTAATTTATTAAAATAAAAAATATAACCGCGCATGTGCAGTAGAGTCAATGCGTCGATGTGTCACAGGCGTCTACATATTACGCGACAGATGCAGTCCAGTTAGTAGGGTGCAGGGTTGCCTGATATCTTTATAAATAGAGCCAATTGGCAATTTTAGGCATCATTTTCTTATTCAGTGACCCAAAATTAGTAAAGATTGACTACTTTTATTTTCGAAGCATTTAGGCTGTAGACCAGTGTAATTAGTAGCACGTCTATAAACATGTTTAAAAATCGATTAGACGCATATGTTGATAGATTGGGTATAGTTTAAGGTAGTAAAATTAAGGCTTTGTGGTTCGGAACCCACGTAAAATTGTAGGTCCCCTCCGCCACCACGGAGGACATGCACAATACACAATTATGAACACAGTTAGGTAGACCAGCCATGACTGGATCCTAGGGTCTTTGTTGGTCTGAAACATTGTAACATTATAATATATTTTTAGGAGCAAAAACTGGGACTTTTTCTATTTTTGGAGTTATAAACTAAAATGACTATATTTTCAGGAGCCAAAAGAGGGACACCTCTCTTCCTCATATATATATATATATATATATATATATATATATATATATATATATATATATATATATAACTTGGTTGAATGGTTTGTTCTTAGGGAAGCGTAGCTTAGCGAGGAATAGGAGGACGAAAAGATGGTACATGTTTATTAACAGACGTTTCGGAAAAATTCAATTTCCATCATCAGTGCTAAAAAGTTTAAAAACAAATAGAAATAAATAAGTATAATAAATAAAAACGAACAATAAATTAAAATGGCGCAACAATTAGCGAGAATTAATAGTAAGTCACAATATATATATTAAATTAGAAGATTAAAAATTAAATGATATAAAGTATAAAAGTGTGGACAAAAAGTAAAATATAAAACGGTTTAGGTGAAACAGAATTGAAGGGGTTCTTACCAGATTGTTAACGTAATGAGAGATTAATTGTACAGAAGATTGGGAATGGTTGCCTGTTGAAAGAATTCCATATTAGAAAGATGGAGCCGGGCGGAGTGATGGTGGATTTCTTTTGAGTTTGAAAGTTTATTTGGCAATGTTTAAATTGAAAGCGGAACTGTAATCGTTGAGGGTTGGCTGGATACTGAGGATATAAAGGGACTCAAGTATGCGGAGGTCGATTAGTTGGTTGGCTGAATTAATGATTTTGAAATTGGAGGAAAGTAACGGGTGGTTGTGAAGGTGGCAGTGATCCCTTATTGCTGATTTGGAGGGTTTGTTCAAGGGCTGTGAAGTTCTTGTAGAAATCCCACGATGCTCGTCCACTCTTGTTTGATATTGGCGGATGGTACTGCCAATATAGTTCGCTTTGCAGCGACACAATTAAAAGCGTAGATGGTGGACGAAGCAAATGGCTGGGGTGTTTTTTCTTTATGGTTGAGGTAAGATTTGATACTGTTGTTGTTGGTGAAAGCGAAATGAAATTTAATTTGGCGGTAAAGCGGAGTGAATAAGAGACGGAGTTCTGAAAGTATTTTGTGGCTAATGTGGTCGTAATAGGGGAATGAAAAATATTGTACGCCTTTTTTAACAGTGGGAACTTTAAAGGGGGGTTGATAAATATTATTAAGAAAGTTTCTGGTTAAAGATTGTAAGAGATGTTTCGGGAAAGAGTTATTAATGCTGAAGTTAAGTATTAACTCTATTTCATGGTGGAAGGATAAGTACGAGGAGCAAAGATGGTAGGCACGGTGGATTAAAATTTTAATACTGTTTATTTTATATAGCGAAGGGATGTGGCTTAGGAAATTAGTACCCAGGCCTGTGTACGTGGGTTTTCGATATATGGAAGTACTAAATTTGTTGTTTTGTTTAGTTATTGTAATATCTAGGAAGGGAAGGGTGGTATTGGATTCGTCTTCTTTGGTGAACTTAATGTTTTTATGTTGGGAATTAAGGTAGTTAAGAAAAAGGGGGGGGGGCGTGGTTGGCATTGTGAAAAAGGAGAAAGGTGTCATCAACGTATCTTTTATATAGGTGTGGTTTATAATGAGTGGGGCAATGAAGTAGCCAGTTATTTTCGTGATGGCTGAGGAAGATGTTCGCTAAAGTGGCACTTAAGGGGGATCCCATAGCTAGTGAGTCGGTTTGTTGATAAAGTTGTTGGTTAAAGAAAAAATAGGTGTCTGAGGCGGCGAGCGTAAGCAGTTTGGTAAATTCATGTTTTGTTAGATTCAAAACTGTGTTCGGATTGTTGGCGAAAAGGCTGTTAATACAGATATCGATGGCTTCTTTCATTGGAACGTTGGTGTAGAGAGATACTATATCGAAACTATGCATACGAAGGTTATTTGAGTTATTTATGGTCCATATTTCTTTAGCGAATTCGTAGGAGTTGGTGACGGAGTATTCGTTTTGGGTTAGGGGGGTGAAAGTGGGAATTAGGAATTTTGCTAGTTTGTAATTGTGGGTAGTGTAGGCCGAAAGGATGGGTCCAATTAAAGAAGCCATCGATATCTGTATTAACAGCCTTTTCGCCAACAATCCGAACACAGTTTTGAATCTAACAAAACATGAATTTACCAAACTGCTTACGCTCGCCGCCTCAGACACCTATTTTTTCTTTAACCAACAACTTTATCAACAAACCGACTCACTAGCTATGGGATCCCCCTTAAGTGCCACTTTAGCGAACATCTTCCTCAGCCATCACGAAAATAACTGGCTACTTCATTGCCCCACTCATTATAAACCACACCTATATAAAAGATACGTTGATGACACCTTTCTCCTTTTTCACAATGCCAACCACGCCCCCCCCTTTTTCTTAACTACCTTAATTCCCAACATAAAAACATTAAGTTCACCAAAGAAGACGAATCCAATACCACCCTTCCCTTCCTAGATATTACAATAACTAAACAAAACAACAAATTTAGTACTTCCATATATCGAAAACCCACGTAAACAGGCCTGGGTACTAATTTCCTAAGCCACATCCCTTCGCTATATAAAATAAACAGTATTAAAATTTTAATCCACCGTGCTTACCATCTTTGCTCCTCGTACTTATCCTTCCACCATGAAATAGAGTTAATTCTTAACTTCAGCATTAATAACTCTTTCCCGAAACATGTTACAATCTTTAACCAGAAACTTTCTTAATAATATTTATCAACCCCCCTTTAAAGTTCCCACTGTTAAAAAAGACATACAATATTTTTCATTCCCCTATTACGACCACATTAGCCACAAAATACTTTCAGAACTCCGTCTCTTATTCACTCCGCTTTACCACCAAATTAAATTTCATTTCGCTTTCACCAACAACAATAGTATCAAATCTTACCTCAACCATAAAGAAAAAACACCCCAGCCATTTGCTTCGTCCACCATCTACGCTTTTAATTGTGTCGCTGCAAAGCGAACTATATTGGCAGTACCATCCGCCAATATCAAACAAGAGTGGACGAGCATCGTGGGATTTCTACAAGAACTTCACAGCCCTTGAACAAACCCTCCAAATCAGCAATAAGGGATCACTGCCACCTTCACAACCACCCGTTACTTTCCTCCAATTTCAAAATCATTAATTCAGCCAACCAACTAATCGACCTCCGCATACTTGAGTCCCTTTATATCCTCAGTATCCAGCCAACCCTCAACGATTACAGTTCCGCTTTCAATTTAAACATTGCCAAATAAACTCTCAAACTCAAAAGAAATCCACCATCACTCCGCCCGGCTCCATCTTTCTAATATGGAATTCTTTCAACAGGCAACCATTCCCAATCTTCTGTACAATTAATCTCTCATTACGTTAACAATCTGGTAAGAACCCCTTCAATTCTGTTTCACCTAAACCGTTTTATATTTTACTTTTTGTCCACACTTTTATACTTTATATCATTTAATTTTAATCTTCTAATTTAATATATATATTGTGACTTACTATTAATTCTCGCTAATTGTTGCGCCATTTTAATTTATTGTTCGTTTTTATTTATTATACTTATTTATTTCTATTTGTTTTTAAACTTTTTAGCACTGATGATGGAAATTGAATTTTTCCGAAACGTCTGTTAATAAACATGTACCATCTTTTCGTCCTCCTATTCCTCGTATATATATATTAGGGTGTGACCGTTGCCCTCCAAAAATCAAAATATGGTCCTACAATGCTGTTCAAAGTTTTAGTGTTGTGTATTTATCTAGGAAACACCCCTGTAATTTTTCTTGGAGATCGGTGCATCTTTGAGCTAGCACCGTCGTACCAGCAAGTATTGCTATTTCAGCTTATGAACTTCATAAATAAGTGTGAAAATAGCACATTTTATCAGATTTTCATTTCCGGGTCTGGAACGCTGACCCACAAATTTTCCACGTATTATTTTATTGCATTTCATTTTAATGATGCTCTTTTCTTTTCCCTTGACAGTGATTTGATGTTGTGAATAGAGAATTTAATCATGGATACACGGCAAGATGATGAGTATGTCAGAATGTTATTGGGCACCGTACCCCGAGAAGAAGAAAAGGAAATAAAGGGCTGCAAACTGCCAACTAATAGGCAGGTCTTACTATGTCTGTTAGCAAACCTTCGGGATATGCATTGGGACCAGGCTTTATCTGCCACCATTGACAATGTGCTTTTGCATTACCAGAAGGCGAATGTCCCGACCATTACAGGAAGGAACAATATTGGCCGAGTGATTAAAACTTACTATGACAAAGACTACATGATGCTTATGAAAAAGAATGAGGATAGAAGACGGGCTGATGATCCTGGAATTATGAAGTTTAAATCAGAATTGAGCCGGACGATGAAATTTTATAAGAACACAGTGTTGAAAGACATGGCGGCTGCGAAAAAGGAGAAAACTCAGGCCGAACAAGATGCCATCGATACTGACATACTCTTTATGAAAAGCATGCTAAGTGACAGAGTAGCTACCTACTCTGGGGTAAACAAAGTACTCACAGAAAAGGTTCAGAAGCGACAGAAAAGGCAGATGCGAGAAGAGAAGCGACAAGAGAGAGAGCAATGTGATCATGCTGAGAATGTACAGGCTGATATTGATTCACCTATTAGCTCTGATGAGGACGATGACATTGATGAGGCCAGCACTGCTGAACCAAAGAGAAAACATCGGAGAACAGTGAAAGAGGGAGTTTCAATTTTGTGCCCCATGATATTCTGAAGTCGGCAGAACTTGTTTCATGCAGTATTCGAAACAACATCTCGCCGACCCAGCTGAGTGCAATTGTGTACTCCCTTGTATCTGCATGTGGTGGAGATACATCAAAGCTGAGTCTAAATGCAAGGACGGCCCACCGATACCGAGCTTCCATCGTGTCAGAAATAAGTTTAAAAATCATGGATGAATGGCAACCATCAGACAAAGTACTGGTGCACTGGGATGGTAAACTTATGGACACGCTGGATTCCAAAGGCACTGATGACCGCCTGCCCATTCTTGTGTCTGGTGTCAATGGCACAAAGCTTCTTCGAGTCCCACCTCTTCCGCATTTGACTCAAAAAGCTGGCCTGGTTCAAGGAGACTTGATATCAACAGCAACCAAACAACTTCTGGTCGATTGGGAGTGTGAACAGAATGTCGTTGGTATGGTTTTCGACACAACTTCATCCAATACAGGTAAACCTATTTCAAACATCAGCGTGAATTTATCACGACATTAATACCAAAATACAGTGAATGATTTAACAGAAATCTGCAAAAAGCACGTGCCTGAAATGGTGGCCTTAAACTACAATTACATTTTTTTTTCAGGACAAAAAACAGCTGCTTGCGTCTCCCTCCAAAAGGAATTAGAGCGTGCCGTATTCTGGTGCGCCTGTCGCAGGCATGTGGGCGAAGTCATCCTAGGTGTTTGCTGGGATTGCTTGAAAGTGGAGGGCTCTTCAAGTCCAAACATAATGGTTTTCCAGAGGTGAGTCATAAGCTTTACAAAATAACAAGGAATATTATTATCTAATGAACAAATTTAGTGGAATTTCTTTTATTAGACTTATAAGATATACTAACACCAAGCAAATGATCGATCATATCAATCTTAATACCCCTAAAAATATTATAGATTAGTACGAAATACAATAATCCCAATAATTGCATTTCTAGGTTCAAGAACCATTTCTCTCAACTGGCGTACAATGAAAAAAAGAAATACTACTACCTCGCAATGCCTGGAGTGTTTGAGGAGTGCCAGCAGGAGATGGCTGACTTCTTCCGTGAATCTCTAGCCCAACCATTTACATGTGGCGACTACAAGGAGCTGGTAGAGCTTTGTCTGCTGCTTGTAACTAAGGATCCGAGCCAGTGAACTTCACAATGGTCTACCCCGGCGCACTTCACAAAGCAAGGTGGATGGCTAAACTGCTCTATACTCTCAAGATTGTTCTTTTGTCAGGCCAGATCAAAGAGCAGTTTCCCAAAGCCGAGGTTGTGACTAAAGTCAAATCAGCAAGTTAGAACGGTTTGCTGTGTTCACAGTCGCTGTTTATGTCCCATGGTGGATTGTTTGCCCCGTTCCAGCAAGTGCGCCACTGAATGATTGAATTTGGTCGAAACCTTGGCTGAATTTGCCCCATATGACGCCACAATAGTTGACAAAGCACGTGTGGCACTCGGTAGACACACTTGGTACCTAACTGAGGAGTTGGCCCCACTGGCTTTGTTCTCGTCCCAAGTACAAGAGAGGACAAAAGAGGAGATGAGGAAGGCCCTTCTTTGCCATGAAGGCACTGAAGTTACTAAGAGAGTGGGGCTCAATCATGGGGGCTATGGAAAGCCATATCTTCCCCCTGTCCCAGAAAGTGGCACTGCCCTGGTGGACCTAATTGGGCCTGACTCAAGCCGGTTCTTCATCATTTTAGGCATGCCCTATCAGTTTCTCGACAGTCCAGCCAGTGAATGGGCGGATCATGACGACTACCTGAACATGAAACGGGTTGTGGACAAGCTTCAGGTCGTCAATGAGGCTGCAGAGCGTGGTGTAAAACTTTGCCATGACTTTCTTAATGTTGCCAGGGATGAGGAGCGCTTTCAAGAAGTCCTTCAAGTAGTTGAAAATGACAGACTCCGCGTTCCTAATCAGCGCAAACGATCATCTGTTTCCGAACAGAAATCATGGTTTCTTGCTCTAGAGAAATAATACCTTGTGAATATATGATAAAACCCCTTAATGTACCATGAGAGAATAAGAATGATTAACTTTTTTGTGTTAGTGATAACAGCTTTTAATTAAGACAGGCAAATGATTTGTGTTAATATCCCTTATGATGGTTGTGTAATCTCATATATAGGCGCGTATGCCGTATAAGCAAAATCGCTATTTTTCAAATTGCTGGTGCTCACTCGAATATGCATGAATCTTCAAAAAATTGCACATGGGTATTTTTTATGTCAATATGCAACACCAAATGTTTGAACAGCATTGTAGGACAAAGTTGGGGCAACTGTCACACCTTAATATATATATATATATATATGTGTGTGTGGAACATAATTATTACTTCACTGCCTGTATTTTTCTCTTGAGTATATAATTATGAAAAAAATTAACTCAACTGAGAATGGCTTATATCTATGACATACCAATACACAATATTATCGTACTTGCTTTTCAATTCCCATACTTTCAGTAGATGAAATCTTTGAAGTAACTCCGGAGTTGATTTCAACATAGTGTACAACTACAGGCTTGATTGAAGTTTATTTTACTTAAAAGTAAAGCTTTTAGAGTTGAGACTTTCAGTTGTGCTTTCTCAGATGTCCAGGTCATATTCATTTGAGAGAAAGCACGTTCAGTCGAAGCATTAGTTCCTGGAAGACAGAGTATGAACTGAACTAATGCTGACATTCATTGATGATTGACATCTCTGGCCTTGAAATGAGTGAATACTTCCACCCAGCGCTGGTCTGTTGATAATTTAGATGCATTCCACTCTGCTACTTTCTCATCACTAATGTACTTTGCAAAACACGTGAACTCATCAAATAATTCAATGTCAAATTTGGGGTCAAATAGTTGTTTTTCAGCAGCAAAATCCATTGTTTTCTTAACAACTGACCACTTTGGAACTTGTTTTAGTAAATCCCACTGCATACACTCAACGTTTGGCAAGTGACCCGACCACTGATCCAAGTACTTGACACATGTGTCATGAAACTCAATTAATATTTTCTTTATAGATAAGGAATCATTAGAATCAATCAACCCATCTTGTTCAAGTTTGTTTACAAGACTCCTGACTGAGAGTGGCACAAACACATTATCTTTCTTTGATTGCAAATTATCCTTCAGATCAGAAATTACACTCATCACTTCCACAACTGATATATGTTCACTCTCAATCTTTAAAACCACTTGGTGAAAGGTGGCTGCTTGACAGTGCACAAAGTTGAGCCAGATCTCTGATTGTGGGTTTTCAAAAAAGTTTTTCAATATCACTGGACACTTGCTTTGGCTCAGAAAGTATGATCTTAGACCAGGAAACAACTTGAGTATTCTTTCAACTGCAGGCATTAATGCCAACCACCTTGTTTTACTATATCCCAGTAACTGTTTATATTCAATGTCCACAAAATCACAACTGAAAGTATGATCTTAGACCAGGAAACAACTTGAGTATTCTTTCAACTGCAGGCATTAATGCCAACCACCTTGTTTTACTATATCCCAGTAACTGTTTATATTCAATGTCCACAAAATCACAAAACTCTTTCAGCTCTTCTACTCGAACAGTATAGATGTAGAAATATGAATATATTTTTACAACCACTGTTTCCACATCAATTGGCAGACAGTCACTGGCAGACTGAACAGCATTATGTACAATATGTGCAAAACAACCAATCCCAATTAGTTATCTACCAATGTAGTCATTTAGCTTCCTGAAAATGTTATTCACTCCTTTTCTTGCAGCACCACCAAAATTACAGTTAGTGTTATCACCACAGAAAGCAACTAATTTTCTTCCCAGGTCATGCTCTTCAATAATATCAGTTAAATATTTCACCACAATATCCGAGGTTTCTCCAGACTGAGATTTAAAGTCAATAAGCTTCACTTGAGCACCTTTATATGGCTGAAAGAAGCGAATTAAAACAGGAAACATCTTCATGTTTCCATGGTTGCTTGCATCAGTTAGCAATGTTATGCACTGATCATCCTTTAATTGTTTTATTAATTCTGTTTCAGCATATGGTGCAAATACATTTGAAACAATCGCTTTGCACTTTGTTCTGGCACATGAAAATTTTGGTTCAAAGCATGTTTTAAAAATTTTTGTTGCACATTCAGTAGATCTGAAGCTTTGATTTTCCGTAACTGTATGGTAAGCCCACAAACCGTCAGCAGCAGCTACTTCTAAATCCTTATTACTAGGTGTCACACTTTTAAAATAATCACTCACTATCTTACTAGATGAAGCACCGATATCAACCGATTTGTGTCTTTTTGAGCCAAGATGCTTAGTAATATCATTAATCCCACCATATCCAATGCTGACGTCACTTCTACATTTCTCACACCGTACGTACATCACTTTCTGTTGTTGTTTTTGTAATAAATGGATATTTAGACTGCAGATGTGCATTAAATGTACACTTCCTTTTAGTTTTAGACATTTTGTGTTGTCAAACTAGGCCTACGACCTTACGTACGATACAATTAATAACTTTCCTTATCCTTCAAACGAAAAAGTTTAACCTAGCTGCAAAAGAAAAAAAAAGGATGCAGGCATAAAACTTAATTAAGGTTATTAATTAAGCAAACATAACTTTACACAGAGGCCGCCAATGAAACACTGAAACGCTAGTCGGGAATCACGGCACTGCCGCACGGCGACAGTTCAGTTTGCAAGTTAGTATTTAGATTTGGAATTCGGAATGTGGCATAATTCTATTAATTCATAAAGGACATCTAATGTCTAATGTAACAGTAATTTTAATAAAGCGGGACATTTATGAAAATTTGCTCCAAATGCGGGACATTTTCGGGACATTTTGAAAAGAGGGACACGTCATAAATTCGGGACTGTCCCGCCCAAAATCGGGACTCTGGTCACCTTAATTATACTTAAAGACTACACTGATACCAATTGCTTTCAGCAAATTCGAAAAATATTGAAAATTAACATGGTAAAGTAGGCTAAGGAGAGTTTTACACTCAAATTCATTTATAGTTACAATATTATAATACCTATTCTTGGCTTTCCTAAGGCAGTTATCTAGAAATGAAATAGGATAACATAATTTAGTACCAATATTCATGATAGTGTAACTGTAATAGTGTAACTGTAATAGTGTAACTGTAAATGAATTTGAGCGTAAAAATATCCTTAGCCTACCTTAGCATTTTAATTTTCAATATCTTCGGACTTTACTTAAAGCAATTGGTATCAATGTAGTCTTTAAGTATAATAATACTGTTAAATCACGCCTAATAAAGAATAGCCCGGATAATGCGGTTGGTTGTGTGTATTCGATCGGATGCACACAATGTAACTCAGTATATATAGGCCAAAGAGGAAAAACGTTTGATATTAGGGTAAAACAGCATAGATATGCGTGTAGAACAGCAAATAATTGTAATGCATTGTTTAACCATATGTATAGATGTAATCATAGTATGAAGTGGGATAGTTCTAAAGCGCTCTTTAAAAACACAGATATAATTGAAAGGAATATTCTAGAATGTGCATTTGTTCATTTTAAAAAAAAAATTCAGTAACAGTGCGGGAATGTTTAAAATTGACAATATCCTGTTAAAATACCTTTTGCCTCTAATTAACTCTTGTTAATCATGTGCTAATCTTTTTATTTTTCTCTCCCGCGGTACATAGGTATATATTTTTGTCATCTCGCCTTCTCCCTTCATTCCCTGACAAGGTGTACTTCCGAATACTCGAAAGACTTTGGAATCATTTTTATTTTTCCTTGTGGGTTTGCATCATTCATTCATTTCACGTGTTTAATTGTGAAATTCATCGAATATATATATATACACTCTGAATATATATAATATATATATATATATATATATATATATATATATATATATATATATATATATATATACCGTGTCGTATTCCCAAATTGAAGGCGAGACAGGGAACATCCTCAACCCTGAAAGAAAATAGTTTTGTAGTGAGAGGACCAAAACTGTTTAATCAGTTGCCCAAAGACCTAAGAAACACGGAGGGAGTTGCAGTGGAAATCTTCAAAAGAAGACTAGACACCTGGCTCAGAACAATCCCCGATGAGCCGGGCGTACCTGGCTATGTGAGGTGGAGAGTGCAAGAATCCAACTCACTACTTCACCAGGCTAACTCGAGAGGAGGGGCGACAAGCTTGACCTTCGCGAAATGAGAAATCATCGGCGGAACCTTTGTAAGGTTGTAAGGTAAGGTGTGTATGTGTGTGTGTATATATATATATATATATATATATATATAGTCATGCGGTTTGCTTCTACAAAGCTTCAATTTAATATTTAGGAGAAATCCAATGACAAGGAGGAATGTAAATGCCATGAAAAGTCTTCTTTAATGCGCAACGTTTCGAGCAATACGCTCATCATCAGGCTAGATAATAACAATATGAAATTAGAATCAATAAATAAATGTGAACAAGACAAAATAATTTCTATAAAACCTATTCAATAAAAGCAAATTTTAAAAGACTAAAAGAAGAGGGTTAAATTCAAAGTTATAAAAATTTCCATATAAAATTACAAGAAATTTAAAAGCTATTTTTAAATTACATATAGTAAATTTGAAATTAGTACACTGGAATAATTAACACTAATACAATGGAATAATTAACACTACGAACCTTTCAATGCTGGTTCCGAGGCACGAGTAATTTAAAACAAAACAAAACAGGAAACAAGCTATGGGTTGGGCGGTTGGAGTTATAAGTTAGGGGAGGGGGGATTATAAAAAATTGGGGAGGGGGGAGGGGAGTTGGGGAGGGGGTTTTTATAAAAAATTTAGAGGGACAGCTGAGGAATCCACGTTTAGAGAAGGGGTCAATGTTTTAATATAAAGAGATTCCAAAATTCTAAGTGAGTTAGGACAAGAATTACAACCGAGAATTTTAAAATTATCTAAAGTGACATCAGTTTTACATTTTATACTATGTTCCCGAATACTGGAGGCTTCTTTTTTATTTAAAATTTTACCTGTTCGGCAACTTATTCCCATATGCGAATAAAATCTAGTCCTGAGGGAGCGCACGGTGCTGCCAATGTAAGTACCAAGGAGACACCTTGGGCAGGTAAATAAATATACAACACCGCTACGCAACGAATCAGGAGTTCGATCCTTCGCTGAGAAAAAGCTACCTAAAGACATTTTGTTAATAAATATAATGCGAAAATCAGTATGATAAAAAAATTTTCTTAGCAACTTTGTAAATTTAAGTTTAAATTCTTTATTCATGGGACCCATTTCAGGTACCAGGAAATATTTTATATCTTTAGGCACTGAAATACAGGAAAGTTGAGGGCTATAAACATTATTTAAGAAAGATCTTATTAGTTTATCTACATATTGAACAGGAAAACTATTATTGGTAAAATATGATCTTAAATTATTAAATTCATCGTTTAGTAAGGTAAATCTAGAGGTCAAATTATATCCTCTGAACAAGAGTGTTTTAATACACGACATCTTATAGTTAAAATCAGTAAAACTAAAGAAATTCATGCCCAAACCAGTAAAAGTGGGTTTCCTGTAAACTGATGTAGTAATAGAATCACCTTTTTTCGAAATTAAAAGATCTAAAAAGGGGAGGGAGCCATTTTTCTCAGTTTCCATTGTATAAGTTATATTGGGGTGCAGAGAATTTAAGAAGTTAAAAAATTGTTGCGCTTGTACAGCATTATCAAAAACAGCTATCGAGTCATCAACGAAGCGTCGATAGAAAATTGGTTTACAATGGGTGGGAGATTGTCTAAAAATTACACTTTGTAAATGAGTCATAAAAAAATCAGCTGATAGAGGTCCGACGGGTGATCCCATCCCAACACCATCAATTTGTTGGTAAACCTTATTATTGAAAGTAAAATAACATTGCTTAAAAACCAATTCTAAAAGTTCCTTAAAATAAGACCATGAAAAACCATGAAAACTATCATCAGAGCTAAAAACCCTATCTAAAATAATGGCAATAGTTTCTGATACAGGTACATTCGTGAAAAGCGACTTTACATCAAAACTGACAAAAAACTTTTTTGAATCGAAATTCTTACTAAGAAGATCTTTTTGAAATTCATAAGTTATTATAGTATAAGCATTTTTCGCAAAAGGTGACAGGAGACCAACAACAAATTTTGACAATTGAAAGGTAGGTAAGTTATACGAAGCTAAAATAGGACGGAGAGGTGTTCCAACTTTATGGATTTTAGGCAAACAGTATAATTGAGCAAGATCAGAACCAGATACGAACAACTGAGAGTAAGTATCATTTTTATTATCTTTAAAGACTTTAATCGTGACAAAAATCTATTAACTTGGTCTTCCAACCTTAAAATGACTTTATTGACGGGTTCAAGAATTTGTTTGAATTTGCTAACATCACTTAGGATTTCATTAGTTTTATTTATGTAATCAGATTTATTCAAAATAACAACTCCGTTGCCCTTGTCCGGTCTAGTCACAACAATCTCCTGGTTCTTTGCCAAATTCTTAATAACCTGCAAGTCACTCTTCTTAAATATGAAAGATTTAAATTTAAGGTTTCTAAGTTTGTGAAAAAATTCATGAGTTAAATTAGCAAACTGACATTTAAAATTATTGAAATCACCGACATGGGGAACATTTTTCAAGCCATTAAAAAATTTTTCAAAGTAAAGAAAAAACGAAGGCTTATATATTTGAAATAACGGAAGCTTAAATTGCAAGCCAAGTGAGAGTAAAAACCTTTCCCGAGGGGATAGGGTGTAACTAGAAAAATTCTGAAATTACTTTATCAGAATTGAAAAAATTAGGTGAATTCAGGCCCAGGGCCTTTAACTTACGTTCATGAGTTTCAGAAATGGTAGAATGAAACTTTTCAAGTTCACGTTGCACAAGAGAAATTATTAATAAATAATCCAACAACGAAAGGGTATTTTTAAGGGTAATTATATGATGCTCAAGCGACTTATTATGCGAGTCTGAAATTTTGATTTTATAATTAATTTCATTATTTATTTATTGCCTCGGAACCAGCATTGAAAGGTTCGTAGTGTTAATTATTCCATTGTATTAGTGTTAATTATTCCAGTGTACTAATTTCAAATTTACTATATGTAATTTAAAAATAGCTTTTAAATTTCTTGTAATTTTATATGGAAATTTTTATAACTTTGAATTTAACCCTCTTCTTTTAGTCTTTTAAAATTTGCTTTTATTGAATAGGTTTTATAGAAATTATTTTGTCTTGTTCACATTTATTTATTGATTCTAATTTCATATTGTTATTATCTAGCCTGATGATGAGCGTATTGCTCGAAACGTTGCGCATTAAAGAAGACTTTTCATGGCATTTACATTCCTCCTTGTCATTGGATTTCTCCTAAATATATATATATATATATATATATTATATATATATATGGAAATGAACTCAGAATGGTTCCCCGAGGTTTTTTATGATACACACAGACTGTGCATGGAAGAAGGAACTCTTCTAGGATAATTAAATCCACTATAGTCTGAAAAAGTAATGGTAAATGATAAATACTATAGTTTTTCTTTTTCATGATGCTAGCCCGACACGGGCAACCGGTCACTCTCAAAGAGGTCCCAAAAATATCGCTTCCCTCACCAGCTATCTGTAAAGCAGATAGGATCCAGCTTTGGGACAGGATCTAGGGTTTAAAGCAGCCTAGCCCAGCTACATTTAGAACCTCAATATAAGCAAAAGACTCGCTGCCTTCACGTCAGATTGAATACATCAAAGAAAAAGGGGTAACTATTATATTTTTAGCCAAAAACCAAAACTTAAACCTCAACTGGCAGAATTAAGCGTCCACTTTTCAAGGCACATAACATGTCCGTTTCAAGATGGGAAGTGGACGCTCAATTCTGCCAGTTGCGGTTTAACTTTTGGTTTTTGGCTAAAAATATAATAGTTATCCCTTTTTCTTTGATGTATTCAATCTGACGTGAAGGCAGCGAGTCTTTTGTTTATATTGAGGTTCTAAATGTATCTGGGCTAGGCTGCTTTAAACCCTAGATCCTGTCCCAAAGCTGGATCCTATCTGCTTTGCAGATAGCTGGTGAGGGGAGCTATATTTTTGGGACCTCTTTGCGAGTGACCGGTTGCCGGCGTCGGGCTAGCATCATGAAAAAGAAAAACTATAGTATTTGTGTTTTACCATTACTTATTCGGACTATAGTGGATTTAATTATCTTAGAAGAGTTCCTTCTTCCATGCACGGTCTGTGTGTATCATATATATATACATGTATGAATGATTGAAGGTGTGCAATGTAAGGCAACCAAGCTTATTCCTTCAGAAGATTGAATCGATCGACATCACCGATATATATATATATATATATATATGAAAAGAAGAATCAACACAACGGCAAACATTTTCATTTATTTGTACATCAGACGTTTCGACAAATCTTTTGTCATCATCAGTGAGTTAAGTCTTAAAACCTTAAAACAAAATTGAAAAGTGAAAGTTACATCAATACAATATTAAAACCATTAAAATTAAAACCTTAAAGCAAAATGAAAATTGCATCAATACAAAATTAAAATCATTTAAATTTTATCACTATAAAAACTAAAATTAAATTAAATTTCATCACTATAAAAACTAAAATTAAATTACCTCAATAGGTAAATACACAATGTTTACATCCACCTCCATACTTGGCAAAGTCTAAGGGAATACTGGATGGTCAGAGGATTAGAAAGGATATGTCTGTGAAAACGGTTGGTTAGTTTAAAAGAGTTGTAATTTGTAGGATGAGCTATTATTATTAAGGGAGGGTTTGTTTCTATAGATGTACAAAGATTCTAAATTCGGAGTTCTGTACGGTTATTGGATCTAGTTAAAATTTCAAACTGAGTTTTGTGAAGGGGATGGTCGTTTTCATTACTATGGTTTCTAATTGCGGATTGTGGAGGGCTACTGAGGGGACGGTTGGTACGGACTGACAAGCCCAAATGTTGAGAAAGGCGCACCTCCAGTTGGAGTTGAGTGCTGCCAATATACGCAGCCTTACAGCTGTCGCACGTGTATTTGTAAACAACATTGGGGCATACAGTTTTGGGGAATTCATCTTTGAACTTTAAAAAATTTGATAATTTAAGTGGGTTGACGAAGGCGAATCTAAAATTTATTTGGGGATAACTAGACTTGAGTAGTTTGGACAATTCACCTCTAATACGCAATGATAAATAACCATAAAAAGGTAATTTAATATATCTGGTTTCTTTTTGTACTGTAGTTATGGGGAGTTTAGTATCAAAAGTGTTATTTAAAAATTTCTTTAATTGGTTATCGAATAGATGAGAAGGGTAGTAATTGTTAATAAAGTACTGTTTTAAAAATTTAAATTCTTCGTTTACCGAAAAGTAATCCGAACAAATACGGTAACTTCTTGTTAATAATGTTACTATAGCACTAATCTTATATTTATAAAACATACAACTTAAATAATTAGTTCCCAAGCCAGTAAAAGTTTGTTTCCGAAATAGTGAAGTATGGAACTTATTATGGGCCCGTTTAACTAAAACATCCAGGAAAGGTAAACTATTATTTGTTTCGTTTTCACACGTGTACTTAATATTACTATGTCGTTTATTAAGATAATCAAGAAAAAGTTTTACGTGTGAAGGATGGTTAAATATTAAGAAAGTGTCATCCACGTATCTTCTGTAATATATGGGTTTAAAACTACTAGGACAATTTTCCAACCAAATTTCTTCGTAATGGCAAAGAAATGCATTTGCTAGTGTTGGGCTTAACGGGGAACCCATAGCTACCCCATCAATTTGGCTGTAAAGGTTGGTATTAAATAGAAAAGATTATCAAAACACACTATTTCGAGAAGGTTTTTAAATTGAGTCTGAGTGAGGCCATTAATAAGAGTATTATCAGTAGTGAATAACTTATTTAGTATGATATTTAATGTTTCTTTTAACGGGACATTAGTAAACAATGACGAGACATCAAAACTGGCCATAGTAAGAGAATCGGTATGATTGATCTCTTTTATCTCTCTAGCAAAATCAAACGAGTTGTTAATAGAATAATCATTAAAGGTGAGTTTTGAAAGCAAGGGAACGAAGAATTTGGCTAAATTATAATTGAATGTACCACATGCCGAAAGAATAGGTCTTAGTGGGAAATTTGGCTTATGGACTTTAGGTAAACCATATAGAATTCCTGGATTGGAACCAGAAGCAAATAAAAAATTGTATGTATTGTCAGCAATAATATTACTATTTTTTAATTTACGCAAACACCTATTAAGTTTATCTTCGAGTTTTAGTAATTTAGACAGAACATTCTCTTTTACCCTTTTAAATTTAGACGTATCCGACAAAATTGTCTCCATTCTATTTATGTAAACTGTTGAATCAATCAGCACTACTCCTTTACCCTTATCCGGTTTTGTAATGATGACAGAGTTATCCTTTTTCAAATTATTAAGAATTTTAAAATCTTGCTTATTAAAGAGGGGAGAAAACACCTTATGGGGTTTAAAATTATAAAAATTCTTAAAAGAGATGCTCTCCACTTGTTTTACCAAGTTATGAAACGAGAAATTTGGTCGGATCTCACAATTCTTAATATTCATGAGAAGATTTTCAAAGCCAGAGAAAAATTTATAAAAATTTAGTTTATAATGAGGTAGATCAAAATTTAAGCCTAACGACAATATTTCTTTCTCTCTAATACTTAAAGCTCTATTAGAGAAATTAAAAATAAAATTATCTGGATTATTAAAAAACGACTGAGTGATTCCCAATTTTTCCAATTTGGCAGCATGTATCCTTTTATGTCTATTGACAATTTTATCACAGCAAGTTTGAAATTTAGTAACTAAACAATGATAATCAATATAAGACACCCTAGATTTTAGACCAAACAGAGAATTCTTATATTTCAGCTTGAGAAAACTCACTGTTTTAGTTTTCGATTGAAGCTCCAAATTTAATAATTTATGTTGCCATGATTTATATAGTTTGGAGTTATGGAGGCGTTTATTATAAAGTTTAAATCTAAGGAAATTAGGCACAATATTATAACTTTTGCACTTAGACAAGAAACTCTCATCACAAATAGCCAAATTTCCCACTAAGACCTATTCTTTCGGCATGTGGTACATTCAATTATAATTTAGCCAAATTCTTCGTTCCCTTGCTTTCAAAACTCACCTTTAATGATTATTCTATTAACAACTCGTTTGATTTTGCTAGAGAGATAAAAGAGATCAATCATACCGATTCTCTTACTATGGCCAGTTTTGATGTCTCGTCATTGTTTACTAATGTCCCGTTAAAAGAAACATTAAATATCATACTAAATAAGTTATTCACTACTGATAATACTCTTATTAATGGCCTCACTCAGACTCAATTTAAAAACCTTCTCGAAATAGTGTGTTTTGATAATCTTTTCTTATTTAATACCAACCTTTACAGCCAAATTGATGGGGTAGCTATGGGTTCCCCGTTAAGCCCAACACTAGCAAATGCATTTCTTTGCCATTACGAAGAAATTTGGTTGGAAAATTGTCCTAGTAGTTTTAAACCCATATATTACAGAAGATACGTGGATGACACTTTCTTAATATTTAACCATCCTTCACACGTAAAACTTTTTCTTGATTATCTTAATAAACGACATAGTAATATTAAGTACACGTGTGAAAACGAAACAAATAATAGTTTACCTTTCCTGGATGTTTTAGTTAAACGGGCCCATAATAAGTTCCATACTTCACTATTTCGGAAACAAACTTTTACTGGCTTGGGAACCAATTATTTAAGTTGTATGTTTTATAAATATAAGATTAGTGCTATAGTAACATTATTAACAAGAAGTTACCGTATTTGTTCGGATTACTTTTCGGTAAACGAAGAATTTAAATTTTTAAAACAGTACTTTATTAACAATTACTACCCTTCTCATCTATTCGATGAGTCTAGTTATCCCCAAATAAATTTTAGATTCGCCTTCGTCAACCCACTTAAATTATCAAATTTTTTAAAGTTCAAAGATGAATTCCCCAAAACTGTATGCCCCAATGTTGTTTACAAATACACGTGCGACAGCTGTAAGGCTGCGTATATTGGCAGCACTCAACTCCAACTGGAGGTGCGCCTTTCTCAACATTTGGGCTTGTCAGTCCGTACCAACCGTCCCCTCAGTAGCCCTCCACAATCCGCAATTAGAAACCATAGTAATGAAAACGACCATCCCCTTCACAAAACTCAGTTTGAAATTTTAACTAGATCCAATAACCGTACAGAACTCCGAATTTTAGAATCTTTGTACATCTATAGAAACAAACCCTCCCTTAATAATAATAGCTCATCCTACAAATTACAACTCTTTTAAACTAACCAACCGTTTTCACAGACATATCCTTTCTAATCCTCTGACCATCCAGTATTCCCTTAGACTTTGCCAAGTATGGAGGTGGATGTAAACATTGTGTATTTACCCATTGAGGTAATTTAATTTAGTTTTTATAGTGATGAAATTTAATTTAATTTTAGTTTTATAGTGATAAAATTTAAATGATTTTAATTTTGTATTGATGCAATTTTCATTTGCTTTAAGGTTTTAATTTTAATGGTTTTAATATTGTATTGATGTAACTTTCACTTTTCAATTTTGTTTTAAGGTTTTAAGACTTAACTCACTGATGATGACAAAAGATTTGTCGAAACGTCTGATGTACAAATAAATGAAAATGTTTGCCGTTGTGTGATTCTTCTTTTCATCTGTAAGCTCCGTTTCCCTAAGGAGAAGTCAATAGCTTTGATATATATATATATATATATATATAATATATATATATATATATATATATATATATGTGTGTGTGTGGTGTGTGTTTGCGCGCGTGTGCGTTACAAATCTAGAGTGAAAAATAAAATGCGATTCCAGGTGTTTCATGTAATGAACATCTCACGCACGAAAGACTTTGGAGAGAATTAGCTATGAATGAAAATGGAAATAAATAAATATTTATTATTAGAATCTGATGGAAGAAGTGGATCATATAATAAAATTAGATAAAAGACTCGTAGACTGGATCTCACTCGTATCATCCTCTTTCAATGGACTGGGTCGTTGATGCGACGCTACGCGTCAGTTGCTTAGTAGCTCGGGAAGTGAGTGGATGTGCATTTTTTAAGTCAAGAAAATAGGTAAGTGTTTTTATTTTAAATCTCTCTCTCTCTCTCTGTATATATATATATATATATATATATATATATATATATATATATATATTTATTAATATATATATATATATAAAGAGCTTATAATTACGCTCATTCTGTGATATATTGGACATATATCATAGATAATAGATATTCGGTTATTTACTCGCGTGTTCTCGAATACATACTAATTATTATTATTATTATATGTATATATATATATATATATATGAGATGAATTTCACAATTAAACATATGAAATGAATGAATGATACAAACCTACCCATATATATATATATATATATATATATATATATATAATATATATATATATATAGCCTATGTATGATACCCACTCAATGTATTGCCCCATTGAGACACTTCTAAAGATTTTCTTTTAGTACAAACAAACATTTATTCTCATTCAGGGTATTTTTTTTCAGTTGGAGCGAGTAATAGGGTTTTGTACTTAAAAAAACCAATAGTTTGATGAGAAATATATATATATATATAATATATATATACTGTACATATATATATTAATTAATAATAATACTTAATAAAGTATATTATTAGAGCTATAACTATTCTTACCTATCTCTATATTTGAAAGATTCTTCCGAAAGTTGTATAAAAGTGGAAAATGGAAGCAAATAAAAAAGATTAAAGTAAATTCAGTTATTTTTTATAATTGTTATTATTTCTTCATCGAAAAATTGGAAAATATTATTTACAAGATGCAAAAATCTTTATTCTTTCAAATTTACAAAACTATCGAATAATATTCAATCTTTTATTTTTAAAAAATATTATCTCTTATTTTATACTGTATCTTTATTGGAAATTATAAAGAAGTATTTATTACTAAAATTGCTAATAATAGTAATAATAAGGTTTCTCCTTAAAAAAAAAAAATTTTCATTTTCTTTAAACAAGAAGAAAATGAACTTAAGTTTGTGATTTTTTTTTAATTGCATTTGAAGTGTATAAGATCCGTATTAGAGGTGGAAAGAGTACCAAAATTTTGGAGTTGGACGAGTAAGTTTGTGATTTTTTTTTAATTGCATTTGAAGTGTATAAGATCCGTATTAGAGGTGGAAAGAGTACCATAATTGTGGAGTTGGGCGAATAAGTTTTTGATTTTTTTTAATTGCATTTGAAGTGTATAAGATCCGTATTAGAGGTGGAAAGAGTTACAAAATTTTGGAGTTGGACGAGTAAGTTTGTGATTTTTTTTAATTGAATTTGAAGTATATAAGATCCGTATTAGAAGTGGAAAGAGTACCAAAATTGTGGAGTTGGACGAGTAAGTTTGTGATTTTTTTTTAATTCAATTTGAAGTATATAAGATTCGTATTAGAGGTGGAAAGAGTACCAAAATTTTGGAGTTGGACGAGTAAGTTTGTGATTTTTTTAATTGCATTTGAAGAGGTATAAGATCCGTATTAGAGGTGGAGAGAGTACCAAAATTGTGGAGGTGGGCGAGAAAGTTTGCGATATTTTTAATTGCATTTGAAGTGTATAAGATCCGTATTAGAGGTGGAAAGAGTACCAAAATTTTGGAGTTGAGCGAGTAAGTTTTTGATTTTTTTTAATTGCATTTGAAGTATATAAGATCCGTATTAGAGGTGGAAAGAGTACCAAAATTGTGGAGTTGGGCGAGTAAGTTTGCGATTTTTTTTAATTGCATTTGAAGTGTATAAGATCCGTATTAGAGGTGGAAAGAGTACCAAAATTTTGGAGTTGGACGAGTAAGTTTGTGATTTTTTTAATTGCATTTGAAGAGGTATAAGATCCGTATTAGAGGTGGAAAGAGTACCAAAATTTTGGAGTTGGACGAGTAAGTTTGTGATTTTTTTTAATTGCATTTAAAGTGTATAAGATCCGTATTAAAGGAGAAAAGAGTACCAAAGTTTGGAAGTTGGACGAGGAAGTTTGTGATTTTTTTTAATTGCATTTGAAGTGTATAAGATCCGTATTAGAGGTGGAAAGAGTACCAAAATTTTGGAGTTGGGCGAGTAAGTTTTTGATTTTTTTTAATTGCATTTGAAGTATATAAGATCCGTATTAGAGGTGGAAAGAGTACCAAAATTGTGGAGTTGGGCGAGTAAGTTTGCGATTTTTTTTAATTGCATTTGAAGTGTATAAGATCCGTATTAGAGGTGGAAAGAGTACCAAAATTTTGGAGTTGGACGAGTAAGTTTTTGATTTTTTTTAATTGCATTTGAAGTGTATAAGATCCGTATTAGAGGTGGAAAGATTACCAAAATTTTGGAGTTGGACGAGAAAGTTTTTGATTTTTTTTAATTGCATTTCAAGTGTATAAGATCCGTCTTAGAGGTGGAAAGAGTACCAAAATTGTGGAGTTGGACGAGTAAGTTTGTGATTTTTTTTAATTGAATTTGAAGTATATACGATCCGTATTAGAGGTGGAAAGAGTACTAAAATTTTGGAGTTGGGCGGGTAAGTTTTTGATTTTTTTTAATTGCATTTGAAGTGTATAAGATCCGTATTAGAGGTGGAAAGAGTACCATAATTGTGGAGTTGGACGAGTAAGTTTTTGATTTTTTTTAATTGCATTTGAAGTGTATAAGATCCGTATTAGAGCTGGAAAGAGTACCAAAATTGTGGAGTTGGGCGAGTAAGTTTGCGATTTTTTTAATTGCATTTGAAGTGTATAAGATCCGTATTAGAGGTGGAAAGAGTACCAAAATTTTGGAGTTGGACGAGTAAGTTTGTAATTTTTTTTAATTGCATTTGAAGTGTATAAGATCCGTATTAAAGGAGAAAAGAGTACCAAAGTTTGGGAGTTGGACGAGGAAGTTTGTGATTTTTTTTAATTGCATTTGAAGTGTATAAGATCCGTATTAGAGGTGGAAAGAGTACCAAAATTTTGGAGTTGGGCGAGTAAGTTTTTGATTTTTTTTAATTGCATTTGAAGTATATAAGATCCGTATTAGAGGTGGAAAGAGTACCGAAATTTTGGAGTTGGACGACTAAGTTTTTCATTTTTTTTAATTGCATTTGAAGTATATAAGATCCGTATTAGAGGTGGAAAGAGTACCAAAATTGTGGAGTTGGGCGAGTAAGTTTGCGATTTTTTTTAATTGCATTTGAAGTGTATAAGATCCGTATTAGAGGTGGAAAGAGTACCAAAATTTTGGAGTTGGACGAGTAAGTTTGTGATTTTTTTAATTGCATTTGAAGAGGTATAAGATCCGTATTAGAGGTGGAAAGAGTACCAAAATTTTGGAGTTGGACGAGTAAGTTTTTGATTTTTTTTAATTGCATTTGAAGTGTATAAGATCCGTATTAGAGGTGGAGAGAGTACCAAAATTGTGGAGGTGGGCGAGAAAGTTTGCGATATTTTTAATTGCATTTGAAGTGTATAAGATCCGTATTAGAGGTGGAAAGAGTACCAAAATTTTGGAGTTGGACGAGTAAGTTTGTGATTTTTTTTAATTGCATTTAAAGTGTATAAGATCCGTATTAAAGGAGAAAAGAGTACCAAAATTTTGGAGTTGGACGAGGAAGTTTGTGATTTTTTTTAATTGCATTTCAAGTGTATAAGATCCGTATTAGAAGTGCAAAGAGTACCAAAATTTTGGAGTTGGAAGAGTAAGTTTTTGATTTTTTTTAATTGCATTTGAAGTGTATAAGATCCGTATTAGAGGTGGAAAGAGAACCAAAATTGTGGAGTTGGACGAGTAAGTTTGTGATTTTTTTTAATTGAATTTGAAGTATATAAGATCCGTATTAGAGGTGGAAAGAGTACCAAAATTTTGGAGTTGAGCGAGTAAGTTTTTGATTTTTTTTAATTGCATTTGAAGTATATAAGATCCGTATTAGAGGTGGAAAGAGTACCAAAATTGTGGAGTTGGGCGAGTAAGTTTGCGATTTTTTTTAATTGCATTTGAAGTGTATAAGATCCGTATTAGAGGTGGAAAGAGTACCAAAATTTTGGAGTTGGACGAGTAAGTTTGTGATTTTTTTAATTGCATTTGAAGAGGAATAAGATCCGTATTAGAGGTGGAAAGAGTACCAAAGTTTTGGAGTTGGACGAGTAAGTTTTTGATTTTTTTAATTGCATTTGAAGTGTATAAGATCCGTATTAGAGCTGGAAAGAGTACCAAAATTTTGGAGTTGGACGAGTAACTTTGTGATTTTTTTTAATTCCATTTGAAGTGTATAAGATCCGTATTAGAGGTGGAAAGAGTACCAAAATTTTGGAGTTGGACGAGTAAGTTTGTGATTTTTTTTAATTGCATTTAAAGTGTATAAGATCCGTATTAAAGGAGAAAAGAGTACCAAAGTTTGGGAGTTGGACGAGGAAGTTTGTGATTTTTTTTAATTGCATTTGAAGTGTATAAGATCCGTATTAGAGGTGGAAAGAGTACCAAAATTTTGGAGTTGGGCGAGTAAGTTTTGATTTTTTTAATTGCATTTGAAGTATATAAGATCCGTATTAGAGGTGGAAAGAGTACCGAAATTTTGGAGTTGGACGACTAAGTTTTTCATTTTTTTTAATTGCATTTGAAGTATATAAGATCCGTATTAGAGGTGGAAAGAGTACCAAAATTGTGGAGTTGGGCGAGTAAGTTTGCGATTTTTTTTAATTGCATTTGAAGTGTATAAGATCCGTATTAGAGGTGGAAAGAGTACCAAAATTTTGGAGTTGGACGAGTAAGTTTGTGATTTTTTTAATTGCATTTGAAGAGGTATAAGATCCGTATTAGAGGTGGAAAGAGTACCAAAATTTTGGAGGTGGGCGAGTAAGTTTTTGATTTTTTTAATTGCATTTGAAGTATATAAGATCCGTATTAGAGGTGGAAAGAGTACCGAAATTTTGGAGTTGGACGCCTAAGTTTTTCATTTTTTTAATTGCATTTGAAGTATATAAGATCCGTATTAGAGGTGGAAAGAGTACCAAAATTGTGGAGTTGGGCGAGTAAGTTTGCGATTTTTTTTAATTGCATTTGAAGTGTATAAGATCCGTATTAGAGGTGGAAAGAGTACCAAAATTTTGGAGTTGGACGAGTAAGTTTGTGATTTTTTTAATTGCATTTGAAGTGGTATAAGATCCGTATTAGAGGTGGAAAGAGTACCAAAATTTTGGAGTTGGACGAGTAAGTTTTTGATTTTTTTTAATTGCATTTGAAGTGTATAAGATCCGTATTAGAGGTGGAGAGAGTACCAAAATTGTGGAGGTGGGAGAGAAAGTTTGCGATATTTTTAATTGCATTTGAAGTGTATAAGATCCGTATTAGAGGTGGAAAGAGTACCAAAATTTTGGAGTTGGACGAGTAAGTTTGTGATTTTTTTTAATTCCATTTGAAGTGTATAAGATCCGTATTAGAGGTGGAAAGAGTACCAAAATTGTGGAGTTGGGCGAGTAAGTTTGCGATTTTTTTTAATTGCATTTGAAGTGTATAAGATCCGTATTAGAGGTGGAAAGAGTACCAAAATTTTGGAGTTGGACGAGTAAGTTTGTGATTTTTTTAATTGCATTTGAAGAGGTATAAGATCCGTATTAGAGGTGGAAACAGTACCAAAGTTTTGGAGTTGGACGAGTAAGTTTTTGATTTTTTTTAATTGCATTTGAAGTGTATAAGATCCGTATTAGAGCTGGAAAGAGTACCAAAATTTTGGAGTTGGACGAGTAACTTTGTGATTTTTTTTAATTCCATTTGAAGTGTATAAGATCCGTATTAGAGGTGGAAAGAGTACCAAAATTGTGGAGTTGGACGAGTAAGTTTGTGATTTTTTTTAATTGCATTTGAAGTGTATAAGATCCGTATTAGAGGTGGAAAGAGTACCAAAGTTTGGGAGTTGGACGAGGAAGTTTGTGATTTTTTTTTAATTGCATTTCAAGTGTATAAGATCCGTCTAAGAGGTGGAAAGAGTACCAAAATTGTGGAGTTGGACGAGTAAGTTTGTGATTTTTTTAATTGAATTTGAAGTATATAAGATCCGTATTAGAGGTGGAAAGAGTACCAAAATTGTGGAGTTGGGAGAGTAAGTTTTTGATTTTTTAATTGCATTTGAAGTGTATAAGATCCGAATTAGAGGTGGAAAGAGTACCAAAATTTAGGAGTTGGACGACTAAGTGTGATTTTTTTAATTCCATTTGAAGAGGTATAAGATCCGTATTAGAGGTGGAACGAGAACCAAAATTTTGGAGTTGGACGACTAAGTTTTGATTTTTTTTAATTGCATTTGAAGTATATAAGATCCGTATTAGAAGTGGAAAGAGTACCAAAATTGTGGAGTTGGACGAGTAAGTTTGTGATTTTTTTTTTAATTGAATTTGAAGTATATAAGATCCGTATTAGAGGTGGAAAGAGTACCAAAATTTTGGAGTTGGACGAGTAAGTTTGTGATTTTTTTAATTGCATTTAAAGTGTATAAGATCCGTATCAAAGGAGAAAAGAGTACCAAAATTTTGGAGTTGGACGAGTAAGTTTTTTATTTTTTTTAATTGCATTTGAAGAATATAAGATCCATATTAGAAGTGGAAAGAGTACCAAAACTGTGGAGTTGGACGAAGAAGTTTTTGATTTATTTTAATTGCATTTGAAGTATATAATATCCGTATTACAGGTGGAAAGAGTACCAAAATTTTGGAGTTGGACGAGTGTTTTTGATTTTTTTTAATTGCATTTCAAGTGTATAAGGGCGTCTTAGAGGTGGAAAGAGTACCAAAATTGTGGAGTTGGACGAGTAAGTTTGTGATTTTTTTTAATTGAATTTGAAGTATATACGATCCGTATTAGAGGTGGAAAGAGTACTAAAATTTTGGAGTTGGGCGGGTAAGTTTTTTATTTTTTTTAATTGCATTTGAAGTGTATAAGATCCGTATTAGAGTGGAAAGAGTACCAAAATTGTGGAGTTGGACGAGTAAGTTTGTGATTTTTTTTAATTGAATTTGAAGTATATAAGATCCGTATTAGAGGTGGAAAGAGTACCAAAATTTTGGAGTTGGACGAGTAAGTTTGTGATTTTTTTTAATTGCATTTGAAGTGTAAAAGATCCGTATTAGAGGTGGAAAGAGTACCAAAATTTTGGA